>JAQQAC010020896.1:22114188-22231566 GCA_029783875.1 Phataginus tricuspis
CATTTCTAGTCACTTTCTTCTTCAGCCAGTCTGGATCACTGAGTTATTGAACTGAAGACATCTGCCCAGGACAGTCACTTGTGCAGACAACCAACTTTGCATAAACTTTGTTCTGATGAGACACTGACAAGTGGGGGATTATTTGTTACAGCCCCATTGCCTAATCTATCCTAACCAGTAAAGTTAGTACTGTTATTGTCTCCCACTTTACAGATGAAGAAGGCACAGAGATAAGCCTATTTCTCACATAGTAAGTCTGACTCTGGAGTTACCATTTTAGCTTCAGTGAGTTCTTCCTGTGAAACGAATGTGATCTTAAATTTAAACTGTGTCCCAACCCTTTTACAGGGTATGGAGTGAAGCTATGTAACTTTGCTTGCTTTAATTAAATAGACATTACCAATCTGTGGCATTTATACATGCCTGATTTATGGCTATAATGCATCAATATAAATTTAATTCCTCCTAAAGGGCACTAGAATAATCTGGCTACTTCTTGAGGAGTAAATATTTTTACCAACACTTCAGCTTTTAAAATTATAAAAATTATACTGCTGACTTTCTTCTCAAGTTGGGAAGTTTGTTCAGATTATTACATGGAAGGAAAGATAAAATTTTGAAGGCTGGAGGGGTTTCCGGGTCAAACAGTGGGCAAATGCACTCATTTCCCAAGATTTATTAGGCACCCACTATATACCAACCATTCTTCTGGGTGCTTGAGATACATAGTTGAACAATTCAAAACAAAATTGTGCATCCTCCTGGTGCTTGTATTCTGGCAAAGGTAGGAAGGAATAGGGCAGTTATTTGCAAAGCTGCCAGGTAGCAATAAAGGAAATAAGCTCAGAGGTAGATGGTTACTTTAGGGAACCATGAATGCCAACCGTGAATGTATGCAATTTAGTTGGAAGTAAAGAGCCGAGAGTCTCCTATCAGGATGACCTGATTAGAGCTGGGGGCTAAGATTACATTAAACAGATGGAGTTCAGGAATACTAGGAAGGTCAGGTATGCAGAGTAGCCAAAATTGTTGATATATTTTCTGAGTCTTCATTTTCTGCGTTCTGGGTGTTGGTAATGGTGGTGGTGGTGGTAATGGTGGTGGTGGTGGTGGTGGTGGTGGTGGTGCTGCTGCTGCTGCTGCTGATTATGATTGGAGAGGTGGTGACTGGGGCCTGAAACTCCACCAGTGCCCCACCTGCCCAGCTGCTCTTCTTGCCAAGCCAGTTCCCTTTGGCACATCCCTCAATCCAGAGGAAGAGGCATCATTTTTGTCATTCATCTTTGGGATAGAGGGGAATATGCTTTTTTTAATAATTTGCATAAAGATTCCTTATATGCCTGCAGCTGCTTTGGCTAAGTGGCAGTGTTAGGATTTGACTCCAGTGCTACCAAACTACAAACAACATGTGATTTTGCCTCTGCTTACTACTCTTACAACACTCTTTACCACTACAACAACTACCCACACTACTACTAACTACTACCACTATGAGGGGAAAAGGGAGAGAATATCACTGGACATTCCTTGAGTGCTTGCTTAGTGCCAAGCACAGTATTCAGTGATGTACATGCATTATTTCACTTGATTTTCACAGTCTCCCTGTGAGGTAGGTACTATACTATACTAGCTCTCTAAGTGACAAGGTGGGGATTGAAGATTATCTTTCTGACACCAAATCTGAGGGCTTACCCACTATACTAGAATCTCCCCTGAATACCTGGGGAAGAAATATCTCAGAAAACAAAATTGCTGCACCATTAGAAATCAATTAAAACACCAACACATTTCAAAGCACCAAACTTGACCAGGGGATAGTATTAGTCCAGTACTCAGGACTACATGGTAAATGCTCAATAAATGTTTAACCTGATTTGTAACTAAAACCCTCTTGAGTTCTGGCACCTGAGGAGAAAAAATAAGGATAGAGGACACTAAGATGTAGATTAGGGTTGTTATGAAAAATCTGATGGTGACTTTTGGACACTTTCAAGAGAGTTGAAGTTTGGTGGCATAGGCAGACTGTTAATCAGGTCTAATCTCACTTTCTTTTTCATACTATGAATTTATGTCTAGTTTGCTGCTACTTATTGGTAGACTTCTCTGTGATCTAGGTCCCTGGTTTCTGCTATCATTGTTTTCGTTTCTGTTTTGTTTTTGTTTCTTTGCTTCACAAATGGAACAAAGAGAATACATTTTTCCTGAGGCAATTCATCGAGAACTGTGGGAGGGAGAGGTATGAAAGCCGTGTGTGTATGTGTGTGTGTGTGTGTGTGTGTGTGTGTGTGTGTGTGTGTGTGTGTGTGTACACCTGTGAGAATGGGATTATTCACCTGCAGAAGATTTCACTGAGCCATGATAGGAAAATACTTGCCAGCAGGTAGTTAGCACTGGGTGCTGCTCTCCAGAGTAGATGCTGCTCCAGAACATCTTGGCTACGATCAGAACAGACTCAGGATAGGAAAGAGGGAGCCCAGTTCAAGATGTGTCTGTTGTAGGCCACTTATTTTTTTGGGAACATTTCCTAACTGGGTGTTAATATTAGAAGGAAAAAAAAAGCTAAATTATTGTCTGGTTTATAAGTACTATGGGACAGTGGTTTTGAGACCTGTTAAAATTTTAAGTTAGCAGAAATCCCTGTTTTTCCAACCCAGTTTGCATAACTTAGAACCATTCTGGTAGGATTCTGTCTGCCTACTCAGTCTTTCTGATATCCAAAAGGGCCCCCCTCTGGTACTGCCTTCTAGACAAACTCTTCTTTTTTTGTACCTTTTCTACTATTTTGGTTTCTTTCTTTCTTTTTTTTCTTTGCATACCTGCTTGAGTGCTCACCCTTTTCTCCTGTTCTTCATCCCATTACATAAGTTGCTAAGCAGTTACATCCTACTACAGCTTTATTGTAGCTCTGAGTATTGGCAAAGGATTCGGCAAACCTACCCAGGTGAAAAAGAGCTGTGGAGCTGACAAGTGTGATGATGGGACAGCAACCGCTAATCAAGTGTGTGTAGCTCTACTAGCTCCCCGTGAACTGATGACAGGTTTCCCTCCTTGTTTCTTTGTTCCTTGGTCCCCTTTGTCTGTTGGGAGACCAGATGCCTGGGGCAAGTGGTTCTAGCCAGAAGTCTGGCTTCACTGGCTCTGTGTTCTCAGGCAAGTCTTTTAAGGTGTCTGGGTCTTCTGAAATGTCCAGTGAGGCTGAGTTATATGTGAGGGTCTCTAATAAGTTCTTTGCAGTAATGAGCTTTGGTAGTCAAAGCCCGCTGAGCTCATCACAGTTGCTCTCATTCCCAAAGCGCTTCAGAGATACTTTACTGGCAAAAAGTGGGCATCCTGCCTGGGTGTGTCCACAGCAGGAAGTCAGCATCTCCTGATTCTTCCTCAGAGTGGAGATGGCATTGGGGTGATGATTACTTGGTTTACCTCTAAGGCAGTGTTATTTTCTGCAGGAGCTGTGTTGGGTAGAGAAGGTTTTGATTACCTATGAGCAATCTGCTGAGATTGGCATCCCACAAATTGGGGGTGAGGACTTTGCCAATAATAGAAACTTTGGACTTTAGCCTGATCTTCAGATTCCCTGTAGAAGGTGTGGCCTGGGGGGAGAAGGGGTTACCTTGATAAGGAACAGTAAAAATTTGTGTTTCTAGACATTGAATTATAAGCATTGCCAACAGAGAGAGAGGAGGGAAGACCTGCCAAATTAGTAGGAGATGATGTACGCGCCGTAAATGTGTTGTTATTTTTGTCATTACTTACTCATTCATTCAACATACATCCCTGAGCAGCCATGTGTCAGATGCTCGTCCAGCCCACAAGGGTTCTTTATTCCTCAAGGACAGCTCTGAGGACTGTTTGTTTTTCTAAGATATTTGGCTTGTAGGTAGGGTTTCCTGCCTTTAGGAGGTGGTGATTTTTTGGATCATGCTATGTAATCCAATCCTAGGGATTAAGATAGAGACATGGTTTAGCTGAGACAGAGGCTCTAGTATGATTTTCCTTTTTAGAAATAAAATTATTTCATAAAAGAACTAATTTTAAACTCTAAAGCTAGATGCCCATTAAAAGTAATTGATATATAGAGAAATCTAAAAGCAGAAGTCTAGATATATAACTTAGTAGTGTATTCATGTATCTTTGATTGTTCTCATGGTTAAACCTGTGGCTCCATTTCCACACTGTCTAAAAGTGGAACTCTCTATTCTTTCCCTACACTTCCTTAAATGTTGAAAGCCCTGGACTTACACAAGGTTCACTGACTCCACAGCTTCCCATAATGTCATTCCATCTCTTCAACTTCAGTCTCTTGAAAAGAAAAAGCTTGCAGGGAGAGCTGGGTAAGGAAGAGCCTCTGTTCTCTGCCCCTGCTTTCCTGTCTTTTATTAATTTATAATGTATTCAGTACCTATTATGTGCCTGGGATGGAGCCAGTTCCTATAGATACAATGAGAAATGAGAAGGATGTGTTTCTACCATTGAGTTGCTTACAGTCTAGGGAGGGAGTACAACATAGGAAATAGTAAATTATGCTATACTGTGGAAAGTGTGTGTTTGAGTTATAAGCAAAGTACACTAGAAGAATAGATGAGAGTGATAGTAACTTCCTGAAAGCCTGGAGAGTAGGGGTTCTGATACCAAGGTATGATGGTGTTGAGGTAGATATTAAAGAAGGCCTTGGAGTATGCCAGGTGGTAAAGGTGGTAGCAGGAGAGAGCACAGCACTTCACGGCCCAAGAAAAGGGAAAGACGCTAAAAACATGTTCTCCAGTGACAAAGGAATTCTTTTCTGTCTTGCTCTTTAAGAAAGAGATATAAAATGCAAGAGAAAGGAAAAGCAAGGGCAAGCAAGCTTCCCTTCTCCTAAAGTTAGTGCCAGATGAAGCTCCTGGATTGGGTTTTCCATGAAACTGAAGTACAGTAGCAAAGCTTAGTCATTAAATACTTTTGGCCAGTCTCTTAGAAGTGAATCTCCAAAAAGATAAGAAAAAAGTACTTCCTCAGAGCAGATTACTTTAAATGATTGTATTTCTTCTAAACAAAACATTTTAAACATTTTAAGCAGAACACTTAACAAAGATTTTGAAACAGAAATATAAAGTGATTTCATCTCTGTGTTATCTTTTAATTCTATGCAAATGAAGGACAATGGTAAAGACAATTCAAATATTTTATCTGTTTTCAGAATAATCTATATGATTTGGTGCTCCAAGCTTATTATGATGCTTTTCTTGTACCAATAATAAAATGAGTTTGCATTTCTTAAGCAAATAGTAGCCAAAACCTTCAGAGGGCACTACAGAATTTCACTCTAATGTCATCTGAATTTCTTGTCAGTCACTGTGGGTAAAATTGTCCTATTTCCAGAATATCTCGCCTGGCTTTAGTGCATCCTCAGGGGTGGAGAGAAGTATGGCTTTAGTTCATCTGCATATCAGTAGGCATGCCTCAGGGGTAGAGAGAAGTTCCTCTCCACATCAGTGGGTAATACCTGGGCAACAATGGCTTATCTGAATCCGAGAGTTTAAGGGGAGGGCTGGTTGGCTTCTGCTGGAGCTGGAGAGAGAAACGGCCCTGGACTGCAATAAATTGTAAGCAATAAATGGGTTTTAAACTTTATTTCTCCCTTTGACTGATTTCAGTTTTATAGGTATTTTGCCCCGGGATTTCCTCTCCCCGGACTTACAGCCACCAACAAAGAGAATAATAAGGTTGGTTTTGGAAACTTCAGGGGATGTTGAGTGAGATTGGGACTTAAAAATAAATTTTTTTTTATATTTACCAGTTTCATAAAGGATACCGTAAAGAATACAAGTTAACAGCCAGATGAAGAGATACATAGGGTGAGGCCCCAAATAAAGAAGCTTCTATCCTCGTGGAGCTTGGGGCCTAGCTCTGTGGCACATGGGAGCATTCTGATTCCCCAAGCGTAAGCGCTCTCTCCAACAGAGAAGCAGGATACAAGAGCTTAAGTAATTTCTTAAAGAAAGTTTTCAACCATGCACAAAACCAGAGAACATAGTATAATGGACTCCAGATAGTCATCCTTGATATTTAACAACATTTTGTCATACTTCATCCAGCTAGTCTCTCTTCATCATCTTTTTATCATGCATTCGTGTGTTTGTATGCACATGTGTGTGTGTGTAGCTATATGTAATTTTATTTTATCAAACATGCATCACAGTGGTTCAGTAGTCCCCCTCCCCCTCCTGCCCACCCTCACCCACTCTCCCCCACCTTCATAACCACTAGTCACTTCTCGGAGTCTATGAGTTTAATGCTGTTTTGTTCCTTCTGTTTTTATATTCCACAAATAAGTGAAATCATATGGTATTATCTTTCTCTGCCTGGCTTATTTCACTGAGCATAATACCCTCTAGATCCATCCGTATGTTGCAAATGCAAGATTTCTTTTCTTTGTATGACTGAATAATATTCCATTGTGTGTAGGTACCACATCTTCCTTATCCATTCATCTATTGATGGACACTTAGGTTGCTTCCATATCTTGGCTACTGCAAATGCATGGTGATAAACACAGGGGTGCATATATCTTTTTGAATCAGGGATTTTGTTTTCTTTGGGTAAATTCCTAGGAATGGAATTATTAGGTCAAATGGTATTTCTATTTTTAGTCTTTTGAGGAACCTCCATACTGCTTTCCACAGCGATTGCACCAGTTTGCAGTCCCACCAACAGTGTAGAAGGGTTCCTATCACTCTGTATCCTTGCCAGCATTTGTTATTTCTTGTCTTTTGGATAGTGGCCATTCTAACTGGTGTGAGGTGATATCTCATTGTGGTTTTAATTTGCATTTCCCTGATGGTTAGCAATGTGGAACATCTTTTCATGTGCTTGTTAATCGTACTGTGTTTTTAAAGTTCATTGTTAGTATGTAGTAATATGATTAATTTTTGTGTGATCTTGTATCCTATAATTTTGTGTAATCTTGTCTCCTATAACTTCACTAAATTTGTGTACTAGTTCTATGAGCTTTTTGTAGATTCCTTGAGATTTTCTACATAGACAATCAGGCCATCTTCAAATAAAGACAGTTTCATTTTTCCTTTCTGATCTGTAAGTCTTTTCTTGTCTTATTGTATTGGCTAGGACTTCTGGTACTGTGTTGAGTAAGAGTGGTGAGAGCAGACATTCTTGCCTCATTTCTGATCCTAGGTGGGGAAGCATTTGGTCTTTTACCATTAAGTACAATGTTTTCTATAGGATTTTTGTAGATGTTCTTTATCTGGTTGAGGAAGTTCTCCTTTATTCCTAGTCCACTGAGAGTTTTTATCATGAATATTGTTGGATTTTGTCACATGTTTTTTTTCTGCATCTTTTGATACGCTGTGTGTTTTGGCAAATGAAGTCTATCCTGTAACTGCTGATTTCCTAAAGTACTCTTTGCAAGCTGCATATTGCCAATGGTAAAATATGGTAATCTAAAGAAGAGAAGGTTCCAGAGAATATGAATTCATATTATTATTAATTCTATATCAATGTCAAGAGTAGCTGATCAGACATTAGATCAGATAGTTGTTGAAATTCTGGCTTTGTGGTCCTTTCCTTTCTTAGCATTGTTGTAATATTTACTGAGGCAGGTATAGAGCAGAGAGTTAAGAGCATGCATTTTAAATCAGACTTTGTTCTAATGGGGCCTTCATTATTTACTATATATGTCCTTAAGCAAACTACTTTACCTATCTAAGCCTCATTTTCCTCATCTGTAAAATGGAGCTAATAACTATCTCATGTTGTTGGCAGATTAAATGAGATAATATTTATAAAATGCTTGATACATAATAGCCCCCTAATAAGTGTTAGCTTCTGCTGCAGCATTCATACATTTAACAGTAACTTGTTAAACTCTTATACATTCCAATACTGTGTTGGGCATTAGGGATGAGACAGAGTTATATGAAGTGCAGATTTAATCTTAGAAGAATCTGCCATTTAATTTTTAAACATTGTTTATGTTTTCATAAGTGAATGAAAACTTTCTTATTTTCCACCCATTCAAGACCAGTCACTAGTCTTGGGTCCTTAACTTTTCACTCCTCCCCCTTGGTATCTGTCCTCCTCTTTTCCCTCTCTCCTCCTCCCCAGCCTATTTGTGGGTAACAATCAAGCTGTCCTAGGGGAACCAGCTTCTACGCCTCCATTCTTGCCTGCTCTCATGGGAATTTCCTCTTTCCCTTTCTCCCATACCCTACTTTTTCAGTTTTTCATAATTTTCCTAATAAAATTTAGGCCATTTTTTCCCTTAGCCTCCTCTGTTTTCTTAAAGAACCTTAAGACAGCCCCTTTTCACAGTTTACTCTCCTATTTCTGAGCAAATGTGACCATAATCATGACTAAGCTATCTGAGAAACACCTGAATCCAAAGTAATAATAATAAAAAAAAATTAGTGACATTAACCTCTGAAAGCCTTGATGGTGCCGAGAATTCCTTAATAGAATTTTCCACTTCTCTCCTTAATTTCTTCTAATTAAACCTTTTTTCCCTCAAATAACAGAATCAAGATAAAAGCTCCAACTTAATTCTTGTTTAATTGCTACATTTCAAAAGAATTCATTTATGTTATTTTCTTAATGCAAATTTACAGTATTTCTGCCACTTTGTGAATTTTTAAAAGCTTTCATTGATTGACCTCAGAGTATATGCTCCTTTGCAACATTATTTCTAAAGGGAAATGCACTCCCTAAACTCCTCACAAACAAGCTAACTTTGGGAACCCACTTTGTTAGTAAATGGGGCACTCCCAGTACTAAATGTTCTAACTTGTAGAGGATTGCAGTCCTTCCAGATATTTTGGAGAACCAAACCAGCCTGTAAGTGCAGTATTTGGTTCAGCCTCCTTGGAAAGAAAACCATCTAATTAGAGTTGTCATGACAACTCTGTTTCTGTGCAGTATAACAGACCTATCGACCTGAGCTAAGGTTGATGGAGCACATGCACATGTTGGTGATGGAAAACCAGCATCCAGGATCTTAGAGTATTGGGTCTATTTCTCCCCAGCAATGTTTTTAATTCATGTCACCAAGCATTTATTAAGCACCTATTGTGTGCAAAGCTTATATAAACCCATGATATATCTATCATAAGAAGAAAAGAAACAAATTAAGACCCTCTCATGGACATAGAATAAAATCCAGACACCTACCATGACCTTCGTGATTCAGCCATGTCAGCACATTGGACCTTCATCCTGCCACCCTCCTCATGGGCCTCCACTTGGCCAAATTCACCTTCTGTCATGCAGCAAGCACTCCAGGCTCATTACCACCCCTGGGCTTTTGCACTTGCTGTTTCCTATACCATAAAGATTATTTTTCCCCAAATGTTTACTTGTTTGGCTCCATCTAATCATTTGGATCTGTTTAAATGTATCTCCCCAGAGAGGCTTTCCCTCATTGCCCTAAAGTTGCCTCCTGCCACCTTCCCACATACGTGGTCCTACTCTTTGACATATTTTTGTTTCCTTTTAGTGCTTCTGTTCTCTTCATTTATTTTATCATTATTGTTTTATTGTTTTGTTGTTTGTCTCTTATTAGAACTTAAATTCTGTGAGAGTAGGAATGGTATTTGTCTTGTTCTCTGCCATGTCTCTTCATATTTCTTGAATGAATGAAGAGTAGAGTGATTGGTGGTCAAGAAAGGCTTTGGATCAGCTGTGGTGCTCAGCATTTGAAACTCTCCTTCTCTATTTTTAATAGATTAATAACCAATCACTTGCTTATTGTGTAATTCCCTAATAAAGCCAAAAAATGTATTACTGAAATATTTTTAGGAAAATAAAGTGATTAAAAAGGAAAAGAAAAGAAAAGAAAGACAACATGGATTGATACTTATATAAGTGTTTGGAAAAGATGATCCATATGGTTAGGGAGAAATAATGGCCAGAAGACATTTCATGTGTGAGGAATTATCTATATTCAAAATGCTGGAGGTCAGTAATCATTTGTTCAGTAAGAACTCTAGAGAAGAGTCTATTTCACTAAGTTCACTTTTTGGAAGGATCCAGTTCCTTGCAATCATGGACTGAGATGCATGTCCTTGCTGGACAATGGCTGAGGGCTTTTTCCAGCTTCTAGAGGCCACCCGCAACCCTGGGCTCATGGCCATCTTCCTCCATCTTCAGGACCAGCAATAACATGTCCTTCTCATGCTTTGAACCTTCTCCATCTCTTCTTCTGTCACATCTCTTAACTACTCTCTTGTCATCTTCTTCTACTTTGAAGGACTCATGTACTGGGCCCACCCAGATAATCCAGGATCATTACGTCAAGGTCCTTAACCTTTATTACATGTGCAGTGTCTTCTGCCATGTAAGGTAATGTATTCATATTCTGGTGATGAAGGCTGAGACATCTTTGGGGAGCCTTATTCTGCCCATAACAAATGCTTGCCCTTTTTCAAGGCTTGTGCAAGGAGCTTACTTCCATTTAATCAAAGAAAAGATCAGACAGAGGATTATAAGGAAAGGAATTGTTCAGTGAGAGATTGTTTTGTGTTTAGTTAAAAGGAATAGACTTGTAGTCAAGAGTGGGGGCTGAGAAGTAGTAATGGGGCTTTAGCAACAGTACCTGCAAGGTGGGCAAACTATTGAGGAGACAAGCGAGCATGTAGGACTTAATTTTTCATTTTGCAAGTGTCCCCATTGCAAAATGAAACTGGTACTACTGGCTGCAGGGATTTAGTGCACCCGGGGCTGGTGACAAAAGTCATCTTTGACAGTCGTGGCTCAGTGTACCTGTTTCCTGAGCTTTGTACCTACCTTTTTCACAGCACCTAGAATTTCTGCTTCTGGATAATATGCTCCCACCAGCTAGCCGCTGTTTCTAAATTTTGTGCCAGGGAGGTTTGTACATTAAGATTGGATCTTTCAGTTGTTATAGGATTTCTTTTAAAGCTTTCTTTAATAGGACATACTCCTACTTTTCTGAATCCAGATAGCTACATGCCTGTCTACACTATTGCATTAGACCAGAGTAGAATGATAGAACTAAAAGAAATTTGAGAGTTAGTTGTTCCCATCCTCATTGTGCAGATAAGAAAACTGGACACCAGAAAAGCTAAGTGATTGCTAAAGCCCCTGCAGCCAAATGGTCTGTGATGGGAGACAGGGTGTGCAGCATTGGTGAAATATATGGCTTCAGGAATTGAATGGCCTCATTCAATCCAGTGTCTATCACTTACTGGATGAGTTAAATGAGTCAGTTACTTAACCTGCTACACCTTACAGTTTATCTGTAAAATATATCAACCTTACAGGGCTTTTGTAAGGATTAAATAAAGCTAACACATGAAAACTTTCAATACAATGCCCAGCTCCTGTGGTAGCTGTTATTACTGTTCTTCTAAATACTAGTAGAATGCAGATCAATAATATGGAGTCCCAAAGTACTTGGGAATTTTAGCTTCCCAACTCCAGAGCCAAACTATGAAATATTGTATAGCACGTGGGTCATTGCCCTTCCCATATCAACATCACTTACCAAATCCAGTACCTTCTAGTCTCTGCAGTCACTTATTTTTATACCTTGGTTCCCCCACGCTCCCCAACACACACACACTGCCCAGGTAATATGTGCCAGTTATAACACCAGAGAACAATGTATACAGGGTAAAATGTCATTATTCTGGCCTACAGTAGCTCCCCTTACTCCAGAAGTTGCTCTACAACATGATATCCTCACCTTTAAGTGGGAAGTGGAATTAAAACCCGTCTCCATTTGGATTCCCTCAGTTAATCTAGAACTTCTGTCCTTTCACCACCACTTTTCTCTCCCCCTCTCTCCCCACTGAGGCCCAAGAAAGGTCTCTGAGACACCCAGGCAGACCTGGTTCTCTCTGAATTTCTCCCCTTTCTGCCTCTGTGTTTTTCCGTTCTTGCCTGGGGTGTGCTCACCAGTGCTGTATCCTTCCTGCCTATGCTGGGTCATCTCTGACCTGTGTGGTATCACTCTTTCTCAGGACAATGAACCTCAAGGCTTCACCTCAGTGAAAATGCAGAGGAGAGAGAGAATTTAATGAGAAATGCAAAGAATACAGATTCCCTATTTTCACAATGTTGTCCCTGTTAAGCTCAGTTTGGGTTTTTGTTGTTTTTATTTGGCCATAAAAATTCTATGATATTTTACATGTTATTCTGCAACTTGCTTTTTTCTTCTAACCGTATATATATCATGGCCATTTTTCTAAGTCAGGACCTGTTGGTCACTATTATTCTTTCTATTGGCTGCTTGGTACTGCATCGGGAAGTTTCACTCTATTGTATTACTCCTCAATGGACAGATATTTCGGTCATTTGAAATTTGTTTATATTTGTGATTTGGTCCTACCCATATGAACTTGTCATTTGTTCTCTCTGGCATCTATTTGGCTTCAGTCCTAACCCTTCTAAGAAGGCACCAATCTCAGAATATGCCTCATCCAGACAGTTGATGTGTTGCTGCTCAGACGATGAGCATAGCTCCAGCCTAATAGTTTGAGGGTGTGATGGGCCCCTCCACCCTCCAGAGTGACCCTGATCCCAGTTTAGTTTGTAGAGAATAAGAAGGCACCCAGAAGAGCTGTCCTGAGTTCACCGCAGCCCGTATTGACAAGCAGTTTTGGTCTGATTGGGACAGAGAGGTGCTCTGTAGATCAGGCCCCTCCTGAGCAGCTGAAAGCTCTGAGCTGGACTGCTGAGCCCCTGGGCTTTGACACTGAGGGTTTGCCAGGTGGCGCAGAAGTTGTGGATCCTTGCCTGCTTTTCACTTTGAAGACTGTAAATATCCACATAGACTTCTATGGGCTTGCTCTTTTGGGAGAGGACCAGAACTCCTGAGAGCTAAAGGTGTCTTGAATGGAATCCTTAGGCCAAGAAGGCCATTCAACATGTTCTCCTTCCATAGGAGTCTGGGTGAAACTACTTTAGGCCGTTGATGTTGCTGATGCAATACTGATACATTCATATACTTCAGAGTCAGGATTCAAGAGCTGTGGTTCAGCCATACAACTTTTATAAAGTCGAGTTTACATTCCCCACTAGGCTATTAATCTTGCTCTGTTAGTAAACTTTGTTCTGGTTTTGAAAGCTTAAGAAAATTAGGATTCTGAAGCAACCAAGAAAGTGAGTTTCAAACAGACCTAACTCAATTGTATTTGGCCACTTAAATGGCATTGTCCTTGTCTGCATTTGCCAGAACCTGTTCTCCTCCTGACTAAGCCTTTCTCCTTGTGTGGCATCTGTGCCACTGGGTTAAAGAAAGCAAACGCATCTCCTTGCAGGGTTTTTAAGGTCCCGGCAAACAGCAGTGTTGCGCTGGTGACCAGTGTGCCCCTCCTGGGCCTCCTGCTTCCCCTCAGGCCTGCCCTACAGTTCTCGTCTGGGAGCGTGTAGGCCCTTGTTTATCGTTGCATCTGTTTGGAATCATCTATTTTAAAGAATTTGATAAAAATAGTATTTAAACTGATGGGTATTTTTTTAAGTAAATGATACAGGTAAATAAATTATGATATTCAGAAACAGTCTCCAGTTTTGCACAGATGGGTATTAACAGAACTGAACTCCCACTTCCTCCATCAGTAAGTAAACAATTTATTTAGTAAGATGAAATGTTTTTTAAACGATGGGAATCTACTGATTGCATGTTATTTTTGTTAAAAATCTGACTGTGCTTATAGCCTGCTCAATGCCTCACTTCTTCAAATTCCCAGATGTCCTTTCTCCTCATCATTTTCTCCTCAATTCCTTCTGTGCATTGTCCAGAAAATGTCCTCTCCTGCTTCCCAGGTGGTTTTTTGAAGTGCACTGGCTGCCTGGCGAGGTGGTGGTTCAGGGTGGGGTGGGGGGTGGCGCAGCATCCCGCTCCAGAGTCTGCATCTGGCTTTGGTGGCACGGTAACATCCCGTACTCGCGGTGTGGACATGACCTGGGGCAGTAGCAGCCCCAAGGCTAGGCATCTCAGCCGCAGCAGCAGAATGTTGGGCACTGGGGTGCTTCTAAGCCCGCAGCTGTCTGCAGTCCTTACTGCCCTTCATTCTCCCCTGCCATAACGTTACTATGCCTCCTGTCCTGTTGGGCAGCCATGGTGATGTGGCACAGAAGGGGAGGAGCTGGAAAAGTGGCAGGAAGATGAGTGGCATCTGAAATGACAAGGGTGATTTGGTTCTTCACGGTGGAGCTGGGGCCAGGTTGAATGTTGTCAAAGTTGGAAAACCAGCCGTTTCACCTATTAGCTGAGATCTTTGGCTCCTAAGGGTAGAAGACCCTTCTGCATGTTTGACTTGGTGATTCTTATGCTGGGCTGGAGGCAATTGAATAATCCGTCAGGTTAGTCTGTCAGAACCAGCTTAGTGTTTTTCTGTTCTTGTTTTTGTTCCTTTTCAAATCACGTATTTTTGCACCCTATGATTCTAATATGCTACCCCAGAACAGGACAGGAGAAGAGAGATTTCTTCTTCTATCCCTTCCCTCCTCCCCAGGAAAATCTCTGGAGGGAGAGGGCATTACCTGGGTAAGCTGGGGCCAATGAAGGTGGAGAATCCCTGCCTAGTGGCTGGTCTGGTGACTCTTTATATATACTTAGATAATGTTTCTGAACAGGTTCATTGCTAACATTAGCCAAAATGGCACATGACTGCTCCATGTGAACCAAACCAAAACAACAACAGAAATGCTGAACTCCATGTTAGGAACAATTTAGTTTATGGAAGGTAATCACAAAAGATAAAATCACTACATCAAAAGTACTTAACTTCAAACTGGTGTTTTCATTTATGATTAATATTAGCCAGCTGTTGTTAAATATTAACTATAACACATATGGTCCTTGACATGGAATAGTGACTTCCTAACATTTTGGAATTGTGGCCCTTTCTTGATGTCCCTAAATGTTTAATATGTTAGACACATGTTTTTAATTAAAAAAAAAAAACACTTTCCTCAGGCTCTTTTGTAATATTGATAGTCATCCTGAGTGTCACAGAGCCAGACCCAGGAATTGCAGCCAGTAAGCTGAATGTGTCTTAAATTTCTGCAAATTAATTCATTTAAAACTTTCTCTGGCTTACTAAAATTTGAGGTGCTTCATGCTTCAGTCAGTCCGTGGTGCTTGAAATGATTGTCTTCCTTGGGAAGACTCAAGACACTGCTTTAGGCCTCTGCTGACAACCCTGAGCCCTCACAAAACTTTGATGTTTTGGCCCATGTTCCGTCAAGAAGCCAACATCCCCATTCTAATGGCAGGCCTAGCCTAAGGTTAGCAGTAAGACCAACATTTTGTTGTTTCATTTTCTTACTAACGTTTGGGTTGCTGATTGAAGCAGAATTCCAATGTATTGACACACTACCGCATTGTTAACATGATAGGATTTGATTATGGGAGAACAAGTCCAAAAACGGTAAATGCGCTCTCTCTCTCTCTCTCTCTCTCTCTCTCTGTCTCTCTGTCTCTCTGTCTCTGTCTCTCTCTCTCTCTCTTTCACACACACACACACACACACACACACACACACACGCACGCATGCAGTCTGGGGCCTTGCTTTCAAGGCAGCTTTTGTGGTTGCATTCCTTTATTTGATGTGGTTCCCTCCTTCTGTGCCAAACAGTGCAATATGGAAAAATGATGAAGTTGCAAAAAAAAGGGCGAGGGAGGGGCCAGGAGGAGAGAAGGAGTGAGCTGTTTAGTAACAACAGAAAGAAAACAGAGTTTAGGGGTCAAAGACAAAAATACCTGCTTCTCCAAGCAGGAAGAAGAAACACAGGATTCCTTTTCCTGCCCTTGAGTAAAGGCTGAGCCTGCTCTCAGCTGGTGCCTTGCAGGCCAGCCCAGGCAGAGCACAGTAGACAGGGAGACCACAAGCTGCCTGTATGGGAGAAGAGCAGCAGCTTGAGAAAGTCAAGGCTGAGTGCCCTGCATTACCAGCAACAGCAGGGTTAACCAGGGAGGGCCCCAGGGAAGAGGGGTGGAGAACAAAGGCTGCCTTCCATCATCAGATTATGGGACCAAACACGTTTTAACACCAGCCAACCTTGGAGACAAGTCCTAAGACAAGCAGTGGAATCTAAATAAGGAAAAATGTTTCCATGCAGGAATAGCATTTTATTTATTTACAATTTTAAGGCTGGGCAGCTTTTCTAATTGTATGGTTTGTGACTCCCGAAAGTGACATTTTCTGAGTTTCAAAATTATCTCTTTTTGCACTGTGAAAAGAGCATATATGATTCATCTTAATATTTCTGAGGTTCAGTCACCAACTAACAGCTAGTATTTTGGGTGGGAGGAAGGCTTTCGTAGGCAGTTTTTTCACCTAGCATACAAGTAAAAAGCACCAGAATATGCCTCAAGCTTCATTCGAAATCATATAAATAGCTCTCTTGCTCAGTTCCAATCCAGTATCATCATGAGAACTCCCACAGTCCACCAATTGCCTAATGTTCACCTCACCCTTGCCTGCGTAAGGCTAATCCTTCTGGTTTCTGTGCTGATTGAATACAGTCTCAAAGAGGTTTGACCAAAGGGCCTGCTTTCCAATTTTGCTATAACCTAACCTAAGTCTTTTCGCCTTTATTTTTTTATGGTTATTTCCCCAACCTTTAGCATCTGTAGAACTGTCAGATGATCCTCTAATCCTAGTCAACCAAGAGTCAGCAACCTAGAGCCCACTGGCCAGCCTGGCCTGCAGCCTGCTTTGTGTGGCCCACAACTAAGGCTGATTTTTACATTTTTTAAATGGTAGAAAAACATTTACAAAATAGTATTTTGTGACTAATAAAAATATGAAATTCACATTTTTGTGTCCATAAATAAAAGTTTATTGGAGCACAACCATGCTCCTTTGTTTGCATATTGTCTGTGGCTGCTTTCATTCTACAGCATCAAAATTGAGTAGTTGCAACAGAAACCTTATAGCTGCCAAGCCAACAATATTTACTACCTGGCCCTTTACCAAAAAGTTTGCCGACCTCTGCCACAGACCCTTAAAACATACCTTTTCGCAATGACAATATTCATTTGGCTTTAATGCCACAAATACTTACTGAGCCTACTGTGAACTTGGCATTATTCTTGTTTCTGGTGGGGTAGCAGTGAACAGAGATCCCTATTCTGGAGGAGTTTGTGTTCTAGTGAAAGATGGTGGGGGGAGACAATAAACACATACATATGTAGAATGGATTATGATGTTGATACATGACATAAAAAGTAAAAGAAGAGGGAATACTGGAGATAAAGATGGGTTTTTTTTTTAATAGGTTGTTCAGGAAGCCTTATTGAGAAGGTGCTTTTTGACTAAGACCTAAAACAGGTGAGGAGGCAAGCCCGCAGATGGCTGGAAGAGAGTTTTATGCAGAGGAACAGCAGAACTGGGCTAGTGCCCTGAGGTGGGAGCAGCTCCAGCTTATCCATGGAGGCAATGGTCTGGATAAGTTATGGTAGATGAGCCTGGGCTGACTGAATGTGGAATGTGAGAGAGAACAGTTGAGGATGACTGAGGTTTTTGGTCTGAGGAACCCATAGGTTGGAGTTGGCCCTGGCTGAAGTGAGATGAGGGCAGGAACAGTAGGTTTTGCAGGCAGGGTTTGCTGGTGAGCAGGGTGAGTTTGAGGGGCATTGTAGACATCCAAGTGGAGCTGTTGAGTAGGCAGTTGGCTATCTAAGTTCCAAGTTAAGAAAAGGTCTAAGCTAGGGTGTAAATCTGGAAGTTGTCAGTATGAAAGAGATATGTTGAGCAGTGGGACTGGCTGAGAGTCACTCTCAAACCCCAGACTTTTCCTTATCTCCAAGATATCTCTCATGCAATGATCAAACAAAACTTATTTTTTAACCTCTAGTTTTCTTTCCTGCCCATTTCACTGTTGGCATGCACCAGGATCTGCCATCATATCCTCTTCCTCCCTCTCTGGGAAGATGCCCTGGAGTATGAAACACACTTTTCTCATTAGGGCACAAGCTGCTCATTGCCATGTGATGGGACCTTTGGTGTGCTGTCCACAGAGTTCCTAGCCTTTGATCCAGGGCCCTGCCTTGTTAAGTAGCCTTTATATCTTCCTTACTTCCAGCCCCAGGCTTGATCATCTACTCTGTCACCTTGCCTTTTGGTTATCTGCCATGTAACTATGCTTCTTTTGCCCTTATATGCACTTAGTGGTAATCACTCTTTTCCCAGTTGTTTACATGAATGCCTTCTCTCCCATGCCCAGCATTAAGCTCCTGAAGAGCATGTGTGTGTTCTCTTCACCTGCTTGCTGTCCATAGTACCTTTCAAACAGTGACCTAGTGTCCCAGGGATGGGAGGCAAATCTTCTTTTATACCACCCCCTTCCCTATCCCCAGTCCCTGTTGTGCATCCTCAGAGGGAGGCACAGAGCAGTGGTGTGGAGACCGCCTGCACCTGCGTCCACATGGGAACCTGTTAAAAAGCAGATTCCCAAGTCCCATCTCAGACCTGCTGAACCTAATAAACTTCTCTAGGGTAGGGCCAGGTTATCTGAATTTTTAACAGGCTCCCCAAATTATTCTCACGCAGTCGTCTTCCCAGCTTTAAGACCTTAGGCTAGTCATTCATCCCAAATCTCAGTTTTCTCATCTGTACAGTGAGTGTATTCACACTTGTTCCCTACTCTGTAAAGCTGTTGTAAAACAACCAAATGAGGAACCCTTTGGAAACAATTTGTAAAGTGCTATGTACCAGTACCCTGGCTAATCTCATTCTGGTATCTTTTCATTTTTGTGTGTGTGCAAGCCATGCTCCATCTAACTATATAGATCAGCTCTTTCAGCACACAGACCAGTAAAAACATGGGCATGGACATTTCCTGATGTTGTTTATGTGCCTGAGCCCTTGACAAATACCAGTAAACAGGAATCTGGTGGATACCCTTCTCTGCCCTGGTCAGGCAGAGGGACTTCTTTTTTCTAATTCTCTGCATCTTCCTTTGACCATCTTTAAAATCTATGTGCAGTGAGGAGAAGGGAATTATAAAATTGCTTATGGATTTGGTCTAGTATAGCTATTGTATGCATTGATTTTTTTTCCAGCATTATTGACATATAATTGGCAAAATTATAAGACATTAGAATATAAAATGTGATGATTTGATGTACGTATGTACTAACTTTTTTCAGTAAGTGTGTTTTAAAGTTAGTTCATAGGAAAAGTAACCTCTGCGTGAAGAGGAGTGAAGAGCAGTAAAGCCATGAATCAAAACCTCAAAGTTGTAAATTTGTTACATACTCAGTAAATCCACTCATTCCTGACAACTGGTATTTGAAAACAGTTCCACTTCTTAAAGAAACTGTGATGGAATCAACTCAGGTAATAGACCAGGGACCAAGGTGCAACAAGAGGAAAAAATCTTTTCTCTCCCTTAGCCTGTTCGTGTCTTGCATGGCCAGGCATCATTGTGAGTACTTATACCAAATCTTAATAGAACATCTGCTAAGTTCATTGTTGTTTTGGGGGCTTAACTTTGAATGCTTTTCCACATGCTAACAAAATCCTGATGGTGGACATCTGTTAAGATTACAGTCCCTTGAAGGCTTTTTAAAGATGTTAACAAACTTAAAAAACACATTTCTGAACAAAAACTTGGTTAATGTTCATGTCATTAAACATATTGTGTTTGCAATTACAACATTCCCATCTTTCTCATTTCTTCAGAAGTAAAGTTTCCTTGCTTGCATTCCACCTCCTCTCAGCTGGAAAGTGTCTATCAAGTCCTCTGGCTCTTAAAGTTCTTCCATGTTTCCAGGGGTTCATTTGCCTAGAATGAAAAAGGCCCTAATCACTTCAGTTCAGGTACCTAAATAAGTTTAATAAGTTTTCTTGGAAACAGCCTCAGAGGGACTCTGTCAGCCCAGGCATCTGCCTGAAACACCCAAGCCAGAAGGAGCCTGATGAATCTGACACATGTGGAACAAGATGACAGGCCTTCAGTTAAGGATTCAAAAGTCACAAAAGTGATAACTGAAGTCCTGAGAGTGGGGTAGATTTAGATCAGTGAGACCTGGATTAGATGCCACTGCCATTTACCACCTATGTGACCTTAGAGAGGTTATGTAGCTTCTCTAAGCTCCAGCCTTCTCATCTGTAAAATGGAATAACACCTCTTTCATACACTGGTGTGAGGAAGAGATGATATTGGAAAAGAGGAAGAGATGGTAGGAAAAGCACTTAGTGTAGTGCTTGATACACAGTGCTTCTTAACTGAAGCTATTACTCCCCACTCCATTCTGTGGAGAATCCAGTTTACCAGCTGCATCCCTCATACTGCTTTTTACACTCTCTTCGCATATACCATGCCCAAGCAAAGAACAGCTGACTCAAATTATCCATATGGTATGCCTGCACATTTTTTAATTACTTTAATTTAATAATTCCATAACCTTCTAAGTAATTTAACTTAGCAGTTTCAACTTCTTTCACCTTTGCTTCAGAGGAACATTTCCTTAATGGTCAATTACATTTATCATTGTCTCAGAACATTTCCATTTTTATATGTCCCTCTGAAAATGGAAAGCAAGAAACGGAATACAGTACTCTGATGAAGACCTGCTTTATGCTGTGGGGCATACTCAGTGCAAGCACTAGGTCAGCCACAAATGTAATACGGCCAGGCCTCCATTGATGTCTCACTAAACTTATCCAGGTGACTCCCCAGATTTTCTCCTACTTGTAAACTTAATTTGTCATTCTGATCTCTTGTTTTCCTCTCCTGCCATGCTCACTGAAAATTTTCAATTTGAATTAAACTGTTAGTGTTTAACTGAGGTATCAAGAGGCCCTTGAGATGGCTCAAAGTTGAACCTGTAAAATAAGACGAATGAGGGCCAACAACAGCTTGGAAAATGCTTTACTTGGATGAGAAAATCGGGTTAGGAAAGTGCAAAACAACAACAATCAGTCTCTCCTTAATGTAGAATTTATGTACTTCTAGGTTTTCAGAACCTGTACAGTGTATGATTTTTCTTTTATTCTACCAAGTCCGCTTGTGATATATGGTACCTCAAGATAAGAAAAAGTGAGATGGAAAGCTGATGAATTTTATGGATAAAATCTTTTTTGAGGATCATTTCAGGCACTTCTATCACTCTTTCAGTGTACAGGGGAATTCATTTTTAAAATTTCCTACTGGCGTTCTGTAAAAGAATTTCTAATGAAAAAAGGACATAAGCTTTGGAACCGGAAAGACTGGAATTTGGGCCCATCTCTGCAACTCACTTACTGGGCAATCTTGGACAAGATACTTAGACTCTTAGAACCTCAGTTTCCTCATCTGTAAACTGGGCTAATTATGTCTATCTACCTGGCAGGGTTGTTGTAGGATTTATAGGTAATGAAATGCCTAGGAGAATGCCTGGCAAAAATAGAGATAAATGAATAGCGACTTTTGCTTTACTGTAATGGGTCTCCTGGCAGGCCACCAGGAAACATACTCTGGCATTATAGAGTGCTCCAGATTCTCGAGGTTCCTGGCACTCTCTACCTTGAAGGGAGTTAACAGTGGTGCCCTAGCCACATATTCAGAATGGGAAACTCAAGTCCTTAATCAGAGTTAGGCATACAGTTAGTGTGCCTTAAGTACACTTAGTTGCTGAATTGCATTGAGCTCACATTTCCTTAGGATTTCTTAGCTTGGGGCTAGTGGCAGCTGGTGTCTATCTATGATCCTGGAAGTTCCCCATTTCCATGCTTCATCCTCCATAACCCCCTGAGTCATATGGTGAAGGAGGCAACCAGGTCAACTTCCTCTCCCTCCGAACCCAATTCGAAGGCAGAGCAGGACACCAAGGCTGATTCAAGTATCTCTTCTGAACAGTGCCTTGACCAACCTCCCCCTTGGTCATAGAACACTCTAGAGGCATTCCGGAATAAAGTCTCTCCTGGAGTGCTTGATGCTATTTCAATATTAGTGTACCTGTAATTGTAACTTTAACCCTTGAGAAATAGATGGATCTTTTTGAGAGTAATGCCATCCTCACTACACTAAGAAAGTTGAGTACAGCCAGAGAGAGCAAACTCATCAGAAACAAGAATCATAATTGAAAGTCACTGGCTCTTCTGGTTTTCTTCAGTGCCAAATCATGTTTTGCTCATTTTATTTGACCAGTGAGGTAAAACCTACATGGGGAGGAGGGAGTTGCTGTCCATAATGGGTTAAAATCAAAACCCCATTGTCCCAAGTCAAGCTTCAGGCAGGCTGACTCCCTGGATTTTTCCATGTCAAAATGCTTAAAATTATTTCCTTTATGCTGTTGCCCTGTAGCCAAGTCAAGTCTTCAGTATTACAGGAGCTCTGATTTTTGCAGGCAGAGCACTGTTGAAAAGGGCTCTATTAGCTGTTTTTGCATTGAAAACAAGAGTATTAATACATTTAACATAGACAGTTCTTATATTTGACTTTCAGGGCCAGTGACATGTAGCTGGAAATGCTTTTCTGGCTACCTTGTGGTCTTTTTAACTCTACTGTTGGAGAGGTTTCTCAAACTCTGGCTTTGTCCTTCTGGTTTATATCCACAGATTCAGTTTCAATTATAAGAATTATAAGCTGATTTCATCTTTCACTTCAGTCCATAAAGAGGTAGAAGGTACTTTCTCATCCAAACAGCCCTTTTCTCCTCCCAGGTTCAGCCTGAGATCCTGCAACTTACTTTTCCTCACCGTTTACCCCCACTTTCTCACTGTACCGCTCTAGAGATCAGAAGAATCAATAGCAATTTGTCTCTTTCATCTCCTCCTCACCCCTTCCCTAGCCACCTATTTGGTTAGTCAGGCCTTGCTTTTTCTCCAGCCAGCCCTGCATTCCTGGGAATAGCTGAGTGAGCCCTGGAATCTCTGCCCAGGGTCAGTTTTCTGTTGTACATGCTCAGCCCAGTATTTTTTAATTTGTGAATATTAAATAAGTGGAGATCACAAGACCCTGCCTCCATCTTGCATCTTTAAAAACATAATAGCTCTCTTATTTCATGGCATTTGATTATTCAGCATGAACAGGGCAACATTCAGGCTATAGCGAGCCTGTTAAATATTTACCCATGAGGCGGATATTTATACATGAATCAGCAGCACTTATCAGCATGTGACGTTGGAAGTCAGGTTCAAGACCCTCGCAAGCTAAGAAACTACAGAGTTAAATATAGAGTGTGGTAAGTGTCTTTTTAAAAATAAATTCTCATTTAAAACTATCCTTTGGAGTACCTGAAGTGCTTCACACATTCAAACTTACCCTGCACAGCTAAGTCATTCACAATTTTTCATGACAGAGTGGCTGGTCCCTCACATCCAAGAGCCCATGAATCCGCTTGTTTGGTGGATGGGGTGGGAGAGTACTGAGGCATGAACATAACTGAGAGGAGTGCTTGCTCTGCTGCGGTGTGGAGAATTGTAGAGGGAGATGAGCGGCATGCCACAGTGCTTGCATGATGGTCTGAGTGCTTCTAGAAGCCCTTTAGCGTCATTGGAATCCTGGCCCCACTCATTGGTAGCCAGACACACTCTTTCTTCCCATCCCTGTATGCATTCTAAGATTAAAATCCCCCTGCTGTCAGGGAGGCACATAATTCAGCAGGAACAGCATGGACTCTGCTGACAGGCTGACTTGAGTTCAGATCTTGGCTTTGTTATGTGATCACAAGGAAATTCCTTCTGTTCTCTGAGCCTCAGTTTCTTCACCTGTAAAATTACAGTGATAATTCCCACCTCATTGAATTGTAGGGAGGATTAAATTAGATAATGAAAAAGTACCTAAGCTAACAGCAAGTATTAGTTCTTGATAAAAACAAAAGCAGTGTGCAGAGAGGCCTGGCAGCAAAGCAGTTGGCCTTTGGATTTCTCTACACCTCTGCTTCTTTCCACCATTGTAGGTATTTTTGTTTAAAGGGCTGTATTTCAGAAGCAGAGAATATGTCAAGTTTGGAGGATTACCCACAGACTATTTCCACTCCTTGCCTTCAATTTAGTGAATGATTAGGAATTTATCCTGGAATGTTTAATACAGGTTAAAAGCCCATTACAATCACTTCCAGGGAACTGTCCAGATTATTTAGTTCTTTGGAATTTTGTTATGCTAACAATTGTTCCTCAGTAAGCTAAGAGCTGCCTGGATCTTGGAACACTCTCTGTTTAAAGATATTTCACCAATAACTGCAAGATATAAATACTGGACTTATTTTTCTTGTACTATAGGATTTTCTTCTTAATCAGTTTTTTCCATCCTAATGGAACCATTAGGACCTTCCAGTTAGATGTGTTCTCTCTGTGTACTTTTGCGTACAAAAGAGGAGACCAAAAAATGCCTTCTTCCAGTTCATAAGTCACAGGAATTTTCCTAGGCTTCTTCAGAGTTTAGGCTAAGTCTAATCCAGTGTCTACTCTGAGAGTAGCAAACGTAAGTGATGTTCTGCTGATTCTGTGCAGTTGCAGGGTGTGATGATTCATTAATGTCATACTTAGTCAGATGCTGTCTGATGATTTTCTCAGTTGTCAGAGTTGTTGTGCCTTTTCGGTTTCATCTGAGTAGGAAAAGTCAACAGTGACTAGTTCCACTCCATACTGACTTCCTCACGCCACCTGGGACTTTGTGTGGATTTTTCATTCCCATAAATAAGTAAACATAATATATCGTTTACCAGAAAAATTAATCTCAGAATATCTGTAGTCAGTAGGGAGACAGGCTAGATCTGGAGTCCTCAGAGCAATTATATGCATTGTTCCCTGTATCTCAAACTCTTGATGAGTTTCTCTGCTCTGAACTATTTAGGAATGATTTTCTAGGCTGTTGCTGTGAAACATTTTGCTACCATTATACCCTTGTAACTGTGGGAACTTGGATAATGAATAACCACAGCATTAAAGGATTTTTGGGGTCTTTTTATATCTCATATTACAGAGTGGCTTAAAGGGCTTACAGAAATATGCATATTTAAGTAAAATTTAAATAAGGAAAACAAATTAGGACCAACCAAAGTGAAAGTAGGAAAGAAGATTATATCAGGATGAAGGATGATACATGAAATGCATACTGTAAGGTTCTGAACAATGTCCTTTAATAGCCATATCCTGGCTAATTTGAAAGGAAATCTCAATGAAAATTCTGGAAACTATTTCTGGATCAACATTGTGTCTTAGTGCTGGGACCAGTGATTTTTGGCTGTACCTTCTTGTTTAGATGAATTGAGTATCAATGTTTACTTGGACTAGTAGTCTTCCTACCTATCTTGGCCCATATATAGGAGATCAGGTAGCACTGTATTCAGAAAACGTTTAATTGGTTGCCATCATTGAAAAATTGAGAGATTAATCATCTGGATTTCTGGCTTCACTTGAAAAAGTAGGATCTGGTAAAACCAGGCTTTGCATTCCTACATGTCGGAGATAGCTGGAGTTGAACGGTGGAGAGCCCTTCCCACTGTACATACAGCCTCCCCTTCTCTCTGCTCATTTACATCACCTGCCTGCTCTGGGTCGATTGTGGAGTTTGCAACCTCTACTCTAGACCACCTGCCTCACACTAAAAAAGAGGAAACCAAAGTCCGAGGAGGCTGCCCAGGCAACAAAGCTGGTACGCTGCAGAGCTGGTCCTCCAGTCCCTGCTACAGTGTTGCCTCAGGTTTAATTCAGTGAAGGTGTTTAATGACAGACTTAACTTTGCCCAGCATTGAATTGGGCATAATGAAGAGTATAAAATTCAATGTTTTAGTAATAGGTACAACCCATTAATGTGGGTAAGCCACTTACCTGTGCCCATCAAAATATGCTACTTTGTACTGTTGTGTGATAGGCTCACTAGTTGTTACTAATCATTAGTTGTTAGTCATGGGTGACATGAATATGCTCATGTAAGAAAATGGATTAAACTATAGAAATGTACTCAGAAAGTGAAGCCCATATTCCCGTCATCATTAATGTAGGCAGTTGGTGGGCAGCCTTTGATACGAGACACCAGGTCCGTTGGGGCGCTATCACTTCTTAAATTGCTTGAGCCCTAAGAGAAGTGTCATTGTACTCTTGTCTTTCAGGGCACTTGGAGGCTCCTCAGCTCTTCACATCCCAGCTTTTCCAGGAGGAGGATGTCTCATCGATTATGTTCCTCAAGTCTGCCACCTGCTCACCAACAAGGTAGAAGTGATTCCCCTGACTCCCCTGACCTCGTGCAGCTCATTCCTCCAGTGTAGTACCTCCCCTGCAGTGTCATGCAGGCGTCGTCCTCTTCACTCCATCTCCTGGTTTCAGCCTCCAGGGGACACCGACTTTGATTTATAATTCATTGGTTTCTCCCTATTTCTTTGACCTCTTCTTCCTTTCTAAGGATTCTGACCTCCTGTTTCAGTCTTACCTTCATTGTTTAAATTTATGTCTCCTCTTCCTTGAATTTTTCATATGCCCTAAGTTCCTGCTAGATCTTGCACCTTCTTGTGGTTTAAAATTTATGAACTCCTTCGTTTCCCAGTCATCTGGTGCCTGGATGTGTGTGAGTTCACGCACACACGTGTGTTTAACACTAGTTAATAGCAGGGTGGTTCTATAGAACTGCCTTCCTCTTTTTCTGCTTTCCTGTGCCTACTTTCTGAAAGTCAGTTCTTGATTCTCGCTGTCCTGTGGAGGAGCAGTCTGCCAGAGTCCTGCTCCTTGGGGCAAGATTTCTAAGTCAGCTGGTGTCAGAGCAGGCATCTCAAATTACCCAAAGCTTTCTCTCAGCTGCATTAATGAGCCATCACATTGGCAAGTAACTGAGTTTATGGTTGTCAGGTGTTTCTACAAAGTATAAGCATATATCTGTTAATGTCCAGCTAGTATATTTAGCTACAAACTGGGTGTATTAATCCACAAGCAATACTTTCTTTCTCACGTGGATTGAAAATTTGCCTAATAGCCTGAGTGCTGTTTCCCTTGCTCCTATTGACTTGCTCACATTGGCTTGGAAAATAAATCATTTGTCTCTTGCATTCAAAAGATAGCTCCTCTCTACATAGAAAATACTCTTAAAATACAATAATGTTTCAAAAGCTTCAGTATTATTTTTTAAATGTCAGAGAAACTAAAATCTGGCAACTCTGCAGTCTGTGGGCTTGGCATAGATTCCAGGGCCTTTAAGTCCCATGGAGTGGTTGCTTCTCATTGGACCAAATTCCCCCCAGCCTCTGCCCTCCTACAAAACTGATCCGGGAACAGAATTCTTATTTACATTGTGGGACTTTGTACTGCCTTCAAATCTGTGTCCCAGTATTATAGAGAAAAATGCATATTTGGTCTTCCAGAACCAAGAAAAAAGCCTTTTTAAAGCTCTCCAATTGAGATTAATTTCTGGTTATACATTTTCCTCAAAAAAAATTATAATACGGTTTTCCCAGAAATGCAAGAATCAGTCAGTTTTTCTTATCTGGTTCCCTTTCATTAATTTTACTTGTCTTTTAAAATTGATGTTCTTCTGCTTGCTATAAATGAGGACAGTATGGGCTGCTTTTAGAAACAATCTCTTCAAATGAATTTCCATAATTACATTGGAATCTATCTTTATAGCCAGTTTTGTTGTGGGTTTCTGTTAAAATGGTTTTCTGTTTTTAAAATCAAGTATGCAGAACTGTTTTCATCCCCTTTTTAAACAAAGCCACTTAAGCAAACTTATCATCTGTTTTTCTTTTCCCAAAATAACATTTCTGATCCTGCATTAAGCCTGCAAAGTAAGCACTGTTTTTATAAATTGACATAAACCCCTATTATATAAATAGAATTGTTTTACTTTTAAAGGGTACAACATGCCTATCAGTACCAATTGTGTCAAGGTTATTTCAAGCACTTTATCTCAAGCTTTTGTTAGCCATGGAAACTCACTGTGGCTCCAGCCAATATAAACAGTTTTGGGGGTCTCTTTCTCCCACTGTTTCTTTCAGCCGTTATGAGGACGTTACATAGAATGTGTTTTTGTGTTAGAAACTGATGGGTAAGTGATGAACTTTTAGATGAGCAGCTGAATGAATTCAGTTTTTTTAATAGAAACTCATTTGGTGATAACAAGGAAATACAAAATATATATATATATATATATATAATATCTATTGTAACTCCTTATTCTGAATATTAGGAATCTAAAAAGAAAAAAATTAAGCATTATCCTGCCTTTTCAATGGAAGTTTTAGTTTAGAATACTCAAATAATCCCATTTTATGAAAGGAAGCTCTTTTTTACAGAGAATTCCAGCTGGTAAATACAGAGGTAATAAAAGAATTCAAAAATCACTATTTTTCAGGTTCTAAAGAAATAATTGATTCAGATAAGGATCTCTAATGGATACTAAAACCATTAGGTGAAAAGTTAATGGGGAACTGATCCTCACATGCTTGGAGAGTTATACTCATGGGTGATTCACTATGATATAGGGGAAACATCCTTTATAATGGAGGGGTCTGCTGTCACCCCATAACCAAGGATCAAACCCAGTATCACCTATGAAGTTTTCTTGCAAAAGTATTTAACCTGAGTTTAGCTCTAATGTCCAATTTATAGGAAATAAAGAGGATAGAGGGAACAGAAGGAAACAACCAAAGGATCTAGAATGCAGAATGATCTATAAGACAACTAGCCCGATCTCTTTGAAGATCTCTTTGCAAGCACACACACACAGGCACATGTACACACACCCTAGGAAGTGCTGTTCCAGATCAAAACAATTTCTAGATGAAATGCCTGATTCCTGATTATACTCTGTTTTAACAAAATAAACATTTGGGGGACAACTGGGAAATTTTGAAAATGGACCTAGTACGAGATGAATTGAGAGAATGATTGCTAAATGTGTTGGGTATGATAATGATCTTGCGGTTATGTAGAAAAATGTCTTGTTTTATTTTTTTGGATGTCCATGCCTGAAGCATTTAGGGGCAAACTCTCATGATGTCTCTAATTTCCTTTAAATGTTTCAGCAAGATTGATGAATAGGTTGACAGGTAGATAGATGGCTGGATGAAGCAACTAGACAAAATATTCATTGTTGTTGAATATAGGTAGTGGGAATATGGGTATTTATTTTACTATTCTTTCTACCTCTCTGAATCTGATGTTTTCATAATAATGCATTTAAAAATGTTCTATTTCACTTATCAGCTCTGGGTTCCTATTCCAGGTACAGTATGTGATTCAAGGATATCATAAAAGAAGAGAGTACATTGCTGCTTTCCTCAGTCACTTTGGCACGTAAGTTCCTCCTTGTTTAAACCATATACCAGTGAGGCCCTCACTTCCTGATGACCCTAATATGAGGGCTTGATTAAGAAAACTGCAGTTCATTCCTGCATATGATTCCTTTTCAATACCATTTTGATTCTTTTTGGTTTGTTGCTCACCTAAATATCCAAGGAAAACATGTTTTTTAGCATTATTTGCTAAATAATAGACTCAAATAACTTCCCTGGAACAGTAGGCTGAGAGCAGCACCAAACAGACCAGTAAGAGTGGCGGCCCTGCCAGCTCAGTGCAGAGCTCTTTATGGTTTGCAGAGCACATGCACCTCTATCAGCTCACATTAGTCATGAGGTGAACCAGGCAGCATCAGTGACCCGTTCTGCTGAAGAAAACCCTGCAGCTTTGAGCAGTAAGCCGATGGGAGTCACACACCCAGAAGAGAGAGAGCCAGCGTGGGTTCACTGCTTCTCTGGACTCAAGTCTCCTGACAGGACTCCCACCCCCGACAGTGCCACACAGATTTGGGAAGGAAATCTCACACTAGATACAAAAGCGATGACTCACACGAAGGAGTAGGAGTTGGAAGAAGAGCTGTGTAACTGCAGTGACAGGGTGGGCATCTCCGCCTGCTGCCGTCCCCATGCGCTTGCCCTTCCTCCAGGACGCCTGTGGCTCTGCTGCTCTGCATCTGTTTCCTTACTATGTCCGAGCCCTGGTCAAGCTCCTACTCAGGGCTTAGCTCAGTGGGAGAGGGAAGACGTTTTCCTCTGTCTTCTTTAAAAGGTGGAACATTCTGCTCATCCTGGAGACTAAGCACCATGTGTTTTAGTGGTCTGGTTATATTCCACCTTATTTCAGATAAGGCTTCTAAATGCATAAAGATATATACAGTAAAACAAAATTAAAATTTTAAATGACTAAATGAAGAAATTAGGTCAAAAGGCAAGTGGGACTAGGAAGAAGATGAAATCGAGGATAAGGTTAGCCATTTCATTCCTGGAATACAATTTGAAAAACTGTGGCATAAGTATAAGCAAGCTTTCTGATTCTTCAACACAATTTCAAGAAGTTTTCTTATTATCCATAGTGGAATTTTTCATGCCTCTAAAATAGAACTGTCAATATCTAAATAATATGACTGTCTCTTGCATGAGTCTTTAATAGTTAAGATTTTTTTCAGCTTTATTTATGAACATTTTGAGAAAGTACTTATGATACATACAGTGGTTAATAAATGACACCATTGGCCTTCTCATTTTTGTGTTATCTTTAGTAACACAATTAAAAGTGAAGAAGCTAGCACTATGACCTCCAAAGTAGGTCCTCGTTCCACTGGCATATAAGAAAAATACAGTAATATAGTAGTACTTGTATACAACCACTAAATTATATACAAATATTACTGTATTACTGTCCAGTATGCATAATGAAAAGGATTCTGTGCTTGTTTTGCTTAACAGAATGTAAGATCTAAAAAGTTTGGATATCAGTGTTGAAGCATAATGAGTTAATTATAAATTCATGAAAAGAAATATAAACTGGTGATCTAAGGCAAATGGGCAAGTGGGACTTCTGACCCTGAGTCAGAAGACCTGAACGATACACTACCAGTCTTTGAGCAAATCACTTGGCCTTCAGTGTCTTGGTCTCTTTACCTTTGCAATGAGTTCAGCTGTTCCTTCCTCCTTAAACTGAGAGGCCATCAATATTAATGGCCTGACTCAGCCGGGGAGAACACATCTCTGTCTGCAAAGTCCTCCTCGTATGGATGAGAGAATATCATTCCTGTCCCTAGAGGGTGGTTAATGTTGTCACATTATGGGGACATTCCCCAAGTACTCAGCTCTCGAGGAAAGCGGGGGAGGAGGGACTATCAGAGTTGTGCTGGGCCCTTCAGTGGTCAGAAGCTGTGCTCCTTTGACGCATGAGATGAGCACCTCCCATAACCAGCATCCACCCAGCCAACATAGCTACTGTGACTAGAGTTCAGTGGAGAGGACAAGGAGACACAAGTGAAAGACTTCCAAGTGCTTTGCAAGAAAATAACATAATCCTAAACGTAGTGATATTGTCATTGCTCATTACTGTTTAGTCCCTAAAGTGAAAGTGAAACTTAACAACCACTCTACAGACAGTAGTATTTTTGCTGACCTAATTTCTTAGTGTGTCCTTTTATTCATAATGAGTATCTGAACATTTGCATAGCATTTTATGGTTTATCTTACTTGTTTTTCCCAACCCTGTAATGAAGTTTGAAAACATATTTTTTTTACAGATGAGGAAATTGAGGCTCCAAAGGTTAAATGGTTTGCCTGGGATTATAACATAGTAAATGGCAAGGCTGTATCTTAAACTTAGATGCTGTCATTGCAAACCCATGTGCTTCTGTGGTAACATTAACTCACCTTCAATGCATTTTGGATTCAATCACCTGGACTTTATGAATATGTTCTTTACTTGTTCCTTCTCTTTTATACCCTGTGTTTATGATGGTTTTCATTGTGTATATGTGTTTTTATTACCTAGAGGGGTCGTGGAATATGATGCAGAAGGCTTTACAAAACTCACTCTGCTGCTGATGTGGAAAGATTTTTGTTTCCTTGTTCACAGTGAGTATACTTTTGCTATTTGCATGTTAGCATACATTTGAAAATGTACTAAACCACATGTAATAGTGAGTATGAGAATCTGTAGTGTCCTGCCTTGGTTCCTTTTACTTTAGTAGATTTGCTGTGTGGTCTTAGAGAGAAAATACCTCTAGACCAGGGGTTCTCAAGCAGATGTAATTTACCCCTCAGGGGACATTCAGCAAAGTCTGGAGGCATTTTTGATCATCTTTAACGGGGGAATGGGGTGTGGGAGGTGCTTGTTGGCATTGAGCAGCTAGAGGTCAGAGACATTGGTATACCTACGATACACGGGACAGCCTTCCCCAACAAAATGACCACCAAGTGCAAAATGTCAGTAGTGCTAAATTTAAGAAACTCTACCCTAGACAGGTTTCTGTTTCAAAGCATCTTTCCAGTATCAGGTCTCAAAACTCAGGATTACTCAAAACATACTTGCTTTTATCATTTGGTTATCATCCTTATTAAGTGAAAAGACTACAACTTTGATAATGTATAATACATACATCACTGATACATATATATCGTTGATGTTTTAATGTAGGCCCAAACATCACACTTTCCAGCTTCATTCCACATCATATGCATATTTAAAGGTTTGCTGTGTTACATTAATCCATCACTCGATAAACTTCAGTTCAGCTTTCTTGTGTTGGCTAATTTAAAGTGTCATTTCTTTATTTCTTTCTTGTACAAGAACCAGTGACCCATGGTGCCAGGTTCAGGTTGCACCCAAGGTTCAACAGTCAGCAACCAAGACCTTTATTCTTTAGTAATTTAGTATACAAAATTCCTGGTCTTCAAGACAAAGACAAAGAAGTTCCAGCTCTCCCAAGTCAGGTTACAGAAAACAGTGGGCTTGGGTTGACTTCACTCACTAGATAGAACTACCTGAGACCTTAATAAACTATTTCAGAAAGGAAAGCTTTGGCCTATTTAGTCAAGCCATCAGATGGTGTAAAGATATTATTGACTTGGGAGGATATTTTTTCCCCAGCAGATTGACCTCCTTGGTTGTGATTTGCTTAGAATAAATAGTTCTTAAATTCATTTGTCTTACCTGATTTCATAGCAACACACAGTAAGGGAAGAAACCTAAAAATATTCATAATGGCAGAGGGAAGAAAGCCTCTAATTAAAACCTTGCCATGGTATAGTCCACAGAGAGATAGCGGAGAGTTGGTCACTTTTAAAGAGCTGGTTCTCCCTGCCTCTTAGGTGTTTCCTAGTGATAACCACTGGTCATGCAGTGCTTCATATTGAATTCCTGCTCTGTAGCTAGTCATACATAGGGACCATCTTTTCAAATGCATCTGAAACATGCAAGCATTTTGCTTTGTATTAATGACGTGCATGGATAAACAGAGAATTGGAGAGGTAAAGATTTTAATCTTGGGCGAGCCTCCAACTAATTACATGACCTTGATCTAATCACCAGGACAAGCCTCTCTCTGCTTTAGCTTCCTCCTATGTACACTGGGGATATGGTTGTCAAGTCCTTTGGAGATGTCGGCATATGGAACTTAACCTGTAATACAGGGCCAGGTGGAAGAGGAAGCCTCCCGGTCAAGACCTCCTGGCAGTCTCCTCTTTGCTCACCATCTCCTGTGGCCCCACTCAGACTTCCAGCCACTCCTTTGATTCTGACCTTGTTGCTGCTTTGGTTTTCCATTCGGAGTCTTAAGTCCTTTGTGAGATCTCATTTCCTAAATTTGTCACATCCACTTCGCCTGCACCATTTGGGTCCCAGTGATTCTGTTTGGAGCCTGGTAACCTGACCCCAGGTCCTGATGGCGTCCTTGGTTTGTCTTTCACAGCCCTGGACAGTTGCCTGGGTGACTCGTCTGGTGTGATTCCCCCAGCCCAGCTCAGCGAGAGGGGCCTGTGCCCTGCCTCACCTGGTGGTGGCAGCGGTCCAGAGGCCTCCCCCAGTCACTGTGGGAGAACAGCAAAGGAAGGACAGACAGAAAGACAATTACAAGCATAGATTAAGTTAATGCTTCAACCAACTGGCATGAAATCTCAACTCTTTTCTGAAGCTTATTTGGTCTCCTAGCCATGGTTCTACTTTCAAAAAATGTAATGTTAGATCAAACCGAATATAAGGAAAAAAAAATACTGTTGGCATTGCTCATTCTAACTTATATTTTCCACATGCAGCTCAGGAATCCCTGTTCTGGTGATGCTAGCAAGAGTGATGTGCAGGGATGGGGGCCTCACCTCTTGGCTCCTGCCCCAGCTCTCGTATGGTGCAGTCTGTGTTTTTTAGCATTTCTTGTTCCTTAGGAAGGTCTATTTCCCAAAGAATATTTTCCCATGGTATCATGTGTCCAGTATTTCTCGCAGCTCCTTCTCCATCTTCCTGTCTTAGCTTCTCTAAGTCAGACATGCAAAATTAAGTCCCAAAGTCATATTTTAACTTAGTTTTGATTACCTTCTATAGAAACATAGAACCCCTAGGCACCCATTAGAACAGCTACAGAGACCTTGGGATTCGTTTAATTTACTTTCTCCAAAGTGTCTCCTTGGGCCTTCACTCCTTCCTCCCCAGGCTGTTTGATCCTTGTCTCTGAGCGCCACTGCCTGCACTCTTGGCTCTTCGGCAGATAAGACCTCATCTATGAATCAAGAGACTTTGATACAGTTTCCTGCTCCCTCATTAACTCGCTGCCTGTCTTTAAATAAATTATTTCCACCCTTTTGATTCTTATATCTAAAATATAGGACTTGCTACATCAGATTGAAGCTTGGTTAGATAATGTATTTTATTCAGTCATGCAGGTAAGCATCTGACACTTACCTTCCTTTGGAAGCATCTACTTGCTTGGTATAATTCCCAAGGGACCACTTGTTCCTTTTTTTCTTTCCATGAAGATGGGAAGGCGAATATGGGGTGGCAGAGACATGTTAGTAGAACATTTCAGTGAATTATTCTGAGATTTCAAGGATGTGAAAAAAGAAGAAAGAAATGCCTAGAGATGGAGCCGGTCTTCTGTGGCTGGCTCCATTACTCCATGGAGATTGACAACCTGGCAGGACACCAATTAATATCCTTGCTCTCCCCCTGCTGTGTACTGCCCAGGCCCAAGAAGATGACTGTCCAGAATGCAGGTGCTGGTAATAATTTGGAGCATTTTCAATGCTAAAGGGAAGAAGCACTCCTCTCTTGAGGCAGACAGCTCTGACCTCAGATTTGCCAGAGTGTGCGGAAGCAAGAATGCTCCAGGGGAAACATTGTATATATTCTGGAATCTCTCAGGAGGTACTGCAACTTCCTGGCATTCTGGCAGTTCCAGGAGTGGAGACTGTGGCCATGATTATGACCATGGAGTTTTTCATCCATTTATTCCTTCTTTCCTTTCTTCCTTCTTCTATTATCAGTGTTTTGCAAGGCTTGGAACCACAAAAGGATCAGGGGCTTGATGCCATCCAGAAACTGTTTCCAGGAAGGTTTTCTGGCCATCATCAAATCACAATTATTTGTAGTGGTTATGGAGGTAATTCTCTATTTGCCAAGCTGTTTTTACCTCTGAAGATAGATGTTATCTTTAAGCCAGCAGCTTTTCAGAGTGCTGGGTGACAAAAGAACCATATGGCAAGGCACAATGACATAGAACAAAAGCAACCCCTGGGAGAAGCATCAGTTCTTTTTCATGGACCTGCAATCAGCTGTACTATAAGTAGACAGAAGAGGAGGCAGCTGCCTGAGGTAGCAGGGTTGCCGCTTGGAAGGGGAGGGTATTGAGGTCTGTGACTTTCAAGGCAAGTTAGAGAGTCTGTGATTGGATAAAAAGCTACCTTTTCCCATCACCTGTAAACCTTTGGTAAGTGACCCTTTGAGTCACCCACCCTGGATGATAGCTCCCTGGCAAAATACCTGTTAGACCAACTCTTAACTATTTTGGCTGTTCCGTTTCATTTTTTTATCCTCTCTGCCCATAACCCAATCAATTTAACCCGATTCAACTGAGCTCTGAGTTTACTGAGAACCTACTGTATGCTCAATATACTATGCTAGGTCCAAGGAGATATAAGTAAATAACTCAGGTTTGACCTTAAAACACTTAGATTCTAGCATAAGAGTTAGTAAACTACAGCCTGTGAGTCAAATCCCACCTTAGCCTGTTTTTATGTAGCCCTTGAACTGAAAATGGTTTTTATGTTTTTAAAGGGTTGTTGAAGCAGGGGGGTGGGACTAACAAACATATAAATTTCAGATGGTGACATATACCATAATGGAATAAAGCAAAGGTCTTTAAAGGAGACTTAGAGGAGAGCTGTTATTAGGATGGTCAGAGAAGACCTCTTGTAGGAGGTGACATTTCAGCTGAGATCTTATTGAGCAGCCATTCAGTCAAGGGATGAAATTCCAGAGAAAGAGGTTAGCTTGTGCAAAGACCTGCAAAAGGCATTGAAGAGCTTTGCATGAGCCTGTGTGGCTGGAGCATGGCAAGTGGGAAAGAGTCATAGGAGATGAGTTTAGAAGAAAAGTCAGGGTCAGATCTGCTAGTGTTTCATAGGCCATTTGGGTCTGTTAGGTTTAATGATCTGTTAGGATCTGTTAGTAACATATATTCAAAAAACAATGGTTTAAGCAAGATAGAGGTTTAATTCTCTCTCATGTATAGGAAGTCCAAGGTAGGCAGGCAGTCCAGAGCTGGAATGAGAAATCTAGAGATCCCATAGGATCCAGTTTCCTTCCAGCTTTATACTCCATCATCCTTCAGGTATATGACTTTCTTGCTCACAGTTCAAGAAAGCTGTTGGAGTTCTAGCCATCACATCCACAATCTAAGCAACAGAAGAGAAAAAAAGATGGAAGGGTACAATCCTTTCCATTTAGTGGAACTTCCAAAGAGTCTTATGAACCACTTTCAAATACATCTCATTGTTCTAGAACTTAGTTCATATGGCCTCAGCATGTGAGCCAGGGCAGGTTTGGGAAGTATAGTTCTTTAGCCGGAATAGCAAATGCCCAGCTGAAAACTGGAGTTCTTTAACTTGAATGAGAAAGAGAGGATATTTAGTAAGCAACTGCTAGTCTCTTCCAAACCAAACCAAGGAGTTTAGATTTTATCTAGGTCAGGGTCCCGTCAGGAAAACAGCTCATCACACAAGTAACTGGGGAGAATTCAATGGAAGGACTATGTTCAAAGATACAGACAGAGTTAAAACCAAAGGGGATGGTTAGCAGCAGCAGGGAATCATTACCTCCCTTCGGCCTGCATGGGCAAGAGAGCAGAAGATGGAAAGAGCTATGGCTGTAGCTGTAGGAAGGGATTTCCTGACAGAGGCTGGATAGGGAGCAGAGGAATGTATCTACTGCTAACCTGTAGCCACACAGGAAGGACTATTTCTCCTTTCAGTTCTATTAGTTTTGTTGTTGGATACATATACATTTACAATTGTTACATCTCCCTGATGTTGTGACCCTTTTATCACTGTGGAATTCCCTCTTTGTCTCTAGTGATATTTCATGTCTTGAAGTCTATTTTATCTGATGCTAATATATATACCCATCCCAGCTCTTTTATGTTTAATGTTTGCTTGGTATATCTTTTCTATCCTGCTTTCAGCCTTTTTTTTTTTTTTTTGTCTTTAAAGTGTGTTTCTTATAGACAGCATATGGTTGGCTCACTTTTGTATATATATTAATGATCTCTGCTGTTTTATTTGAGTTTAATCCATTGACATTTGATGTAATTATTGGTATGGTTGGATTTGGGCCTCCCATTTTGATATTTGTTTTCTACTTGCCTCATTCCTTGTTTGTTCCTCTTTCACTGTCTTACTTTGTGTTAAACAAATGTGTTTAGTATGCCACTTTAATTCCTCTATTGATATTTTAAGCTACATTTTTCTGAATTACTAACTTAGTGGTTCTAGAGATTGCAATATGCATCTTTAACACAAACTACTTTAGATTGATGGTGACTTAACTCTGGTAAAATATACCCTCTCCTCTTTCTCCCCTTCATTTGTGCTATTATTGTTATATATATTAAATCTATATATGTTATAATGTAAACACAAAAATATAGTTTTTTTATTATTGCTATAAACAGTCTTAAATTTTCAAAAGAAATTAAAAGAGTAAAAGAGAAAAAAGTATTCTCTTTGTATTTTGCTCTGTCCCTTATTTCCAGTGTGTCTTTATAGGACTTCGGTTGCTCTGTTCCTCCATTTCAGAGTTGTTACAGTGGATGCAGAGGGAGGTGGTAGGGGTTTGGGGCTAGCAAATAGTAAGTTTCTTACTCTGATTTTTTTCTCCATTTTAAATAATTAAACGTCATACAGATTTCTTAATATTCTTCTTTCTGTATTTGCCTTTATCTGTCCTTCCAGCCATCCATCCATTCATTCATTAGTTTTAAGCTTACATTAAGTCCAGAAAAAAAGTCATTTTGTTTTTCAAGTGAGCTCAGCTTCTGGTAGGACTTTTTTTAAGATAGGGGAAATTAACAACTGCAGGCTAATTTTGCTAGTCATTTAAATAATTCTTTCCTCATAGGCCTGTAATCAAGGCCAATAAGTTAGAAATCAGGACAGCTTTTCAAAATTTAAGTAAAAATCAGAGGCTTCTGTTTATTGTTACAAATGCCCTTCCAAGCTCTGATTTTGTCAGGCCCCATGATTGCCAGCATAGCCAAGGAAGTCATTTGCATTGATGTAGCATTCATTTCACCACTCAGTGAAAAGCAAAGCTGTCAGAGTAGCAGGCACTCAGTTCCTGAGCAAAGTGGTGTGCACTCATCTCCTTGCCACAGAAACAATGTGCTCTAGAATATTTAATGGCAGTGGACAAGATGACTACTAGATAATTCAGTAAAACTTTGGGGTTTCTCAAAACTTGCTTACCTTTTAGATCCAAATCACATTTTATGTAGATAAATAGATTGGAAGAGCAAATCAGAATTGGTAAAGTGATTAAAATTGGGAACCACAGTGCCTGGTATTAGAATACATTTCAAACCATATCTTTAAAAAGTGTAATATTATTTTAGAATTACTATGTTTACCTTGGATCAGGCATATATAAAGATTTCTGGTTTAATTTTATCATTTCTAGTAGTGATAATAACTATCAAAGCAACAGAAACTAAAATTGATTATGAACAAAAAGTGAAACCAATTAGTTCTCTTTATTGTTCAAAATGATAAAAAATGTGGAAAATGATAAAAGAAAATCTGCTTTCTAAATGCCTTTTTGCTTTAATTATGAGAACTATTGGGTCCTTTCGATACTTAAAACATTTTGGTTAATCTTTATCCTGGAAAGTGATTAGCATCATTTGATTACACACACAAGCAAACCCTAGTCACAGTTTACAATTCAAGAAGCTCTAGACCTTTAACGACCACTGTCACTATGTTGATTCAAATTGAAACTTTTAGTCTTTAGAATCTACTTCCAGAAAGTCTTTTTTATAACTTCTGACACTGGTTTGAGAATTTATTTCACTAATCTTCATTGGGAATATTCTCTGCATTCTCATACCTTGGATTTATGTGACACATTTTTTAGTGATCTTGAAGGACTTTTTATAAGGAAGGAAGTTGTAAACTAGATTTTCTCCCTGTACCCTTTTATGTATGTCACATGATTCTGATTTTCAGCTGTAATTATTGGATTAAAGTAATTGCTACAGTGAGTTCATCTGATCAAAGAAAGGTCATCAAAACTCAGGATTTTCACTTGAAAATGTATGCAGCTGCTTTGAAATGAACAAACTGTAACCTAACAAGGTATTTAACTCAATGAAAGAAAGGACACTGTTTACAAGGAGTAGCAGTTACAGTATTGACCTAGTTCAGTATAACCTTTTCTTAGAATTAACTTTAAAGTGTCATTGATACTGGTGAAATGTTATTTTGGTACAAAACTTTTGCTATTGAAGATAATAGTTACGGTGATAATAGTTACCAGGTATTGAATGTAAACCATGCTCCAGATACTGGAGCGTATATTTTGTTATTTGCGTATATTCTTTTTGTACTTTGTATGTATTATATTATTATGTTATTTGATCCTCACAACATTCTTCTGAGGATAGTTACTAGTATTGCCCCATTTTACAAATGAAAAAACTGTGGTGCAGAGCTAGGATTTAAATCCTGGAACTGATTCCAGAGCCCATGTGCTAAACTGCATTATTACACTGATTCAGATAAATTGTTGGCAGTATCCCCAAGATCCCCAAGTATGTGATGAATTTTGAAGGCCTTTGAGGCTTCACAGAGAACCTATATGCCCCAGGAACAGAAGCCAAGGGACAGTGTCCCAGCCATGGCCTTGGAGATGTGTGCAGACTGTCTCATCTCTCAAGAAGTTGAGTAGACATCCCACCAAAGACACCACTGATCTGAAGACAGCAAGGCGTGAAGCTGGTGTCCTTCCTGCAGTGGTGGGAAAGGTTGTCCATCTGTAAACCCCTGCCCAGTGGCATAAATATGCTGGCGTTGAGTAGGATTTCACTATATGACCATAGAAAGTAAAATTAAGTGGCATAATTAAAGAATTAACCAATTACTGATTTTTATCAAATTATCAAAAGCTAGATTTAACCTGTTTTAGACATAGTGAAATGTGGTCAATTATAATGGTTCATTATCCAAAGTCCATACAAACCTACACAGTTAAATGCTACCTGAGCCAAATAGGCCATGTAGATGGGGGAGTAACCCAGGTTGTAAGACAAGAGGGAATGGTAGGAACTGCAGCAAACTGCAGGCTCCTTTACATGATTGACTTTTTTTTAAAACAGACTCCAATCCAAACGTTTCTGTCAGTTGGATCTATCCTGATGGTCGGAGTCTTTTTCAAAAAGACACTTTTTATTATAAAAATTTCAAATAAGCACAAAAGTAGGGAGAAAAATATAATGAATCCCCATGTGCCCATCATGCCTGTTGCAGTTTTGTCTCCCATGTTTCATCAATCCCTCCCTCCTTTTTAATTTATTTTTCATTTTCTGGAATATTTTGAAGCCAGGGCAAAATATCATTTTACCTATAAATACTTCAGTGTGTATCTCTAGCATATTATTTTTTTAAAAGATGTATCTAAAATAACATCTAATTTCTAAATACTGTCTAATACCCAGTCTGCATTCAAATTTCCTTTTCTGTCTCAAACATACTTTTTTCAGTTGACTTGTTGAAATCAGGGTCCAAACAAGTCAGGACTCATGTATCCTGAAAATCTTTCTTTAGAAAAGAACTGTGGATCCAAATAATGGATATCATCACCAATTTTCCTTACCCATAATTTAGTTAAGAAAATATGGAGTGAAATTCACTCACTTCACCCATGGCTTATAAAAAACAATGTCTATCCATGTTGTGTGTGTGTCAATATTTCATTCTTGTTTATTTGCTGAATAGTATTCCATCTTTCCATTCCATTGTTTATCCATTTACCAAATGATGGGTATTTTATTTGTTTCCAGTTTCTGGCCATTAAGAATTATGCTCCTATGAACATAATTCAAATACAAGTCTTTGTGTGGACATAATGTTTTATTTCTCTGAGGTGAAAACCTAGTAATGGAAATACTGGGTCATATGGTAAATGTGTGTCTCACTCGGTGATATGCAGCTGCACTGTTGCCAAAGGGCTATTACATTGTCACTAACGGTATATGAGGGCTCCAGTTCTTCCACATCCTCTTCAACACTGATATCATCCGTGTTTTTAGTCTCAGCTGTTGAAGGGTATGTAGTAGTATCTCAGTGTGGCAGTTCCCTAATGACAGGTGATGTTGAGCATCTTTTCATGTGTTTATCTGCAAAGTAAGTTATTTTGTGAAATGTCTATTCAAATCTTTCTCCTATTTTTAAATATTGTCTTATTTTTGAATTACGAATTCTTTATGTATTTTCCATAAAAGCCCTTTGTCAGTTATATTTTCTGCAGATTTTTTTCCTTAATGTGTAGCTTACCTTTTCATTTTCTTAACTGTTTTTTTCAAAGAACAAAAATGTTTAATTTTGATGATGTTTATTTTATTACTTTTTAAATGTTGTGGGTTGTGCTTTTTGTGTCCTGCTTAAGAAATTCTTGCCTAATCTAATTCAAAATGAATTTCTATGTTATTTTCTTCTAAAAGTTTATGATTTTAGCTCTTAAATGTAGGTCTGTGACCCATTTCAACTTAAATTTTATATATGGTGTGAGGTAAGGAGCATAGTTCTTTTTTTTTTCTATACTAATATTGAAAAGACAATCCTTTCCCCCACTGAATTACCTTGCCACCTTTTTAAAAAATCTATTGACCATATAAGTGTGGATCTGCTTCTGTACCGTCTCTTATGTTCCATTCATCTACATTTCTATGCTTTCATTTGTAGTAAGTCTTGAAGTCAGACAGTATATGTCCTTTAAACTTGTATTTCTTTCTTCAGAATTGTTTAGGCTGTTTAGATCCTTTGTCTTTCTATATACATTTTAGAATTAGCTGGTCAATTTCTCACAAAAAGCATGATTGGGATTGCGGTGAATCTGTAGCTTAATTCGGGGAGAATTGCCACTGTAGAAACATTGAGTCTTCCAATTAATTCATGAATAACATTGTTTTATAGTGTTCGGTATCAGGTCTTGTACATCTTTTGTTAAAATTAATCCCTTGGTATATTTTTAAGCTATTATAAATGAAGTTGTTTTTTAATTTTTATTTTCTAATTGTTCATTGTTAATATTTAGAAATACTATTGATTTTTGTATATTGACCATTAGCAGTTTAAAATTTCTGAAAATCTTCATGTATCTTCATGATTATGTCATGTAAATACAGTTTAACTTCTTCATTTCCAACATATATTTATTTCCTCCCTTCCTCCGTTCCTCCTCCCTGCCTCCCTCCTTTCTTCCAGTGGCCTCAGACCTGACCTATACAACAGTTTATTTATTTGTTTGTTAATTTAGTCCTTCATTCACCATGTTTTGAGCACCTGCCCTGGTTCATGCACTGTCAAGACTCTAGAGATACCAGGTAGAATGCTACCTGCTCTGAAATGGCTCACAGTCTAGTGAGGAAAATGAACGTATAAAAGCAATGATGAGACATTTAAAGTGCAATGTTAGGCATACACCAGATGTTATGAAAACACAGAGAAGGGGCACCAGATGTTATGAAAACACAGAGAATCTCCCCATTCTCATGGATGCTTCAAGGAAAACCCTTTTTCTTTTTTTTGCTAAACAACTTCTTTGTGAGTGGTTTTGTTCTTCGAAAAAAAGAAGACCAGAAATATAATCAATCTTTGTATATTCAGAGGTCACTACTATTCGGTCTGTTAATGATCCAGGCGTTCAGTTGTGACTGCTGTCCGACCAGCTTCTGTGAGAAGGGCTGGGGCGTACAGCAGGGGCATGGGAATTAATTCATGTTCTTCCTTGACGGCACTTCCAATTAGAAATTCCATTTGAGATGTAAGTATGCTTGCTGTCGCAATGATGTCTTTAAATGGCCATATTCTCCTATATAACTAACTTGAATTAAAGAGAATAAACTGTGTAAACACCAGGTGAACCCAGCCCAGTAGAACAGGTCTATAAAAGCAGTGCAAGCAGAGGGGCTCGCATAAATAAAGACACTGAAGGAAGAAACAGAGGAGGAAGTAGTGGCTTAGAATTTCTCAAATGCGTATTGGATCCTGGGAAGCAGTGAGAGACTGAGCTGAAGAGGCAGTCAGAACCCAGAACTTATACTAGGCTGATGAATATGGACTTTATTCAGAGGATAGTGAGGAGTTACTGAAGAATACTCAGTAGAGAAGTAGTATATACTTGCTTTTTAAAAAAGAGACTATTTTGATATTACATAGAAGATGATTTGGAACCAGATGATGGGTACCAGGAAACCTAAAAGATAATTCAGGCAAAAGATGATTAGGCCTGAACTAGAGCAGTCATAATAGGGATGGAGGTCAAGAAGATGTTTTAAGAAATATTTTAGAAGTGAAACTGGAAAAACTTAGTGATTGGTCCTAAGTAGGCGAAGGACTAAGAAGAGTCAGGGTGATTCCCAGGTCTCTTCCTTAGGCGTCTAGGTAGCTGGTGATGCCACTACTCGAAGCAGGGATTGTGTAAGGAGGGACGGATTTGGAAATGCTGAGCCCAGTTTGGGAGCCACTGAATGTCCAAGTGAAGAATAAATGTGTGGACATCCACACAGAACAAATGTGTGGTGGAGACTCTCACCAGCTTAATAAACTGGATCCCGTTCCCACCTAGAAATATGTGGTCATCACGGGATTGGATGCTTCAGAACTATTTGGCCTGACTGAACCCTTGACAGAAGGACTCAGTCATACTTCACACTGGACGGGATCTGGTTTGGAACTTGAAACCTTGTTGATACACTTTTCTGCCCATAGAGGTAGTCCAAATTCTTGAGATGGCCTGACCTAAGTGGTACTGGAAGAGGCTTTGGGGAGTGACTTCTGGACTGAGAATGACCACTGGCTAAATTAAACTCTTGCCTTTAGGTAGGTGAGGGTGAAGGGAACATCAGAACACAGTTCATCTCCTAAAAGGACAAATGCTGTATGACTCCACGCATGTGAGGCCGCTAGAGTAGTCAAAGTCATAGAGACAGGAAGTAGAACAAGGTTCCTAGGAGCTGGGGAGACAGGGAGTGGGGAGTTGTTTAATGAGTACAGAGTTTCTGTTTGGGAAGATGAAAAATGTTCTGGAAATGGATAGTGTGGTATATTGCACAACAAAGGGATTTACTTAATGCCACTGAACTGTATGCTTAAAATTGCTAAAATGGTAAGTTTTATGTTAATGTGTACTTTACTACAATAAAAAAATGAAAAATTAATTTTTTCATACAATTCATCCATAATCAGGTATCCTACTGGCAGCCTTTCTTCAGTCTCAAGTCAGCCTGGTGTTTTTTTCTCTATCTAATCCATTCTCAATCAGAGTCTACTGAGATGATAAGAAGTGACCTCTAGTGATAGGTGATAATAATAGTAAGGCCACTGTTATATGTAAATAACATTATTTATTGAGTATTCATGATGTGCTAAGCACTTTCCATTTGTAATTCTATATAATTCTCTCAATAGCCCTATATGCCCTAAGATTTACCCCTGTCTCATAGTGGAGGAAACCAGAGCACCTAGAAATAGAGTAACTTGCCAGAAGTTCCATACCATGGAGCTGAAGCAAATGGCATTTGAACTAAGACCTTTTGATTCCAGAACTCTTGTTCTTAGAAGTTCCCCAGCGCTTCCTGATCCACACACTGGGGCACACCTGGGTTGGGGATAGGACACAGATAGGCTACTGATGGCTTCAGTCCTTTGTGGAACTGGGCCCATGGCCAGCATCCTCAGCTAGCCTCACACCTTGTTCCCAGTGTGCCATAACATCATAGTATTTTTTCAGTATTGCCTCTTCTAAAACAATGTAGAAGACCTAGATATATGTATGACCAGGAGATTCCAACCCCAGTATATGTGATGGTAAGGATCCTGATTCCCAGTTCTCGTCTGCAAATGAAGTCCTCTAAGGTTACCCAGTGTTACAAGGTGCTCCCACCTGTGAATCTGTTGCTTGTGTTTTGAATCTTTTGAACTCTCCTGTGTGCTGAAAGGGTGGATTAAGGATCCCCTGTCTCCAGGGAAACCATAGTACCTGCCGTAGTTCAGCAAACTTTGCATACAGGTGAGCCTAAAGAGGATAAACTGCAACAAGGGCTCTATCAGCATGATAGTCTAGCAGCTACGTTCATATTTAAAGAACCTCAGCAGTCTCTGACCTAAACCACTGTCTCTACTCGGTTGGTTTCCCAGGAAAGATACAAATTTAGTTCCATGCATTTTTCCAGTTAGTCTCTCAGATTAGATATAGAGTCTTATTTAGCTTTATAGGCCTGAACATTGGTAGAAATGGGGTTTGCTTTTTTGTGTGCTCCCAGATATCAACTGAATTTAACTCCATGAACATTCAAGCATATTCTTTCTGTCAGCCACCATACTGAACTAAAGATATATGGCTGAATGGGACATGTTCCTTCTCTGAAGAAACTCAGTCTAATATACTCAGATTCCTTGAGGCTTTTCTCAATGAACACTGTCTGTTTAAAAAAAGAAAGAAGAAAATCTCTTTGGCTATGCCAATATTTCTTACTTTTCTTCTGGCTGTAGCTTGGAAACCTCATATGTATTGCAAACTGTCTCCTGTGTCAGACAAATTAAAAGAATTTGCAAAGTTTATCCTTACACCCTTGTTTGACTGAGACCTCAGAAATGAACTGTGGTCTTAACAAAGCATCTCCAAATGGCACAGCCTTTGTTTTATGTTGGAAGAATGGAGTTGACCAAAACCCTCATTCAGACTGTTCCACCTCAGTCAGTCGACGAGAAAGGTCGAACGCATTTCAGTGTCCCATCCAGCAAGATGGGACAGTGCTTGCACACTGTATTTACAAAAAGATTAAAACATGCTCCATTGACTTTCACCCAAGAGGGCAGAATACTTCAAAAGACCCATTCTTCTGAGAGGTGAACTACCCAAGATTGCAGGCTCAGGGGACTCCACGGAGAGTAAGTAAAAAGAGACTATACACCCTAATGTTCAAAGACAGTTTGCTCCAACATCATTCATGGTTTCCAGTATTCCAGAGATCATATAGGCTACAGAAAATGAGCACAATCAGAAAGAATTGCTTTTTGATTTCAGCTTTTTAAATTAGATTCTTTTACAACTAGAAAGTCCTTTGAAACAACCCAGATTTAACTTTGGTACCCTTAGAGCATTAGTTTTTTAAGCCACTTGTGATCCAAGAAGGTACCGACTAGAGGTTACAGTGCAGAAGTGGGAGTAAAGACCTCAGCTGCTATTTCTGATCTCACGTTGTCCTGTCAAGTGGGTTAGGTCAGTTTCCCCATATAAAGGTAATAATATAATTAAATCCAGGGTGGTTCTTAAAGTGAGCTAAGGGGCAGAAAGTTGAAAAGCAGGGGTAGCTGCTATGGTGGCTCCCCCTCCATGACTCGTGGGTATTTCCACTTTGCGGGAACAGGAAGAGGTGGGATTTGACCAAAATTCTCTGGCATGTACAGGCTTGTTCTTGCACGTGCATGCATGCACACCCCCCCCCCCCACACACACACAAGTGCATTTTGAAATGCACTAGTGAGGAAGGCCTAACAGCTATAATAAGCAACCCCAGTCTCTGTGGCTAACACAATAAAGGTTTATTTCTTGCAATGTCAGTTCAGTTGGGGTGGCGGGGGCTTGTTTCATGCAGGTTTCTGGGACCTGGCTGCTTCTCTCTAGTGGCTGCACCATCCCCTATGGCCTAGCATCCTTTACTGACCATCTGCCGCAGGACAGCATGTCAGAAGTTGTAGGGGTCATGTCTACAAGTGGGATTTATTCCTCCCATCTAGTCCATTGATCAGAATTCAGTCATTTGTCTCTACCTCACTGCAGGAAGGCTGAGAAATTTGATTGGCCTATGGCAGGAGAAGTTTGAGGAGCACATGTAAAAGAGCAGTCATTGTTAGCTATGGTAAAACCTAGAAAGCACCCGAATGCTCACTGGTGGGGGAATGGATAAATAGTGTTAAACTCAACCCCTGGAATATTATTCAGCTATGAAAATAACAAGCTGTATCTACCCACAATAAAGATGAAAACTTAGAAACCTAATGTTGACGGAAAAAAGCAAGTCACAGGAAACACACAATATGATAGAATTTTTACATAAAAAGCTCAAAACAAACAAAACCAGACAATATTTTCTTTAGAGATACAGAAATAGGTGTTAAAACCATATTTTTTAAAAACAAAGGAATGATAAACAGGTATTTGAGGATAGTGGTTCTCTGGGGAGAGAGGCAGGGAAATTGACTGGAGAGAAGGAGCCCACCCGGGCTTCAGCACACAGAGGTCATGTCTGCTCTGGGTGGGAGTACAGATTCACCCAGATTCTGTTTTTTTCCCTAACGTAATTGTGTGTTCCAAGTATTCTTTGATATATATCAATATTGCATAGTAATTTTTAAAAGAATGAACTAGAACACTAAAATAAGCAGTAGTAAAAATAAATATTTTTTAGTTCTAAGAATGTGAAAAGGAATAGACCCATCACTTGAAAAGGTTTCTTACTAACTGGTGTTTCTGATGCTGTGCAAGTAACCCAGCCCTGGCTGGCTCTGCCTAAGATCACAGATGTTGCTGGTGCCCATTGTTCTGATAAGCCCAGTGCCCTGGTCAGAATCCTATCTGGTTCCCCTGCAGTTTTCTTAGTTTCCCCTGCAGTTTCCATCAAGTCAGTTCTTTACCCATTAAACCAATCATCTTCATACTCTTAGTGTGCAGAGTGACTTGATGTCTATTGCAGAGATTATTCCCTGCAGAGAAACCTGCAGAGTTACACTGTGATCCTTTCTGATGAAAGGCAAGTTTTACGGAGCTAAATTTAGTAAATACTATTCCCTTGAAAGTATGTCATACCTACAAAGATGTAACCAAATCCAACATGTCGGCCAAAGAAAAGCTGAGACTTGTAGCAGACAGGAGGAATTGCTATGTGGTGTCGCAGCAGATAACACGCCCAACTTTCAGGGCAACCAAAGTACTTAATAAACATGTCAAATCTTCTTTATCTTAAAAGGTAAAGGCCTAAAGGAAGCACCCCCCAAATAATTGCCAGCCTGGGACCCATCCCTTATCTGGCTGCTGTCAAAGTGTCTGTAAATAATCAACCCAGAACAATCCTCTGCAGTGTTGTTTTCTCCTTCCCACGCCCTTCCCCCTTGTCTTCAAATGAAGTTTTAGCCTTTGCAGTCTCCACCTTCTATAGGGGATTCTGTGCTCACTGCACCCAGAATGAGTCAGCATATGGATGCATACTCACATTTCCAGGGAAATGGACTGAGGTTATCAAAAAGCCCAATCTGTCCAACCATAGATCAAAATCAAAGCATTTTCCAGCAACCCAGAGGGTTAAGTCAGCCCAGCAGCCACACTCTGGAACATGCAGTACAACTCCTTTGGGAAATACCTAGCTGGGGAGTGACTTTTGGTCTCCAGGGTAAAATGATCACTTCTCAGACGGCAAACCCTTTGTAAAAGGGAAACAGACTCCATCAAAACAGGGTAGTGATGAGATAAAGGTGGGGCCGCTCCTGTTTGAGTGTTTGTCATTTTGGTGGGGATTTTGTTTAACATGGTTCCTACCTTATCTGTCTTCTTTTAGATTTATAGCTCCAGAACTCATAAAAGGGAGGCCACAGATGTGAACATGGGCTGAGGAAAGATTAGAAACAAAGCTAGGCTACTCAAAATTCTAAGATATTTTGGATTTTGTTCTTCTTTTCATTCTTTTTTTTTCGGTGAAGATCACCACAGAGGTTCTTAACGGTACTTGACTAATAGTACTTAGCCGTACGTGGCTGACTCTACATATTGTGAAAATGCTGGAAACAATATTGCCATGGCATTATTTATAGTAAGTTTTCTAGTTTCCATTACTCTGCCTTGCAAAACAGGGTTAAGTCCACTATTTTACTTCAATTAAAAATTATTTCTTGAACCCTTGTCTTGGCCAGGTACATGAATAAGGGATGGTCCCTCCCTCATGGAACATAAAATTAGAAAAAAATGAATATGTCCCACTGTTCCAGAAACTAGTAATAAAATTATCTCTTAAGAAAGGGCCAGATCTAGGAACAAGCTCTTTGAGTGGTGTGTCTGACACCTACTTTCTGCCATGGAGAGGATTTTGCCCACTGCTGCTATTGGTCATGTATTCGATTGTAGCTAAACCAGATACCACCTTTGTCTTCTCACTCCTGAACCAAGCATCAGCCTGCTGTTCACCCAGCTGGCAGGATTATTCCTCCAATCTGTTGGTATCTTCTGTTCTTGTGGAAGAGAAGGTGTCTTGGTCCTCTGTCCAAATCACAGTAATAGCTGTCATTCATGGAACACTCATTATGAGTCAGTCAGTGTGCTAGGTTTTATGTGCATTATCTCATGTAATCCTTATAAAAGTCCTGCTAGATAAAAATCACGATTGCCGTTTTACAAATGGAAAGGTAGAAAGCAAGAGGTTTAGTAACTTGCCTAAGATCCCACTGGTGACGAGTGCAGAACAATCTGAACCCAAATGTTCAAACTCTTGAGGTCTTCCTGTTCTGCCTTGCTTTATCTTCCTCACACAGTGAAGTAATACTATTATTTCTTGACTCTTACAGTGATATGATCTTGCCCTGTTTCCCCAGGATTCAGGAGTCAAGTATGCAGGGGGTGCATGAACACTGAGTTGACATATACAGATTAAGTTCCAGAGCCTTGCATGCAAAAAAGGATGTGGAACATCTTACTTGGTTTTCCCAATTTAGAAGATGGCCATCCACAGCTAGGTCTCAGGAGAATGTTTAACTTGCCTGGCATTGTTTGATATAAAAGGAGGCAGCTGTGTCACATATATGGAATTCAGAAGAACACAGGCCCAGGGTCTTAGAATTTTCACGCACAGTCCCGGTAGAGGAGGTTTTTGTTAATACAAGGTGTGTTTGATTTGGCTGGGCCTTCATCTGAGCCAGAGCCACCACCTGCCACCAGGGCCACTTCCCACTGCACCAAGGAGATTGTTCCTTCAAGGTCTCAGCCACCCCGGGAGTGAACCGACGTGACCTCCCCTCCTTACAGCACGGGCCCTCTCAGGGATGCTGTGCTTCCAACCACCAACTCAGGCCACAGCCTTCAAATAGTTCCTGGTTTTCTTTTTCAGAGAAAGAAATTTCAAGAGATCAATCTGTCAGGTGGAAACAAGCTTTTTAAATGTCCGTGCCTTTTTTTTTTTTTCTAGTTTGATTGAGGTATAATAAATAAAAATTTATATGTTATAGAATTTGATGTTTCAACATACATATATACTGTGAAATGATCACATTCAAACTAACATATCCATCACCTCACATAGATACAATTTTTTCTTTTGTGTGTGGTTTGTGTATATATGTGGAATATGTATGTGTAGTGAAAACATGATCTACCCTTTTAGCAAATTTCAAGTGTACAATACAGTATTGTTAACTATAGTCATCATGCTGTACATTAGACCCCCAGAACTTATTCATCTCACATAAATGAAAATTTGTACCCTTTGACCATCATCTCCCTATTCACCCAGCCCCTGACAACTACCATTCTTCTCTCTGCCTCTTTGAGTTTGACAATTTGAGATCCCACATATGTGCAGTCATGCAATGTTTCTTTTCCTATGTCTGGCTTACTCCTTTAGCATAATGTCCTCAAGGTTCATACATTTTGTCACAAATGGCAAGATTTCCTTCTTTTTAAAAGCTGAATAATATTCATTGTGTGCATACTACACCACATTTTCTTGATCCATTCATCCATTCAGATATTTAGATTATTTCCCTATCCTGGCTATGGGAGTGCAGATATCTCTTAAAGATACTGATTTCATTTCCTCTGGGTATATACCCAGAAGTGAGATTGCTGTTTTTAATTTTTTGAAGATCCCTTCATACTGTTTTCCATAGAAGCTGTGCCAATTTATATTCCTACCAATAGTGCACAGGAGTTCTTTGCCAGCACTTATCTCTTATTTTTGATAATAGCCATCCTACCAGGTATGAGGTGATATCTCATTGTAGTTTTGATGCATTTCCTTCCCTGATTATTAATGATGTTGAACATCTTTTCACATACCTATTAGTCATCTATATCCTTCTTTTGAGAAATATCTATTCAGGTCTTTACCCATTTTTTAATCAGGTTTTTTTTTCTATTGAGTCATATGAGTTCTTTATATATTTTGGATATTAACCTCCTTATCAGATAGGGCTTGCAAATACTTTTTTCTATTCCAAAGGTTGCCTTTTTACTGTTGATTGTTTCCTTTGCTGTGCAGTAGATTTTTATTCTGATGAAATCCCACTTGTCTATTTTGCTTTTGTTACCTATGCTTTTAGTGTCATATCCAAAAAATCATTGCCAAGACCAATATCAAGGTTTTCCCCACATTTTCTTCTAGTAGTTTTATGGTTTTAGGTCTTATGTTCAAGTCTAATGCATTTTGAGTTCATTTTTTTATGTAGTGTGGGATAAGGGTCCAATTTTATTCTTCTGCATGTGGATATTCAGTTTCCCTAGCACTGTTTATTGAAGAGACTGTTCTTTCACCACTGTATGTTCTTGGCAACCTTGTCAAAGATTAGTTGATCATAAATGCATAGATTTATGCCTGGGCTCTCTACTCTGTTTCTTTGCTGTACGTGTCTAGTTTTTTCCAGTACCATACTCTTTTGATTACTATAGCTTTGTGATATATTTTAAAGCCAGGATGGTGTCGTGCCTCCAGCTTTGTTGTTCTTGCTCAAGATTGTCTTGGCTATTCAGGTTCTCTTATGGCTTCATATGAATTTTAGGATTTTTTTTTAGATTTCTGTAAAGAATGCCATTGGGCTCTTGATAAGAATTTCACTGAATCTGTAGATCACTTTGGTTAATATGGTAAATGCCCATGCCCTTTATAGCAAGTGTTCTATTGACATAGAACCTGAGGCAATCCCACAGTACTGGAAAGGATTTTAGATAAATAGAGAAAGCATGCATCACCTCAAATCCACCGTTTCTAGAGCCATTAATTAAAAGAGAAAGGGCCAGCCATGCAGGTTATCTGTACAGTGTTAATATTGGAAGACTCTGCTTATTCGCTTGAAATGGCAGGTTTAAAATGGGTTTTCAAGTTTTATAGATGTGTGCTCAAGCTTGGTAATTACGCTTGGTTTATGATATTTATGCAAATCAGTAATGTTTAGTAATTTCAGCTGATGATCACTCATCTTGTTCTAGGAACACAGTAGCTTTTAGAGATGGCTTCTATGGTCAAGGGCATTACTTATGGTTGGCCTGTATGGAGAGAGAGTCACCCCTGCATCCTGCTGCCAAATTAACTGTATTAAAACACTTTCATTTTGTTTCTCTTCTGCTGGGAAGTGCCTGCTGGCCTCTCTCAGTAGTCAGGCTCACCTTGCCTATCATGCTTCTCTCTCACTTGACCTTGGCTTCTTTGTTGAACCTTTCTGCTGTCTCTCCTTACCTCTGTGTCTTTCTTGAACCAGTTCTTAAAACCTGTGTCCAATTTTCTCTCTAACCAGATTAACCACCCTCCCCAAAATTTGAATAACATAATTATGAGACTTTAACATATATTATCTTGGATGGTTCTTTAATTGTCATGTGCATTTGCCTCGTGATTCTAGTTAATTTGCTCACCAAGGTCCAAGACTATGTCTAAATGATGTTGTAAACTCTGATATTATTATGCACAGTGCTCCACAAGGTGTTGGGCACTGGGCAAGGGCCCAGCAGCCAGGGGGTGCTGGGAGGGCAGCACACACTCGCACCCACTTTCATTTACAGGGTTTCTTCACTAACACAACCCTGAGAAGCAGGTGTTATTCGCCCCATTCTGCAAGTGAGAGAAGAGAGGCGTGGAGAAATTAAGTAACATCGGTCTTGTGGGAATGAAAGGGAGACAGAGGGACACAGTGTCCTGGAGGGGAGCCAGTGTGTGGAGAGCCTGCAGGTGAGGTGCAGAGGTGAGGCAGGGCTCCTGCAGGTAGTGTCCAGGTGCGGCTGGGGCCTGGGGCTTAGGCGTGACTTCAAGTGAACAGCTGGAGAGATTAGGGGACTCAGCCTCTGTCATGGTCAGAGCCAGGCAGTGGGCTTTACAGGCCATTTCCTGAGGAATTTTCAGATGGACCAGTGGTTTCATCTTGCTGTTCTAAAGCACCCCTGTGCCTGGGAGAGCTTGTTCATGTAGCCATTTGGTTGAGGCCAAGTGGTCTGATCTCTTAAGAGAAACTGAACTGGCAGTGGAAACTTTCTAGGCCTCGTATCCTGACCAAACACTGATGAGAAATCCTTTCAGTCTTTTCTGGCTTCAGGCAGAGCTCAGATTAACAGTGCTTTAGCATTTCACTATTGCTGGCTGATTGATGAAGGTCTAAGCTCCATGCAGGTAACCTGCTCCTGCCTCCGAATGAATTCATTGTACTTATTGCCTAACTGGGACAAGCCCAAGGTGGGGCTGGTGAGAGTTGGCAATGCCAGGCCCAGAAAGGCAAGCCAAAGACCAGTAGGCAAGCCTGAGGGTTGGGCAGCTACCCAGGAAATGGGTGGAGTACCAAAGCTTAGTTGTGTGGCTGGAGAATCCAGGGTGGGGTGAATGGAATCAGCCATGGGGACAGTAAAGATTAATATGTAATACATATGCATTTATTAGCGTGGCTGGGTCTTTGGTCAAAAATATCATAAATTCACAGTTCAGGATTTTAAAGTAAATATGATAACTGATATTTCCCTTTCAACAGTCAATAAGCACTCCCCACTAAAAGATAAGTACAGTCCTTAATTGATCTTTAACCTGAAGTATTAAAATTCTAGTTTTCATAAGCTGTTAGCTTTCAAAGGATTCCTTCCCCCACACCTACCTCAAACCCCTGTCTGTCCCTGTCAAAAGTTAGGAGTGAACTTGTTTTTCATTAAAATGTTTGATGAGACCCTCCTCTCTTCCCCAAATCTGCCAAATTTTTATCTCAAAAAGAGGCAGGCAGGGGGCTCTAATATGATGGTAAGATTTGTATCTTCACAAGTAAATATTACAAATTAGCTGGGTACCTTGTGGAAGCTTGTCAGGTCAAAGTGACTCACTTGCATAGATGAAGTTATTTTTAGAGATGTAATTTGTACTGTTTAGAAAAGAATAAAGAGATGGTAAAAGGCTGGATCACTCATTATAGTTTACAGAGCTCATGAACCCAGCATTCATGCAAAAGATGACTAAGCAATGGGTCGGTTGGTACTTTCTCTCAGAATTTTACAGACGTGAGTCATCCCCTTTAGACTGCAGACACAGCATCAAGGTACCTGTGACTCAGCTCCCAGTTAGAAAGAGCACTAGAATTCAATTCTGATACACTTTTGTAGCTAAGTACTAAGGACATTACATACCAAAGCAAAATTTGCCTTGGTACCACACACCCATCAGATGTTTTTAACAAGGATTAATTTATCTTCATCTCTGACCTCTGAAAGAATTTGTTTGCAATCCCTGCTGGCTGATGTGCCCATTCAGTCTGCTGCTGCCTGTTGCAATGCCACCTGCTTTGTGTTTGGGTCTCTGACCCAATGCACAACTGTCCTCAGCAGAATCTCAGCCTCTGTTTGCACTAGATGTCTGGCATTCAGGCCCACTTCCTTTAACCATGTGTGCATGTGTGTGTGTGAAAAATTCTAGTTTTCATAAACAGGCAGAAATAGCTTTGAGAGGCTTGCTCCCTTCCATACTGTGTCCATGCCAGAGATTAGAGGAAATAAAATAATTTTCTTAAACAATTTTCTTACGTCTTTTTTAAAAGCCATACACATGAACACATACACCTGTGTACAGTCACATTGATAAGAATTATCTCTGTGTGAGCAGACTTGTTAAAGCAAATGTATTGTTCTCTCTGCAGGGCTGTTGCTTGTTTTCAGGCCCAGGGTGACCTGGAGTTCCCAGGTTTCAGCCTTACACTGGGATCACCCTTCTCCATTGGCACATGCTGATTACACAGCCGTTTGGAGTTAAGCCCTTAGAACATGCCCTGTCCTTTCAGATATACAGAAAATGGTTATTTGCAGTTTGTAGACCTATCAGTAGATTATTCATAACCACAAAAAAATTTATATTTATGATTTTTATCAAAGAAACATGAGCATTGTTACAAAAGCAAATACTCCAGAAAGACACATAATGAAGAGCAAAAGTCCTCTGCCCCACGCCTGCTCATTGACAGTCACTGTTTAACCACTTCTGTCAACTGGCCGTTGCCTCTGTAACTTTCATTCCTCACCTCTTGTGCCTATAGCACAATGACTGAGAAGGTCAGGGCATGCAGAGGTTAAAATCTTGGTCCTAAGGTCAAAGAGAAAAGCCTTGTGTACATACAAGTCAACTCAGCAAACACTTGAGTATCTGCTATGGACTGAGCCCTGTGTTAGGCCCTGTGGTCACACAAATGGGCAGGTGCACTAAGGAATTTGCAGTCAGGTGAGGGAGGCAGATACATAAATACAGTAATGCGACTCCCATGTGAGAAATGCTGTTATATGGGTGTGTAACACAGGTGCATAAGGCCCCTGCTGGGAGGTTTTACAGAAATGTCCTCGAGCTGAGTCTTTAAAGTGCTAATAAGAATTTGCTATGGAAATAACAAGGAAAGGATGTCCCAGGCACAGAGAACAATGTGCTTGTGGACTGATGTGGTACAGTGAGAAGATTGGGAATAATTCATAAAATCACATTTTTAGGGTCCATGAGTTAAGGAAGTAATAGGAGATGAGGCAGCAAAGAAATGTGCCTGATTATGAAGAGTCTTGTATAGAAGGAGTTCAAAGTATATCCTATGACTGATAGAGAGCCTTGGAAGAATTGTGACCTAGGATGTGACATTATCTCCATTACACTATAGGTCTGATGGCAAAGTGGAGGTGGAATTCAAGTGGGAAAAAGCTGGGGGTAGAAAAACATTTGGTATAACTCATCCAGGTGAGATAATGCAAGGTCCAGAAACAGTGGGAGTAGGGAGGGAGAGGAAAGGACAGATTCTAGAAATACTTCAGAGATAGTCAGCCAGCCTCAGTGAACACTCATATGTAAGGAGCGAGGGATAGGGAGGAAGTGCAGGTTACTGTGTAATTCCCAGCTGGAATAGTTGTGCAGAGAGTGGACACTTAAGAAGAGGACCAGAACTAGGGGGAAAGACAAGGAGTTTAACTCTCCTGAGTTTGGAGTGTTCATATGATAAGGAGGGGGAGATAGTAAGTGGCCAAAACTGCCAGACTGAAGCTTGTAAGAGCCACCCTGAGTGATACAGACTTGTGAACCATGTAGCATGGGGTTGGTGGAAGTGCCACAGGACGAGTCAGTAATGCGAGACGATTGAAAGCAGCTCAGGCAGGCAGCAACTGGTGGCTTGCAGGAGAGTCCTGGATGGAGACCAGTGAGCAGCAGAGAGGTGAGACAAGAACAGGAGAGAGGGGCACTGGGCAGGCTGAGTGGCAGGTGAGAGGAGAATGTCAAGCATCCGCTTTGGTAATTAATGGTCACTGTGCACGGTGGAGGAGTCAGAGACATATCTGTGCATTGTGGGGGGCCTGAAGCCAGGTGCGAATGGGTTACAGAATTCAGTGACAGCGGAGAAGTCATACCAATCCTCTTAGAGAGTTTGGATAATAAAAGGAAGATGGAATGGGAAGTAGCTAGAGGTCAAGATGGGAACTTTGGGGGATAAGAGATTCTTCAGCATGATGAGGAGGTACCAGTGAAAGAGAGGATGAAATTTAAAGGGGAAAGGAGAGAAAGAGAATGGAAAGAACAACATCCTTGAGGCTTTCTTCTCGGAATCTCACGTACAGGTCAAGGAATAAGCTTTGGACAAGGAGTTCCACCTCCTCTGACACAGAAGAAAAAGGTGCACAGACATTGATAAGTAAGAGGTATGGGGAGGGAGGAAGGGCCAGGAAATGGAGGTATTTGCCCTTGAGGGTCCCTTTTCTCTAAGTGGTTGGAAGCAGGATTGTCTCCTGAGTGAAGGTGTCAGGGGATTAAGGTTTGAAAGAGATGGAAAATTTGCAATAGTCATACGAACCAGCACAACACACTAGGAGTTGTTTAGTTCATCTTTTTATTACTAGCACCTAACAGCGTCTGAGCAGCCAACAATCAAAAATGTCTCTGAATCAATGCATTTTTAAATTGTGGCCAAAGAAATGGATTTTAGAACTTACTATTTTACAGCTGGAGTAAGATTAGATGATGGGAAGGCTCAGGGTGTGGCCACAGGGAAGAGGGTGCTGGAGAGGTCACCCTCGTAAATGCTGAAGTTACACCGGATGATTGCAGAAATCTGAATGGAGAGGAAGACTTGAAGCAGGCATGGATGTTCTCAGGGATGTCAGTGTGCAGCAGGAGGCTGGGCAGATGACAGCAGAGAGGATGAACAGCAGGGGTCTGGCCAAGTTAGAGCTTCAAATGGTGATGCCAGTCTCGGGGACAAGGCTGAGTGTGCCCACAGGTCTGGGAAAACCTGCCTGCTCACTTTACTCTAGGGGGTGGCCAAGGGAGAAAGCCAGCTTTCCCTGGAGACATTCTGAGAAGACCTCAGGACCATTCTGAGAAGAAAGAAGGACTCCTGGAGTAGAGCAGAGGGGACCAGAGTGTGGTGCAGAACGGGGATTTGTCCAAAGAGGACCCAGAGTGACAGAGGGCATTAGGAAGAGTCAGAAGGACAGAGGGTGGGCCTCACTGAGAGGGATGGTGGATGAGCTAGGGAGGAGGTATATAAGGAGCAAGGTGGCTGGGGGGGCTGCATGGGGGCGGTGCCTAAGAGGGCAGCCAGGCGGCACAGGAAATGGTAATGGAGGACTTGGCACTGTTTGGAACTCTGCCAGGCCTTCAGAACCGTGGTTAGCCTGCTAGTCCGACTGCCCAGTGGACCACCTCCGCAAGTGCACGAGTGCCAGGGCAGCTACCCCAGAGGCTGGGACTGTCCCAGCTCCAAAATGCACTGGGCACATCTCCTGGCTACTCTGACTGGCGGCTCCAAGCGTGGGCTGCAGACCATTGCTTATTATCTGACTGTGGAGAGTCACACACAGACATCGAGAGGAAACCTTAGAAACCTTCATAGCAGTTTGGCTCTGCTGTGACATCCAAGCACATGTTTTTTTGAGTTATTTCATTTTGTTTTGTTTTATCACTCTACAACAGATTGGAAATTAAAACAAACAAAATAAAACTTGTCCTTCACCTCAAAGAATTAAGGAAACACAGCTCTACAGCATTTCCACTGCAGCCAGAGGCCCTGACGCAGATTAGGCCCAGTGGCCTGTCACCCTGTCTGGTCCTGCAGTCCCAGTAACCAGCACAGCCTGTCAACCACAATATTTCTTGACCATAGAGTCCAGCCCTTCAGGAGCAAAACATGAGAGAGAGCCTAGCACTCAGCCGGTGCTGCTGGCGTCCTGCCCTGAGCAGCCCCTCCAAGCCCCCGTGGAGTCTGCACTTTGCTTTCTCTGCCGCCGCCAGGTGAACAGGCAGCTTGGGAGGCAGAGTAGCATTCCCTGGACCTGAGGTTTTGTCAGCCAGAAACCTCAGGACAATTCAGCGGTGACACGTATCAGCAAAGCAAGGCCACTGACCTTACTATCTCCTTTTTATTATACACTGAAGAAAAATAACACATTACAAAACACAGAAAAAGAACACAGAGCCCGAGCAGCAGATGGTCAGTCTCTCTGCCTCTGAACCCCAGGACATGCGATGCATCCTCCTCCTTTGGACTTCTCACACTATACTGTGATTATCTTGTTTACTGACCTTTCCTAATATGAGCATTTTAGGGCAGAGTTCATTTTTGCTTCATCTTAAAATCCTTTACCCTTAGCAAAGGGATTAGTGTGGATAAGGCAGCTCAGAGGCTTGATAAACAAATGCACAAAGTCACATACTCTTTTCATATTTGGTATATAATAATGCATTTGGTACTATTCTCATACCAAATCATAACTGATCTTCAAATAGTTAAAATCCCTGAGGTCATAGTATGCAGTGCTAAAAGCTGCCTTAACTCTCATCAGTCACAAGCCCCATGGTCAGGGACACTCAAGGTCACCCTTTTTGAGTTTCACACCAGCAGCTCTCTCTTCTCTTTTTGCCTTCAACTGCCCTGCTCCTTAAGCCGAATGCCTACACATACACGCATATATGTATCTAGATAGAACAGTGTGTGTGTACCTGTGAAATATGGCACTGCTTGGTAAAGCCTCCCTCTAGACCTGAGCTTTCCGCACTGCGCTCTGGACCCTGCCAGGTGCCAGCTCACACACTTCTTTGAAGATTTCAGTTGAATTTTTCCATGAGCTGAGGTTGAATGATGACTTAGAAAGTTGAACATTTAAAGAATCAAACCTGTTTTTCCATGGAACCAATTAATATTATACCTAAAGTGAACCATTTACCTTATAGAAACAGAGATTTCCATCATAGAGAGTATTGGTAAGGGGCGGGAACAAGATGGGGCGGGTGAGAATAGCCTTTGTATTATCAGAGCAGCAGGCGGGCAGAATGAGCAGGGAAAGGGTTAACTGTTGAGTCCGTCAGGCTCTGCTGAGGTGTGACCAGGTTTAAGGTACTTTGTTTTAAAGCTCTTTGGAACTTCCCTCTGTTCTTTATTCTGAAACTGATTCTTTTCATCTGTCTTTAAATGCTCTATGTATATGAACTTCAAGGTCTGAATTCAAACTTAGTCTTTTTCCTGTAGCCTAATAGTCTGTACCAAGTCTTTAGAAGGAAAGGCCTGCCCTGGGCTGCCCCCACCAGCATTCAAGAATTATGTTTTTACCCAGGAGACCTTGGTTAGCCCCTGTAAGCTAGAACAAGAGGTAGAATTTGGTGATTAAACTGGCATCCATGTATAGGACAGATACAAAATCCTGGAGGCAGAGGAAACTTAATTGAATTATTTCAGGTGTAAACTGATTAGTATTTGTTGCTGACCTGAAATGGTAGGCATGGGAGAACTGAGAGTTGTTCTTAGGTCTAACCAAAAGTATATTCAGCTGTGTAAAGTAGGTTGCTATTTTTAAAAAAATACATTCCCACTTCTGTTTATCCATGGTAGAAGTCAGTGTGCTCCCCGCCCCCAGGCCCACGTCCCCTCCCGGTAGAACCCTGTCTTGTAGACGGTCCTCTCCAGGATTGCTATCAGCAGTGAGCCTTCCCAGAGAGGGAAACAGCAGGATGAAGAGTCGAAGGTGACTCCCTGGTTTTGAGCTCGGCAGAGTATTAGACCCAATCTGTGTGGAGGTGAATGGGCAGCAAGCCATGGCTTTTATTTCAGACATGGTGTGATTCTTCCCCAGTTGATAGCAGAACATCCAAATGGCATCAGAACTACTGGGTTCTAAATCTGAAGACCTGAATTCAAGATCCAGCTCCCTCATATAACTGTAATGCTAAACAAACTACTTTATGTTCCTGAGTTTCAGTGTTCTTACCTGTAAATAGGTAATAGGCCATTGTCTCATATATACATGAAATCATTTAAGCCATAAAATTTATGTTATGACATTCACCAGGCCTCTGGGATTATCAGACTGAAGCACAGGTGAGCAGTTAGAGAAGGATACAGAGAGAGTTTTGAAGTCATCAGAGGGTATTGATAGACGGGGCTTTCTGGGGCTTTCCAAAGGAGGAATGCCAAGGGCCCAGACTTCAGTGTTGACAAGTTTCTCAGCTGAGCTTTGGGAGGGAGGGCTGTTAAGCAAATGGAGAAAAGACAGTAAACATTTTAAAAGGAAAGGAAGTAACAGATCGATACAGTGTTATGGAAACCGTGGGAGAATAACAGAAGGGAGCAACAGTGTCAAATGCTATTAAAACCCCATAGAAATGACCATAAAATAACTTTCCCTATCAGAGGGAAGGAAACAAGGAAATTGAAACACCAAAAATAAAAATTCTTAAAAGTCTGGATCATTGCACCCTGGAGCATAACTTACAAGGTCTGAAAGACAAACATCATATTCCTCCTCCCGGTCTGTTATGACCACAGGTGCCAGTCTCAGATTTTTGTACACTTTCTTGATCAATGGCCAGAGAACTTGCTTGCCCATAGCAACCCCTGGCTGATATGGTAGATGAACCAAAATGCCTCTGGGTAGATCTCCTTCCAGAAAGTCAAAATCAATCAGTAAATCTAGTTTGTAGCACTTGTGGTAGAAAGAACATGGGCTCCAGACCCAGATGGGCCAGGGCTAATCCTGGCCCTATCTCGTCTTCATGGCTGCAAGTAAGTTCTCATGCTTGCCCCACGGGGACAGGCTTGCTTCCTAGTAAAAAAAGAGCAAGAGAGAATCATGTGACAGAAAGCACCCAGCACATTGTAGGTACTTGATAAATATTGATTTCCTTCCTTTTTCTTAGCATTTCTTAGAACAAAACACAAAGCAAAAAACCACCATGCCTGTTTTCTGTAGTAAGAGATTTTTCAGATTTGGGTCAGTGCAGAACTCCAAGTCCTACTGTAAAGGCAGCTATGGTATCTGTGGTCACCTGGCTCCTGCAGGGGATTTACTGGGTTACAAGTGGCATGGTCCAGTGGAGCTCACTGGCTGGGGCTTCAAGACCCCCGGATTCTTGGTGAGGCTGCCCAAGCAGTTCACCACTCTGTACCACAGGCTCCTCTGTTACCAAATGTATATGATTTCCAAGACCCCTTTTGGACCTAAGGTTTAACTAGTGTGCCCTCTGTTGTGACAAGGCATCGAGATTTTTAAATATCTCACCTATCTGCAGCTCAGCTCTGCCCTATAAGCACACCTGTCAAAGGCAACCAAGAGGAAGGAATCAACAAAAAAGGGGGTCACAAGTCTATGTGTTTCACTCACGGGGGGCCCTCCAGACCTGACTCTAAAACTTTCTAATAAGCTGATGTGCCAGTTCCCAAGTCCCTCACACAGGGGACTTTTTTGCCCACAGAAGGCATACTAACCTAATAGGTTGGGTTGGGAGGTCGGGGTCAAGGGAACCAAGAAACTGCAGACAGCAGATGCTAGATGCCTAGTGTACAGGCTGGTGTTCCTCCTTTGTCCCTGATGTCGTGAGTGTATGGCCCCCTCTAAGAGTTAAAATTTATAATCTTGACTTTGAGTCATTTAGAAAAGGATATGGGAGAAATAAATGTAAAATCTACTTTAGAAAGATTTCTATCAAAAGCAGTAAAAAGAAGACAAGTTTGGAGTTGCCAAGATAAACCTTTATGGGTGTAATATGCTTTTCCTAGTATAATGCTGATCTTTGCTTGAAAATGATCTGATTCCTTTAAATTTGGATGTACAAGTCAAGCAACATCGTTAAGTCAAGGGCTTGACTCAGCATGTTCACCTGGTGTTTACACAGTTTATTCTCTTTAATTCAGGTTAGTTATATAGGAGAATATGGCCATTTAAAGACATCACTGGGACAGCAAGCATACTTACATCTCAAATGGAATTTCTAATTGGAAGTGCCGTCAAGGAAGAACATGAATTAATTCCCATGCCCCTGCTGTACGCCCCAGCCCTTCTCACAGAAGCTGGTCGGACAGCAGTCACAACTGAACGCCTGGGTCATTAACAGACCGAATAGTAGTGACCTCTGAATATACAAAGATTGATTATGTTTCTGGTCTTCTTTTTTTCGAAGAACAAAACCACTCACAAAGAAGTTGTTTAGCAAAAAAAGAAAAAGGGTTTTCCTTGAAGCATCCATGAGAATGGGGAGAATGTTGCATTATCCAAGCTCAGAAGAAAATTATCTGACCAAGTGTTCATCAGGCTTCCTCTCTGTTCACATGTTTTCTGGTCTGTGGTTAGCTTTTGCTGCAAAACCCCATTTGACCTTAGGTCCTCCAGAACTATGATATTTTTTTTCAAAGGAAGAAGATTATAGAATTAAAAGTGAAGAGTTCCTAAGGACGTCTGAATTTTCCTCAAATAAAAACAGGCAAAACTAAGTTGGAAGCTTAATTAAAAGAACATGGCTCCTTTTAATCAATGGTTGTATTTTCTCAGCTGGAAGCCAGGTTGGGAAAAGATTGTATAGACTTAAGTTTGTGTTTTTAATTGCTTCTAAGAGAAAAGTAAGTAATTGTAGGTATCAGTTATGGATATCTGCTTTGTGCCCAGTATTCTACTTGTATTCATTGTATCAGGTAAACCACCAACAGCCTTGCAAGGCAGGTATTATCTCATTTTAAAGATTAGAAAACCTAGGCTCGGGGAGTTCAGTACATTGCCTGAGAGTCACCCGGGGAGTAACTGGTAAAGTAGGAATGAAGCCCGGATCTGTCAGTTTCCAAAGATCATGTTCTTTCCCCAATACTGTCCCATTCTTGCATTCCTTTAGGCTCCAGCCCTTATCTATCGAGCACTTTCTATGTACCAAATACTGTACCGCATGCTTTATTTTCAACCCACAGGCTACAGTTTTTTCCAGTTTTATGGATGAAAAAAGAGGCTCAGAGAGGTCACTTAATCTGCCAGAGTTATTCAGCTACCACATGGGAATCCAGGTCACTGCCGCCAAAGCACATGCCTTTGTCACTTGAACATTCAGCTTCTACTTAGATAAGCTATTTCCTGTCCGTCTCACCAGACAGGACTGAACCTAAAGCCACCAAAGAATGGAGTGGCTTATCTTGGAACATTTCTAGGGAAAATATCCCACACCACCTAATCCAGTAGGTCAGACATTTCCCATAGTTCCATATACGTCTACAATGGAGAACACTTGGGAAGTATGATACACAAAAAAATAAGCTAATGAAGGTTTCTGCATTGGGGAATGACACGCAGCCAGGGCTTCTAACCCTGTCTTGTGAGTAAACACATAATCACTCTTGAGGGGCATGATTTTCAAGCACTGCCAGATATTTGACTTAAACTAAGTCCCCCCATAATCCTACATCCAGTCCCAAATCTCAGGCCCTGTGATTGTACACATAGGAAGTTGGAGCTGTTTGTGAGAAAATGCGGGGCTCCTGTAAACTGCTAACAGCCATTATTAGGCTTTCCACTCAGAGCCTCCCTTGACTATTAGGGACACACAAGGCTTAAGACATGTTTGGTAAAGAGGAATCAGTTCCCACACTGAGAAGTGAGTGACTGCTCTCCTCTAATAGTAAGTAATAACTTATTTTTGATGTGTGTGTTATACTTTCCCAAGCATTCTCCATTCTGGAGGATTTATACTGTGCTGGGGGTATTTAAATTGTAGGGAAACATTGACCCATTGGCCGGTGGTATGGTGTGACCCCGTGGATGGTAGGGGATATTTCCCCTTAGAAATGTTCAAGGGTGACTGCTTATATGAAAAAGTCCATGCTCCTTTGCTTTGTGTTCCCAGCTCTCACAGGCTGACACCTTTACCTGGAACCCCTCTGCATGAGCATTCTGTCCTCTTGGCCTGGATTCTCTCACCCTCATCCACTCACTTGCCTTCAGTCTTCTCTGCTGGGACTCTGCCTACAGTTCCCTTACCTTTCTCCTTCCCTTCCCTGTCATGGTCCACCACCTGCTGCAACTGCCTGTCAAAATCCTAGTTGTCTTTCAAGGCCCTGCTCATCTAATGAGCCTTCTAGAAGCCCTTAGATGGATTATCGTCCCACCCATCCCCACGGTGGTTACTCCCCCTGTTATAACCCTCACCATCATCTCCCTTCCTGAGAACAGTGAAGGTCCAGGGGACCAGTCAGCTTGGCCTCCACAGACCTGGCTCGCCAAATTGGGTGCTTGTTGCTGTTTTCTCTAGAACGTAGAATGTATAACTAGTTCCTTTGGGAAAAAAACAGATTGGTTTCAGAATTTCTTTTCTTCATAAAGCCACGTTAGTCATCCTTCACTTTGGAGGAGTCACAATATTTGCACATTTGTACCTCATAGGGTGTTCTAATTTTTCAAGACTGGAATTTAAACCAACCAGTTTCTGTCCCCTTTCTTTAGCTGTTTTAAATTTGCCCTTTTCCTTCTAGTCATCTAATTCTTGGTATATTGTCCATGAATTTTTGAAATTAAAAGCTTATGACTGTAAAGACTTGCCCAGTTTTTAAGTGTCAAGGATTTTGCATTTGAATATATTTCAACTTATTTAAGGATTCTCTTAATCAAATTCTTCTCTAATTTAGCCAGATTTCTTTCCTTTTTAATCCTCCTAGGCCAGAAGTTTATTTATTGTGACTAAATTATTTTAAAGATAGAAGTTAAAACATTATTAAATGCTATACATGGTTTTCTCTCTTGCTTGATTTCTCCTGCAGCTCATAAAAACATGTTTCCTTTTTCACACGTCTAGTGCGGTCAACATTCCCTCACGTTTTTGATCTATGCCAGTCAGTCACTAGTTATATATCGACTAACTACTAGCTCAGTGTCTAGCCCAGTGTTACACATGTGGAAGATGTAAAATAATAAGAAGTACACTTAATTGTTAGCAATCCAGCTAAGGCTGGGTTATGTGGACATGGATGGAGAAATCACTGAGGAACAGGGTAGGCAAGAGAGGCTTCCTGGAAGAAGGTGGAAGTTGGGACTGTGTCACAGAAGCAAGAGCAGGTTGGAAGAACTGAACAAGGAGCTGGGCCCAAGGAAGTGCTTTCCAAATTGAATATATAAGATGCCAAAAGAGCCAAATAAAAAGAGGAAATTTGCTATGTCTACACAGTATCAAAGTTTTATTGAGTTCTTTCCTCTTTATGGAATATTCCCCAGACTCCAATTCTGACTCAACTTGAACCTTCTAGAACCAACCCAAAATCCATCCGCTCTTCAGAGCTTTCACACAAGCTATTGCCCCTTCCTTTGCATGGATACCACATACATGCTTCATGCCTCACACCTTAACCCACTGAACTATAATAGCATGTTTACCTTTTCCAGGTCTCTTTTGACAGCCCATGAGCTCAAGGGCATGGACACTTTCATTCTTCTCAGTATCCTATCTTCCAGTTAGTAAATTTGGGAGGAAAAGAAGGGACAGAAGGGGGACCCAGCTGACCAGCTGATTTTGCGAACCTGACCTTCTCATGAGAGAATATACTTCTCCTTAGGTATCTCTCTAAACTGCATTCCAGTTTTTATGCACCTTTTCTTCTTCTCTTTTCATTTTTCTTTACAATTTTGGTATGTTTTCCCCTGAAGACCATTCAGCTCTCCTGACCTTAGTTTTATAATTGTTGGATTTTTAAAGGTAATATTTATTTGAAAAATATATGTGTAAGTACAAAGATCACATAAAACATACCCATGTACTTCAAAGACTAATAAAAACACCACCCAACTTTAGAAATAGGGCCTAGTGTCAGAATCTTAGAAGCCCTATGCATGTCTCTCCCAGGAGTAACCACTGCCCTGAACTTGATGTTAACCATACCCTTGATTTTCTTAACAGCTTTACACCTACCATATATCCATAAACAATCTATTGTTTCTCTTTCTGTTTTTGAACTCAATGTAAATGGAATCATACCGATTATTTTCTGCTGCTCTGAATATCAATGTTCTTGCTTTTTTAAAACTTTTTTAAATTATCAATATTTAAAGCTTATGCAAGTATGTAAGGAGTACAAAAACAAATACCCATATATCCACCTTAGTCAAATCTTAATGTTTTGCTGTAACTGCTTCTGGGTTTTGTTTTTAGCAAACGGCACAGTATCCGTTTGGTTGAAGCCCCCTGAGTGCCCCTCCCTTATGCATTCCTGTCCCTCTCTCCTTCCCTGTTACCCCCAGAGGTAACTACTGGCCTTAATTGGATGACTGTTGTCCCTATGCACCTTTATATACTTTTCTACAGAGATATTTATAAACAGTATGTAATTATGTATGTGTGTTTTTAAACTTCCTAAGAACTTACTCTGAACAGTGTTCAGCTGTAACTTGTTTTTTTCAGTGAACACTTTTTTTGTGTTCTTGAAATTCGTCTGTGTTGATACATGTTTAATGTAGCCTTAGCTCCTTCACTTAAACTGCTCTAAGGTAATCCATTATAGAACATACCACAGTGTATTTACCCAAGCTCGTATTGATGGACATTTAATGTCTCCAATTTTTGCTGTCACAAACAATGCTTCAGCAAACCTTCTTCCACCTCCCTTCTTATACAGATGTGGCAGTATTTTAGGAGTGAAATTGCTGAGTTATGAAGTATGTACCTCTTCACTTCTGCTGTATAAGAGGTTACAGAAAATTACATACTCATCAGTCAATGAGAATTCCTAGTGTTCCACAGTCTTGACAACACTTGAGTATTGTTGGGTTTTGAGATTTTTGTCAATCTAATGGGTATGAAATGGAATTTCCTTGAGGTTTTGATTTGCATGTCCCTTAAATGCTCCTTCCCTTTAGTTCGAAAGCATTTACTGAGTGTCTCTCCCGTGTCGTGCACTGTGCTAAGTGCTAGGAATATTAAAATAACTAACTCCTGGCCCCTGCCCTTCATCGCTCGCAGTCTTTGCAGCGATTCTGACCTGGGGATGCATATCAGAATCACTTAAGGCAGGTTTTCATTAATCAGAGGTCCGAGGTGGGGCCCAACTCTCTGCAGTGTTAATTCCAATGGGATGCTGATGCGTGCTTCCAGTTGAGAACCTCTGATCTTGTGAGAGGAAAGCCTAGCTGATTCAGACTGGCTTTGTTTATGTGGGCAGGGTGAGCGAACCTAGCTCTTCACTGGCCAACACTATGGTGTCCCTTTCATCTTGAGATTCTTCTTACCATTTTATGTGAGTGTCTCATTGGGTGTTGGAATGATTAATTTGTATCTGTGGAGCACCTCCAAAGCAAATGCTAAACAAAATATAAGCAGAAGCCAGATTTCCTGTAACTTCAGCTGAGACAGCTGTGAACCCGGAAGGAAACAAACAACAGCAACAAAGGGGGAGGAGGAGGAGACAGTCACTGAACGGTGCCTGCAGAAAGCAGCCCGGTGCTCGCCCGACATCAGTTCCATTAGTGGGCGCCTGCTCCATGCCAGGCTCGGGTCTGGGCATGGATACTCAGCTGTGCCTCACCCGTCAGCAGCCGAGACACATGTGGGGTGAAGCAGGCACAGGAGAAGAGAGGAGGCAAGAAAGAGGGATGGCATTGAGACAGAGCTGGCCTTGGCGAGAAGTGACAAAGGGAAAAGGAGCTGGCTGGGAAAAGGAAACAAAGAGGACGTTTGTAGTCAGGGGGCAAACGGCGTGTTACACCCCAGTAGCCCTGGGGACCTCCAAAGGCACATCAGCTCTTACCAGGGGACCATTGGTGGCGGGGCTGGGTCAGGTCTGGCTCTTCAGTAGCAGGCATTTAGAACGAGCAGCTAAGTCTTTTTTAACACTTGAGGCCATCGCCTAATGATTTTTTTCATGTGTTTTCTGTCATCAAGAAAAGGCTAAATTATTTTCAGTGTATTTTATTTATTGAGATGTGGTATACAAAGTTGGAAAGATTACCATCAAAATAGTTAAAATGTAAGCACTGTGAAAGTTTATGCTATAGTTAGAACTTTCACAGATATAGAACAGTGTATTTTTTTTAGTCAGATGAAACAAAAAATTTTTGAGGAAAAGAATGAATATTTATTTAGTACCTGCTCAGTTTTTTTCAATCCCTTCAACAGCTACTATGAGACAAGAATTATTAGCCTCATTTTACATGTGAGCAAATCAAGATGCAAAGAGCTGTGATATTTGGCCTATGTCTCACCACTAAGAAATGGTGGGCCTATGAACTGAACCCATTTTTTATCTGACTCCTTTTCCCACCATACCATGCTGTCTCCCCCATATTAGGATTTTTAGAATTTACAGTGAAATTCAGAAAACTTCAGGCTTTAGTTTGGTATATGAAAACCCCAATGGTAACCTATTAACATAATCAAATCACACAAAAGATAGTGAAAATTTGAACCCAGTTTAACAAAATCTGGTTGATTTTTGGTGTCCCTTGTCATTGAAATGTAAGGCAGGGATGATAAAAGAAGGCACCATTTGCTTTGTAATGATACCTCTGAATTAGAACACTTTACTTCTATATTTCTTGTAGGCAAGTGTTTTGGATATGTGGTGTTTAACTTCCCAGTGGGCAGAATCTGTGCATCTCAAAGGCTTAGTGGGTAGTTAGTAAGATTGGAGGTGGCCAGTAAATAAGTGACAGGCTTCCCTTACTGGTTGTGCACCCACTGTGGGGGTAACCTGGGAATGAGATGTGTACAAACTGCTTTTAGGAAAAATTGACCTCGGAGGGAATCATCGTTGGAGGGGGATTTATAGCAAGTCAACATGGGGTTAAAACTATGTCCTAATGAGGCTTTAAGGAACTGAAGAGGCCTGGGAAGACTGGAAATGGGAGCATAACCATAACCACCACAAAGTGAATCCATGAATATCTTCCTTACTAACCCAAGAACACAGGGATATATAGTTTGGAAGGTTTGGATAAATGAAATAATGGCTGACTTGTGAATAATGATGAAAGTATTTGATGATGTGACTCCCAGGGAAGAATTATGGTTAACCCCTCATTTGTTCGGCATTTTCATGGGTTGAACCATCCCACATAACTGAGTTTTCCTGACAACTAAAACTTTCCTATTTATGTGCCTTGAATGTTTTTAACCATGCTTGGTGGAAATATTTCTGAAATAGATTATACAATTATCCAGCCTTCTTGAACAGAAGCTGCACGAAATTACATTTCCTTAGATGCCTTCGACTGCAAGTTTGGGAAGACCTGATGGAAAGAGGTTTAAAAAGTTAGGACCTGTAATTGTCTCACATAACAAGAAACCCAGAGCTGGGTAGTTCCAGCTTTTAGAAAGAATGAATTTGGCAGCTCAGTGATGTCAGGCTGACTTTCCCCTCATGGTCACAAGGTGGGTGCACAGCGCCAAGCCTCAAGAACTCACATGATAAGGTCTAGGCAAGAATGAAACAGGGGCTTCTCCTTACATGTGTTTTAATCATAGAGGAAAATATTTCTCAGAAGACCCCTAGCCGACTTCCCCTCACGTCCCATAGGCAGGAGTAAGTCACATTTCCAAGTTTTGGTTTTATAAGAGACTGAGAGAGAGAACCCAGCACTTCGGTACTCTGGAGTGGGAGGAGGGCTCTGCCCATAGAAAAGAAGGTGGAGGATGGCAGTTGGGTCGCAACCAGAGGGTCTGCCATATATTACCAAGGCTAGGAGTGGACATTTCTTAGTGTACAGTAATAGCTTGAGGGGTGGTTGAGCTTTTTGTTCCTACACTAAATGATCGCAGACCAAGATTGTTGTGTTTGTTTCCTAGGTCTGCTTTTATTATTCCCTCACCTGCCTTTGTACCAGACTCTTAGTTATCACAACTTGCTGTGCATCTACCTAGTCCTAATCTTGCCGTAATTAGGATATTTTGTGGAAAAATCACATAATCGAACTTGTTAGAACTATGCCTGCAATGTTCTGAGTATCTGATAGCTGTCCTGTGGGTCAGATACGTAGTGTGGCGTTTCTTTTGACTGTTCAGAGTCATTCTGCCTTTGTTGAGGGCTGAGGGTTGTAGAGAAGTGACGAGTTTCTAGAGAGTCTTGGGAACTTAGATACAAATGTAATCAAGTCTTCTTACAATCAAAGGATGAACATTTAAGTTTGCTGGCCTAAGAAGGTAAACCTGCATCTGCCTCTGAACCACAGCATGGTTTAGAGTGGCCCCGAAGCTGATCACCACCCCCTCTCAAAGCGCTGTGGCTGGCGGCTGCGTGGCAAGCACCACTGGCTCTGGGACTGTGACCAAGGGAACTGTCACTGCAGTGGCTGTCCAGCATGAGGCAGGCTGAGGCAGACTGTAGTTGTTCCTGTCCCCCCGCCAGGGCGTCAGGGCCCTGGGAATGAGCCCTGTGAGATGCTCAGGGTGTGCAGCTTTAGAAGTGTTCGGGTGTGACTTCTTTCAGCAAGTTCTTGAAAATGTCAGCTTCGGAACTGGGTGTTGAAATGACGCTAAACAAGGGAGGACCATCCCTTCTGTGGATAGAGAGCTGACCAAAATTCAGTCTCTGGATACAGGAAGAAGGAAATAGGAAGCAGTTGTCAAAATAACCCTGACAATGAGTAACTGAACCAAATGGAGTGCTTCTACTCCAGGGATCAAACTGGAGCTAGTCGGCGGGTTGGGTTCTAAGGAAGCAAATGGTTAAAAACATTCAGTTTTGATTTTGCTGAAACTCTGAGCCCAGGCTGCTTAGAACCCTGGGAGTTCCTTCAGGTCAAGCCAGCTGTTTTGAAGGCCTGAAATCATTTCACTGTGCTCCAGAAATCATGAGTTAGCCTATAGGCAAACATTAAGTGACACAAACCCTTGGAAATAAGGAAAACGTGTTTTGTTATATTTTTAATTCTGACTAGTTTATACCATTCAAATCATTCTTACAAGAAAAATACCAAGTATTTCTCATAAATATTTCAGTTATTAACTCCTTATGCATAGAACATTTTTAAAGAAGCCATCCTTTTATTGACTGCTGACTGATACAGACAGGATACCACTTAGTTAAGTTGAACAAGATATTTTTATTTCTCTGATTTTATCTTCTCATCTGTGGATTACTGATCCTGTCTCTGAAGTACTCTGACCATTCCTGCTCCCCTGACGATCCAGCCACTGTGTTCAAATTTTAATATTGATCAACTGTACTTTTTAAGATAAATCTACAGAGAAATAATCATGTAATCAATGCTTTTTTGGGACATTGGACATACATATCAGTGTATAGCTGTGTGGTAATTTTTTTTTTAAGTCACAACTCACATAAGTAAATAAATTTGCATTCACATTTGAATGGTTTCTGATCTTAATTGGGCATGCTGGGGCGGGGTCAAAGCTGATAGTTCATTTTTCAGCATTTAAAAATACCAGCAATTCATTTTCTATAAAACAAAATAATAAGAACAAAAAATATAATGCATTTCAAAGACCAAAGAAGTTGGTAGCTTGAGAGTCATGAAGCCTGAGGAGATACCTGTATTACTTTGATACTGAATGGTGACTGTATTTGCTTTAAATTTATAAATTATCACCACTGAATTCTTTTATTTAAATTTACTGCTTTTTTGAAGGAATACTTCATGTTAAATACTTTTCACCAATGCTGCTGGTGATTGCTTTGGGGGTTAATCTAGTCTCAGTTAATATGTGGAGGCTTGTATATTACATAAAGATAATTAATGTCAAATTAAAATATATGTGAATAGGCATTTTTTCCTAAAATTAATCAGTGGAAATGAAATGAGTAATCAGAAAAGATTAAAATTAATTTTAGAAAGTAGTATTTATTCAGAATGGCCGAAGATGTTACAGCTCAGGCTTTGTAATATGAAGGGATTCAAAAGGGTTTTCTGAATTGAATTAATTATATTTTGTATTGTTCCTATATGTTACTAAATCTCTGCCTTCTCATAAATAGACATGTATTGAAACTGTATTGAAGCACTTGGAAAATATGACTAAAGAGTGGGCATTCAAAATCTTGCCACTTTTTTCTGGCTGTAATGTGATTCATTGGTAGAAACCCCCCTGCAGCACTGAGTCAGAGTCAGAAACCCTCGGAGGTCTAAAAGGCCCCACCAAATGGACAATTTTTTATTTCTTGATTTTTTTCAAGTTTTTGCTACAAACCTAACTTTCCCTTCCAGAAATCATTTTGAGTGCTTAAAGGGCCTCATACAAGTCAGATGTTACCCTAAACTGGCCTGGTGAGTGATATATCTAGTAAGCTTTTTATTTTCCCCATGTATTTGCCACATGGAACCAAAAAGGTGAACCTTATTCATCCAAAGTCACAATAGAGATTTTAGCTTCCTAGATTGTAATTATGACATAGTAAATGTGTTGTGAGCAGATTATACGAGTCATTTAGAGCTGGAGGCAACATGGCCCAGCAGAAGGAGCTTAGGTTTTAAATCATGGGACTTCGGTTCTGCCTCTGCCTAGCTGTGGCATGAGCAAGTTAATAAACCTCTTAGAATCTTAAGTTCGTTTATCTGTTAAATGCAGATTGTAAAAAAAATGTCTGCTTCAGAGTTATGTTATCAAATAAAGTATGTAAAAGTACTCTATAAAGCTAGAAAATTCTACACACATTTTTTCTTTTTTTTTTTGTAAATTAATGTACCTATTCTTCATCCTAGAAGTGAGTAACATTCACACAAATATACATTATATACGTTGAGGAATCAGCTATTGAAACAGTCTGTGTTTTTAATGATGGTTTGCCTCAGCTAACAAGTGTTTTTATTTGTTAAAATTTTACAGAACCCCAAAATGAACAGATTAAACATATAGTACTTGTTAGCAGCAAATATTACAATCAGTCTGCACTGTAACAGTAGATATCTGTAGTGCTCAGATTAGTTACATTCCGTTAAGGATCTCCGACTGGTTAGGAGATGTATGTGAAAAACTTAAAGCTGTGGATTATCAGAATTCATTGCTTGACTGGAACTGGAAATAAAGTGATAAACTTAATTTTTCTGGTGGTCCAGTTGCTATAGCCTATAAAACAGAAAGATTGTCATTTGCCCTCTCGATCCCCTTTCCAAAGCCATGCTTAAAGGACAGCCTCTATCCTACCTCCATCAAATCCTAGATGAGTAAGACACTGCCCAACCTTTGAAGAGTCTATGATATAACAGAGACTTAAAACAGGTATACAACTAACTCCTCCATGGAATACTGGACAAGGTCAGTCCAGCAGAAGTTTGGATGGCTGAGGGTACCCAGCTTCTGCAACCATTTCATAGCATTCTGTCAGCACCTATACGTCATGCCTCACCTTGGTTAAATTTTCATGTATGTGTGATTTGCTTCTCTAATTGTAAAGAAGATTGTAAACTCCTTGAAGGCAGGAAAGATATCTTGTATTTTGTGGTCCATCTCTCCCTACCTGTTCCCTAAGCTTCAATCAGTAGGTATGGTTCAAATGGAGTCTTATCCCCAACATTCAAATTTAGCCAAAAAGAGGTATATTAAGATGCATTTAAGCTCTAACTTTCTTTTCCTTTCTTCTGTCTTTGCAGTTGACCTGCCCCTGTTTTTTCCTCGAGACCAGCCGACTCTTACATTCCAGTCTGTCTATCACTTTACCAACAGTGGACAGCTTTATTCCCAAGCCCAAAAAAATTATCCATACAGCCCCAGATGGGATGGAAATGAAATGGCCAAAAGAGCAAAGTAAGTGAATCCATTATTTCCTACAAACAGGAACTTTAAAAAAAAAATCTAGTCCAGGGGTTAGCAAGCTACTTCCTGCAGACTAAATCCTGCCCTTGCCTGTTTTTGTAAATAAAGTTTTAACGAAACACAGCCATGTCCACTTCTTTACTTATTTTCTGTGGCTGTTTTCATGCTACAGTGGCAGAGTGGTAGTTGCAGCCAACCACATATGGCCTGGAAAGCCAAAAATATTTGCTCTTTAGCCTTTTACAGAAAGAAGTTTGCCAACCCCTTATCTAGCCTATCATATAGATTGCTTTTTTTTTAATGGCTTACAAAACTGATCTGAAATCTACCTCCATAGTTATATCAGAGAAGAAGTACTAGATAGGAATTGGAGTTGTGGATAAATAGTACCTATGATGAAAATGTTGGAAGCTCACTTCATTTTTGGGGTGGTGGGGGGCTTTAGCTGACAGTAAAAATAATAGAATTTTTGCTTAGTAGTCAATACATGGATCCAGTACCTGGTTTTTCATGTGGAACTGCAATCAATGTCTTTGAAGGAATAGATGGAATCCTATAGCTCATTGCTTCCCAAAGTAGGGCCTGCATCTTCCTTGATTGAATAAATGGCTACGCAGATAGCTTAGGATTATTAAATAGAATGAATACTCCCTTTGGAAGTAGGTTGGGTATTTGACAGAAGTTGACATTAGCTAGAGTTTGGAGTTTTGAAAACCTCTTTGGGGAAAGCTTTCTCTAGCCATATTAGAACAGGTAAATATAGAAATATGTGGAGTGTTTTATAGGTTAGACTTTAGTATCTGGAACACCAGTCTTCATGAACCACGGCCTCATACTCTGAAGCAACAGCAGATCAAAATCATAGCTTCCAAGAATAATTCATAGTTAAAGTGGCAGGTATTTATTACTTTATCCCTCTGCACAGCCATATGCCCACACCTGTGATCCCAGCTGAAGGATGATCAGACCAGAGAATCACACAAATGAACAACATAGATTAAGCATTCCCTTCATTCACTCATCTGGTATTTACTGAGCATCTACCATATCCAGGCAATGTACTCCATGCTGGGGGCACAATGATAACAAATTAGAAATTTTCCACATCTTCATGGAATGTATAGCCCAGCAGGAGAGAGCAAACTTTTTAACTTACCAAAATTCTGACAGTTTTAAAGTAGCTACTAACAAAACCTGGCCTCCCAGACCTAGAATGCTCTTGCCTGGTAGGACTTCTTTTTCTCTCCTCTCCTTCCTGAGAATGCTTTCCCTCCCAGGGTGCCTCCTGGCATCTCCTATACTTCCTATTACACAAGACCTTACTTATAGCAGGATCAGGGCTCTTTTAAATAATGACAGTGTGACTTTCTCTAGAAATCCAGACCACCCAGATTCATATCTGGAATGCAGAGCTGTTATCTGAAAGTTGAATGTACCCCCTTTCCCTGTATTTTCCTTTTTTATCTATGATGCCCAAGTCTGACATTCTATTTAAGGGAAAAAACAAACATGCAAATGTAACCAGTAACAATGAGCAAGACTTACATGTTTTGAAACAGACTCGAAAAGGGGGATTATAAAGTAAGTTTTATGCTTGAGGTATTATAGTTGTTTACTGTTCTGGGCTTTCCCTGTGTATACACAGAATCTGCCCTTAGAAGATGGGCTGTTATTTGTGGTATATGCTGTGAAGTCTGAACCAGATATGTCTTCGTGGTTTCCATGGCAAAGCTATCTTCGTGTGTGTGTGTGTGTGCCTGTCTTAACTAGATAGTTTAGCATGTATGAATTGAGTCTTTAAGGAGTTACAGACCAGAAGCCTATGATTTCAGTACAAGAATATCATAAGTGAAGCCTGTTCATCTTAACAGATTGGTTCAGAGTTGCAAGAGACATTTGCTTTATGTTAGCACCAGTCTAAAGAAAACATCTGAAGTAACATTAAAAGAATCTGCTTTCTACTGTTAGTGAAGATGGATCCATTTAAAATGTAATAAAAGAAAAAGCCAGCAGCTCATGCTAAGAAAAAGAACTAGATTCTGCCTTCTTAAATTGAACTGAATAACTTCTCTGGGCTGTCAGAAGGCCAGGTAATGGATGAACACAACCAGAGAACTGCCCTGCAGTGCAGACTTGAAATTGTGGAGAGAAAGGACAGAAAGAGAAAGGTCAGCGGCTGCATTCCTTACACACCCTGTTTCTTTGTCCTGTGAAAATACTGTATGTACACAGTGCGTACAAGGCTGTAATTCACTTGGAGAGCTCTGCCCGTGACATAAACACTCTCACGGTTTCTGAACAGCAGTAGAGCCCTTTGAGTGGAGTCAGCTGTTTATTCCCTTTGTAGAACAAAATTCTAACCATGTGAACTGAGGACACTTTCTGGCACTAAGCAGGCTTTTCCTGTGACATGTACTTGTTGCTCATGGCTGTCCAGCAAATTCTGTCCTCACAGATGAAGTAAGCCAGTCTTTGGGGTCACACATGCTCCAGTTCCTATCACAAGTTCTGATGCTATAAGCACCACGGCCTTTGGCAGGGCTATTAACCTTCTGAGCTTCATCCTTTGAAATGAGACTGTACTCCTCCCTATTGAATGGGCTTGATATGAAGAGTCAGTCAATGAACGGATATAGACAAGACCCTGGGTTTAGCCTCAGCTGTGCCCCACACAGTACCTTTTGCTTGTCCCTCTCCTCTCGTCCTTTCTGCCCCTTCAAATCCGCTCTTCCTTCAGCATTCTTCCATAGGGTCTCTCCGGTCCAGGTTAACTTGCAGGCAGCTCTTTCCCCTCTTTCTAGTCTCAGTCAATCTGCGCTCACTTACAAGGAATGGGGTTATATCCCTACACACCCATCGTAAGTTGAAAATACCGTAAGTTGAAAATACACTTAACATACCTAATGTACCCAACATCATGGCTTAGCCTTGCCTACCATAAACTTGCTCAGAACACTTCCCTTAGCCTACAGGTGGGCAAAATCATCTCACACAAAGATATTTTATGATGAAGTGTTGAATACCTCGTGTAATGTGTTGAATGCTGTACCGAAAGTGAGAAACAGAATGGTTGTCGGTGTGTCACTTGTTTACTCTCATGATCACTGCCGCTGCCCCACATCTCGAGAGAGCACCTCACAGATGGCTAGCCCAGGAAAAGGTCCAAATTCAAAGTCAGAAGTATGGTTGCTACTGAATTCATATCACTTTCGCACCACCATAAAGTCGAAAAATCTTTATGGTAAGTCAAGCCATTGTAAGTTGGGGACTATGGGTACTGCTTTGAAATCCCTTTTGTGTTATTCTTTGATATTTCACATCTGTGTATATATCTCATTTCCATAATCAAATTATAAGTTCTTTGAAGGCAAGGGCTTTGCATATGTCTTTTTAAAGATATTTATTGCAGCATAATTTACATAAAATGAAGTAAACAGATTTAAGTATATCTTTTGATGGAGTTTTGACAAAGTTACCTTCTACCCTTTCCAGTTATTCTCCTCACCCCCAAGACAACTGCTATCTAATTTCTATCACCACGTTTTAGTTTTTCCTCTTCTAGATAATTCTTATGAGTGGAATAATACAGATTGTACTCTTGTGTCTTTTACTTGTACTCTTGTACTTACTTGTATTCAACATAATCATTTTAGATTTATCTGTTATGACATTCCTTTTTTTACTGCTGAATAATATTTCGTTGTATGAATATACCATGATTTATTAATCAATTCATCAGCATCTGTATATTTGTGTTGTTTCCAGTGTAAGGATTTTATGAATAGAGCTGCTATGAACATTCTTCTATAAGTCTTTATTATAGACATATGATTTCAATTCTGTGGGTAAATACCTGGAGATGGGAGTATGCATATGATTAACTTTATAAGAAACTGACAAACCTTTCCCAAAGTCATTATACCAGTTTACATTCCCACTAGCAATACATGGGATTCCAGTTGTTCCATGTTCTCTTCAACACTTGGTATTGTCAGTTCCTTTAATTTTAGTTATTCTAGAGGGGATGAAGTGATACCTCATTGTGTTTTTAATTTTGAGTTCCTGGTAATTAATGATGTTAACATCTTTTCATGGACTTATTGGCATATCTTTTGTGAAGTGTCTCTTCAAATTTTTCTTATTTTTAGTTGGGTTGTTGATCTTTTTATTATTGAGTTTTGAGAGTTCTTTATATATTTGTCAGATAGATGTATTACAGATATTTTCTCCACATCTGTGGCTTGCCTTTCCATTTTCCTAACAGGGTCTTGATGAGCAGAAAATTTTTATTTTTAATGAAACCTATCAATGTTTTCTTTTTATGTTAATGCTTTTTGTATCCTCATAATTATTTGCCTACCACAAGGTTGTGAAGAGATTCTCCTGTTTTTTTTTCTCTAGCTTCTAGGCTTTGGCTTTGGTTTGACATTCAGGTCTGTGATCCACCTCAAAGTAATTTTTCTGTATGGCTTGAAGTAGAAGCTGGAGTTAATTTTCTTTATATATATTCAGGTATTCTAGTGACATTTGTTTAAAAATCTGTTCCTTCCTGGTTGAATTGCCTTCGTGCCTTTGTCAAAACAAATTGACCATGTATGACTGGGTCTATTTCTGGATACTCTATTCGAATAATCTATCTTTCTATTTGTATGCCAATACCAACATTTTTTAAAATCAGGAAATGTAAATTCTCCAACTTTGTTCTTTTTAAAAGGTATTTTGGCTATTCTAGGCCTTTGCATTTCCATGTAAATTTTAGAATCAGTTTGCCAATTCTGGTTTGCCAAGATCTACAAGAGAAGAATTGACATTTTAACAATACTGAATCTTTCAATCAATTAACATGGTTTTATATAGGCCTTCAATTTCTCACAGTAATGTTTTGAGATTTCAGTGTACAACTCTTGCATCTGTTTTAGTGTTTTTGCTTTTATTGTAAATGATAGTTTTCTAGATTTTACTTCCTGGTTGTTGCTAGCATGTAGGAGTACAAATGATGTTTCTATATTACTTAGTGTCCTGAGACACTGCTAAATTCACTATTACCACTAAGTTCTAGTAGCTTTTTTGTAGATTTCTTAGAGTTTTTTTTTTTAATAAGCCATATAGTCTGTTAACAGCTTTACTTCTTTCTTTGCAATCTTTGTAATCTTTATGTTTTTTAATTTCTTTGTCTTACTTGCACTGACTGGGGTCTCCAGTACCATATTGTACACACGTGGTGAGAGCAGAGATCCGGCCTTATAGTCCCACATTAAGGTTGCTGTTAGCAGTAGGTTTTACATGGATGTCCTTATCAGATTGAAGGAATTCCTTTATATTCCTACTTTGCTAAGAGTTTTTATTATGAATGGGTGCTGAATTCTGTGGAATGCTCTTGATGCATCTCTGGAGATGATCTTAATGTTTCGCTTTATTTTATTACCATGGTCTATACTACCAATACTACCATATTAACTTTTTAGTATTGGACCAACCTTGCATTTTAAGAATAAATAACTTTTTCTTAGTCATGATATTTTATCATTTTTTGTATTACTAGATTTTATTTGCTAAAACTGTATTAAGATTTTTACATCTATGTTCATGAGTGAGATTGGTCAGAAATTTCTTGTGTTGTCCATGTCAGGTATTAATAATAACAGCACGTCCATGTCACATTTTAGTAACAGCACTATAGTGGCCTCATAAGATGAATTGGCAAGTTCTCCTTCCTCCTCTGCTTCCTGAAAGAGTTTGTGTAGGTTTGGGACTATTTTTTTCTAAATGTTTGAATGAGTTTTGTTTGTGGAAAGAAAGTCAATGTCTTTACTAAATTCAGCAATATTCAGATTTTTTTCTTCTTCTTGTGTTAGTTTTAGCAAGTTGCATGTGTATGTTTTTAAAGGAATTTATTCATCATGTCTAAGTTGTTAAGAATTGAGTAGCACAAAAGCCTTTATTATATTCCTTCATTTTCCTTTCCTACAATATCTGTAGGAGTTATAGTGACAAAACCTTTTTTATTCCTTATATTAAAAAGTTGTATTTTTTCTCTCCCCTTCTTTTAAAACTGTCTAGCTAGGGGTTTATGAATTTTATCAATCTCCTCAAAGAAGGAATTCTTTTGACTGTGTTGATTTTATCCATGGTTTGTTTTCTATTTTATTAATTTATGCTTTTTCATTTATTATTTCCTTCCTTCTACTTATTTTTCACTTTAATTTGTTTTTTTTAAGCTTCTTAGAATGGAAGCCTCAGTCGTTGGTTTTACTTGAAATTAGTGTTATTCAACTCTTCCTTATCCTCACTGTTATTTTTTGTTTATTAATATATCAGTTACTGAAAAGAAGGGGTAAAATTTTCACCTTTGATTTTAGATTTGTCTATTTCTCCTATTTCTGTCAATTTTTGCTTTTTGTATTTTGAAGTTTTGTTATTTAAGTATATGCATATTTAGAATTGTCTACATTGTTAATTTACTTTTAAATTGTTATTTACATAAAGACATACTCAGAGTTGTCTTCTTGATAAATTGACCCTTCTCGCATTGTGAAATGACTCTCTCTGCTTCTGGTAATACTCCTTCAAGTCTGTGTTGTCTGATATTAAACTGGTTGCACCAGCTTTCTTAGGTTTTTTCGTTGCATGGCATATGAGTTCAATACAGCCTTCCTGGGTTCTCTGTTCGGTTTCCCAGACAACTGAAATTAAGGTGCTGGCTGGACTACTATCTCATCTGAGGCTTAGGGTCTCTTCAAGCCCATTCAGATTGTTGACAGACAGTTCCTTGTGGTTAAAAGACTGAGGTCCCTGTTCCCTTGTTGGCTGTCAACTGGATACCACTCCCTGCCCTATGGGACCCTCCATCATCAAGCCAGCAGTGGTCCATCAAATAAATCTTCATGTTTCCAATCTCTGACTTCCATGTCACTGACTTGTAGGTGCAGATTTATAGGATTCATTTGATTAGATCAACCTATGAGTTAATCTCCCTTTCTTAAAGCCATCCATTCCATGTAATATAATCCAATTACAGGAATGAAATCATCATTTTCACAGTCCTGGGGATTATACAGGAGGGGCCCACCTGGGAGTGAGGAATCAGAAGGCCATTGTAGAATTCTGTTGACTGCTTGAAGTAATGCAGGCGAATTGTCCAGCATGGTGTCTGGCGTGTGAGCATTCAGTAGGGTTAACTGTCAGTGTCATCATCCCTAGAGGAAAAAAGAGATTTTTAATTAAAAGATGGCCAAGTCAGTATTGCTCTTCATTTGCATCCCACTGAACAATCCCAAACCTCAGGAGCTTGGCCAGAAATTTCTAAGCTCTAGGCTGCCCCATCCAAAGCGGCTGTCCCCTGGAACAGTATCTTCTTGTTGCCAGCACAGCCAGTTTGGAAAGTGGGGGAAGAAAAAGTCTATCCTTCAATTGTTTAATCTATATAAAACCAACTATCACTTAAAAAAAAAACTGAACCCACTAGACCTACCTCAGTATCTCATATGTAGCTTTAGATCTGTCTTGAGAATCAGGATTTTTTATAACCTTTTGTAGTCTAATAAATCTATGAATAGAGTGAATTTTCCATCATCTTCATTATATAAAGCATCAGGTTGATAGTAGAGGCCTGAGTAGGTTCTTAGAATAGAATTTAACCCCCAAACCACCTACTGCATTAAATCGTTATATAATGGAATTACTTAAATAATTTCAAAAAATAGCTTCTCAGTCAACACGTGGGAGTAATTCATCATGAACCTCTTAAAACCATTTGTTGTTTCCCTTCTTGCCTCAAGGTCAGAAAGAGATGTTATTTTCTTATTTGGAAAGCTACCCAAATGTTCTCAAAGCAGCCCATAATTTTCCTTATGTTGCTCTTCATCATGCATACTTTTATTATTTGTCATCCACATCTTTGCAGAATAACTTTGTCTTTAAAGAATCAAAAAAAATTGTACATGCAGGACTATTTAAATTATGCTTCATTGTTAATACCTTAGTATTCCCAAAGATACTGTTTTCTTCAGACTTCCCATTAGCTGCCAAATGCTTTAATCCAGTCTTATGCATTAGTCCTCTAAATAAAACAGATAAAAATAGATCTCCTCTCCTTGATTCAAGAGAAGGCATTAGATGTCCGAACCTGATTTCTCCCCATCCCCGCCCCTTACTGTGGCTTCTGAGCCCCCTCTGGATGCCATGAGCACAGTGTGGGAATCTCAGTTCTAGAGGGTATTTCACAATATGGCCCCAGGAGCCCTGAGGCCTGAGAATTCTTTGGGGATTTAGGGTAGGGCTGGAGGAGGAGTGTTTATGAAGCATAAGTGGTTATAATGTGAACCTATTTTTATGTGTTTGTCTCTCTAGAAATTAATCACTCACTTGTTCGCTCCCTTGTTGGTAGCTCCTTAAGGCAGCTCAAATTACGCTTTGTTTCTGTTGAGATTTTGTTGCAGGTCAGGCCACTCTGTGCAGTCCCTGCGCTTGACAAGCTGGCTGCAGGGAGCCCTGGCCGAACCAGCTGTGGAAGCCAGGTGTCCAGACACCGTGTTAGGGGAAACCCTGGCCAGGACTTTGCAACCCTTTCCCTCTGCCTGGACCACGACTCCCCTTTCTCTTCCCCTGACCCCCATCCCTCTCCTTTATAAGTGTATTTCTGGAGCTCCCATCAGGTGCCCATGGGTAGGGGCTGATCAGGAAGGTAAGAACTGCTCACCAATAGCCAGCTGCAGTTGCTCACCCCACAGCCCCTCTGCAAGGCCACTCCAGGCAGGAAGAGTAATTGGCAGAGGGGAGAGCACTGAGGCAGTCAGGGCCAGGCTCCCAGGAAGTGCTGCCATAAGGGGCACATCAGGGGTCAGACCTTAGTGACAGGACCTACAGGCCCAACTCCTGCTGTGATTCATCGGTTTTCCCTTATCTTTTGTTTTGCCTTGAGTTTCCTAGGAATAGTCCCCTTAAAAAAATCCCAACCTCTTCCTGAACTTCCCTCTGGAGAGAAGAGGGAGTTTTCCAGTCCCAGGCAGGCATAGCTTGGGTGATCTAAGTGCCCTGAGAAGATAGGAAAGGAGCAGTGACGGTGAGCCCACCGAGAAACCGGGGAAGGCGGAGGTGGCCAGAGCCTTCCACTTGTCCACATGCCTGGGTTCCTGCATGGGCAAGCTCACCCCTCCGTCCCTGGGGTTTAGAAACATAGAAGCTGTGAAGAGAAAAATGAAGCAAATGAATAACATGGAATTACTGGATCCTTGAACTCTCCAAGAGACTCATTTTGAAAGGTAGCTTCAAGGGATTTGGTTTGTTTTCCTTTCCAAAGAGAGAGCAACAGAGGTGGGAGGAGTCCAGATCGCCCTGACGCCCAGGCATCCTCTCCAAATTGCATAGGTCAGAGAGAACATGTTATTCATTAGAACCTGACATCTGTTGCTGTGAAATGATAAGCTCCGTTAAAAAGCCTGGCCAACAATTACTGCTAATACAGCCCTCCTCCTGGAGTCCACTACTTAGCAGCCTTCCCGCCTGTGCAGAGCAGGCCGCCTGGGCACAGAGAGGACAGCCCTTTTTCCCTGCAGGCCGGACCCCCCAGGCGCTCCCCCCAGACCTCTGCCTGTGTCCCTGGCTTCCTTTGACTGCACTCTTTGGCCACTCTGAGGGCCCTTTGAGGACTCCACTCCCCTGTCCATCCGCTTCCTCAACAGAAGAAAAGGTTAGGGTTTCCTTCCTGGTCTCAGTCATGCAGACCAAAAGAAGCCAAGCGTGGAAAGAGTAATTAGCAGATCAATCCATCTTTTGGGGGGAGATTAACCTAGTTGTACTGTTGTGAAAGCTACTGTGTGCTCAGGCTTGGGTTTGACTCTCTGCTAGGTGTTGGGATAACCAAGTACAGCTACTTCCTTGTCTGTGAGTGATGGTCATGAATTTTCTTTCTTAGAAGAATAGGTAGATGTCTTATAGAGTCAGAAAGCAAAGGGTAGAGGAGTTGGTTTTGAATTCTTAATAATACCAAAGTAGAAACACCTACTTATTAATAGAGTCAGAGTTGCCTTCAAACTGTTGGAAGAAGAAATGTTACAATAAGTAAAAAATATGCAAGAATAATGGCCTGGGATTAGAAGACCTGGTTCTCCTCTGGGCACCATAATTAATTTCCTGTGTGATCTTGGCTCAGACACTGCACCTTTCTGGGCCTCATCTAAAAATACTGGGCTAGTTAAGCTGATGATCACCAAGCTCTAATATTTTTCTGGGATTTTAACTGAAAATTGTGTTTAAGGTAGCTTAGCATACTTTTTATTCATGTGGAGAAAATTCCATCTCTCTTGCCAGAGGTCAGACACAAATTGAAAACATTACTAAATGGAATTAAGTACACTATGTACGTGATTCTTTTTTGTACAACCCGTATCTGATATTTATAGAACACTTCAGTCCCAGAACGTGCACACATATGCCCTGAACACACACCCAGGAAAATAATTCTAGATGTAATACATTTTCAGATGTCAAGTTAAAACAGCTTCTTGGGAATTAGGCTTGACTGTTCAGATGTGCATGTTGGTTTCTGACAGGTGCCGCGAGGGCTGCTCGGGGCTGTCATGTGTGATGTGGAGTCTAGCCAAGGCAGGAGGGCTAAGCTGCTTGTTTCTATCGCTCCTCATTAAGGCATGAATTCTAGAAAAAACAGAAGCATCCAAGAACAATCAGGACCGTTCATTCTGTACACATCATTAATGACAAGCAGAGGCCTTGCTTCTGCAGAAATGGGACTCTGTCTCGTCTGCTGTCAGGTCATTCAGTGCAGGGGCCACCTGTGAAAATGAACTAGATTCCTGACTTGTTGAAATAGAAGCTTTGTAGGGATGAGCAGAAACTAGGAGCAAATACTGACAGTTACCACTACTCCAGTGGTCTGCAAACTGCACAGCCATTGGCAGAGCTAAGTTGGGTGCCCAAGCAAGACTGAATCTGGTAAGATAAGTGTGACAGTGGGGACCAGTCTCAGGACATGGAACCTGGAAGGAACCTTAGCAGTCATCTAGTACAGCCAGAATTAAGTATGGTAAGTATTAACCAGTGTGGTAGGAATTAAATGAAGTAATTGGTATAAACCCTTAGTACTGTGTTTGGCATAGATTTGACATTCAATTAATCATTTTCATTTCCTGGAAAATCTTGTTCAAAGCCATACGGTACTAAGATTAGAATCCTATGCACTGATCGCTGGTCCAGGGCCCAGCCCAAGCCACCTCTGACCTCTCACCTTTACTCTGCCTGTTTCCTCCTCCCTTGCTCACAGGAGCAGCACAGTGGGGTCAGGGGCTGGAGGTTAGCATACCTGCATGCACGTACCGCCCACCTCCCCATGGAGTAGTCTGCCGTGGGACCCTTCTTCCTAGTGGCTCACCTGGGAGGCTGAAGACTGTTGTGGCCACGGGGAAGCCCAGGGTTTTCTTGAGCAGAAATACCTCCTCTGAGAGCATAAAGACCTGGCAGTGAGTACCTCTAAGGGAAGGTAAACATTCCTGTGGCTGAACTTACTACCAGAATCAATGAGCAAAAGAAGAAAGGGGGTGTTGTGATGGAGCAGGCAGAAGAGAGACACCGCTTCACGGGTGCCTCCGGATCAGCAGGGGGGCTGCACATGGAGAAGAGGACAAAAAATCCCAGTGACTCCTCTCTTCCCAGACAGACAGCACCTCTAGCACTTACTCATGCTTAATGGAAAAGAAAACCAAGAAAGCAGAAGTGAGGCTGATCTAGGGTAGCCCTTAGTGCAGAGCCACTGCTGAGGGCAGCAAGGACTTTGCCTCCTGTGTGCCCTGGACGGTCAGGGCTGAGACATGTCGTGGCTATTTCAACAGGCTTTAGGACAGCCATGGTGGTAAGAATCAAGTATAACAATATTTCTGCAGTTCAGCTATTGCTAATAATTTGTTCAGCAAACATTTTAGAGTTTCATACACTTTATACAGAGTATGTGCAGACGGGACCACAACAAAAGCACACAGGGTTTCTACCCGCCAGGTCTAAGACTCATCCACTCCTTTTAGAGAACCTAACTAGAGAGCCTGCTGATGGATTTTTAGAACAGTCCATTACTGGTTGAGATTCCATCCTGACAACAGAGCCATCCATGGCATTGACTATTTAGTACACTGAGTATGAATCAGAATTGCAAAGCAGGAAGCCCTGTAGCTCTTCTGAAAATCAAAATTAAAATTTAGACAACTGAAGTTTTCCATTTTTGATAATTTTGGGGATCAGATCATCTTTAAACTGTCATCATTCCAGTTGTCTCAAGCAGTGAAACATATATGTAAAGGCTGTGATTATGTTGTTTACTCAAAATAAATGATAGTGGATCATCTAGTCCCTCCTGATCACCTCATAGATGATGATGATGAATCGGTACTGAGTACCCACACTGTGCCAGCACAGCACTAAATGCTTTATATACTTAAAACCTGAAATTCTCATAACAACCCTGTGGGACAGGTACTGCCAATACACTATTTTACAGATTATGAAGCCAAGGACCTGCAAAGGGAAATAACTTGTCCAAGACGACAGAGTAACAGTGTAGGAACTGAGATTACAGCTCGGGTTTCCCAACATTTAGGTCGCATTCTATTCTCAGACTGCCCTGCCTATCTTCAGTGTGTTGCCCGAATTATTCCACATTCTCCAGGCATCTGAGCTCAGCGGTCTGTGTAGAACCTGAGTCTCCAGGCTCTCTGCCGGGGTCGACATTCAGCTGGGGTGTGCCCCAGTGTGGGTTTGTAGTGGCAGACATTTCTATTAGGTTTTCCCCAGATTACCAGCACTTTTCCCATTCATTCATTCATTCAGTCAGCAAATGTTTGTTGACTTCAAAATAGGTTATCAGGCACTATGTTAAGTGATGTGTGGGACACCATCCCTGCCTTTACTGCACTAGAGGCAGGATGGAAATTCTACATAAATAGCTCTCATGTAAGGCATAAACATGTACAATATACAAGTGAAACACAGTAGGAAAGAAGATGATGTGTGTTTCCTGAGATCAAGGAAGCTGATGTTGGAGAAAGGGTAGGATTCAATGTGCAGAGATGGAGGGAGCAGGATGCTGAGAGGCCGGAAAGCATGGGGTTCCAGGTAGGCCAGTATGCATTGAAGAGGATAACAGTGATTGAGGCAGGGGAGAAAGAAGGAGAAGAGGCGCGTAGTAGAGTTCTGAAGGGTGGAGGGAACATGTGCTCTAGAATCAGACCAACCAGAATTCATACTGAGGTTCTGCCACTTCCTAGTTGTATTTTGTTAGCTCTGTAAATGTTGGCTTTCTCATCTGTGCCTGAGGGTAGCAGTCCTCTCTCTCAAGGGCTTGTGAGTGTTAAGTGGGAAAATGATGTAAAATGCCTGGTGTATTGTTGGTGTTCATTGAGTGGTACCTGTTGTTATTTACTGCCATGCTAAGGCATTGACCTTCTTTTCTGTAGGCAATGAGATTGCCTTAAATTAATAAATTACATATTGGTACAATGATCTGCCTTAGTGTACATATAAATCACAATAGATTCTCCCTGGACTTCGAGATATTAAGAAAAGCAGTAAAAACTAAGTTCCATGGTCACACTTGTGGAAGAACACTAAAGGAATGTTTGTCTTGGGCCTTTTTGCCCCTTTTTGCCACCTGAATGCCCACAGCTTCCAAATACCCATTCTTGTTCCCCAGAGTTAGGGTTGCCAGTTTAAGCAATTAAATATACAAGATGCCCAGTTAAATTTGAGTTTCAGATAAACAGCAAATCATTTAGTATAAATATGTCCCATGCAATATTTAGGACTAAAAATGCTTACACTATAGAAGTTCTTTGTTGTTTATCTGAAACTTAAATTTAAGTGGGCATCCTTCATGGATGGACAGTCCAAGAACCAGTCAGAACAACCGTGTGCATGGGGGAGGGGCTGCCTCAGCCTTCAGGCTTCTTCTCTAATAAAGGCCCCGCACAGGAGGCTTTAGGCAGGGCCTTCAAACCACTTCCTGGGTAGAAATGTTAAATGCGGACGGGTCCCACTGTGTGTGTTTGGGGGTGAGAGTAGGGGTGAAGCGGGGAAGGGTGTCTTGTACCAGTCTTCCATTCCCTTGGCCCTCTTCAGAACATTCTTGCAGACAACTGGCAGAATGAAGGCAGCCTTTGTGGTCTGATAACTTGTCTCATGGAAAGAGCAAACCCTCTACCACAGAGTTTCTTCCAGAAACATTGCTCAAAGCAGAAACTTGATCTGTCCCTTGTGCTGTGGGTGCCGCGAGATGGCCACAGCAGGTGTGACAGTGACTGACCAGATGCTCCCTACCTGGTGAGTCTGAAGATCACTCTTTAGGAGCTGGGAGGACAAGCCGCCTGCCTCACTTTAGAAGTGAGACAAGTAAGACCCAGAGAAGGGAAGGGCTTTGCCCAAGATCACACAACTAACCGTTCAGAATTTGCATCTGAACTTTAGCCCGTGTCTGCTACCTTGGGTTCTTCAGTAAGAATTTAGAGGATCTGAAAATTCCCAGCACACTTGCTTGGTTGATTTCTAGACTTTTTTTCTGGATTACTTGTTATCAGTAGTCCCCGATCTCTGCCTGGCTGTGTGTCCTGTGGTGCAGCCACACTCAGCTCTATGCTTGACTCATCCTCTCCTTCAGGCAGAGTTTGTTAAGCCCCCAAGAGCGAGAACTGGTAGGGAGCTAATGGCACCTTCAAAGACCAGCTTGATCCTTTCCCTCCCCATTAGTGCCTCCTTGCTGCTCTCTCTGCCCCACCCTGACCAAGTGTTCTGCTGTCAAGATGGAAAAATCCACCTCAAAGCAGATAGCTTTTAACCTCAGTTTCAGAGGAATAATTTGTCCACGTAACATGAGGTGAAAATTAACACAGAGCAGGGCGTAGGTTTGAGTACAACAGCGCCCTTGGGCTTAAGAGTGACTTTGACCTACTCCTCCCAGACTAGAATGATTATCTGGCTGCCAGAGAGTTCTTAGAGGAACCACTCGATTAAATGGTATCACTGGCGAGGTGGTATCAGCCCTAAGACCGGCTTTACGCGCATACTCTGAAAGCAAGCCCTCACTGTGGGGCACAGCCCGCCCACGTGGTGCCTGGAGCAGAGATCGGGATCTTCCACGCTTTCTGTTTTCCTGTTCTTGCCACAGCCTGTCACGAGACCAAGAAAACTTGTTTTGAAAATGCTTGACAGCCAAAACAACCTGTTCTAAACCCTGGATGAGAGGGTTTGTCCTCTCTGACCATTTATGTACTGTTAGATGTTTGACTAGCTGCCGACTGGAAAAAGTGAACTTGCTGTTTTCCTCTCATACTGTTCACAGACAAAGCCAGTGACTTTACAGGTCCTTGTTTCCCTTTTTTCCAGCACTTCACCAGAGACATTTTAAGACTGTGCCTGAGTCTAACTGATGAATGAACATTATCAACGTATTCTAAGGAGAATATAACCTCTGGTTACATCTCTGAAAACAAGTTTGATATGTGTGTTGTCTTTCCCAACCCTATTAGTTTTTAACCTGTGTTTTTCCATTTGCATTTTAGTCTTGTCTGGTGAAGATATATCAGAATCTCCAGTTATCCCAGTGGCTAGTTCGGCTTTCCACACTGGTGGCTCTAAGGTCGCAGTGGTATCTCTGTTCTTCCTGCCAAGTCATTCATGCAGGTCTTGGTCTGGGATGGTCTTGGGTGGGGCCTGTGACTCTAAAGGAGTCGTTTCACCCCCCATCTGCAAATAAAGGGGTTGGACTAGATAAGGAATTGGCAAACCATAGCCTGGGCCAGCTGCCTATTTTTATAAATAAAGTTTTATTGGACCACAGCCACATCTGTTCATTTACATATTGCCCATGGTTGCTGTCACTACAAGGGCAGAGTTGAATTGTAGAAACAAGAGTATGTGGCCTGCAAAGCTGAGAATAGTTACTCTCGGGCCCTTCACAGAAAAAGTTTGTTGATCCCTGAGCTAGATGCTCTTCAGGATTTTCAAAACCAGCCTCCAGTGTCTTTTGAACTTGTGGCAATTCTTTTATAGCAAGAGCTCCAGAAGTAAGTAGTAAGAGGCTCACTAAAAGGGAGCCTCTCTCTGCCATAGCAGTTACTACAAAGCATGTTTTGACATTGTTGAAATATACAAAGGGTGGGGGCTTATTTTACTGTATTTTTACAGAGTTTATTTTGCTGTATGTCTGTATTTGTTTATTGGTGTAATGGCTGTGGCATCCATGGTGTCCTCCAGTCTTGGAAAAGAGACACCCCAGCTGTGTAGGTCTGAGTGCATTTAGTGGCATGGGGCAGAGTAGGACACCCATTTGTACCCACCTAGAAGAGAACATCGATTCATCTTCTTGATACCCATGGCAGGAAAGGGAGCTAAATGCTAAAAGAACTTGTGTGGCTGCCCAGACCCACCCCACCCCAGGTCTGCCTTGTCTCCGAGTCCGAGCAGGGGATGGGGCAGGTATAGCTCAAAATGGTGGGATCGGTTGGTGGCTGGTGAGAAAAACAGGAATAGGTCCTGAAGATGCCTTAAAAAAGTGCAGAGACTGGAAAAAAACTAATATATTTAATCTTCCCCCAGTGCCAGCCAAACAAGATCCTAATTTGTAAAATTTGCAGCTCAATGACAAGTGTGCCCTACCAATGTTGCAGATGAATAGCAGGGCATCCAAAGCGCAGGTTGAATGATTTCTTATCAGGGCTACCCTGGCCCATAAAGAACTTCTGTACAAACTAGAAAAAAGGGCCCCTTTGGGTTTGGTGCAAAGTTTGACTAATAGCTCTGGATAAGAAAACCAGTCTCCCTTTCTCTGGGCGTCTATCCCTGGGAAAACGCACAGCTTAGCAAGTGGAGCAAGGGCTAGATTTCAGGCCCTACTTGCTCCCTTGCCCAGACAGCTTTGTGCAGGACAGAAGCTCCACTCCCAAAGGCAACAGCCACTCCTGCTGCCTGGCATCTTAGAGCACTGCGGTGTCTTCTCTCAGGGGCCTTGCTGGCCAACAGCAGTTTAATTGTTCTCGGCCTCAGTTTGAGACCACGGCAGTCTAGGCTGGCCCCTGGCATGCACATTAATGCCTGTCCCCATCAGCAGTGCTGCAGTGCTGCAGTGCTGGGGTGGTGCAGCGTCTTGGGGCTGGAAGATGGTGCCCCAAGGGTGAAAGCACAGAGGCTTGGTCCTCTCCCAGCATGCAGGCACTCTTGGCTCTGATCTAGTTTAGGTGCTTATTTTGGACAGTCTGTGTCCTGGCTCTGCTTTGCCAACTTCTGACCTAAAACTGGCTCAGCTTAAGGAATGCACATGATTTTCCATGCCATTACATCTCAGAGGTAACACGCTCACAGCACAAAGAAATGTGTTAAGAGGTCCAGAATAGAAGAGCCCATGGTGGTGAGAACTGACTTTGCACCCGAGGTGCTGGGTTACCCATTGCCCAGTGTGTGCAGTGATGACATTCCATCGGGACACCAGCTCTGCAGGGTGTGTTGTCAGAGTGGTTTTGAGAAGGCCGTTATGAACTCTCCATGGGTACAGAAGTTTCCCAGTTAGCAAATATTTCTGATTTTAAAAACTTATTGCTCCACATCACCAGGCTCATGATAGTGCCCCTCGCTTTAAGCTGCAGATGCCACATCCAGACTTGGGGCTGCAGGCCCTTCCAGTGGACCATGGGCGCCCCAGCACCATGCCCTTTCTGTTCCAAGCCTGTGGCCACAGGAGGCACAGAAGAACCTTCAGGGTTGGCAGTTTGCTGTCACAGGGCACTGGCTCCTACCCAGACCCCACTCTGCCTTTATCCCACACCTGGCCTTGAGCAAGGTACTGACTGTCTCCAAGCCTTCTTCTTCATGTATCCAATGGGAGTAGAGTAACAGTATCTATTTCATACACATGATTGTTGCTTGGATTAAAATGAGCTTATTATAAACTAAAATACCAAGTATCAAGTTAGTCCATTTCCTTATTCAGTAGATATTGAATGCCTTCTAGTTATAGGCACAATTTAAGCAGGGGCCTCAGGTATTCCAGGCCCTCCCATAGACAGGATAAATGTTTGTTGAATTAAAGCAAAAGAAGAATTCCTCGAGTATGTTCATTTAGCCATGTGATGGGAGTGGAAGGTGGCAGAAAAGGAAACTAGTATGGTTTGAGTTTTCTGTGTGCCACTGTTACCTCACAACAACCACCTGAGTCCTACAGGCCCACTAGGCAGCAATACATGGAGACTGAGGGAGGCTAAAGAACTTCCCTAGAGACACACAGGCACTAAGTGACAGACCCATATTTGAATTCAATTCTCTCTGAGTCCAAAATCCATGTTCTTTCCTCTAAGTCAGGTAGAGATGACTGCAGGGTGCTCTCCTTGCCATACAATTACCCATTTTCTTTTCCTAAATCACCCCCAATCATCAACAACCCAGGCCAAATCCAAGCCAGAAAGTGGGACTAGTATAAAATCAAAGCAGAATGAGGCTCTCTCATCACAGGCCAAACTTCAGAGTCACAAGGCTGTAGGTTTAGGAAAACAACAGCCTTCAGTGCATGCTTGACGTTCCTCCCATGGTAAGCCCCTGCGAGAAAGCTCTCACCCCAGCCCAGTAATCTCGGCAGAGGGAGGGCAGGTGTCTTTCCAGGCATAAAGCTACCGTCAAGGACCCAGAAGTCACCCACGGGAGTTGTGTCCCCAGAAGATCTCACTTTTTGAAATAAACTTATCAAAAGATTTTGTTTGCTTCTCCGCCCTTCACCCTAATCCCAAGGCCCCCTGGCCTCTCACTCCTTGGACAGAAAGAAGGTCATGGCTTCTCATCCTGTCGAGTCCCAGCTCAGCAGTATTTGCATCCTTTTCCCAAGCTTAGCGTCAAGTACTTATTCTGATAAACAAAAAAAAAGGGGGCTAGAAAAGAAAGGAAAGGAAAATAAGAACTAATAAACAGGTTCTTGTCTGCCTTGGTCTCTAAAGACCAGTCCTGCAATTGACATCTATTGCCCAATAGGTGGAGACACCCAGACCGACCAGAGGGCCATTAGCAGGGTTCAAAAGAACGAATGTAGGTATAATGGGAGTTGGCAGTAGTAGCTCTTGAAATTCATTACTGGGCTATTGGTAATTCCAGTTTTAATAGAGGAGCCGAAATACAGCTAAAATGATATTTGAGATGGGGAGGGTCACCAAATCGAAACAACGGAGAAATCATCTATCTCACTCCCTCACTGTGCAGATGAGGAAACAGAGGAGTGATTCAGGGTCACACGCAGATCCAGAGGTAGATGTTAAGGAAGGAAGAAAGGATATTGTCAGTCATTCAACCGGAAATGAGACTATGTCTGTGTCATTGGGGTACAGCCCCCAGAAATGAACGTACAAGCCTTCAGTGTCTGTACCAGTGTACCAGAGCAGGTCCATCTAAAGAGCTGCATGTAAAGCTGGGCAGACCCAGGGCCCCAGAGCCAGCAACACTGAGGGGAATGCTGTCCACAGCATTCAGGAAGGCAGCCTGGCCTCAGGGCCCAGAGTGCGTGGTGGAGACCTCAGCTGCCCCACCACTGCATTCCCAAGGCCTCCCTGAACCTCAGCCGGCTATGAGCAGCCATGCCACACTCAAGGGTGACCAGAGGCAGACATGTATACAGGAGTCATCAGCCAGCAGCCCCAAACGATTCAGGAAGGATGTTTTGTTCCAGAAGACAAAAGTAGGACCCATGGGTGGGGCTTCCCAGGGGACAGACGTCAGTTTAGAAGAAAGAACATAACTATTAGAAATGCATTTAAGCAATGAGCTCTCGCTGGCAAAAGGTATCCAGGCAGGCGCTGGAGGATTGCCCTTCAGAAGGGCTGTCCAGGCCAGTCCTGCCTTGGGCAGGATCCTAAGATCTCGTCCACCGTGGGTGTCTCTGATGAGTACCAACTGAGTGGCTCAACAGTTCATGCTGTGGGGTGTGAGAGGCATGACAAATGGCTGCAGCTGAGGTGGTAGCCACAGGCTCTGTGGAGGGCTAATGCTTGTACCGGGCCTTGAGAGTGGGTAGATTTGGAGAGGTGGAGAGGCGTCTAACATGCTGCATGGTTCAGGGGAGGGCCCTTACTTGCAAAGCAATAGGGCTCCCAGAGTTGCAAAAGGAAATTAATTATTGTTTGTGATATACTGTAAGATTCCTCAATGAAAGGGCTTATATAAATATAAATTATTATTATTACCATTAAAGTTGCTAGATGTCTGCTTTCTGGATAATGCCCTGGCATAGCCCTGAGCACAAAAGAAAGCAGACTGAGTCTGCTTTGGCTGTTCCAGAGTGAAAGCAGGAAGGAGTGGGCCAAGGAGGGCTTGGTCCATGACTGTGGAAGTGAAGCCTCCCCATCTCCTGACCAGGGTTGGCATGCAGCATGCTGCTCTGGGAGTCAAATGTCTGCATGTCCTCTCAGGGCCAGGGCCCTGCTCATATGCATTCCTTGATCCCCACAGGAACCAGCCCATTACTAGAGCAGGAGCTGTCCAGAAGTATGGAAGGAAGATGGCCAGGGTGAATGCTGGCCATCCATTCTTGGGTCCTAGGGCAGATATGGAGGCAAGGGAAGATATAGAGAAACAGACATGCACAGAACCTGACACTGCTTATTAGGCTCTTGAGGGAACCCCTCTAGCAAAGCACAGGGAGGGGTCACTTATGAGTTACTACTTCCACTTGAGAAACTCTCTGGCTAAAGTGTTGGATTGCTACCAAAGCAATAATAATAATAATAATAATAATAATAATAATAAAACAATCATGGATAATAGTATATTAGACCTATAAGTGAACTCAGAAGCTATCCCTTCACTTTACAGACAAAGCATCTGGGGCACAAAAAGGTGAAATGGCTCATCCAAGGTTGCATAGCAGGTGAGAAGCAGAACTGGGATGCAAACCAAGCCTCCCCATTCCTAGTATGTAGCTGTTTATGTCAGGGTAATAATACTTCCCATTTCACAGCCCCTTATAGACATAATATTTCCCAACCACCTCTGGAGAGTTTTAAGATGCCAAATGACCATAATGGTAAAGGATTTCCTGGGTGCCCTTTGCCGTTATGGGGCTCAGGACTTAGAGAACATTTATGGTGCCTCCTTTGTGCTCCTGGGTAGATTGCACATGCCCTCTTGCACTTTCTTTTCCTTCTCCCAGACACTCAGCATAGGCCTCTCTCTTCATTATGGGGTATTAGCACTTCCAGGAACCAGACGGACAAGCAAGAGGGAGGTCAAGTTAAGTTTATCCCTTTTGTCCCTTGTTATCACAGTCACCATTCTACTGAAAAGCCAGCCAGTGTAGGTCCTTGGATGAGAGCTAACATCACCAGTCAACACCTCTGAACACACAAACTGACCAGAGGGAGGGCCATTTAGCGGAGCTCAGAAGAATGAATGTAGGTATAATAGGAGTTGGAAATAGTAGCTCTTGAAGTTCATTACTGGGCTATTGGTAGTTCCCGTTTTAATGAAGGAGCTGAAAATATAGCCAAAATGATATTTGGGATGGGGAGGGTTACCAAATCAAAACAACTGAGAAATCATCTATCTCACTCCCTCACTGTGCAGATGAGGAAATGGAAGAGTGATTCAGGGTCACATGCAGATCCAGAGGTAGAGCCCTGACACCCCTGCCCCGTGCCTTGATCACCAGCACTCTTTCCACCGAAATCATGGCGTCGTGGAAAGAATGTGTGCTTAGGAGTCACAGCTCTGGGTTCATAAATAACATTGCCACCTATTAGCTGTGTGACCCTAGAAAAGTGACTTTGCATCTCTGAATCACAGGTTTCTCATTGGCAAAGACAGAGATAGTAATACCTACTTGGCAGTAGCCCATTAAGAGGAGTAAAGTAATACAGATGAAAACGAATAGCATAAGGCCTAGCATGTTGTCAACACCTCCCTTCCTTTAGCCTCCTGGCTTGCAGACTCTTACCTCCATCCACAGGAAGACATTTTATATCCTCATCTAGTACATATAACTGAAACAAAAGCTTCACAAAAAGTTTCTCCTTGCCACATGTGATACACTCTGATTTTATTTCATTTTATTTCAATGCTGGTTGGGACCCATTACATGGATTTTACAACCCCCTGATGGATGACACTCGTTGTTTGAGCCAGCCTGTTTGGTACCATGTGTGATATTATTTACCCACATTGCATGTATGTCCCTCCTTTCCATTCAGTCATTCCTTCCTGCCCTCCCTCCCTCTCTAACTGGCACACAGGGTCACAGGGCTACCTGTCAACAGCATGTGCAGGGCCCTGGGCTCCTGCCCCCCTAGTCTACTGCACCTCAGTGCATTGAGAGGACCTAGAAGGCCCTCCATCTGCCCCCGCCAGCCTGCCATGGAACCACTATGCCCCCAGTCCAGAACAACCCTCCTGAAGTTCCTGCTAAGACCATTGCACCCCAGCAGGGAGGGGAGGCCTCTGGCATCCTTTCCCATTGAATGTTTCTTCTTAGAACTGCTGATTTTCCAAAGTCACAGATCACCTTCCCCTTCTTAGTCAGCAAAAGGGGAAAGAGGGAAAAACCAAAGGAGGGGCTCAAAGTGCCCGGGGTTCCAGGCGAGCTGACTGTGCGCACTGTGGGGTCCAGGCCCCAAGTCACATCCCAGCAGGCGATGTGCCCCTGCCAGGCCTCCACTGGGCACTGGTGGGCATCCGCCTCCACAGGGAAGTGGAGGACCAGAGAACCAGGCGTCTGGCGTTATTGTTTCAGCTGCCAGGCAGAGAGATTCGGGTGAGAAGAGCAGGGACCGTGCCATCCTTGCTGCCCCTCCCCGAGGTCTTCCAGGGGAGCTGTGAACGCCCAGCTAAGAGGAGTGACCAGAGTGTGTCCAAAGGGCAGCAGGCAGGGACCTGAGCAGCTGGGGAAGACCTGAGCTGGGCGGCCTCTAGATGCTGAGAATCTAGAGGGAGAAAGCAAATTTACAGCCTGGCAAACAACACTTAAAAGCCCCAGAGAGGCCCTCGGGGAGGAGAGGATTGTTTTATGCCCAAAGAGCTGATCTCCTCAGTGTCCTCTCCGTCCTTGGGGGTCCTCCACTTCCCTGTGGAGGCGGATGCCCACCAGTGCCCAGTGGAGGCCTGGCAGGGGCACATCGCCTGCTGGGATGTGACTTGGGGCCTGGACCCCACAGTGCACACAGTCAGCTCGCCTGGAACCCCGGGCACTTTGAGCCCCTCCTTTGGTTTTTCCCGCTCTCCCCTTTTGCTGACTAAGAAGGGGAAGGTGATCTGTGACTGGCAGTGACTCACTGCCATCAGACAGGCGGCAGGAGTGACCCTCCTCCTGGCACATCCAGTGGCTGTCAGCAGGAGCTGGTGCTGAGAGCCTGTCGCGCAGCCCTGGGCAGAGTGAGCAAAGAACCTGAGGTGCCCGCTGCCGAGGCACGTGCCATCTGAGGCACGCCAGGCAGGCGCAGATGGGCACACAAGATGAGCATGCGGCTGGGGCTCTGCTCTGGGGTCCCAGGCCCCCGGCAACACCACATTCCTTATGCCCACACCCACTGTCTGGCCTCAGCCTCGGCCCAGCCAGCTGCATCCCGTCAGCTCAGCCAACCTCCCACCCAGGGCCCAGCCTTCCTGAGTGGCCACACTGCCACCACCTCCTTCAGCGAGGGAAACAGCACCAGCCTGACAGTGAGGAGGTGGGGAAGACTGGCCCAGACTCTGCCTACCGGGGCCTCTGGTCAGCCCCTTGGGGCATTTCATTCACTCATTCGCCTGCTGTGAGGCCTTAAGGAAGGTGGGCACCAGGAGCTCTAGCAGAGAAACATCCCCTAGTTCTGTCCTCACAGGCGTACAGAGAAGACCTCTGCTAACAGCCAGACTTACCAGGTGCCAGTGAGAGGGACGGTCAGCTTCTCTGGCCCTCAGTTTTCCCTTCACTGTAATGATTGGACTTTGTGACGTCTGATGTTTCTTTCTGTACAAAATTTCATGATTCTAAAGTGCATCTTTAAATAAGCCAAATGTTTCCATTCATTGGAGAAATATTTATTGAGCTGCTGTGTATTGGGCACTGTACTCAACACTGGGATGACCCATGGGTCTTGCCAAGGAGCGTAGAGTGGGGTGCCAGGGAACAGCCGGACTGGGACAGATGGCACACACTGGGACGGAGCCCAGAGGAGAAGGCAGCCCTGTGGCTGCGGAGGCTCAGTTGCCCGTGAGGACTACCCTCTCCCTCCCTCTCACTTGGCCAGCTGGCCCTCTTCTGTCCTCCTCCCCTTCTCATACCCTGCACCGGGGAGGCCAAGGGAGCAGAGACGCCGACAGCCCCTGCAGTTGCCGAAGCTGGCTGCAAGCTGCTCTAGCCCAGAGGAATTGGCCAGGCTCCAGAGCCCTCCTCAGAGAGCCTCAGAAGGAGAGAGAACCACTAGGTAATTCTGATCATTAAGTAAGCATTTAAAAATACCCTAGATTGAGAAGGAGCCAGAGTTCATCCTAATACTTCGATGTCTAGCAGTGGATCCCAGCTGGTTGGTTGGTAAAGTCGTCCTGAACAGCATTTGATTTCCTTCAACACATACATACTGCAGTTATGGTCTCAGCGGTGTCATGGGTGAAAGGGCCTGAGTGTAAAAGACAGTCTCGACACCAGTGCAGACCACGGCTGGGTCCGAGCCGGAGACCCTGTGTGCCACGGAATCCAGCAGAGGAGAGACTGATACCAGCTGAGAGCAGGGCTGCCGCCCAAAGCTGTGAGCATGTGCTCCTATGACCTCAGTGTGATAGCAAGCCTTTGCTTGCTATCTCAAGTGTGTTAATTTTCTTGTTTTGCAAATGCGGACCCCCTAATGATGAACCAGGCCTGCTCTGGGCTGGTGCACTGAGGGAAACTGTGTATGTGAACCAGTGACACCCACTTGTTTATTCCCAAAGCCCACATCCAAGAGCCAAGCTGACATCGCCCAGGGCTCAGCTACAAATAAGCTGCCCTCATGCCGGCCACTTGCTCACCAAGGTGCCCAGAGTTGGGTGGGCAGTGTTCACAGTGGCCTCTGGAGGGTTTGGGCTGAGGAGCATTGACGTAGAGCTGGGTCTCTTGGTAGAGATCCTATTATAAGGATGACCCCTTTGACATGAGGAGAGTAACGCCGAGTGACGCAGTACTTATAGCAGCCATAGAGGACAGTGAGGACAAGGCAAGACCACAAGGAATGATTAGCGGGGCTTGTCTTGCACTACTTATAGGACGACTTTGATTTTCAGACCACAGTTGGTTTTCATATGACTGATCAAAAACATGAGCCAGTGGTAGTCCCAGCAGCAGAAGAAAACTGGAAAAAGAAAGCCTTAGATGTTTTGGAACTTGCCTCTATTCGCAAAAGTGAATTCTGACTTGATTTATATTTCCTTGATTTCCTGACAACGAGGGTCATGTCCCTGACCCACTTCCCCCACCACCCCTCCCCACCAGCATGTGGGCCTGACTCTAGCAAACATCATAAGGCTCATCTTATGATTGCCCAAAGAAAAATATTTTTTAATTCCAGAACTCAAATCCAGGGACTACAGAGTCCTGTTTGGGAAAAAGGCAATTGTTGGGGCTCTTGCAAAATAAAAAGTAAGTGAGACTAAAGGTGGAAAGACCACAGGGTCTCCTCCGTGGGGTAAAGCACCAGTGGGAAGATGTGCTCCAGTGGCACTGAGACCGGGGGACATTGGGCAGGTGTCTTAACTCGCTAAGTTCCTGTTTTGTCGCCTGCAAAACAGGAGTGTGGCTCCTGCCACACTCGGCAGCACGGAGCACCAACCACACAATACTAAACCTATTTTCTGAGATTCCTTCCCTTTCTGAAGATCCCCCAACCTCTTTGGGCTTTATTTTCTCTGTTTTTGTTTTCATTTTCTTAAAGCTGTATTGATTCAGCCATTCAGGTGTTGATTTCATGGACTTTTATTCTCTTGAAAAGATCCACTGGATGAGTACGAACTACAGTTCCAGGTGGGAGAAACCCTGTGGATGAGATTCTGTGGGGCAAAGTTCCCAGCTGCCCTCACACCAAGGCGGGAGGGCGGAGGGATGGCTCAGAGGAACAGGCCTTCAGTCCCTCTCAGGAACCACCTGTGGTGCCCCTAAGCCTCTGCTCGGAGCCCTGCATGTGCAGCGCTAACCGTGCCCAGTTTGTGATAAAGCCTCCCAGACAACTACCGCTGCCCCCGGGCCGTGCCAGCATTGCTTCAGATGCCATGGGCCCTGCGCTTGGTGACCACACTAGTTTAACAGATGAAGAATCAAGACAGAGAGGTTAAGTTTCTTGCTCAAGGTCGTATGGATATCTCAGAACCATAACTGTAGGTGAGGAAACTGAGTTCTGGTTCCAGATGCCAAAACGAACCAGGGCCTGGACTAGAACCCATCCGTGTCTCCTGCCTCCTAGTTCAGTGCTCTTTCCACCTGCTCCGCTAACTCCCCTTTATGATGCCTTGGGCAGAAAAAAATCTGCTTGAGGACCCGGCCAACTGTGATCCTCCACCATGGGCAGCCAGAGCCCCGTGATTCTTAAACACACCTCCAGTCCTCAGCTGTGACCTCCCCCTGACCAAGCCTTTGACCAGAGCTGCATGCAGGAGCACATCCAGCAGGGCTGGCAGGAGACAGCAAGGCATGCAGGTGCCTCTCGCCGTAGCACTCATCCTCAGGTGCCCCAGGTGTGCCACTAGCAGGTCTGGACTGGATTTCAACTGATGCACAGTGTTCTGAGGACTTTGGCTGGGTGTCCGACCCCAAGACTGGCCATCTTTGTGCCTCCAACTGCCAGCCCAATGTGATAAGTGAGAGGTGATCCAAAAAGCTGCAGGGGAAAGGATGAACTGAGGGCAGGGACCCCAGGACCTCTCTCCGCACACAGGGATTCCCTCCCCTGCAGCCATACATGTTCTGGCTGTTCCCAGACTCAGAGCCTCTCCCTGGGACCAAGCTTGGTCCCCATGGTAACAGTTGAACCTGTTGGTTGCCTCCTAGTGCCAGGTACCCATCTCATTTAACCCTTCAAGGCAAGCATTATTATTCCCCTTTTTTAGTTGAAGAAATGAAAGCTGAAGAGGTGAGTCACTTGCCCAGGCAATACAGCTGGTCAGGAGCCGGGTGAGGCCCGCAGACGGGCTCCAGAGCCCTCACTACACTACTGTCCTGCACAGCCTCCAGGCCTCGGGGATGAGCTGGCTCCTGACCAGCTCTGACAGCATCTACACCAGAGAAGGGGAGGGATTTACCCCTGGACCAAGGCCCTGAAAGGTAGAGCTGCTGAGCACCCCAGTTTCCTGACTCCTCATCTAGGGGATCTGTCTGTGCTGCCCCCCCCCCCCCCCCCCCCGTCATGGCTGCGAGCTGAGCCAGCTCTGCTCATAATTCATGGAAGACCTTCCCAGCCTGGGCTTGGGGTCAGTCCTCTAAGTTCTGTGCTCCCAACCTGAGACTGGGATGGGGCTGAGCTGTGATTTTATAAAGCCCAGAGCAAAGGGGGAGGAGGAGGGTGTGCTCAGTGAGGAGGGTCAGAACCGTCTTTTGTCCTAAGGCATACGTCACTCTAAATCTTGTCTAATAATAAATTCCCTCCCAGCAAGAGCAGAATAAGGAGCTTGACTGACTCAGGACCTCTGTCCTCCCAGGTCATCTTGGCCAGTTAACTAGGAGGTGAGCAGACCCCTCTCCCACCCTGTAATGTACTTACACTTTAAAGCTTACTCTACAATCTGGGTCAAAGAGCTTTTTAAAGGGTAACAGATAACTGGTGCCCATGGTAGCCTATGCTCTGGGCAGCTCTCCATTCTCTCTGATAAAAAGCGAAATAAATGAAAGTAGCACTTAAAAAAAAATCTGTAAATAGGTGGGAGCCAGTTGTCATTTTCCTCTTCTTCCCCCTCGTCCTCCCTTAACTGACTTCATGAGGACCTGAGCTGAGAAGCCCTCACAGGAGCTGGTAGCATCGTGCCTTTAAATAGCCCTTCTCCGCATGCTTCCCCTTGGTGTCACGCAGTTTGCCTTGGCAGGGAAAGCCCAGGACAGAACAGGAAACTTGAGAACTTTCTGAAGAAGGAAAGACTTTGCTGTAAAGCATGCTGCCTCTTGCCAAGACTTTTGGTCTAAGGAGCACATGCTGTTGCAGCCCTTACCCAGAAGTTTACAAGGAAGAAATGGGCTGATTAGATTTGCTACAGGACCTAGTGTGACGGGGTCTGAGGAGATGGAGAGAGGGAGAGAGCTGCTGCCCCAGTGCCCAGGGCCAGTTTCAACAGCAGCCAGCCCCATTCACTCACTAGGCGCCTGTCTCAGGGCCAACAGCCTCTCCCCTTACTGTCCCTCACCCGTAACTTGCTGGGCAGGTGGGGGTGGGGGAGGGTGGGCACCACCCTGCCCAGTGGTGCTGGGGTGGGTCACACTCCACAGTACACTTTGAGCAATAAAGAAAATGCATTGGGGTTCGCCAGCAGCTGGCAGTCTCAGGCCCTCTTTGAGCAAACACATTCTGCTGGGGAATAGTGGCAGGGAAACACAGATAAGGAATGAATGCTCATGCCTGCATGGTGGCAGACAGTTGGCAAGGACCCTGCGCAAACATCCCATGCCAGAATCTCATCAGGGTGGGCTCATCCCCCCTCTGCCCCTTGGGGGAGCAAAGCTCCGGGCTTCCCTCGCCCTGCCAGCCTCACTCTAGGCCTGGGGCTCTTCCTGCCTCCTCACAGTCCCCCTTGCCAGGGGGGTGGTGGGGGATGGTGCAGTGGGCGCAGTAAAGGCTTTGAGGCCATCAGTGTCAGAGAAGGTTGTGTTCAGCTGGCCTAAGACCATGTTGAGCAGGATGGGGATGGAGGAGGTGTTTTATCTTTCTTTCTCACCAATTGTTGCCATAATTTAAAGTTTGAGAGTGGACTACATTTCCTTCTTCAGTTCCCAAGTGTTACATTTGCCTGCTTTCTGGGTTGCCCTCCTTCACCTTCTCAAATAGTGTGTAATGGACAAACTTTAGCTGCTGCTTGCAAACCAGTGCAGTTACCTTAATTACAGCCACAGAGAGCTCCCTGAGTCTCTCCATGGGCAGGCTGTAGGTCATCCAGAAGAGGACGTGCTCCCTGCCTTCCAGCACCCTCAGTGCAGCCCTGTAAGATATGCACATGTGACATACGCCCTGGAAGAAGCACAAAGAATGTCTGCATGCAGGAAGGGGACCTTCTGGTGACCGGAGAAGATGATGGAAGCAAGGGAATTTGGCCTGAGCATGAATAAAGCCCAAAGGCAGAAAATGGCATGTGTGAGGAAAGCAAAAAGCTGGATTAGGGGTGGGGACGGTTGCATCCTGAACCACGCATGAGCTTCCAAGGGTCTGTGACCTCCCCCAGTTGCAGTGGGAGGACTTAACCCACAGTTTTCCTGGGAGAGAATCCATGGCCTTCTTAGCTTGTCAAAGGATGGCAGGGTGGGGGTGGGAAAGGGGCATGATCCCAAAAATGTAATATAGGAAAAGGGCAAAATAATTCTCTCTAACATGTTTGAGATAGTGAAAATCATTGAATGCCAGGCTGTAAGTCTGGAGGACACGAGGGATCTTGGTTGGGGTAGTAATGGAGAGCCCCTGCTCTAAGAAAATGTACCTAGTTGCAGCAGAAAAGCAAAGGAAGCCTTGTGCCCAAGGGAGAATCAGACTTCTGCAGCCGTTCTGTTGAGAGGTAACAAGACCAGGAGCCGGGGGTGTCAGCAAGGACAGCGGGACATCGAAGAGGAGGAACCTGCGGGATGAATTCAGCACCGGAGTTTAGGGAGAAGTGGAAACAGAGTTCTGTTAAAGACGTCCAAGTGGGCCGAAGCACTTCCAGACACGTGATGTTGATGGACACTTCATTTGGAGCATGCTGGATGCGATTACAGAGGCATCCAGGTCAGAACGTCCCACAGGGGGCTAAAAATGTGAGACTGGATGTGTGGCAGAATGAGGGCTGGAGACCCAGATTGGGTGGTCCTCTGCTAAAGGTGACGCGAGCCCAAGGCTAGCCACGCTGTGCATGTGGGGAGAGTGTGAGACAGGAAGGGACCCAAGGAGAGGGCCCATCTGGGTGTGGGGGAGAAGGGTAGGAGACCTGTGATGTGTCACAGCACAGAGAAAGGGAGCTTCCAGAGAGGGGCTGACACGTAAATGTTGTAGAGAGGCTGGGGGAGCTGGGCCGGGAAAGCTGGAGCAGCGTGGTGTTCTTTGAAACACGTTCCAGTTGACTTGGTATTAGGACAGTGGGGAGGGAGCCAGGTGTCGTCAGTACTGGAGTGTGTGGCCCCAGGGCCTGCTGAGTTGCGGCGGGTGCTCGCCCCCCACACTGTGGGATTCCTGTTTGAGACCTTTGTGGTACCAGTGGTAACAGGTCTTGGTGGCCCTTCCTGTTCATGTCACAGTTCTGGGTGAACCACTTCTAGGTAAATAAGATGTGACTGCTCCGATCTCAGAGGAGTCAGGGGCAGGGGAGGAGGAGCTAGGAGGCAAACCTGGGTGACCAGGGGCACAGGGCGCCCACCCCAGCCTGTCCCGCTTCCTCTCCCTCCACTTTCTGCCTCATCCTTTATCTTCCCACAGAACCTCCAGCTCACAACTAGCCATCCCGTGCCCCCAGGCCTGTGCTCCTGCTGTGTCTTTTTTTCTAGAACACCCTCAATGCCTGTTCCACCTCCACCTTCCCTGATTGCCTCAAACCCATGCCTCCTGGTACCTCCGTAAGCGCCCTTACCACCTCCGTCAGTGTTATGTATGTGTCGGTCTCCTACATGGCAGGTGCCACATCTGGGTCATCTCACAGCCCCTGGCTCTTCACACAATGCCTGGCAGAGAGTGCCCCTCTCCTGATGTAGAATGTAGAGCCTGCTTCCACAGATTCTAGTCTGTCTCCAGAAAGACCACATGGTCTGCGCCATGTCCTGTCACTCGTCTGTGACTGACTGGGGAAGGTTCTCTTGATACCCAGCCTGATTTTCTTTCCAGCAGGCCAAACTGCACATATGTCTGGAAATAAATGGAAGCCATGGAGCACTTAGAAATCCTTTGTATTAGACCGTCTTTGTCTATATGAAGTCAAAGATCCAATTGAGTGAAAAGTACAACCCTCTTGACATTTCAGATCATGAAAATGACGGGGTTGTTGACATGTCACTCTCTGCTTTGTAGCTGAGATCAGGCCCCTGTCTGACCTGGGACAGGGCAGGAGGAGCTGCGCACTCCTGTGTAAGAGGAATTAGCAGCCAGGAAGATCTGTGTACAGCCCTTGAAGTACCCATGTGAGGTAGCACAGTGGTGAGCTGTATGTACCTCCCTTGGAAAAATCCAGAGGGCTTTGCATCAGCAGGGAAGGAAAATCCAACCCAAGATGAACAATAAATAACAACTGTTCTGAGTTAGGTTGAAAGCTCTGAGTTGCACTTTTTTTTTTCAAGTTGTTTGTGCTAACCACAGTTTTTTTCTCCCCCTCTTTTTCTCCCCCTCTTTCCCACCAGGGCTTATTTCAAAACCTTTGTCCCTCAGTTCCAGGAGGCAGCCTTTGCCAATGGAAAGCTCTAGGAAGCACCAGCCTTGAGTGGTGGCCAGCCAGACTGCTCTGTCCACATGCGTGGCTTCCTGAAAGCCACTTGGAATGTCTTCATGGCAGCGTTTTGCTCACACAGCAGCTTTGCACACCCCGACTGGAACCCAAACTTGAACTGGCTGGCGGTAACCTGGATCCTAGAGCCCCCCCACCTCTGGTTGCTCCCTCTTTGTTTCTTTCAGTATATTTCTTAGTTGGAAGAAATAAAATCACAAATCATAGCACGGTATTTTTCCAGGGAAAGTAAGATGTCATAAATGCACACAGCCTTATTCCAAAGTCTTTGTCTATGAGACCTCTTCTAAGTTTTAAGACTAAACCCCCCCTTTGCTTTCTTTCCCCTGACACTCGTGTCATATGTGTGTGTGTGTGTGTGTTTTACTCCCCAACATTTCCCTTTTGGGGTGGTCCTCCATTGGAATCTGGCCTGAATGAATCTGACCAACCTGTGCAGTTTCTGCCCAGCCAGGCCCAGCTGGCGCTCAGGAGCAACTGGGTTCAGCACCAACCCCTCCCCATCCAGCTTCCTGGGTGTGCACCGTGTGCACAGGCCATCCTGACCCAGCAGGCTATCATTAAAGGTTACTGACTGCGCCAATGAATCTGTCCTCCCCTCTCTCCTGTCACCCTTCCTCGGGCTGATGGGAGGCTATTTGAACTTAATGCAGCACTGTACGAATTATACCTTAAAGACAAAGGTCAGGTCTTGTGGGATGTGACTTCCAGGCGCAGGCCTGGCAGCTCTGCAGCCATTCCAGAGCACAGCTGGGGAAGATACCCTGAGCAAGCTCCCTTTTTTCCTAAATACACAGATTATCAAAGCCAGACAGGGTCTTGGAAGTCATCTTGTTCCCACCCCCAATTCTTGTCCCCTGCTACTTCCTTCAGTGAACAGAGAGGAGCAAGGAGGCCCAAGAGCTATAGAAACTCAGCAACTTAGGAGCAACCCTGGGCGTCAGGACCCAGGTCTCTCCACACCATCACATGACTGCCCTTAACTCATACACAAGTTGACTTCAGCCAATTTGACCACTTCACAAGTTTTATGGTTTAATTTAGCACTGTTCCACCCTGAAGGCTTTCAGCACAGGGATGTAGGGCCTGGGCACAGGGTGAGAGAAACAAGCAGCCAGCCTGAGCTGCCTGTCCTCTGCGGAAACCCAGCTGCCCTCCCTGGCCCCATATGGAGGGCCTCTCACTCCTGCCTCAGGTCCCCTGGCAGCTCTCGGAGCCCAGTGTAAACACGTGCGCCTGGAAGGGAAGCAGCTCAGGGCCCTTATAGGAACTGGTGGGGGGTACCTGGCCTTCCAGTGTCCTCTAGCCCCCGGAATAGTCTCAGGAGGCAGAGAACAGCTTGAACAGACCTCCCAGCTGGCTGCCAACTGGAGGGCTGCCTGACGGTGGGTTCTTGCACCCTGTGGGCACTTTGCCTCCTGCTCTGAAACCTCAGGAATTCCCGTGACAGAGAACAGTCCTGTGCCCTATTGTCCACACCACAGCTCTGCCCTTAGCTGGCTGTGTGACCCTGAGTAAGTCCCTTCTCTGTGTAATACAAGGACTTGGCTTATCAGAACCACCTAGGGAGCTTTTTAAAGAACTACTCTGGGCTCCACTGCAGTTCTGAATCAGATCTCACTTAGCTGGGGCTTGTGCATCTGGAATTTGATAAAACTCCCCAGGTGATTCTGTTAAGCAAGCGGTCATGGCCCCCTCGGTCAGCTGACGACTCTGGAGGCTCTCCTGACTCTGGCAAGCTGACTGCCCACTCTACCCCCGGGCAGCTGTGAGCCAAGCTTCTCCCTGTGCTCCATGATGCTGTCACTAAGGATTGCTCTGGCTGCCCTCCCCCAGTAGAGGGGCATGGAAGGGCTTGGCTGCCCTCAGAGCCAGAACTGACTGAGTCAGGGTTTGCTCCAGACCCAGGAGGGGTTTCCAGCTCCAGTTCTTACAGAGGGTGGTTGGCAGTTACAGGATGGGGTGAGATCACATGATCTAGACCCTTATCATTTCAGCCAGTCAGTAGTGACAGTAACCAGCAGTGGACAGTGTGATCTGGGCATGGGCCTCCTGTCCCTCCAACGTCTAGGGCTCCACAGGGGCTCAGGCTGGCCAGATCATGAGTGACTCCTCCCCCCTACCGTGCACATCTGCACAGCAGGCAGCGTCTAACGTGGAAGTGCTGTCACACTGGCTCAGCACCCCCGTGCAGGGAAGTGAGTAGGGTCGCCCCTGTGCCAGCAATGAGGAGAGGAGATCAGAGAGGTTAAGGGAGTTCCCGTCCGTCACCAGCCTGGCAGTGCTAGGCTCAGCTCAGGCTCCAGGCTCCAGATCCAGTGCTGCTGCTCACATATGTCCACAGCTTTAGTAAACAAACAGACTTATTTTTCCTTTCCCAGTAGAGGATGCTGTACTATGTCTAGGTTTGTGAGCATGGAGTTTATGTGATTTTTAAAGACTTCCAGCTCCCTTACCCCAGGAGGAAAGTTTGGGCTTTTCTTAGGGGGAACCAGACAACAGAAGGTGACAATAGCCACTTCATTTTTCCAGTCCCATGGATTTGAAACCAGCGTCCGTGAGATCTTATCTCTATCCCCAACTGCAACAGAAGCAAGTTGTGCTTGTAAATGGGCGATGGTCACCTGTATATTTTTAAACATTTCTGGCTTGGTCAGCCTGTCATCGAGCATTGTACCTGCACACAGAGTGTAGCCTAGGACTAATTAGTAAATGGCTATAAAATGCTTTGAAGTTGAAAACTGCCATATATGAGAGCACATTATTATTGCCTCGTAAATCCTGTCTCCAGCTCACTCTGCCCTTGTCATTCCAATCGAATCTTTAGGTCAGCACAGACCAGCAAAAGGGCTCAGATGTGTTTACTAGTACTATGGATGGGATCTGGACATCTCCTGGGGGCCTCAGGGAGGATGTGCAGGGCAGCCAGTGTTCAGCCCTCTCCTAGCCGCTTAGTTTCCGGGGGACCCACCGCCCCCAGCCCCAGTGCCCCATTGGAGAGAGCGCGTTTCCTTCTGGGGATGAACTCAGAAGGGTAGGAGCCTGAGGAGGGGAGAGACCTGTATTTGAAGCCTGGCTCTGTCCACTTAGTGGCTGGTAAATATTTAACAAGCAGTTCTTATGTATTTTTTAAAAAGAAGGGGGCCCTCATGTATACTGTTTGCCAGTTCCCATGGTATAAAAACCCCACATGGCCAATTTCAGGCTGCCGACGTGAGGTCACTGGATGCAGCCCTGGAAGAGCAGGAGGGTGGTTGTGGAGGGGCCTCTGCTGGGCTGAGCAGGCTCCAGAGTGGATCTTGGCTAAGTCTGCATTTTGTTTTCCTCATCTGTAAAATGGGAATAAATAATACTGGCCTCCAAGGGTTGTGAGAATTCATAAGTCCATAAAGCACTAAGTGCAGTGCTTGGCAGCCAGAAACGTTTACAGAATATTGGCTATTATTATCGCAGACCAGAAAAAGGATTTTCTGACGTTGACTTTGGCCTTCTTGTAAAAAAGTCAGAATGCCCCTGTTAAGAAGTCCTGCCAATGAATATGGCCTTTGGAAGAGTGACCCTGTCTGGATTGTGAAGAAGACAAAATGATGAGTCATCTTGATTTTAACGAATGAAAGATTAGAAGAATCTGTGCGAGTCCCCCCCCCACTCCCACCCACACCCCAGGTCTTGCTTTAACTCTCAGGCTCTGGGCAGCCCTTGAGGACAAAGAAACCAGTGACCTGCTTATTCGCCCTGGCCCCTGCTTTCCCACAGGCAGGAAAATGAGAGCCACTCAGGTCACTTTTGTTTCTGAGTTTCGGTTCCTGATGGCCACACGCTCTTGCTTTGGAGTCACAGCCTCGGCAGAGAAGCGACCACACGGGCCTCTTGCACGGGCCTGTAAATAGCACCAGCCCCAGAACCTGCCCCAGTTCCTGGGGACTGGCCAGTCTACTGAACGCGAGTGATAAGGACAGCATCTAATGGTAAGGTGTCATCTCATTCTATGAACGGTATCATAATTCACTGGTGCTTTTAAAATGAGAACGAGAAGAAACATCACCTCTTTGTGTGTGCGTCCATCACGCTTATGTACAATGCCAGTAGAGGCCAAGATAGGGGAGCAGACCAGATGCCAAGGAGAACTAGTGTGGGGCGGCTGCTGATGGGATAGCTGCCTTCACTGAATGACAGTCCGTGCTAGCTACTTCTTATACATTGTCTTTTTTAATCCACAAAACAACTAAATGAGGTAGGTGGTTTTATCCCCATTTTGTAGGTAAAGAAATTTGAGTCTCGAAGAGGTTAAATAACACTGAGGACAGGAAGCTGGTATGTTCATTATTCATCCATACATTCTGCTTTCTCCCCCTGGCTCTTTTTCTCCTTCTCTCCCTTCCTCTTCCTCTCCCATTCCATCCCTCTCCCTTACTACATGAAGGAAGTGAACCCAGGTCTCTCTGGTCTTTTCCACTTTGTTTATCCAGGTTCCCCAAATGGAAGAGTTATTTATTGAGCATCTACTGTGTACAAGCCCTTCTCTAAGACATTCATATACTTGTTTTTGCCATTTTCCCCAGGAGGAGAGAAGCTTGGAGTGGTTGAGACTGGCCAACATCAGATGGAAACAGAAGTCAGACCCAGGGCTGCTGGTCCCAAGGCCGCACCTCAGCACTGTGGGTTCTGTCTGTCTGTGTACCCAGCGAAAGGACAGTTTGAAGCATTCTTTGTGTATGCAGATAGGCCTATCTAAATGGCTACATAATATATATATAAATACCAACTGACTTTCAGATGGCTGAACCAGGGCCAGCCTCACAGCTGGAAAAAAACCTGACTTTCAAAGCTTATGCCTTGTTCTTAGGTCATGGCCCAAAACACACTTTGTTGAAATAATGGCCTAATATATGGGGAAAACAAGATGAAAATAGGTGTTGGAATTATTAAGGAAAATTACCAAGGTCTTCCTAACATAACTCATGTTCTCCTTCTTCAGGCTTCCCACATTTGCTTCTTCATTCTCTGATCCCTTGGGAAGGGCCACACTTTACAAGCCAGAGAGGCCATGCTTGGGGTCATGGTAAATTATGACTAATCATGGCAATAAAAGTAGCCCTGCAGCAACCCGGGAGTGCCCAGCGTGACCCACCCTGCTCTGGGCCAGCTCCCTTTGCACCACCTTGGGGTAAGCCAAATGCTGTGGAGGGAGTGACAGACGCTCACTCCTCCAAAACAGAGCCTGCCACCCTCTTCAAAGCCCCCAGGGAGCAGAGTCCCTCTACAGAAGTCTCCTCATTCTCAAGATTCCCTTTGCAACATGCCCTTTGAGCCACTTTAGTAGCCACCCAAGAAAATCTAGCCCTTGCAAATTTCTGGTCACACTTTTGCTGCAAAATGGAACTTCCCAGCTCCCAAGAAACGTCATCTGTTTGGGCAGGTGCCAACAGAGGAGGAGCTAGAGGGTTACCAGGTGCTCTCTAGAAATAAGGTGGTGAGGGGGTGTCAATAGTGACAGTTGCCCCCTGCAGCACCAAGTGTGATGCTCCAGACCCTGTTCTAGGTCCTTGGCATCCATTGCCTCGGACTTCTGACCCTTTGGGGAACTAGGACAAACCCCCACTGCAGAGCCAAAGGGAGGCATCAGGGCTCTGATGGCAATTCCTGAGCAAGCCAAACATCGTCTGAGTGTGACAGGGCCACCTCCCTGGGGTGCGACTTTGAAGGAGTCCATACTCATTTGGATGCATAAGCTCAAGTGTGTTTGTGGAGGAATTTTATGCTGGACTCATTTCATAGTCCAGCTGGGGGCTGGTGTCATACCTGGGGACACGAGGTCTGGGGCAAGGGTGAGCCTCACACGGCCAGCTTGCCCTCAAGGGCTCATTCCTTTGCAGAGCGCCCACACGTGGGGACTGGGTGACTGGTGCCCCTTCACCTGCCTCAGTGCCCGCTCCCAGGACTGACACCCAGGCTCAGGTATGGGGGGTACTCCTCACGCCATCTCCACACCAGGCTCTCAGCCTGCATAGGCTGGAGGTTTGCACAACCCAGGCAGCTTCCTCCGCCTGTCTCTCCTGCCTCTCTGCCCGCAGCGACACCCCAGGCTGCCCTCTGGGCACCTCCTCTGCTTCACCGGCTGTCACTCCAAACACCCAGAGCCAAACTTGCCCACTCCAGCTGCCAGCAGCCAGCAGCCACTGGGGAGGGACCCTGCACAGAACCAGTCAGACTAGAGCCTTGCTTCAGTGAAGCCAAGCCGTTGGCTGATTGGTTTGTTGGAGATGAGGCCCCTTAGGCTCTGGAGCCAGACTGCCCGGGTCAAATCCTGCCTCCGCCACTTACTAGAAGCGTGAGCTTGAGCAAGCCACTTGACCTCAGTTTCTTCCTGTGCAAAATAGGGCTCCTGCCTAAGTCATGAGGCCGGCAGAAGGGCCAGTGCGTCTGGGCCCCTAGACCAGCTCTGGCATGTAGTAAGTACTCAGAAAAGGCTCTCTTTCCTGTTAGTACCATTTAGATTTTTTCGTGGGTTCTGCCTTGTCTCTGCTCCTTCCTCTCCTTTCATATCCCTGTTCTTAAGCTTCCACTGACTACAAAAAAAATCCTTTTTTGACCCCGCCTTAGAGTCATGTGGACACCACTCCCTCCTGGAGTGTGTGCGACACTCCTACCGCCAGCTGTCACTGCTCCACCAGCCCCACCAGCCTGCTGCCCCGGGGCTGTCCATGTGCCCTCCTGGGTCCCTCAATGAGCCTATGCCAAGCAGCTTGACCTGGGCCCCAGGTCTGGATTCTGTAAAGCTCCTGGGACCCCTTGTTTGAAAGGGTTTTGTTTATTCAATTGCATGTATTAAGTAATCATTTATTTCCCCTCTTTTAACCGGTAATTTATATACTTGCTTGCTAGGGATTCCAGTGAGCGCTAGAGACTGGAAATTACCTCACTGAGTGGGCATGCTTCCAGTCAAAACTACAACGCTTTATTAGCCAGGGGTTCCTTCTCTGGTAAACACAGAACAAACACTAGCTCTTTAAAATCTTGACTGTCAGTCGGGGGCCCCCCTTAAGTGCTTCTCAGGCCCCAGGTTGGAAAGCCTGGTCTGCCTGGACCAGCCCCGGGGCTGAGGGCATGGAGTGCTCACGATTTACCTGGGAAGCAGGAGGAACACAGAGCGGAACCACCCACAGCTGCGGGGAGACGAGTGGCTGCCTCTCCACACCCGACTCTCCCACCCACTCACATGTGCACCGTGCTGGTCTTGACAGGCAGCCCGGAGAGTGAGAAGCAGGTTTCCAGGGCTGGCGAGGGTAGCGTCATCCAGAAACTTCGAGGAGTGTCCCACACCCATGGAGGGGCAGCCCGGCCTGCAGAGGCGCCAGGGCCATCCTGGAGCCAAAAGTCCTTGGCTGAGATGGGCCTGGTACACGCGGGACACAGGCGAGGCCACGAGTCTGGGCTCAGACAAGTTGGGGTAGACTAAACTCATGAAAAATAGACAGAAAATCTGTGTCAGGTCAGTCAGGCCGCCATCCATTCCACACAGGTTTATTGAGTGCTTTTCAGTGTGCTGGGAGGTGGGAGCTACTTCCAGGGAGAAGCAGGAATTCAATCTTATTTATGCATTCAACAGACATCTGTTGAGCACCCCCTGTGCTCCTGGCACTAGGACTATACAGATAAGGTGACTCCTGCCCTGAGGAGCCTAGAAGGTAAGGCTTGTACACACCCCCGACGCTGATGGGAGAGGCAGCGGGAAGCACCGTGGGAGCTCAACAGATCCACACTGCTTGCTTTCAACCCAGGCAAATCAGGGAGGGCTTCCTGGAGGAGGAGCCACTGGGCACAGATTCAGTCTCTTCGCCCCAAAATATTTGATCCCTTTTCCTCATTGTGTGATTTGGCTTCCTGGTGGGTTTCCCAGTTGGGCTGAGGAGCACATGATCCCTAGTTCACAGGCATTCAGCTATTCATTGAGCATCTACTTGGTGCCGGGTGTTCTAGATGCTGGAGATAACAGCAGTGACCATAGCTTGAGTTTCCATTCCCACTAGGGAGAGAGCAGGAACCAGATACCTAGTACGTTGTGTTGTATGTTAGAAGCTAAGAGTGGAAAAGAAAAAGAAAGGGAGGGGTGGAATGCAGTTAACCAGGGCGGCCAGGGAAGGCCCCCCTGAGAAGGTGGCGTTTGAACCAAGACCTGAAAGGGACAAGGCAGGGCCTTCCCCGCGAATCCCAGGACCTGGTCCATTCCCAGGTCCCAGCATGGGCTTGCCTTGGGCCCCCTGCAAACCCACCCAGCAGAGTCAGTGCCTGAATCTAGAACATGCAGAAATGGCAGGCAGAGCAGTGAAGCAAGAAGACGGGGCTGAGTCCCTGCTGGCTGTACCCATCATTCCCTCCTCTGAGCCTGGAGTCCTGGTCTCTAAAATAATGAGCCTCTTCCAGGCGGGTTTTGGGAGTAAGGCAGGTAAGGCTTGGGGAACCATGAAATGTCACAGTGATCCACACAGTCTGCCACTGCCATCACTTAACCCAGAGGCCCTGCTGCCAGCCTGGAGGTTCCCGAGGACGTGGTGAAACCAGGGCCCACCCCGCCTGCACTCCCCAGCCCTCAGCCCGGCTGGAGCTGCCCTTGCATTGGCCTATGAGCTGCAGGGCGGACCAGGGAACAGTTGTGCCCTTGGCACAACGGTGGGCAAACGGTCCCCCAGGGACCCGAAAGCTCTGCTTCTCCAGTCCTGGATCGGCCTGAGGTAGGTATGAGCTGGAAGGTGGGCGCCGGGACAGCTGTCACAGCCAGCAGCGAGCCTCCCACCCTCCACGTCATGCCCATCAGAGTTCCGGATTGATGTCTTTTCCCATTGTGAAAGGAGCAGAGCACAAAAATCACCCCTAACCCATCCTCCTAACATAACCCCAAATATTTAGCTTGTGGGTGTTTAACAGAGTGCAACAAATATTTGTACTTATTCCATGGCAGGAAATTTTATCCCAGCTTTGGTCTGAGGAATGAAGGAGTTTCCTTCCAGTCTTTCTTCCTATTCATTTTCAACATGTTTAAAAACAATAGAAAACCACTTTGTACCCTGTTTCCCTTTTTATCTCACATTGTTTCATAAGTGTTTGCCATCCCACTGCAGTCTCCACAACCATCTTTGGAATATCTGCCTCATGTTTCCCCATAGCTCACATACCATTTCCCTTATTTTTGGCCATTTGAATTATTTCTTGATTTTCCCTATTATAAATATTTCCATGAAAAATTACTTAAACCTACCATAGGAAAGGCACTTGGGCAAGACTAACACAGGGTGATTGGTTAGCAAACAATGGGGAGAAACGAGTCTGGTGGTAGGCCAGTTCATGCCTCCACAACCTCGGAGCAGGGAAAAATGGGAGAATGTGCTGGAAGATTCTGGGTGGTGGAGGAAGCACTGAGAGAGGTGCCTCCTGTGAGATGCTAAGGAGGGTGCTGCACCCCCAGGCTGAGCTGGGGTGGCAGGGAGAAGGAGAAGGTTGTTGAAAGGGTTGGCTTATGAACGCCTTCCCAGGAAGGCTGAGGTGTCTGTCTGCTGCAGGCGGAAATACGGAGCCTCTGAAAGCTTGTGCGCAGGGGAAGGACAGGATCAAAGGGATATTCAAGGAAGGTTTGTCAGTGTGGTGGCTGGATGTCAGCCAGCAAAGGGCAGAGGGAACCTAGGCCGGCAACTTCTGAAGGAATCACACCTTGAGGTGGGGTGGGGGCAGCAGGCCCTGGAAAGGAGTGAACAGGAGGAGATAGAAATGAAAAAGTATTTGAAGACGGTTCCTCAGGCTTTGAGACCAACGGGCACAAAGCCTGATGCCAAGGCCGCTCTCCTGCAGGATGCAGCAGGGAGTAGCGGGGGCATGGGGCTGGCCTGTGTGGGCTGCGGGGGTGCCTTGAAGCCTGGGTCTGTACAGACATGTGTGGATGAGAAGATGGAGGGAGCGCTGAGAAAGGCCTCAGGGCCTCAGAGAATGCTGGGGATACCCTCTGCCAGCCTCAGGTGGGAGGCCCAGGGGTCTTGGCCTGAACACAGTCCAGACCACCCCAGGCTGGAGGGAAGGCAGCAGTCAGGGTTAGACCCTAAAAGATGAAAATCCTGGCAAAGCCACCTGACCTTACCTCTCTGAACCTCAGTTTCTTTGTCTATAAAATGGGACGAAAAACCACCCAGATAACAGGCTGGTTGTGCTGATTAGGGGGATAATGGACGTAACATGCCTAGGATATAATAAACAGATAGTGCATGGGAGCTGCATTACTATTACTACTGTTACAGGGGCCCTCAGCCCACCCCAACTCTAGCCGGGTTGTTCCTGGCCAGCCTGGGGGCGCTGCAGGGGGAGGTGGGGCAGCTCAGGGCTGGACAGGCTCACCCAGGGTCAAGACACCATCCCCAGGCCCAGCATGTTGCCACAGTTTCCCTGAGCTTCCCTGTGAAGGCCAGGCGTCGGCCTCAGGGCTGGGGCATTCCGCACCCTCTTCTAGAATGCCTGCTGGGTGCCAGGCTCAGCTGGGCACTGAGAAATCACCTCCAAGAAGTAGCAGGTCTGGGATGCCCCAGAAAGAAGCAACTGCATTCCAAGGAAGTTCTGGACAGGGGAGAGACTATGGCAGAGGAAAAAGGGCTCTTGAGATAGATTCCAGGTTGGGGATCAGAAAGTCTGACTTGGGGAAGGGGCACGTGTCTGCCCCACGGGTGTGCCTGGCAGGAGCCAGAAGAGCCTCGCAAATGGAGGGATGTGCAGGGGCATCGACTGGGCCGAAGGAGTGGCGCGCGGCTCGGCCCAGGGCGGTGGCGATCCCCGTTTGCTGAGCACTCTACTCCAGGCCGTCCCCGGGGCAGACCCCTGCCCACATCTTTTCATCCTCCCACAATGACCCTAAGAGGTAATACTGTGTTCCTCCTTTTTACAGACAAAAAAATGGAGGCACCAAAGAGCAACCACATGGCTTATAAAGGCATTAGTAGGACTAGAACTCAGGGCTGGCAACCCACAAACTTTATGATTCCTGCTCCCTCTCACAGGCTGCAGGTTGGGAGTGTGAGGGGAATGGGGGCTGAGTGTGGAGCAGAGGAGCTGAGGCGGGAGGAGAGGAGCTGAGGGGGGAGGAGAGGAGCTGAGGGGGGAGGA
>JAQQAC010020896.1:22235596-22325312 GCA_029783875.1 Phataginus tricuspis
CCTGGGAGGTTCAGTAACCTCGCCCAAGTCGCATAGTTGGCTAAGGGGTGGGACTAGGGTTTGAATCCTGCTGTGAGCCCTACACTGTATAGGTGCGGAGACTGAGGCCCAGAGGCGAAAGGAGGCCGCCCAGGGTCTGTCAGTGGGTCTGCAGGGAGCTGAGCCTGGGTCCTGGAGTCCCCCAGCAGCTGCCCAGGAGCTCTCAGCTCAGGCTGAGTTTGTCCAGCCCATCGGGAGGAGTTTAAAAATAGGATAAGTTCCCGTGGAAAGTTTTCAGATTTCACTGGATTGAAACCAGCTGACCCTGTGCACACAGCCCCACTCCCCAGCAGGCGAGGGGCTGGGCTGTGCGCTGAGCTCCCCATGCCTGTTCCCAGCCTGCCTCTAGGGAGGGAAACTGCCTTGGGGACTCAGAGAGGCCAGTGACCAGGACAAGGGACAGGATGGGCTCCAGCTGCTGGGAAGGGATGGGAGACCCCCTTATCTGCTGGGAGAGAAGCATCCCCAACACTCACTGGCTCCTTCTGTCCTCCAATTTCCGAAGCTGGACAGAGGACTCAGAGCACGCCCCATGCCTGCATGTTCCGGTAGTTTCTGTTTTTCCACTGACCTGTTCTCCCGCAAACTCACTCCTCTGTCTTTTCATGGTCATACAGCAAACATACAGAACCTCCCCGATGAGGAAGGCTGGCTGCATGAAACACTGGGGACACAAGCCTGCCCTTTGGAAAGCTGCAGTCACACAGAACAGCATCGCGGCAGAGCAGGAGGTTTGTACTGGGGACACAGGAGCCACCCTGGGCTGGTCAGGGAGGGGAGGGGCAGGAGGGAGGAGGAAGGAGGGCTGCTCCCGGCTGCCGCACAGGCTCATCCCCCCAGCAGGCCGATGCATAGAGAGGGATCATGGTGCGAGAGGAGGTGGAGGTGGGCACGTGTCCTGTGAAAGGGCCTCCCAGCTCCACTGAGCTGATCCTGAGGACACTGGGCAGGTAGGAGAGGATTTCTTGTCTTTCTGGATCCAGGCTGGTCTAGGAAGACTCCGCTCCTGACAGTGGCCACGTGGAAGGTACCTGAGCAATTTTCCGTATCAGTCTTCTCTGGGGCAGGTCCTGTTCCTGTCACCTTGTAGGCCGGCCCCTGGCAGAGGGGTGAGCACTTCAGAGATGGCTGAGCCAAGCTGCCCTAGGTGCTGCCACAATCTCCCCCTTCCTAGAAATCCATCGGCTGAGCCAAGCTGAGACCCTCAGGGAGATCTGAGCCTGAGCTGGGCTCAGATTTGTATGATATTAAGAAATCATTATTAACTTTATCAACAAGTATAAGATTCTGCGACGTGGTTATATAAAACCAACAAACTCAATCCATTGGAGAGAAAAACTAAAATGTTTATGGGTAAAATAATATGATGTGTGGTGCCTGTGATTGTTTTCACACACACACACACACGGCCCTCCTGCCCCCTTAGTCCCTGCACTGCCTGCTGTGCCCCGGCCCATCCCAGGCCTGCACGTGGCAGGAAGGGACGTTGGCCTAGTCAGCCCAACAAGAGGACACTCAGCCTGCCCGTGGGCTTGGCGCTCTGGAGGCCCATGAGGTGAGCAGCCAGGCCCCAGGCTCTGGCGCCCACAGTGAAGCAGAGAGCGGCGCCCAGTGATGGGGCCCACGTGGCTGTCATGCTCTTTGAGGACAGATCTTAAGCAGCAGTCCTGGCTGGATACAGAGCCCTGGGTTGACGGCTTCCAGGGCAGCCCACGGGCTGGTCCCTGGTGCTGGCCATAGCCATTCTGGCTGCTGGGAGAGGCCTCAGCAGCCACTGCCCACGGGTTGTCTGAGGGCCTACCGAGGCCACATCTCTGGCCCCTGTGTCACCCAGGCTTGGCCTGTGCACTGGCCCAGAGTGGGCCTCACTTGGCCGTTTGTGGGGATGGCAGCTCTATCCTGGACACCTTGTTCCTCCCGGGTTCCAGAGCCAGGGGCTGCAGCTGGGCAGCTGGATGGCGTGGCAATGTGGAGACATGCTACCCACTGCCGACAGCAGCCCTGATTAATTACCGTGGCAGGAGGGAGAGCAAGGAGAGGCTGCAGGCCTGAGGGCCGCAGACCTACCTACCCCCTGGGGCCCAGCAGCCAGCCCGGCCGGATAATTGGGGCAGCATTCCTAATGATTCCTGCTGATTTCTTCCATCTCCACCCAGAGGTTTAATGAAGAAAACAGCTTTTCCGAGCCTCCTGAGCTGCTGCCACACACAGCCTGGGCAGGCCCCCCAGGGCCACGAAGCCCCAGCGACTTGACTTTCCCAGGCCCCTCCCACCCAAGCAGGGCCCAGCGGGCAGTTCCTCAGTTGCGAAGAATCAGCCTGTGCGGCCACCTGGAGCTTGGGCCTCCTGCCAGGAGGGTGAGCCGGGGGAGCTGGGCTCAGAAACCATCCTCTGAGCCTTTGCTCGGGGCTCCTTGCCACCGTCCCCACTTCCTAGCGATCCGGCGCAGGGTCCTGCCCGCCTCCACTCTGGGGCCCCAAAGAGCCATTTAGCAGAGGCCCAGCTCCTGATGAGAGAAGCTGGAGAGGGCAGGGCCGGAGAGGAGCTGCCAGGGGCTCCGGCTGGGGAATGAACGCCAGGAGTGCAGGAAAGCTCTCCCGCCCACACCGGGAATGGCAGGCAGAGTGGGCAGGCAGGCAGCTGGGACCCCCTAGGAGTGACTCGTGATGACCAGCAATGCCTTTGGGGAGAGTTTCCAGGGGGTCTGGAGGCTCTGCAGCTGGGCCAGCCTGCAGACTGGATATGCTTGCTCCAAATGAGCTCCAGGAGCCCAGGCCAAGGACAGAGCCGGCCCTGCTGGTTCCCTCCCAGGCTCTGTGGGAGACCACCCACGTGGGCTCTATCAGCTCAGATTGTTCTCCAAATCTCTGGCTCTGCACACAAGACCCAACAATCTCCAAGTTGCTCTGGCCGTCTTTTCTGGAACTGCCTAGTCCTAACAGCTGACCTGAGAAGACACTGGACCACAGGGAGGGATGCAGGAGGTTAATTAGAGCAGAGTAAGGTGGCACAGGACGGAGAAGCTCCTGCCAGGCTAGCCTTTAACCTTGAGGACACCACTTTCTGAGAGGAGCCTCAGCCTGAACTCAGGTGGGGGCTGTTACCAAGCCCTTGCTCTGCCCTTGGTCTCTTTCCAAAACTGCCCCCTTCCCAGGTCCTGGGCTTGGTCCCAGGGGAGCTGTCTGCCGCTGCTCACACATGTTCCATGAGCCTCGGCTCATGCTGGCCCCCCTCGTGGGAGTCCCCTCACCGGGCCCAGCCCCCTGCAGCCGCTCCTCGCACACTCAGCGCATTTTTCCGGAACATGGGTCCTCCCTCAGGGCTGCGCCATGGGCGTGCTCTGGTCAGGACATGGGCCTACAGTCTGACCATCCCAGATTCAAATCCCAGCTCTGCCACTTCCTACCTGGGTGACCTTGGTCAAGAGACAGAAGCTTAGTTGCCTCATCTATAAAATGGGAATCATGGCCACTTCACAGGTTGATTTTTTAACAGGGATTAAATGAGACATGTGTGTGACACGTTTTGTGTGGGGCTTGGTTCACAGTAACGCTGGTAAATACAGTGATTATGGCCACATTGTGGTGGTGGTGGCCACTGCTGGTGTCATTATCCCTGCAAAGAGTGCCGGTTCCCTGAGGACAGGAACCATGGCTTTTGTCTCTGTTCTCTCCCTGCCCGCCCAACCCTGCAGGATGAGTGTGACTGGCACAGGGTGGAGGCCAGTACAAATCTGGATCAAATGGAAGGCAGGGGGGTCCCCCAGGGAAGGCGGGAGGGCCATGACGTTTCCCAGCAGTGCGTGGGTAGAACCGAGTGGCTCCGTGTTGCTCTGAGATGCAACCCAGCCACAGCCTGATGGCCAGGCCCCCTCTGCAGAGCCCCAGCTCAGTCAGGGCCCCTCTTGCTGGGAGTGCGGCTGCCCTCAGAATGGAAATGGACGTGAGCTGTGAGTCCTGGAGACCTTGCTTCTGTGAGGAAAGGTGGCACCTGGCTCCTTCCTATGCAACAAACATTCCTCAACACCGACTGCATGCCAGACCTATTGCTAACTGGGGCCTGAGGCAAGCCCATACCTTTCTGAGTCTTGGGTCTGTCATCTGTCAGCTAAGCACTCTATAAATTCCTGGCTTCAAAGAGTTTTTGGAACATTAAATGAGATAATAAAGCACAGAGCCTAGGATGGGGGGGAGGGTAGTTTCAGCAGACATGAGCTTCCCCGTCCCCATCCACCAGCCCTGGCAGCTCCTGTCCACAACTGATTGGTAGCAGTGGATACTGGGGAGAGCACATGTCCTGGTCTGATGAAGGGGAGGTCCTTCCCAGCTCAGGCTTCTGTCTTCCTGCCCTTGTGGACAGTAGCTCAGGTCACCTCAGTCCTGTGCTCTGTCACCTGGGGCCCAGGAGGTCCATCCTGGGGAGGGGTCACCTGCCCTTCCCCCATCGCCTCAGGGCCCAGCCCCTGACCAGTGTCTGATTCCTACGTTTAGAAGGCCCTGTCCAAGCCTATGCTGACCAAAGGCTGGCTAGAGGTACTAGAAAACCCCCTTCAGCCCCCAGATCACCTTGACCCTGGGCCAAGCCTGGGGATACCTTCCCTGGCCGGTCCACCACCCAGCTTCCCTCTGTGAACCTTCAAACGACCAGTCAGTGCAGGCACCATTTCCCCCAGGACCAGCTGCATGTTTGAGCAGTAGAATCTCTTCTGGTTTATCTGGAGGAAGGAAGATGACGTCACGAGGTAAACCGCACAGCCTGAAACCACGAGGCCGGGTACCCCAGTGATGTTTGCTTTTCAGCGAGTCACTCATGTGCACAGAGGGACACATTGCCTGGGCCTTTCTGGTCAGAGAGTGGCTGGGAAGACAGAGGGAGATTTTCAAACATAGAACCACAAGAAAAGAGAGGGCCCCAGAGAAGATGAACGTCAGAGGCCAGGCAGGGTGGCTTCTGGGTGCTGTGGGACAGTCAGGTGGGCTTTGTGGCCACTCACGAGGTGCTTGGCTGATGGTTGTATTTGCCAGGGTAGGCGTAATGGGTGACAATAATAATATTGATGGTAAGTACCACTTATGTGGGCGCATCACCCATTAGCTCCTCAACAGCAACCCCCTGAGATCAGAACCCAAGAGGTTGGCATGATCCTGTGGACAGAGGGGGGCGATGAGGCTGGAGGACCTCTGCTCTGTGCTCTCAACCTTGAAACTACAAAGCTGACTCGCCAGCAGACTGGGTGTCTGCCTGCCCTGAGGCCTGGGGTTAAGCCCTAACCCCCAGCTGCCCCCAGCTGCTAACAGTGACCTGGAGGAAGCCCCTTACCCTCTGCACACCTCTGTTTCTTCCTCTGCCCAGTGTCCTGCCTTGTAGGTAAGAGATTTCCTAAGATGAACCCTATTCTTCAGTCTCATTTCATCACTTTGTCTATGCTCTGAGCAGGTTTCTCTGGGGAAATTGGCTCTAAAGAGTAGGCTGGGGCACTGGTCCTGGTGGGCTAGCGGGAGGGGCTGGAGGGGGATGACCTTCGGGTGGACAGCTTGAATGAGGAGAGCTGTCTGGGGAGATCCAGAGAGGCCTCACTTTTTCAGAAAACCGGAGCTGCATGAGTCGGGGGGGGCAGGTGCCTAAGGGAAATTCCCTGTAGTCTGGTGTGTATGGGTGAGAGTGTAAGGGTAGGCGTGATGCCCACCAGGGTAGGTAGCGTCCCTGATCCTACAGCCAAGCGGTCCATGCACACTTACTGCCCAGACTCCAGGCCCTCCACCTCAGGGTGGGGCCACAGCTCTGGCTTTGACATGCTCTGAGGGCCTACAGGGGACAGGCGAGAGGACACAACACAAGGACTTGGCCCAGCTCCTCTTCAGGGGCCTCCTGATGCCCGGCGTTCCTCCACTGGAGTCACGCTGTCTGGGCTGAGGCCCGTCCTCATCGGTTCTTTTCCTTATAATGCAGGTAGCCCGTGGGAGAGGCAGCACCTCATGTCAGTGCAGGTGGACAGAGACTTCCAGCACAAGCCTCTCATTATAAGAGGAGAAAACTGAGACCAGACCGGGGACAAGATCTGCCCACGGTCATATATTAGCTGACGGACATGCAGGAGCAGGAACCCAGGTATCCTCTCTTGTGCCGGGGGTTATCCCTCCTGTCGCTGCTGTTATCCTAATATGAATTGCCTACCAGATCCTTTCCAAGATATCATCAGCTGCAAGCAGAGGGTGAGCTAAAGGCCGAGGAACACTGCTGTGTGGGTGCAGAACTGTGGGAGGGCCGCAGGGGGCCAGGGCCGGGGAGGCCATAAAGAGACGTCGCCTCTTTTGCCACTTTCCAGGGCCAGCTCAGCACCTTATGTGGGAGGATTAGTCATAAGCAACTGCTTGACCCCAAAAGTTGTAGTTCACTGGGTTGTTCACAATGATGCTTTTCTGAGTCATGGCCCAGCATGACACAAAGCCTTGAAGGACCAGCTGGAGATCCCACGGCCCCACCAGCTGCTCTGGGGCTCTCTTGCCTGTAAACCTCTTGCCTAATGGCTGGCACTTTAAGGAAAGAGCACAGTGGGCAGTGGGCAGGCGGGCTGAGAGGCAGGCCACGGAGGTCCAGCCCTGCACATGCCCTGGGAGGTTCTCAGGGTCAGTTCTCCCCTGGGTCAGTTTCCTTGTTCATAGAATGGAAGGTCAGACCACATGGTCTCTGAGTTTCTTCGAAGCTGGGTTCTGCCCTGGCTCTTCCCAGGGAGGATGGGGTGGTTTGGGCTGGGCCATACCACACGCCCAGCCACAAGAGCTGCTAGAGCTTGGAGCCCCTCCACTGACTTCTCGTGCCCTCCAGGGCTCCCCAGCCCTCAGATCACCTTCTGCTTTGTGCTCTATCAGAAGGAAGGGCCACAGCATGTCTAAGCCGAAAGGCCTCCCGAATCCCCAACTGCTCCCACTGTCGGGTCCCAAAGGAGCAGAGTGAGGCCAAGAGAAGGCAGCTCCCGCCTCCCCAGCTGCCTCACAGCGGGCCCAAAGGAGCCCTCTCGCAGGAGAGCGGGAGGCCCCAGGTGAGGACCCCTCAGCCCCTGCCTCCCTCTAATCACCGTCAGTTCTAACTGCTCAGTGCCCTCACCTGTCAGCCCTCTCCCTCCTCGGCCCCAGGCCTTTTCACTCACACTTTCTCCGAGGCTGCAGAGCCTAGGAAGAAGGCGGCTGCACACCCTGCAGCCTGCGTGGCCTAGGGTGAGTCTTTGCTCTCGCTGGGCCTTGGTGCCCGGCTGTAAGGTGGGGCCCTGATGGCACCGTCTCAGAGGCTTGTTGGGAGGAGTCAGGAAGTAGATACCGGCATATACTGAGTACTCGGTAAATGCTTTCCTTCCTTCCTTCCTTCCTTTCCTCCCTCCCTCCCTTCCTCTCTCCCTTCCTCCCTTCCTCAAAGATTTGAAATGACTCATGGTGGAAAACACAGATACCATAGGCCTTTAAAGTAAGGTCTTTAAAACTACAAGCCTGGGATTGAGGAGGAGAGAGCTGTCCCAGAATGTTGGGCCGAGCGGGCTGTTATCTGACATAAGTTCCGGGCACTCTTGGCCAAAAGGTAATGCTGTTGGTATCAAGCTCTCCTTTTTTGATAAGAGGAAACATATCATTTCTCAGGAGACTAGAAGAATTTGCCAAGTCCACCTTTATAAATGACATTAAGCTCTGCAACCGGGAGAAACCCTCCCCCATTTGAGCCCCTGAGAACCTTGGGGCGCCTCTTTCTCCGTCCCACCGCCCACCTCTGGAACCTGAGGAGGCCTGGGAACTGGGAACCAGAACTGCTGCCCCAAAGCAAAGCCCTCAGCAGTCCTGGGATGCTGGAGCCGGCAGCCTCTGGGGAAGAGCCAAGTCCCTGCGACACGGAGGGCCTTCCCTCTGACGCGGAGTGAGCCCCTCCCAGGGGCTGCTTCCCAGCAGCCACAGTGCCCCCGGGAGGGGACCTGGGAATGGTCACTGAGAAATCCCACAGCTGCCCACACACTTCCCCTTCTCTCAAGTGCCAGAAGGCTTCCTCTGGCAGGCAAGGGGAAAGGTGAGAAAGGCACTCTGTACTGAGTCACTGGAGAGATTACGGGACCCAGTGGGAAAAGGTCCCATTCCATCTCCTCCAGGACTCCTGAAGGCGAGCATGGGTCCGGGTGCGGCCAGAGACCGCCTCCACGGACTTAGCTAGCACCAGAAAATGGGGCCTTGCAGCCTCCCACTCTCCCGTCTCTCCGCTCCCCTGCCCCCTCCACAGCCCATGCAAACCCTCTCCACCGGGGCACTGCCAGCTGGCTCAGGGGTGATGGGACTCTCTTTCCTGTTCTGTGAGGTTCTGCCTCACTTTCAAAAGAGTCCCCAACTTCACCCACCTTTTAGCTCGGGGACTCCACCTGAGCACCCCCCTTAGTCTCCTTCCTAATCCAGCTCCCAGGGTGTTTTCCCACCGCCTGTGGGCCGGTCCTTCACTGGGCCCCTGTGCGCTGGGAGGGATCCCCCTGCTTGCGTTCCTCACTGCAGAGAGCAGGCAGAGGAGACCATGGGAAGTGCGGGGTCCCTCTGGGGCCACTCTGCACCAGCGTCTGGGGCTGCAGCTGCCCCCGAGCACCCCGTCCCTGTTCATCTGAGGCAGCTGGAGGAAGCAGAGAAGGTGGCCTGGCCTCTGGCCTGGCATGTGGACATGTCTTTGGTGGCAGGAGGTAACGGTCCAGGATGTGATGGTTCGCCCACGTCGAGGTCTACCCGTACATGGGTCAAGAGAACAGTTTGCCCAGAGGGGTTTTTGAGGGCTGATGGTAGACGTGAGTGTGAGGGAAGCCCCACCTGGGCCTTGGACCATCATACAAAGCTTGTATCATGAGCGGTGAAGGAGGGGAGTAAGGGCTTGGGTTGGGCCAGCTTTGGATTTGGACGTGGGGCTAGTTAGGTGGGGGGTGGGTGGAGTTTCCAGGCCCTTTTCCCCAGTCCCACTCAGTCCTTATCGCCTCATGCCTGGACCTTGGCAATCCCTTCCTCAGGGGCCTCCCTGCCCAAGCCTCGCCCCTCTAATTGATCCCCCGACCTTTGCAGCATGCTTCCTGAAGGACCCTTAGATTATGCTCTTTGAGCTGATCAAGGGGCACCTCTCCCTGGCTCATAAATCTTCAATGGCTCCCTACTACCTGTGGGAACTGAAGACTCAAGGCCTCGCAGTGGCCTCAGCCACCGTGCTCCCCATTCCCTAAGAGAACCCTCTGTCTCAACCAAAGGCCTTGGGCTCTTCTGGCGCCGGGCCTCGCCTTCCCCTGGAGTCCTCCTTTCCCTCTCCTCAAGGCACAGCCCAAGTCCCACCTGTCCAGGAGGCTTCACCTGACCACCCTGCCACAATGGAGGATGGTGGTGTCCGGGAGCGGGACCCGCTTCTTCCTCCTCAGCCGTCCTTGTGTGCAGTGCAAACCGCAGCTTAAGGCGCACTCCTCCAGGCCCTCTGCACTCTTGGAATTCATTTGTTGGGGAAAGAGCCCAGTTTTGGAGTGAGACAGGCCTGGCTTAAAGCCCCGGCTCAGCTCCAGTCCCATACATGAACTAGTTGCAAGTCGCTTAACCTTTCTGAGCTTCCATCTTCCACTCAGTGAATGGGGACAAGGCCTGCCCTGCAGGACCCCTGGCAGTACAGGATGCTGAATAGCATCTGTTTTTTTGGCCTTCCCAGTGTCCATTCCTCTTTCTTTTGATGATATCATCTGGGTTTGCTGGTGGATATGGGAGACCAGGTAGGGCTGACCTTTCTTTCTGTTTCTAGTGTGAGTGTATGACCCAGGCCTGGCCATTGAGAACATTCCCTTGCCCTGGCCACAGACAGAGTTGCCCAGAGATAGACATGTGACTCAAATCAGGCTAGTGGGAATTACACTTGGGACTTGGAGTTGCTAAGACTTTCTTTCCATCAGAGTTCTTTCCATCTCTTTCCAGCTGAGAGTGCTGTGTTCCCCCAAAAGATATGTTCAAGCTCTAACTCCCGTTGAATGTAATCTCATTTGGAAATAGGGTCTTTGGAGTTGTAACCAAGTGAAGAGAAAGCCATACTGAATTAGGGTGGACCCTAATCCAGCGACTAGCATCCTTGTACAAAGAGGAAAATAGGACATGGAGTCACGCCAGGGCAAGGCCATATGGCAACAGAGGCAGAGACGGGAGTGATGTATCTGCACGACAAGGAACACAGGATTGCCAGGAGCCACCAGAAGCTAGGAGAGAGGCGTGGGACCCAGGGCCTCCCGAGGCAAGCGGCCCTGCCAAGGCTGAGATTTCAGACTGCTGGCCTCCGCAGCTGCAAGAGACTAGCTTTCTGTGTGAAGCCACCCAAGTCTGTGGCGATTTGTTACTGCAGCCGCAGGAAACGTCTGTAGCCATCCGATGGAGAGAGTGTGCCTGAGGCCAGCACTGTGTAGCCCTGGATTCCTGGCACCATGACAACGCTTGGATCCAGCAGTGGCTGAAGCAAGAGGTCTACCGGACTTCTCCGTTACATCAGCCAATCTAGTCTGTATTTTACTTACACCGTTTCAGCTGAGTTTCTGTCTCTTTCAACTGAGAGAGGCCTGACTATGCAGAGTTGGTGAGTGTGCACGTGTAGCGTGGGGCCTGACTCATGGGAAGCCCTGTGCCGTTACTATCGCCCCAGCTGTTTCTATTCCCGGCTAGACTGAACCCCCCCAGAGCAGGGGCCGCTCTTCCGTCTGTGTCCCAGGCTGGGTTCCCGGATGCATACTCTGGAGGGCAGTGGTCTTGGGATCAAGCCCTGTGGACAAGGGGGCAAGGAAGCGAGATGGGAAGCTGAGAAGGATGGCCGGCGATCGACTCAGTGTCCCGGGGCAGTTTGGGAACTGGAACCACTCTCCAGAGCCATTCTTCTCTTGGCCTTTTTACTCTTGGGTCCCTATCACTGCATCTGCACCGCCCTGGGACAAGGTAAGATCCGGGGGAGGCCCGCCCCACGGCAGGCGGCTGACCAGCACCCCCAGTGGCTGGGGCAGCAAGCCCTTCCCCCAAGGACTGGGCGGGCCACTGCAGTGCCCGCCACCCCCAGGGCATGACTCATAGCCCAGCGCTCAATAACTTGTCACTGTTGAAAACATTCATTCATTCATTCACTCAAAATCCAAGGTGGGTGGGGCAGAGTCAAGGGGCCTGCTGGTTAAGCGTTGATGGAGTCCTCCAGGAGGTGGAGACTTTGTAATGGGAGGTGGGATCCGAGATTGATGGAAACACCACTCAGGGCCAGAGGGGATGTACCTGTAGGGTGTGCCTGAGATTGGAGGTATGGCCGTGCCCAGTGCCAGCCCTGAGTAGGTCCAAGTCGGTGCTGAAAACTGGTGGCTGATGGGCGCAGTGGCCAACCATTCCAGTTGCTTCTCTTGAGAACTTTAGGCTCCTGGAACTATACAATTTCTCTTCCTTTCTTATGTTGATTTCTTTGTGTGCAGGAGGGAGTCTGAAGGCTGGCTAAGCCTTTAAAGGTTCTTTTCTTGAGTCTCTTCTGCCTCCTCAGGCAGCTCTTCTACAACTGTGGTGATGTCCAAGCCCCAGGTAGGGGCCTCCTGCACAGGCTTCCCAGACCCAGGGCCTAGTGGGCCATCTGTGCTTTCCTGGACCCTGGCTGGCCTAGCCCTGGCCCGGCCCCTCCTGAGAAGCCAGGCATTCCTTCTTATAGGATGAGAAACCAAGACTCAGAGAGAGGAAGCTAGCTGTTCAAAGTAACAGTCGGTGGTTGTGCCCGGAAGTGGGACCCACTTCTTCCCCCTCGGCCCTCCTCTGTGTGCAGCGCAGACCGCAGCTTAAGGCGCACTGCCCCAGGCGCCCTGCCTGCAGCTGCTTCGTGCCCATGGCGGCCCCCAGGCAGAGCCTCCCAAGGGCAGGGGCTTCCAGGCAGCCTGTGCAGTCACCCCCTCCCCCTAGCCAGGGCTTCTCCAGGAAGCGGAGGCACAGCCAGAAGGGCCCTCGGAGGCCACTGTGTCCTGCCCGCTTCCCGTCACAGGCAACTGGAAAGTCGAGCCACACGGTGAGGTGTCGATGGGGCCAGAACCCAGGGCTTGTCCTGTTCTCCCTAAAGTCTCCCCTCCCTGAGTTTACATAAAACCCTCAACTCTGTTTTATTTTATTACCTATATTTTCTGATTTCCTCTTTTCCATATCTCTCTGTGGGAACTATTATTATCCCCATTTTCCACTAGAGGCTCATGGGGCCCAGAGAGGTTAAATAACTCAACCAAGGACCCCCGCAGTTTGAGGTTGGACTGGGGTCGGGAGTCCAGTCTGTGGCCCCAGAGTCCAGCTTCTTAGCACTCCAGCCGACGCCTCCACGGCTGAGCGCTCACCCAGCGCTCACTGAATACTTGCGCACGGCGTGTGGAGGGGGCCGACGCAGGCAGGGTGCTCCGTAGGTCTGAGTCCAAATCCAGCTCTGACACTGACCAACTCTGTTACTTTTGGTGAGTCAACCCTCTTGAGCTTCAGTCCCTCACCTGTAAAACGGGGGATCCGATCCAGGCACATAGTAGACGCTGGTTGAGTATTAATTTCATCGTTAAAATTACTCTCCCACGAGAGCCCCAGATGGAAGCCCTTCCCTGGGAAAGGCTTGTCCTGCTGGGGGACTCACACCCCTGCTGCCCTCCTGTCCTTCCCCCCCTGGGACCTGTCAGCAGGCACTTTTAGGACAAGCCGTCAGGTTCTTTCTGGCTTTGCCTGGTTGCTGTGTCCCTAGAGGAGTGAGGGTCCTCCCCAGGGGAGAGGCAGCTCTGGCAGGACCCTGGGAAAGGCCTGTGGCCGCACAGGACTCAGGAGGGGCCTTTGAGATGAGGACCATGGCCAGGAACGGGCGGGATGGAGGCACGTGGTTGCTCGGTTCTCAGCTCAAGTGAGGAACTGCAGAGACCACCCACCTGACCACCGGCCACGGACCTGTGCCTTTCCCCACCTCTCCAGGCTCTTCTGTTCCCAGTGTTTGGATCGTGTTTCTGGGTCTTAGGCCTAGTGCCTGTAAGGACTGAGAAAACCTGCTCCTCTGGGCTCCTCTGGGCTGCAGGAATCTCGGCCCGGCTGGAACCTCCTCCCTCTTCCCCTTTCTTTCTGGCGATCTTCTCAGCCCGAGCAACCACCACTCCTGTAGCTCTGAACAGTTCCTGGCTCAGGGTGCTGGCAGGACTCAGATGGCCCATGGTTCTGGCCCTGTTGCCCTTTTCCAACTCAAGGCAACATGGTTACCATTTTATAGATGAGGCCCAAGTTTGCCCAAGTCCATGCAGTTTGTCAGTGGGCTGCTGGGATTTGAGCTTGGGGACCAGCTGATGCCAAAGGCTCCTGAAGGATCTGGAAATGAGAAAGGGAAAGGAAGGAAGGGGAAAGATACCCAGTTCAGCCCATTAACTCATATTAATATATGAAAAGAGGAAAAACAACCTGGCTGTTTAGATGGATACCAAAAAATGTATTTTATAAAATTCAATATCCATACCTACTTTATAAAAATAAACTCTTGAAATAGAGTAAAATTGAAATAGAAGACTCCTTCTTTAAAGTGGTTTGAAAATATCTATGTCAAACCAATAAACAGAATCACATGTGATACTGAAATACCAGGGACAGTGCTATTAAAGTCAAGCACAAGAAAAGGGTGCCAGGGTTTGTCACTACTATTTATTTTCTGGGACAGTCAGTGTTATTGGCTGGCAGCAAATGCCTAGAGGCAGTGATACCACAGGAGCAATCAGACATCAAGAGCTCAGAACCATTCTCCACGAAAAGGCTCCAAAGCTCCTAGGAAAAACGGTGGCCCTAGGGCTAGAACAGGGGAAATACAGGATGAGATTGAAACATCGGTGCCGAAAGTCAAAGAATAACGTGGACATGTCAAAATGACACAGGAGTCAGCCTGAAGGCTGAATCTGGGACACTTTGAGCATCAAAATAAACAATCATGGTAACAGATTGCAAGGCTTTGATTAAAATAGGAGTCCATGAGTCCGTATTAATATAAATGAGTGAACGAATGACAGAAAGGAAAACTCTTCTTTACTGTACAATGCCAACTAATAAATGTAGAATGAGTTATGGAAATAGATATTCACCACTTGGCTGCCGTCACAGTTGTGGTAAGGAGTCATCAAAGGGTGATAAGGCTGGTGGGTGGGGAATTGACGAGGAACAGGATATTGGTGTATCTCCCCACCACACACTTATCAAAGACAAAGGAAAAGAGGGTGAGTTCATGGCGGAGAAATCTGGCAGGCACCTAACTGACCTGGTGATCAAGGTGAACCTCAACCTTGGTGGGACGGGTGGGTGGCGCAAGCCCAGATGGCATACCCTGAGGGGAGCCCAGCCTCCTTCTGTGGTATTCTTTCCAAGAGGGCGCAGCATGAAACGGGACACAGGGAAGCACTGGAGAGACCCAGGTGGGGGGGCATCCTACCAAGGACATGAAGGCCGGGGAAAGGGCGAAGGCTTGTTCCAAACGGAAAGAAACTAGCAAAGCATGACGACTCCATGCAGCTCAGAATCTTGACTTGGATGCTGGGCCACAAAGGCAAATGGGACACTGTTGGAGAAACTGGGTTGGGGTTCGTGGACTGGATGATGGCATTAAACTAATTCTGGTTTCCTTATTTGGAGGGTTGAATGATAGTAATGAGGAGAGGATGTTGTTTTGGGGAAATACAAACTGGAGTATCTAGGGCTCATGAGGTATCCGAGGTCTACAACTTACTCTCATGGTTCAGGGAAAAAAGGGCTTATCTACATATGTATAGAAAGAGACAGAGAGACAGAAGAGAGTGAGATCGCACAAACGTGGTGAAATGTTAACAGAGAATTGGGGTGAAGGCGATACAGAAGTTCTTTGTACTATCCTTGAAATATTTTATAAGTTTGAAGTTATTTCTAAATAAACTATACATGAATAAACCAACACCTGGGTTCCCTGGCTTTCATAGGGTTCTGCCAACAGGTGCCACTGCAAATGTGTGGTGCCCAGGGGCCAGAACTTCTTTGACTTCTGGTAAACAGCCCCTTTCATCCCTAAGACAGAATTTCCAAACTTTTACCATCTCACTGATGGGGATTCACGATCTGAGGCTGAGTTCGCTGCTGAACACCCTGTGGTTGCCTCTCTCTCCAGCCCCTCTTGTCAGAACACCTACCCCTATGCTTCAGAGAAATCATAGGCTGTCATGAAGGGTCTCTCCAAGTTCCCATAACTTGTTGCTACATCCATCCTTTGCCTCTGTCCTCAGCCCACTGCAATACGGCTCATCCAGCCTGTGACAGAGGGAGAAACTCCCCTCACTACAGCGCACTGGTGATGGGTCAGGCCCTTGACTTTATCAACCGTGGGGACTCCCCTCCTGAGGCCTCTCTCTTTTGGCTCCAGACAAATAGACTGCTCTTCATGACTTGGACACAGCTGTCCCTGAGACTTCCCTTCCCACTCACCTGCTTAGATTCCGGTTTCCTAGATCTTCCCATTTTCCCCTTGTCTAGGGGGAAGGACACCAAATAACAGCTTCCCGTGGCAGGATTCAAAGAAGGTGAAAATAACTTTTTTGAGACTTTTGCCTGTCTGAAGACTTTGCATATCTGAGATTTTATATATTTTTTTCTACCTTCACACTTAGTTATTGGCTTGCCTAAGTATAGGTTGAAGCTCATTTTCCTTCATAATTTAAAAAACATAGCTCCATTATCTTCTTGCTCCTGACCTTCCTGTTGAGAAGTCTGGTTTCATTCTAATTCCTGACCCTTTGCATGTGACTTGTTTTCTTTCCACTCTGGAAGTTTTTAGGTTCTTTATCTCCATTCAGAAATTTCAAAGGGATATTCCTTGGCATAGTTCTTTTTTTATTTATGTGAGACACTCGTTGGGTCCTTTCATCTTGCTCTCTCATGTCATTAGTCCTGGGAATTTTTCCTTGTGTTACTTATTATTTCTTTGATTATTTCTCTCCTACAATTTTTCCATTGCCTTTTTCTGGAATTACTTATGGGCAAATGTGGGAACTTTAAGATTCATTCTCTAATATTCTTATCTTTCAGTTTTTCTTCTTTTCTAATTTTTTGCCTTTTTCAATTTTCTGGGAAAAATTTTTCAACTTTATCTTCCAACTCTTCTATTTTTTTTATCACATGCATTTCAAAAAACTCTTTTTAAATTTTCCAGTGGCACCTTTTTGATATCATCTTGTTCTTGTTCAATGCATACAGTCACTTCTCTTACTTCTCTGAATGTTATAAGCCATTTAAAAATGTTTTCTTGTGTTGCCTTAATAAACTTTTTTTCTCTTGTTAGTCAGAGGCAGGGGCAGGTTCAGCATGCCATGCTTCAAGCCAGAGCCGCTGTCCTGAGGCCTCTCACTTTGACAGTTCTCTGTACCCCTTATATTCCCTTCCCTTCTTCAAAACCTACTCAGCTTATGCCTCCATCTTTAGCAACCTGCTGCCACTTCTCAAGGAAACATCCAGGGAAGGACCACTACAGATACAATCCTGAGAGCAGGGACCTCAGCCTTTTTCCCCATCTATCAAGGCTCTGTTGGAAACAAGGGTTTCATAGGAATTTCTTGTGACTGACAAAGCCCAGTGAAGGAACTACTTTGGGTGAGAGGGACTTTCCAGTGCCTGCCCTATGGTACCAGGTACCCCTCTTTCCTTGGAAAATAGATCTTAGGGGATAGTAACATGCAGGAGCTGGCTTGAACCAGCTTAAGAGAGCCAACTGTCAGTTTCAAGACTGTTGAGCTGTTTAATATCACATGGGGAGCTTGCCATAAGCCATGGTAAGAGTATTTACAACATGGAAATTGCCAAATCTACATGTCAGGCTTTTTTGGTTTTATTTTTGGAGAGCTTGTTGCTAAACATTTACGAGCACACCACTGAATATCAGTGTCCTCATTCAGGGCTCCCAGGCCTAGGGAGGAGGGTAGAGGACCAGGACAAGAACCTGAAGCTGGACTATATGGCAGCCCTGATGGAGATTCATGTTCTGAGGCTGGCTTCACTGTTGAATACCTCTGCAGCTTGTGTTAATGCTTTGATTTTACCTTATGTACTTCGAATCATGGCTTATTATGCAAATAATTGCAGCCCATCTTTAAATTACTAGTTCTGGGACAATTTTTTTGTGTGTGTTATTTTAGTAATCACAGAATCCACATAGCAGGGCACCAGGAGCTCCTGATTGTCTCCAGGAAGCAAGGGGCCTCCAAGAAAAGCAGATCAGAGGACTCTTGTCCACCGAGCCGCCGGTGGGGCTGCCCGGCACTACCTGCCTCCTCGGCCTCGGAGCTGCCTGCTTCTTCCCCACCTTAAATGCCCCTGGAGAGATAGCTTGGAAGGCTGACTCGGCCTAGGTTCACCTGAGCGTAAACATGATCCCACCCCCGGTGACAAGAGTAGTTTGGGGAGCTAAGGGAGAAGGAACGTCTGTGCCCAGTGCCCCAGAGCAATGGGCTGCTCCGGGTGTTGACTCTCTGGGCCCCTTCATGCGCTCTACTTTCATTTCCTGCTGCCCCTCTCCAGGCCCCGTGGTGCCAGCTCCTGCTGCTCGGCCAGACTGGACATGGGCTGCCCTGAGCACACTCCCTGGGGACAGTGTGGTGGCGGGAGAAGAATCAGGGAAACAGGTGGTGAGGTTCCAACTCTGAGCCCCTCACCAGCCCCCTGTGGACTCTGGCTGGTCCAAAGGAAGATGCCCGAGTGTACCTTGGGTCTGGGAGTACGAGGGCCAGGGTGGCAGGAACTCTAGGAATTCTGGGCCAGCTCTCACCCCTTCTGCCTTCCTCTGACTTAACTTCTCTCTTGGTTTTCTCATATGTGAAATGGGACTAATCACCTCAAAACACCCCTGCAAGGTACTAATTACTGTCTGTAAGAGACTTTGAGATCTTTGGATGGAGTATAACAGTACTAATAATAGATAATAATACTCTGTCCTTCTCTAGGGCCTTTCATCCATGGATCTCAAAGCCTTTTACAAACCTTAATTAATTCTCACAACACCCCAGTGCAGGAGGCTGATGGTCATTAGCCTTATTTTACTGACGGGGAAACTGAGAGAAGCCAGGAAACTGGCTTGAGACCACACAATAGGCTGGCAGCCATGTCAGGGTTTGGAACTCACAGTCCCCGGTCTCAGACAATATGCACCTCTGCTCAGCCCAGTGAGGAGACTTACGGAGCAACAACGGTGGAGCCTCCCAGCCTGCAGGGACCCCAGAGTGGCTGCAAGGGGAGTCTGGGCCACTGAGCTCTGGGGAGACTTGAGAAAATAGAAAGAGGCCCATATGCATGGGTTTGGCTGGCTTGGCCTAGCAACCTGGGGACAGAACGAACATTTATAGGGTACCCAGGATGTGTCAAGACCCTGAACAAGGCAGTGTTGTTATTTGGTCTTATCCCACCTGTGTGGTAGGACGTACTTTTCCCATTTCACAGGTGAAGAACCTGGCTTGTTGAAGAAGCCACCTTTTATTCTCACCTGCCTGAACCAAACCATCACGGCCTTCATTGTCATTAATACATGCCACAAGTCATTCAGGAAGCATTAGGTACTATTAGCCATTATTTTAGACATGGGGAAACTGAGACACATGGCGGGTAGGGCGTGGGAACTGAGATACATGGGAGAAAACTGACTTGCTCAAGGGTATGACCTTGGACAAGTCATGTTCTTCAACAACCTCTCCCTTCCCCAACCCCCTCCAGTCCTCAGAGTGCCCCCAGGCCTGACTCCCTCCCATCTCCGAGGGAAGGGAAGGCTGAGTGAGATCGTGTCCAGAAGGCCTTGGAAGTGCTCGGAGACCGTGGCCCAGGTCCTCCCAGGGGAAGATGAAAAGCCTCCTGTCCTGGGCTCACCTCACAGAGAAGTTCCCAGAAGAATGGAAGCAGCAGGGTCACCTAGGCTGACCAGGGGTCACCTGGGGATAGTGACCCTGTGGGCTTCCCTCCAGGCTTTCGGGGCAGCCTCCCATGCCCGGGGGCCTTTCTGGGGAGGGCCATGCTTCCCGGGAACGAGGACTGCGTGGTGCACCGTTCCCTGGCCCAGGGCAGGGAGAATCTGAGGCCTGGGTGCGTCACTGGGCAGCTACAGCCCTTCTCCTGGGCCCAGGTCCCCACAGGAATTACCTTGGAAACCTCTGGAGTCCCTTCCAGCTCTGACAGCCCCTGATACCCTGACTCAGAGCCACACGCCCCAGAATCTTGTCTCTTTTTAATGATTGCCCCTGCATGAGCTCAAAGAATTCATTAGAAAGCAGATCCATCCCAGGACAGGCAGGACCTTTGGGACTGAGCAGGGTTTCAGGAGAAACATGGCCCTAAACATGCTGTGGTCTGGACAGCAGGCCTGCCTGCTCCTTGCCTCTGTGTCCCTGTTGGTAAAAACAGCAGTGGGGGACACCAATGGCGGAGCTCCTGAGGGGGATTTGAAGCTCAAGGAAAGAAATGCAGGGAATGGCAACATCTGCTGTCTTGGTGAAGGGACAGCTTGCCAAGACCACAGTGCTCACAGAATAGACAGGCCAGGTGCGGGGCGTTGGGTGGGAAGGGGAGGGGGCGTGGTCTTTGGGGGAAAATGCTGAATGTTCCATTCCTGGTTTTGCTCACAGCCTGCTTAATCTTCATGAAAATATTGTCTAATATCTGTGTTCTCTTTTACCTATGTTAGCAAAATGCTTTGTCTCCTATATTATCTCTTTCAATCCCCTCCAAGCCAGCAGGAGAAGTATAGCACTCCCAATTTTCAGATGAGGAAACTGAGGCTCAGAAAGGAGAAATAACCTGCTTAAGGACACATAGGTAGCAAGGAGCCAACCCAGGCCCCCAGCCCAGGTCTTTCTCTGAGATTCGCTTCTCTTGAAAGCATACCACAGAGCCCCTCCTGGAACCAGGGTATGGCAGGCCCACCCCGGGGGTCGAGGACCTGGGTGCCTGTCTGATGCACCCTCTTCCTCCTCCTGAGGCCCCTTGGGGCGGGGGCCTGGTCCCCCGGGAGGCATCTCAGGTGGAGGGCCTGGGTGTGCCCAGCAATCCATGGGAGGTGCTGGAGGCTGTCGCTGGCTGGGCAGGGCGGGGCAGGGCGGGCACTGGGAACAGTGCGACCTGGGCAGTGTGACCTGCCGTATGAAGCACCGCGCGCAATGGCAGCCCTGGTGGGGAGGCTCCCCTGGGCCTGTGCAGCCTTGCTGGCTGCCGCCGAGGCTGGGGCCCTCCGTGCCTCCTGCCTGCTCCCTCGCCTCTGGCCACTGCCAGGTAACTTCCAGGAGGTGATGTCTTCTCCCTCCCCGCAGATCTTCACCTGCGAGCCTGCTCAGACCTGCCCTCCTCACCAAGTGCAGTAGCAGCTCCCTGGGGCAGAAAATGTCTCTTCTGAAAGCAAGATGAGAGTTTAATTAAGCCCTGAATGTGTACAGTTGAGCCTGAAATTAGGGGGATTGGAGGGAGGGGGAGAAGGCAATCCAGGACAGGGGGCTTCAGGCCAACCCTGCCAGGCAGAGCAAAACCCCAGCAAGCAAACCCTATGGAGCCCAAGGGCTCAGGCACAAAGTGTGTCTAACCTAGAAAGAGGAGAGTTTCGTGTTCCCTTCCCACTGCCCTCGGGTCTGGGGTGGGTGGTGGGGTCCATGGAGAATTTGAGAAATGGAAAGAGGGAACCAGGAAGTCCTGAGGGAACCAGGGCCTCCCCTGAGGCTCTCCAGTGTCTCCGGGGCCTCGTGGGAGTCCTGCCACGACTGAAGCTGGGCAGGTGGGAACCTCCCCGCCCCTGAGGGCCAGCTGGGCTCCCCGTGAGCCGGTCGTGTGCGGGTTGGAGCTCCTTCCCAGCATCCAGCTTGCCTTGCCCACGTGGGCAAAGCTCAGTCTGCTCCCCAAGGAGGAAGGCGGCAGCGAGCCCTGACATGCCCTGCCGGTTGGTGTCATGGCTTTAGGGATGAGGTAGCCGAGGCGAAGGAACACCGAAGGGCATTTGGGCAGTCAGTAGCTTTGAAGGGGTCGCTGGCTTCAGCCCCTCTGCTTCATGTCCCCAGGTCTCCCCAGATTGCTGCTGAGACAGTCAAACCACAGCCTCCTCCTCTACCTGGCAGTCCACCCCCTTTGCCATGCAGCCCGGGTCTGGTCCTCCTCTGCCAGGGCAAAAGGCAGGAAGGGACGGGCAGACAGGCGTGTCATCGCTTGTCTTGGGGCAGAGAGGCAGTTGCGACAGATCCCCTGGTGCGTGCAAACGTGCGCGTAGCAGAGTGAGGGAACAGGCTGTTCGTGGGGGTGCACGCCTGGCCCCCTCCCCCGTGTGGAGGGGAGGGAAGGAGGGAATGGGGCTGATCCTGTCTCTGAGGAGGGGACCTGAGGGCAGAGGGTGCCCCCAGCTTGCTTGCTGCTCTCATGGTCCTGCCTGACAGGTCATCTGATCGCTTAGCGGAGATGGTCTGACCCTTGCTGGGGGTCTGCAAACTGATTGTTCTTTGACTCTGAGGGACACTGTGCTACAGAGGCCAAAGTGGGTGTGTTTGCTGGCTGCCGCCAGAAACACCAGCTAGGGTTTGGCCACTAAGCCACCTCCATTTGGTTTTCCTACCTTGGGTCTTACATGGTGATGGCTTTGCTTTCCTGGGGCAGATGGGAAGTCCTGGCCCAGCTTTCCCCATACTGGATCACAGGTGTGAGGGACAGGTGAAGACTGGTGGGGAGAGGGCCCGGAGGGGCCCTAAGGATCATTCAGTGCAGCCCCCGCCCCACCACCTGTGCTCATCAGCCCTGAGCATTACTTCCCCTATCAGTCCCTGAGGCTGCCGCCACACATGCGCATAAAGGTGACGGCCTAGAACAACAGAAAGGTATTTTTTCACAGTTCTGGAGCCCCAGAGCCCCAGAGCCCCAATCAAGGTGTGGGCAGGCCTTTGGCAGCATCCGTCTCTGCTGTCTTCACGTTGCCTTCTCCTCTGGGTGTGCGTGATCTCACTCTTACAAGGACACTTGACATAGAATCCAGGGTCCACCGGATGATGGAGGATGACCTCACAGTGAAAGCCTTTAACCTCATTACATCTACAAAGACCTTATTTCCCCAGTAAGACCACATTCCCAGGTTCCAGGGATTGAGATGTGGACATTTCTTGTGGGGGGGTGGTCACCATTCAAGCCACTCCACCGCCCAGTGGTCCATCAGCTGTGGCTTGCACACCTCCAGTGGTGGGAGGCTCACTACCTCACGAGCTGGCTCAGTTCACATACAGACAAGTCTAATTATTTTAAAGTTATTACTTGGGTGGAGTTGAAATTTTACTCAGCAGGAACCTCTACCCACTGGCCCTAGTTCTGGCCTTCAGAGCACATAAAGTCCATCGAAGTACATAAACTCTCAATTCCCACTACCCTCTGCCCCAGTTACCACACAGAAACAAAATCAAGGAAAGGATCCCGGCTTACTCTTAATGTCAGGAACAGGCCAGACGCGGGGCGGCTCCGTCCCTAGGAACGTGAACCCCAGTTTTGTCACTGCAAAGGGCTGGCTGAGTCCCTGTTGCCATAGGATGCTTTCGGGAAGCGCATCTCAGGTTTCCATGATTCTCACTGGCCTATGGAGGCTCTGAGAAGTCCTGCTTAGAGAGATCCGTAAGTCAGTATTCCCCACAGGCATGAAAGCAGAGTCCTTTATTGACTTCTGCCCTCCCTCATCACCCTGCACAACTTCCACGCTGCTTTGGAAAATAGTCTCTGTGATGCCCGGCCATTTTTTCCAGCATTCACAATCTGTTGAGATCACACCAAACTTTGAGTTTAAGTTCATTGTCTTTGGTTCTCCTTCCCAGAGTTGTTGCTAAGCATTTTGCTAGAGGTTAACAGTGACCAGGCTTACAGGATGAGAGTCAAGATCTGGAACCTGAGAAGCCCCTCCCTCGAGCCGCAGCCAACCAGCCTGAGGCTGTGGGTGATGGCCTCCTCCCAGGGGCCCCTGGCCTTTCTGGCCCCTGCACAACTTCTGGAGAGACCTGGGCCTGTGGAAGGAAGCCTGGGGAGGAGGAACATTTCTGCTGTTCCATCTCTGCAGGACCCGCGCCCCCTGGGATCCAGATCTCACCCCAGTCTCAGAGGCCACCAGCTCAGCCCACCCTTGCCCAGGTAGCGCTGGCTCTGAACCTGGCTCCTCTGGAAGCTTTTGCTGAGGCCCCAATTAAAATCTTCCTACCTTTGCTGGGGAAGAAAATCTGAGGGATGTTGTAGCTTATGAACTGGGAACAAGAAAAATACCTGGACATCCTGAGGGAAAGACACTGCTGGTGGGAAGAGAAGGGCCTGCAGGGTGCATCCCAAAGGGAAAGGGAAGAGAGCCTGAGGAGGGGATGCCTGGGGGCTCCTTCCCTGCACCGAAGAGAAGAGGGCAATATTGAAATGAAACCCAACTGAGGAGAATAGAGCAGATTGAGAAGGCCACCGAGTGTGTTCCCCTGGGCCACTTCCTATCCTCTCCTGTCGGTAAGACCCCCAGAAGGGGCCACGCAGCTCGGGTCCGCCTCACACAGGGCCTGTTACCTGACGGCTTCATCCGCAGGTACGGGCTCGCTGTGCTCTCACATCTAGCTTCTGGGCTGCTTATTGCGTACCCAGGCATTAGGCACTATGCTGGCTGCTGTTATACATATCTTATTTAATCCTGACAACCTCTAACATTTTACAGGTGAAGACACTGAGGCTCAGGGAGGTTTAGTATTTTGCCCAAAGTCGAGGGGCTGATCAAGGAGTAAGAGCAGCTCTGTCTGGCTCCTGATCCTGCTCCACAGCTTTGGGTGCTACTTAGTGATGCAGAGATTTAGTGACGGGACCCTGATGGTGGGGGCGGCTCTCCCTTAGGGCTGACCTGAGTCTCTCGTGAGTTGGATCTGCTGGAGGGACCATGTAGGTAGGCTGGATCTGCTCCCAGCCCAGAGACATCCCCCAGCCTCTGGTACAGGTAGTGGGGTGGGGACTGTTTGCCTTCTGTTAATGAAAGAAATAGATGTGATAATAAATAAATGCCCAACCCAGTGCAGTAATCGGTTTCCCTAACAATAAGGCTCTGTGTTTGCTTTTGGCTGTGGGTTATATTCATTGGCTAGAGTCACTGCTCAGGAGCCCCTGGGCACGTCATCCAGGGTGGGGCCCCAGGCACACTTACTGGGGGAGGGGAGGGGAGCAAGCCTTCCTGCCTTAAGCTCCCAGAACTCACCCTTGGAAGGGAGACTCCTGCAGACCTGCCTTGGGGTGCCCCAGACCAGAGTGAGTGAAACACCCCAGGCTCCAGGGTTCATGTTAATGATGAAAATGGTGCTTCGCACCTGGCATCAGGAAACATGTCTGCTCCGAGCTCTGCCTCTGCTCTGGGTGATCTGAGGCACGCCTGTTTCCCTCTCTAAGCCTCAGTTTCCACATCTGGAAAATGGGGAGGTGGTTTGCACAAATGATCTCTCATGTTCCTTCCAGCTCTGACATTACAGGACCTGTAACCACAGCTCCTCCCAGAGTTGCTCTAAGCATGTGGATCCCTACCTGGAAGAGCTCAGAGCTCCAAGAACCCAATCTCTTCCTCTGTGAGGTGGCTGGACATCCATTCCTCTCTCAGCTTCCCGGAACCATTCTTTTCCTTCCCACTTTCTCCAGCTCTTCTGTGTATGGACTTTTCCAGTTGGTGAGACGTTTTCAGAAATATTATCCCATCTGAGCTTCCCCACAGCCCTGTGAGATAGGCAGAGGACACAACGTGATGCTTTCAACATTGACCATGTGCCAGGCCCTTCCCATGCTGTGTCATTGACTCTTCCCTGTGGCTACCAGAATCCTTCTGGGAATATGGCAAAGTATAAATAGATGGTGGGTGGGTATTTAGATACATATGTGCATGGATAGTCCTCACCATGGCCCTACACCTCGCTGTTATTATCATTACCACATCACAAGGGAGGAAGTGAGGCTCAGACGGATTCAGTAATTGCCCGGGGTCTCTTGGCATCCAGGCAGGGGAATAGGATTCAAACCCAGGCCTCTGATCAAAGCCCATGGCCCTTCCTGTCACACTGAGCAATGCACAGATCAGCTTTCTTTGCTCCACTTTGCGAATGAGTGAATTAGGCGTGTAGAGATGAATGACTTTGTCAAGGTTTTGCAGCTCTGAGTAGCAGATCTAGGAACCAAACCTTATCTTTTACCTACAAACCTAGGGCTCTTTCTGGAAATATCACAGCTGCTGCAAAAGAAAAACCAGTGGGGTCCAACCCTCCCTTCCTTCCTCCCTCGCTCCCTTCTTTCCAGGAACATCCCCTACCCTTTCAAGTGCTTCCCCGTCCCACTGGGAACACATGATATGATTACTTGGGTCCATAACAGAGCTACCATTCCGCGCTCTGTGGGTCTTGGGAGGTTTGGGTTCCACAAAGCAGCCCATGTGCCTAGTGACCCACAGCAGCTGATCTGTGGGGTGCCAGGGTAGGGTGTGCTGACACACAGAGGGTGCTCAGCAGGGGCTCAGGCTGCACTCGGCCCCGTTCTGTGCATGTTGTATTTGGTGTGTCTGCCTGGGTCTGGGCAGGGCTGCCCTCTCCATCTGAGCAGATCCCCGGCAGAAGGTGGAAGCAGTGAACCTGGACTCTGCCTTCGCATCCTCTGGCCCGCTGCGGGCCCACCCTACCTCTCTGCTCTCAGTCTCCACTCTGGGCCCTTCGACCATTTACCCTGCACCAGGGTGACCAGCTTAAAGTTAGATGTTTCAAATTCAAGCTAATTGATGTGTGTCCCTTGAGTCATGAAAAACAAAAATCTCCCCCCTGAGTGTAACATTCAGAATTGTTTGGAAAACTCAGGCTTAAAACATAGCTCAGATCAGATCTTCTCCCTCTTTTCAAGAAATTATCAGCAGAGGAGTCACATGTGCTCTCCCTCTCACACATGTGTGTGTGTGTGTGTGTGTGTGTGTGTAGGGACTGTGCATTCGTTGAGGTATAAACTAAAACATACATCCAGTAAAGTGCACAAATTGTGTGCAGGGCTCACTGAGTCTTCACAAAGCGAATACACCTGTATCAGCTGGACCCAGCCAAGAAACAGCTCAGCCAGCACCACAGGCCCTCAGGCCCTCCCAGGCTGCCTGACCCCGGAAGGGCAACCACTATCTCAACTTCGAACTTCATAGAGCGTTTTGCCTTCTAAAAAAATGTGTACAACCAAACAATACAGTAAGTACCATTTTGCATCTGGCTTCTTTTGTTCAACATTATATTTCCTAACTATGTGTATATGCATACACTTGTACTTACTTACATTCATATACACATATATGTTGTGTAAAAAAATACATATATAATTCCTCCCCTTTTCTTGTTGAAATATTTTAAATCAAAACCCAACATATGTCATTGTGTCCCAATGTCCTTCAGTGTGTATCTAAAAATATGGATATTATGTATATAAGCACAAGGAATGCCATTATCCTACCTAGAAAAATTGAACAAAAAAATTCTCAGGCATCATCTACTATCTAGTCCACATTAAAAATTCCCAAACTCTGAACTCAAAAAGAACTTCACAGATGCAGGTGAGGCTCTGACCCCATCAGTGCTCGTGCCTCCTTCCCTCCTTCCTCAGGTCAGTGTGCTTTGCATCGCCTTTGGGAAAGAAGCCCGAACTCCTCTGGGTCAGCCACAGGAGATCCCCAAGTCTGGCACAGAACTCACAGAGGGTCAGGGTCAGCTGACTCGGACTGCCATCTCGTTTCTGAATCCCCTTTACAACACCCACTAAGACTCAGCTTCTTCGCGAACATCTCCCCCAACTTCCAGTGATATTTTCAGGCAGTACTGTTCCTTAAGCAGACGTCAACTCTGCCTCCCCCGGTGCTAGCATCCACCCTTAGCCCTTGTCCTCTGGGACCATACTAAATAGGCCTAGCTCTTTTTCCACAGGGAATGCCTTCAGATATATGGAGACGGCCCATGACTGTTCGCTTGTCACCCCCCCACCCCCAGACCATAAATTTTAGGCCCTTCCTCTGGTCTCAGTCAATCCCATTAATTTATTCTTACCCCTGCATACACATAGTCACCTGAATCTGGACATTTCCTAATGCTCCCTGCTCTGCAACTTTCCCCACCTTCCCCTGTCTACATCCCATCAAATTCCCGAGGCCAAAATGACACCATTTTCATGCGGCCTTTTCTGATGTGTACCATCTGATACATTCTCACCCTCTCCATTAACCAGGGAACCTGGCAGCTGCCTTGTGACATTTATTGTGTGCTCTGACGGGTCTTAAAGTTATTTGAGAATCTTCCTCATCCTTCACCAGATTCCAGATCCCTTGAAGACAGCCACTTCCTTACCTGCCTTGTTTTTCTGGAAACGTCCAGCAGAGAGTAAGTGCTACCAGTAGGTGCTCTAAATGAGCTCACTGGCGTGCTAGTTAGGACTCTTTTAGTTGAAAGTGGCAAATGCCCAACCCCAACTGGCTTAAATGGAAAAGGGAATTTCTTGCATTATAATGGAAAGCACAACAGTACAACCACTTTAGGCACAATGGGGTTCAGGTGATCAAGCCATGTCATCAGAAATGTGTTGTTCTCCATTGCTTGGCCCTCCTTCCCTCTGAGGTGGCCGCATTCCTTGTAGCCTCTCCTCAACTAGTAAAGACTATAGTCTCCCAGTTGAAGAGCGAGTGCTTTTTCTCAAAGCTTCAGCCAAAGCCTCAGGTCTGACCCTTGAAGGCCAGACTTGGGTCATCTGCACAATCCTGAACCAATCAGCCCCCGCAGCCAGGGAAGGCGGGGGCTCCTTTTGGCCTAGAGCTCAAGGGTAGGGTCTACCCATAGCACATGGAATGGGGAAGTGGAGGCTCCCCAAAGGAAAATCAGGGTGCTCTCACCAGAAGAAAGGGGACTGGGTGCTGGGCCAGACGAAGGACAGAGATCACTGGAGCTGGAAGGAGCCCTAGAAGAAGCAACTAGGTCTCCTGTCCCTGGGCTTCCTCTGGGCTCCTCTGTGTCCCCTGTGGGCCCTGGAGTGAAGAGGAAAAGCAGAAGGCCTGGCATGTGAGAACCAAGAGACCTGGGTACACCCCATCTCTGCACACAAGGTCGGCGGGACTGTGAGCCCATGACTTACCTTACCTGAACCTCAGTTTCTTTATCTGGAAAATAAGGCCAGAAATGTGGACCCTGTCTGCTGCATAGGCTGTTGACAGGATGAGATGAAACAGAATCAGGTGACGTGTCTGCATGTGTAGGGATGGTTCGTAATGGCTCAACGTCCTGCTAATGGGAAGAATCTTTAACACCTTCTGAACCAAGAGTCTGGCGTCTGAATGCATGTGTTCAAATCCCAGCTGTTTCTCTTTTGCTCTGGAAACTTGGCTGAGTTTCCCTTTCTTGACTTCAGTCTTCCTCATCTGTTGACTGGGGATAACTATAACTACCTCATAGAATTGTTGGGTCTATCAACTGAGTTAATATATATGACTCAATTACACTGTTTAGTGGAAGGTAAGCCCTATGAAAGGTCTTTATAGGTACCATTGTTATTGCTTCCTTCCCCCTGTGTGTGTTATTCTTTATTCTTCTCAGCTAGATTGTAAGCTGCCCGGGGGTGGGGCCCATAGGAGCTTCAGGCTTTTCTTATGCTCCCCCTTCCCTGGTATGTGCTTGGCAAATCCTGGAGTCAGCTGGTGGATGGCTGTAAGAGCCTGGCAGGGTCATGGGCCCTGACCAGATTAGAAGTAGATGGAGCCTGCCTGGAGCTCACCCAGAACCAGGTCTGCTATGGAGCTTTCCTTGGACTTCCGGTTCCTCAGAACAGGATGATGGAAAAGGTGTGTTTGCAAGTGGGACTTGAAGATGCCTGGCAGGAGACTCATCCTGGATGGAGGAATAGTGGAGAAAGAGTTTCTCCTTTAAGAACTTCTGTACTTCCCTTGCCCTTTGACAGTCCCTATGTCAGTCTAGCCTCTTGGCGGATGACTAAGTGGAGGTCTGGAAATGTCAAGGAACTTAGCCCAGGTCACACAGTCAGCCATAGCAGGACCGTTTTGGGACCTCCGTTTCCCAGCTCAAAGCCCAAACCTGAGCCACCTCACCTTATGCACATCTGCTCAGAAGAGAGGGAAGTTGTCCTGTTCCTCCTTTCCAGACCCAATAAACATTCCTACCAGGGGTAACTTCTGTTCTAACTCATTAAGATACTTCTGAATAATAGCACTGGTCATGTTATCTCTACACTGTATTCAGCTTTAAAAAAAAAAAACAGCTGGGGGAAGTACCCTCTTCCTGCTGCAGACTTTCTAGGGCAGACTGCTCAGTCTCCCAGGGGCCAGAAGTGGGTGGCCAGAAAGGCCTCATTTGCATGCTTTCTGAGAAGTCTTGCACAAACTTTAATATAACTCTAAATGTGGTCTAAGGCAACAAAAAGGTTTTGTTGTTTGTTTTTAAATCGAAAGTAACATGAAGTAAAATAAATAAAGCAACCTAATCTTAGGGTAGAGCTTGATAAGTTTTTACATGTAATCAGCAGCCAGATGCAGAACATTCAGTTTTAATATATTACAATTACAATTGCTTCTAGAGCCATAGTCTCTTAATTTCCTTGTTTTAATTTCTTCTTATTGGTGTATATCCCACACATGAAATGAGAATCGTGGTGGATGAAGGTATTTGTCAAATCTCAGAACACCAAGCTGTGAGGGTCCTCCTTGGAATTTAAAGGAGGTCACGTAAGGCCACATAGGAGGAAGTTGGCTTATTCTCATTTACCTCTTTCCCCCAGATGCTGATCTCTTGGTTAGTGGTTCCCAACCTCTTTTCTACCCCCACACCTGAGGGATACCACACACTCCCTTAGGATTAGTGGCTCAGTGTATCAGTGACATTTAAAAAGGGAGGGGGTGCAGTTTGAAAAAGTGTGCACTCTGACATCTGCCCCCACTTGGGTTGAGGTGTGAGACTCACTGATTGAGTGTTTCTCCCTTATCCAGAAATGTCACCAATGAGAAGAGACAGCTCGGTTAATAGCATCTCTGCTGGCTAAGACCCCATTTCTTAAGTGTACGTTCCCTTTACCAGATCCACTGTTCGCCCTTCTCTGCCCTTCTCTGTGCCCTGAGAGGCTGACCGCGGTGCGCTGCCTTTGGCCAGAGGTGGTGGGAGAAGATGGGAGAGATGGGTCTGGTATGCCTTCCCTGCACCTTCAGCGCTCTTTCTGGCAGCGGCTGCTTCTCCCTGTCCTGCTGGACGGCCAGGGCTCGCTAGGCTCTAACAACATCATTTCCTCCCCCTTCCAGCCCTAGGGATGGTCATGGTTTCCGGCTGTTATTGGGCTCTGAGCACACAGGATCCCTTGTTGTTCTCTTAGCCCTGCCCACACCTCTAGATAGAGATTCTCCATTAACGCTTTTTCCTTTGAACCATCTGGGTTGAAGTCTGTTTCCTGATGGACGCTTGACTGATCCAGAGATCTTTGGACCAACAGAAATGCTACCATATTTAACAGTCATTGATTATAAGATGTATCTAGCTTTTAGAAATGTTAGAACATCAAAATGTGTGGCTTACTATAGCAGAACGATGGCAGATTCACTCCCGCATGATGAATCAAGGACTGTTTATCATCAAGACATGGAGTTTGCTGCTGACGTTTCAAGGCTGGGAGCATGGGTAACCAGCAGAGCACCAGGTGGAAAGTCACATGAGGTGCTTTTGAGTTCAGCTCTGACCCCCAAAGGCTGGGAAATCCTGAGTGGGCTGCCTTGCCGCTGTGTTCCCCTGCCTCTGTGGCAATCCAGGGTTGCCCAGACTGCTGGGGAGGCTGTGTATGTGAAAGAGTTTCATGAACTGTCCACCACTCAGATGTGTGAGCCAGGGCAGCCCAGAGCAGGCAACCATTCTGGGACTCAAGTCGGGGCCCAAACACTGGACTGGACAAGGGAGGAAACCAGCATCTGCAGGGCAGGGAGGTCCCAGCAGCCCGGAGAGGCCATGGGCAGACAGCCCCAAACCACCCTTCTTTGACTTCCTCCCCTTCCCTCACCTGAAGTGACTTTTCTTATGCTGAGTGAAAGTGCTAGGCTATTTATTTATTCCGCGGAGAACTAAGAAGCACCTCTAAGTGTAGGACAGAGTCATGCAGCAGATGAAGTCCACGGCTTCTGCAGACTAGTAAGAGAGAAACAAAATTCCAGTCAGAGGCAGGCAGGACATGTAGTGTCCTGGGTAAGAGAAAGAGCCTTGGTGTCATAGAGGACCAGCCGCACTTCCTACTGGGTCACTAACCCAATAACCAATTATCCTGGACAACTTACTTCATCTCACTTTCTTGATTTGCGACCAGGAAATGATACCCATCTCAATCGTTTTTTGGGAGGATTGCAAGACACAATCCCTGTAAAGTATTTAGCCTGGTGCCTGATTCTTGGGAAGCACTCAGAGGTTGGCCTCTATTCTTAGTATTTTATTCCATGGAGCCAGAGTACCCTTTCTAACTGGCTGATCCTGGAATGATTCCCCAGGAAGGGGACAATAACCTGGGCTTGGAGGCTGAATTCTCGGTTTGGCATTCACAGTTCAGCGGAGGTGCCAACTGGACCAGCGGGTCAGTCCGCCAGCACCAGAGCGCAGGTCTGTGGGTCCCGTGCTCCGGGGAGGGCTGAAATGTGGGGACTGGCTGAGGAGCGCAGGCCTCCCGGCTGGCAGAGGGAGCCAGCACAAGTTCTGGAGCACGGCAAGGCGGGGATCAAAGCGCGCTGAGGCAGGCCAGGGCGCACCAAAGGGGGGTTAGCGACTTGCATCAGCACAGGTTCCGTGATGCTCTGCAGACGTCTCGGCTCTGCTGGGCTTTACGGGAACCCACAAGAAAGGAAAGGGCCAGGCAGCAGGCAGGGCGGGGACGGGGGCGGGCGAGGGTGCGCTCGCCTGCCCGCGCGCTCCCGGTGGCGCCTGCCCGGGCTTGGGCGCGCCCGGGACGGCGGAGGCCGCAGAGGAAGCTCCCGCTCCCTTCCCCCCTCCTCCTTTCCTCTCCCCGCATTACTGGAAGGACTGTGTGGGAGAGACCCAGAAGCACCCAGATTTTCGAGCGCAGGGTGGGGGAGGGCTGGGCAGTCGCTGCTGCTCGAAGGAAATCCAAAAGTGCGTGTGTTCGCGCCGTCTCGAGAAGCGGCTGCTCCCGGGAGGGCCATGGGCGCCCGGGCTGCTCCTCCCTTTGCAGCCCCGCCAGAACTCGCTAAGGCGGCCGGGGGCCGTGTGGCGCGGGAGGGGAGGGGAAGCGAGTGAGAAGGTGTCACGATTTCTTCTCCTGAGCTCCCCCCGGCCCCGCCCGCCACCGTCCCCACCCCCAGTTTTCTGGGTTTCGCTGCAGCCGCTGGGGAAAGGGCTGATCGGTTTTGCGTCAAAGGACTGCATTTACTCAGTCCTGCTGGGAGAGGCGCGTAAACACCCTGGCAGGCAGGACGCGGGGATGGAAAAAAAAAAAACTCAGCAACAACAGATCCGCCAGCCCTCGCGGCCGGTGGGTCCACCCACCTGCCCCACACCTCTCGCGGGGCGGCGGAGCTGGGGACTCTGCTGAGCGGGCCGCGGAGGGGGCACGAGGCGTCTGCCAGCCTCGCCTTGGGGATGGAGCTCTGTCCAGAATGTGTTTTATAGCTGTAAACAATGACCCCGAGTATTGTTTGGGATTACCGTATCTTGGGGCCGTTGGGACGGCCAGATACAGCCAGCCGTCCCGGAAACGCCAGCGCTTTATAGAGAGCCCTGGGAAAACTTTTGAGTTCCCGGCTCTATTTTTCTTTCCTAAAACCCCCCCACTTCACAGACAAGGAAACTGAGGACTGGATCTATGATGTGTTACAGTGCACAGCGCTTCACAGTCCCCACACACCTTCGTAGTGGGTCCTCAAAGGACTCTGTGTTGCACAGATGGCGCCATATATGAGTTGGGTAAACCGAGGCTAAAGAACGGCTTCGACCAGACCCCAAGTCCTTCGAATTGTAGTTCAGTGCTCCTCTGAATATCTCTGCAGAAAGATTGAAGTTCCAGAGCTGTCAAGGGCCTTAGAAGGTCATCAGTCCTAACTCCTTAATTTTATAGGAAGAAACTGAAGCACAGAGAGGTTAAGGGACTCGCCCCAGGTCCCACAGCTCATAAATAGCACAGCCTGGCGTTCGTAGGGCCTGTGCTCTTTAACCCGTACCTCGCCCCGCCCTGCCCAGCTAGGAGTCCGACTATCTACTCCCTGAACTTTGCTCCAAAACAGCTGAAGACGACGTTGGAGCACACCCTCTCCCGCGCCTCCTGCCTTACCCGCCCGCCGTCCCCCGCCTTTTAAAACTTCGTAACAGTAGAGTTTGCTTATAATGCCCGATTACTCCTATTAGATGCGTCCTAATTGCCCGGCATGGAGGGCGGCAGGAATGTCTTGACTGGTTAATTTCTTCTTCAAGGCTACTCCTAACAAATTAATTGTAGGGCCAGGGGAGAAAAAAAAAGGTGGGGGGAAGCAATGGGCAGTCAGCCACGGAGGGAAAAACAGGCCGGCCCCGCCCGGCGGCGCCGCACCCCGCCAAGGCCCGGCCGCAGGGCGGCGCGGGTACCCTGTGCGCCCAGGGCGCCTGCTGCACCGCGCGGCGCCGCGGAGGGCGCCGGTGACCGGGCGCGTCCGCGCCCTCCCTGAGAGCAGCTCTGCGCGCCCGGCGCCCGGCCTCGCGGTGGCGTCTCACTGAACCGTCCGTCTCGCTCTTCAGGACTGCGATGTTTTTGTGAAACCCAGCGCCGAGGCCCGCGCGGCCACTCTCGGGGCCCCGCCCCGCCCCGCGCCCCTTCCCCGGGCGGTGGAATTGGGGGAGCCCGAGACGCGCGCGGGGGCCGGCGAGGGAATCCCTCTCCCTCCACGTCACCCGAAAGCTAGGGAACCCGCATTCGCGTCCTCTAACGCAAATGACCATCTTTGGCAACGTGCGCCAATGGAACAGACCAAGGGCGCTGGGCCGGTGGAGCGAGGTGGTGAGGGGTTGGTGGGGGGAGGGCCAGGGCTGCCTCGGTTCTCCCAAACCGCGCCGGGGGTCCTCTCGCACCCCGCCACCGCCTTTCTCCCTCGCGCAGGGTGTGCGGCTGGCGTCAGTGCGGCCCGGAGCCGGGACAGAGAGGGCAGCGCAGCGCCCGCCTCCTCCAGCGCCCTTCTCTTCCTCCTCCTCCTCCTCCCCGGCCGCCTCCCCCCGCCTCGCCGCGCGCTCCTCCCTGCAAGGTGGAGTCTGGGGTTGACGTGAGTGAATCCACATGGTACAGGGGCTGGAGAATAAAGAGTGTGGAGTTGAACTCGTGCCATTGTAGTGACTCATCTCGGGCAGAGCGCAGGGGCTCCGAGCGAACCAGCGAGCAAGTGAGCGGCGCCCGCGGGACTGAGAGAGGGAGAGAGAGGCGCGGACGGGCAGGCGGGCCCGTCCGGGAGCGGGCGCGAGGCTAGGGGTGCAGGTCCGGCGCGGGGCCGCGACCCTCTCAGGCCGGCTCAGCTGGAACCCCACGGGACGGGCGCAGGCTGTCTTCATCTAGTCAAGTGTCCGAGCCGCTCCGAAACTCCGGCGGCGAGTCGGCCACAGGAAGTTTATTCTCAGCCCCTTTTCTAAAAGGAGGAAATAGAAGTTTCTCCAAGCGGGCAGCCTTTCTTTTCGTTTTTTTTTTTTCCTTCCCTCTTTGAAATCGGGGGCTCCTAGGCCTGGCAAGCGTGACCCCTCCGGGATCCTCTTCTTTTTTAATTTCCAATTTTTGATTGGGCCGGCGGTCCCGGCTGGGCTCCGGCTGCGCGCGGGGGAGGGACCGGGGGACGCGCGGACTTTTTAGAGGGAGGGACTGGGTGGACAACTGGTCCCGCGGCGCGCGGAGGGCAGGAGAGAAGAGCCTCGCTCGGCGCCCCGGAGGCACTGTTCCCGGAGAGTCGCCGCCTCCCGGTCCGCGCCGGCCGCCGTGGGGGAGAAGCCCGGGAGCGCCCACCCGAGCCTGAGGCGCGGCCGGCAGGCAACCAGAGCGCAGCAGCCGGTGCGCGGCCGCGGCCGCGGCGAGGGCTGGGGAAGAAAAGCACCCTGTTTCCTCTCGGGCCCCCACCGCGGATCATGTACCAGGATTATCCTGGGAACTTTGACACCTCGTCCCGGGGCAGCAGCGGCTCTCCTGCGCACGCCGAGTCCTATTCCAGCGGCGGCGGCGGCCAGCAGGTAGGTGCGGGGCCCCGGGTGCACCTGGCGGAGCGGGCGGGCCCCTGTCTTCCTCTCCGCCCCTGCCGCTTTTGCTCTTTTACCTTTCTTGGCTTGGGGAGAAAATTCCCATGGGCCACCATTGTAAGTTCTGGACTTTCGTCTTGTCCTGCCCCACATCAACCTCCGCCACCACTTTTCTTTTTTTTAACTAGAGCAGGGAGTGAGCTCTGAGAACCAACAAACCCTTTCCTTCTCCCTACATCTCATCCAGACAGGTTCCTTGAACTGCAGGTCCCCTTCCCGGGACCCTGTGACCCTCTCCCGGGACCCCACCCTCACTCCCCTCCCCCGCCTTCCCTCTCCGTGGTGGACCAAAAAAATCTTTGCTCCCGCTGGCCCTTCCTTATCCAGGGACGCTTTTCCTGCAGGAAAGCAGTCTCCCTCTCTTCGCTCGCTCTCCAGCAGCCTTAGTTAATTTCTGAAAGAGGTTGGGGACTCAGAAACATGGTTGGGTTCCTGCAAGTACTCCGGAGTGAGAGCTAGGGCTGCCTCTCTGGGAATCAGGTGTGAAGGTCAGGAAGAAGGAGGTCAGCCTCTATAGTCTCGGGCTGCGCCTGTGTGCCCTGTGCCCGTCCATCTCCTGTTAGGGTCAGAGCAGGAGCCTGCACTGGCTCCAGAAGGGGTGCTTTGATGGTCTGGGGGCACCTGGGGCAAGGACGCCTGCAGAGAGAAGTCAGAGGAAGAGACCTCTTAGGCTCCTGGATGGTTCTGGAAGCAGAAAAACAACTTGTTTCTAAAGCAGCCGGACTGGTTTGCACTGGAGGAATTGTCCATGAGATTTGTGTGTCTATAAAATACTAGAAAGGTGCTGCTGGTGGGGTGGTGGTGGGGAGCCTGCCTTCCGCAGCAGCCAGCCACCCACCCACCCCCCAGGCTTATGAGGGAGCTGGCCTTAACAAGGCCACTACAACCTGAAGCCCACCTCTGTCAGGATCTGTGGAATCTCTAGCCAAGTTGGCTGCAGCAAAAGTTGCTCCTGGTAAGGCGGTGGCCTTGGCCTCTAGAAGCCAGCCAGTGAAGAGGGGCTGGGGTGGGCTTCTAGGGAGGGGAGGCGCCTGCTGGGGAGTAAAATGGAAACACAGCTCTTTGGGATCCAAAGAGGGATACCTTTTCCAAAGCATCTCCCCAAATCCAGTGAGTCCCCCAAATGGCTTTTCTGTCTTCCCTTACCTCCCCTGCTGTCCTCAAGCACCCACCTGAGAGAGCCCAGTCTATGCACTGAGGGTGCAGTCAGTGCACCCTTAGAACTGAGCACCATTGTGATGATTTTCAAATCTTGTCCTGAAAGTATTTGATATTGTTTGTTCTCCAGCCCTTTCGGTGGTTCATACTGAGTCCAAATATCATTAGGCAATGGGTTAGAGTTATTTATGTTATTTATACCTATTTCCCCACCAACTCAACAGCCCCCCCCCCCAAAACATCCCTCTCCTCCTCCCCAAATCAGCAAAAGAGCTTTTGATTCCTTGTGTCTTCTGCTGTGTTTCTGTAGGCAGTTATCGTTGCTGTGTTTCTGTAGGCAGTTATCGTTGAAATATACAATCTTGCCTCCTGGCTTTGCTCAGACTCTGGGGCCTAGATGGGAAGTCAGACCGGACATCAGTGCCCCAGTTGAATAATCTGTGTCACTAGGGCTTTGAGCCCAGGATGTGAGTGGAGGCAATTCCCTGTTTTGGAAGAAAATCAGACAGGAAACCAGCGCTAGGAAGAAGGAAGAGAACTCAGTCCAGCAGTGTAATGGGGCCTCATTACCAAAGCAAAAAGCAGCTGTTGGCTAATTCCTAGCATGCTGTAACACATGAGGATTTTGCAATTAGTGGTAACTACTGCACGGGGTTTTCGCATATACGCCTGCCCGCTCAGCCCAACAGCTTCAGTGAAGCGCCTTTCAAACCGCAGGGATTGGCAAGGTAATGCCATTTTAGACGAGTTTCTCAGCCTGTTCACTCTGAGGGGAGGAGGATGGTAAGAGGAGCGGGAAGGGTTTTTCCATCATCTCTCCAACTTTGAGCAAAGCTGTTCTATGGTCCTAGGACTGACTTGAGAGGCTTTTTTTATTTCACAAGTCTATGCTATGACCCCACCCGCTCTCAGGCTCAAGGTAACTTTATCACATACCAGATGAAACCTGTAATCTCTTTATTTCTCTCAGCTTCCTTTATGGGGAGACTTTTCCTGGCAGTTACTGATGGGCCTTCCTCCTGTGGCGTCTCCGTGGGCCAGTCAGTGTAAGAGGGTTCTCTGGCTTTTCCTCTGGCAAAGTGAATATTATTTTTAGCTGATCTCTTTGTTTGTGGGCTCTAAGATCCCTGGTAAATTTGCTGCTATTTACTCAACCCAGAACTTTCCTCTTTAGCTTCATAAAGATTAATCTTAATACATGGCCATGAGTTCCAGTGACTTGGGTGCGGGGGATCGTGGGGGAGCAGACAACTCTTTGTTGAAACCTCTGTTCTTGTATATGGCAGGAACTTGAAGCATGAAAAATATTTCCTGTTCCAGTTATAGCTTTAATCTCAAAGGTTGATCATTGGTGATTTTGTTTTATCAGTAATAGTGACACACGCCTCCCATCCTGGCTTTTTCTTTTTATTGTTGTTGTTTTCTCTGTCTCCTAACTTTCCTAGGAAAACACCTCCCAGATATATGCCCTGCCTGGTTGCTCGACTATTACGGTTTCAGGGCCTGAGCATTACGCAACCCAGCCAGTTACACAAACATAGGTCATTTCATAACTTGTTTTCATCAGCTAGGCCCCCTTTTCATGAAAAAAAACAAAACAAAAACAAGACCCAGAACTTTTCCAAGGTTGTCATTTGTTCCTCAGATAACTTGTGAAAATAAATCAAGGGGGACAGTTCCTTTTTGGAATCAAGGAATACCAGACCATTGCTCTACTCTGGCAACCACCCTTTCCCAAGAAACCTGCGTGCGCACACACACACACACACACATGCACAAAATTCCCCGTAGTGAACTTTTGCCAACTGTACCAGGCTGGGACATTCCTCACATCAAAGAACTTTTACCAGAAATGACTGTGATTCCTAAGTCAGCCCCAATCATGCCTCTCTGTCGCCCCCTATGGGACGTTCTGAGAAGAACTATCCAGGGAATGTATTTTTCCAGCCCCAGAGTGGTAACTTGGTGAGTTTTCAGAATTCTTAGGATTTTTTCTTCTTAATTCAGGACAGATAAATGCCATATATTTAACAGTGGTTAACTAGGAACTGCTTGACTTCGAAATGCAGTTTCTTTTATTTTTTTCTGTTCTAAATAAAACTGGTTGAAAAAGGAGTGCTTTTTTTCTTTCCCTATTTTGATGTCAGTCCGTTCATTAGGGAGCAAACACAGTCTATGAATCCCCTAGGTTAGTTTTCTTGCTGTGTTTGTATTAGGACGCTGGGAATTGTTTCGGGAGGTGGTGGTCAGAATTGGTGGGAAGGTGGAAAGTGGATATTAAGGGTTTGGTGCTTTTTTGTTCTCTTTGGGTCTGGATCTTACAGATGTTGTAGATTAGGATCGAACACAATGTTATCCCAGGAATTTATTCCCCTGATTCTTGATGGTGGAATTCAGTATCACTTTCTCATCAGCGTGAGTGGGGTGGACCAGCAGTCATGTGTTGTGTGAGTGGCAGCTGAGGTTTCCTATCCAACCCCCTGAGTGTGCTTCCATTACTTTATCTCTGCCCGCCTCATTATTCAAGGTGAGTGTAAAGCTAGGAACCTCATTTTCAAAAAACTTTTCTTCGTAGAAACACACTGGTACTCACACATCCAGATCGCTGTCGTGCCCCGCATAGTTGTCCCTTGAGGGGACTGAGTGCCATGGCTGTTAGGCACAGAAAGTCTGCATATGCCTTCCGCGTGCCCCATTATAATGCCCTTCATTTGGCATTGCCTTCAGCAAATCCTTTTGAAAATCCTTCCTGCTAACAAATCTGTGTCCATGTGAGGGTGAATGTCATATTCGGAAGCCATCGGGAGATCTGGCCTATTAGGAGCCCAGTCTGCCATACAAGGTCTGGGTGATGGGGCTGGGCTGAAGCAGAGTTTGCCCCCGAGGCTAGTGAGCTTCTCAGTTTCAGGGGTCTGCCTGGCAGAGCAGTCACCAAGACCGGGCACACCAAAGCAGGCACCTTTGCCATCTATACCGTCAGGGTTTTTTTCCTCTGTTAAACAGGAACAAAAGCACTGGTTTGGGGACTTGAGGAAGCCAACTTCCTGGTCTATTCGTTGAAAGAAAGAAAAAAAATAGTGTCGTTACTTTGTGGATATGTCTCATCCATGTAGTATGTGGTCTTTTTTGATGGCTGCAGCATTTTATAAAGACAGCAGCTGCCCTGACTGAGGAAAATATATCTGTTCCCAACCCCACTTGGTAACCCTATGCCTCTCGGACTCACTGGACCAGAGAGGGACGATGTAAGTGTTCTCTTGCCCGGCTCTGTCTCTCTCCTGTCATGTGGCAGCGACTTGGCCATTCTCACCCCGCTGTGGTTCTCGGGAAGAGGAGATGACATACCCTTCCCATTGAGTGCAGAGCTGTCTGAGGGTTGGCAGAGGTATAAAAGGCACACACAGGATGGTCGAGAGAATCCCCCAAGCTTTGGGGCAGGTTTTCTGACCAGAAGGGCCTTGGGAGGAAAGCAAGTGGGGAACCTGGGGTTGACTCCCTATCAACCACTTGCTTCTTTTCCTTTTCTTTCCCTGGCATTTAGAAGGAGGGACTAGCATGGTTCTTTCAAGTGGACCTGGGAAAGAGAGGAAGGTGACAGGTCACATGCAATAGTGTGTGTATACTGTAAAAATTTGGGAAATCGTGAATTATTAGCAACCAGTTTTTGCTGTGATATAAGTGGCTTTCCTCAGATAGGAATGAAAGGTCAAAGGGCTGTCCAGTGCAGAATCTATGAAGACTGGCAGAATTCCATATAGGAGGCTGAGGAGAACATCCCAGTTCAGTACAAATATAGAGTGTCTGAGTCAAACGGGACTTTAACTGATAGTCTGGGGCAAATGAGGCAGGGTTTGCCCTTACCGTCTCCTTTTCCCCTGAGCCAGTCTCCTGGGATATTGGAATTTTCCTTTCCTATGCTGGGAATCTAAAAAAGAGGGGGGGGGGTTCCTTAAAAGTAAGAACTCAGGCCCTTCCTAGACATGCACAGTCATGCCTGCCTGCTGAGACAAGTCACAGGCATGGGGTACACGGCTTGTATGCTTGGTGGCCTGGTTGGAAATCAGTCTGATAGAGAAATGCCTGTTTGAAGGGATGGGCCAAGAGCACCAACCCTGGCTTCCATCCCAAATGCCATTTCTGCCCAGCTCAGGAGTTTCTGGGATAAGCCCTGAGCAATCCATGTCTGCAGGAAAAGGGAACCCAAACCCTACTTCCTGGGCCCTTCTACACAAGGCTGTGGTTGTGACCCTCATTTCTGAATTTGAGGCCCTGCTGTAGAGTTCATAAAGATCATTTCCCAGATCAGCAACTGCTGGGGTGCAGGGACTTCTCTGACCTGATGAATTTGGGACTCCTGTGTTCTGAGTTGTCTTTTGCATAGGCAGCAGGAGGAGGACACACATACTTACTGAGCACCCCAAAAGCACCCTTAAATACAGGGTGCTGCAGGATAAAGGAGGTTCTGGTGTCCAAAGACCCACAGCAAGGCGTGTAAGGGCTTGAACTTCCGCCTCAGGTCTGGAGACTGAATCTGATGAGAGAGAGTCCATCCTGTGACCCCTTGGACCAGAGGAATAGTTTTTAGTTCTTGTTTTCTCCTTTCCTCTCTTTATTTTTCCCCCCATCCTGAGCCTAGGAGATAAGAATGATCCTCTAGAACAGAGGTCCCCAAACTATGGCCCATGTATTTTTGTAAAGAAAGTTTAATGGAAGTCAGGCACGCCAATTTGTTTACACATTGTCTGACTGCTTTCACGCTACAGTGGCAGAGTTGAGTAGTTGCAAAAGAGGCTGTATGGCCCACAAAGCCTAAAATATTTACTATCTGGCCTTTTTCAGAAGAACTTTGCCAAACTCAGCTCTAGGAAGTTGGTGGGGGTCAGTTTGTCCTTTTATAGGCATTCTTGCCCACCCAGAAGTCAACAGGATGACACAGTTAAATAAGCATTTAGAGGCTTTGCCAGGCTGGAATGCCACATAGCCTCCAGCATCTTCTGTCCCTAGAGGAGGAGCTTCTAGGCTGGGGGTGGGGGTGGTTGGAGAACCCCAGGAGAGTCAAGTGAGGTCCAGGGTGACCTCGTCTCTGCCCCTACTCCCAGCGCACACCCAGCGCTGCAGTGGGCACCAAACCTCCCGAATGCCTGCATCAGGCAAACCTATCTTGGTTTCTGCTCAGGGTTAAGCTGTTCATCGAGAACAGTGGTTTATCTCCAACATGATGTTTGACTGATTCTGGGTCTGTTGGCACTGAACACCAGCCTAACTTCACAAACTCCTAGCTCACTTCTTTTCTATCACAGTGTCACTTTCTGAATAACCATCATAGCTGAGACAAGATACCTCTGCCAGATCTCATTTCAACTTGCGTGTGTGTCTTGAGAGGCTTCTCCTGGAGACAAAGCCTTCTTTATCAGAGCCCCAGTCCCCTCTGGGGATGGGACATTGTTTTCCTTGCAGTTTAGAGCCAGTGTGTTATCCAGATGGCTTTACCTCCCTCTGAAACCAGTTGTACATGCATTTAGAGGCAGTCATTACCTGCTGCCTTGTGTTTATTGCTGTCTTGTTTTGTCTAGACCAAGTCATTGCTGCAAGGAATCTGGCTGATGGCCGGGGAGCCCGTTCTGTAGACCTGCCATCACAGAGCAAGTGGGCTGGAGGGCCCTGGAAGGGCTGAGAGTCTTGCACTTGTTCCTGAGGGATCTTGGTCCCCAAGCTCTGCTTCAGGAGTTTTTGTTGCTTTCCCTAGCTTGAAATGGGAGCTTTTTCTCATTTGTTGGAGTGAGGATTAAATTTCCTGGGTGCTTTCCTGACAGTTCCCCCAAGAGGTGGAGGGTCACATTAAACCATTGCTGGACACCCTGGGTATTCTTCAAACCCAGACCTTGACTTGGGGAGAGAAATGGAATAAAAATGTTGGGTGCTTCCCAGGAGCGGGAAGCTGGCCGTTCTCCCTGGAGCCAGCCCGTGCAAAGTGCCCAGACCCTTACCGTGGTGACGCTGGCGGTGGTACTGGTGACGATGTCATCTTCCATTTGTCTGGAGCAGCGTTTCTCAACCCTGGCTGCTCACTGGAATCTCCTCAGGCATTTTTTAAAAATGCCTTATCAGAACCCCACCCCAAACCAGTTATTTTAGAACTCTAATGGTGAGGCTGGCTCCCTCATTGGTAATTTTAAAAAGCTCCTCAGAATAATGTGCAGGCAGGGTTGAGAACCACTGGTATGTTTTTATAGCCTGTGATTAACAAGGAGCTACTTACTTAATCCTCAACACAGGGCAGTGAGTCTGGGTATATTCCCCTTTACAGGCGGGGACTGAGTTCTCACTGATTCGCTGAGGCCTCGAATCCAGGCCTCCTGTCTGGACAGTGCTGACTCCCCCAGCCTCCCACCCAGCAAGCAGCCCACGAGAAGCAGCCAGGCGGGCCTCCATGCTCCTGTGTGCATCGCGTCACACACATGTTCTCGGTGCCCTGCCTCTTCACGGCCCAGCCCTGTCTGTCCACCTGTAGCCCTTAAAGATCATTTCTCACTCGGACTCTTCCTTGTTCACTGCACCTTTCCTCCACACACGCCCATGTATACCTGCTGCTTTTCAGTCAGCTCCTGATAAAAAGCCCAGTGGTCTGCCTTCTGAGGTGACTCGGACCCCACTGCACCCAGCAGCCCTCCTCACTTGAATGCCTGTGGCCGGCAGCCGAGGGCAGTCTGGGAGGTGAGGCAGCCCCATTCCACCCCCCAGAGTGGGGTCAGGCTGCTGACAGGGCAGTAGCAAGGAAGGGTCCCCCACTCCCTTAGCTATAATGAGGTGCTCCAAGCATCACTTACATGGTAGGAACCCAGATGTCGCCAGGGGCAAAGGCGGTGGTGGCAACTGCCATCACTGCTAATACTTCTGGTTGGTCCAACTGGGCCAGAATAGGGGGGAGGCTGTAGCATCCATGCTACCGATGGCAGGATTTCATCTGAGATCAGACAGACCTGTGGGGCCTCCTGGGTGAGAGGGAAGGCCTGCAGGGACCCTTGGCAGGGCTGACCTGATGTTCTGAGGGCAGTGTGGATGGATGCTGGCACTTGGGGCTGAATTTCGAGGAAGAAAGCAATGCTACAGAAGCTTGTGTAGCACCATGTTTGAGAGTATAGTCTCTCTGTCAAGCTGACCTGGGTTTGACTCCTGACCCCACTGTGTATTAGCTAAGTGGCCTTAGATAACTTACCTAATCTCTCCATGCCTAAATTTCTGCTTCTAAAATTGAGTTAATAGTAGTTCTTACCTCAAAGGGAGAATTAATGAGCTGATCTAGGTTAAACGCTACCGTGGTACCTGTCGTTGAGGAAGTGTTCAGTAGGTGTTCGTTATTGTCATCATTTCACCCACCAGGTTAGGGAAGAAAAGATTTGCAGAACTTTTTGTGGAAATAAGAATCATCTGAGGATGAGGGTTCCATTCAGGGAGTGTTCCCCTGAAAAGCTGGAAGTGGGGAGTCCTTCCCTTCTCCCTCCTCTCTCTTCCTAGTATCTGCCCTGAAGAAAGGTCAGGTCCAACTGCTGAGGACCATGACCTGTTTTAGCTTTTGCACTCTGTCATCATCTTATATTTTAAACAGAATCCTTCCTGCAGCACGTTCCAGAGAGCTCCGCAAAGTGGTCTGTGCATAGATGAAGAGACGCGGATGCAACTCTGAGCTAGCAGCACCAAACTTTCCCGCAGACACATCTGTGAGCAGATAGGTGGATTATGTAGATAGGTAAAGAGACGGTGCGTCTGCCCTGAGCGAGATGGGGTAAAGCAGGACAAGGAAGCTAAGGGAAGCAGGGCAGCAAATGCTGCCACTTTCGATCTCTGGGATTGGAGGGCACTTTTTCATGGGCCTGATCTCCCCATGGTGGGATCCCAGCCCCGTCCTGAACCTGTCTGGAAAGTAACAAAAGCAGACACGATAAGCTTCCCGGTGGTCGGTGTTACTCCAGAGCTGTTGGTATGCAAATCTCCTTAAGGGGTCCTGAGCTGGTACCCTGGGGAATAAATGGCAGGTGACCCTTTTTATCAGGAGCTCAGGAGGCCTAAGTGGGAGGCCTGTCCTGCTGCTGCTGTGGGCATAGCTGGCCTGGGGAGCCTGCTGAGGGCAAGCAGCAGTCACATCCTAGAAGTCATTTGGGGTATGACCACATCCTTGCTAAGCCGCCCGGGGATGGAGTTCCTAGGACCTCAGTTGGGGAGCAGATCTGACGTGGGGCCCCAGGAATGAAGACTGCCCTGTTCTTGGATGCAGGACCTGCCCGGACTTGTCCAGGGAAGCCCACTTGGTATCTTGACCGTGGCCCCCTAAGCACTAACTCTGCTTTCTGCTAGTTTTTGCCTCCTGCTTGGCTTGTCCTGTTCTGCTTGGTGGTTATTGGCTCAATGCTGTTTTTCTCCTCATTGTAGAAGTTCCGGGTAGATATGCCTGGCTCAGGCAGCGCCTTCATCCCCACCATCAACGCCATCACAACCAGCCAGGACCTGCAGTGGATGGTGCAGCCCACCGTGATCACCTCCATGTCCAGCCCGTACCCCCGCTCGCACCCCTACAGTCCCCTGCCGAGCCTGGCCTCTGTCCCTGGGCACATGGCCCTCCCAAGACCCGGCGTGATCAAGACCATTGGCACTACTGTGGGCCGCAGGAGGAGAGATGAACAGGTACAGCTCAGATCAGCATTAAGGAGCCAACTTGGTGGCTTTCAGGGCCTCGTAACAAAGAGTGTTCTTCTGCAGACTGGTGGGAACAAGGTCAATGTTCTGGGCACACTGGGGAGAAGAGGGGGCCAGGGGCCAGGAGCACGTGACCCTCATTGGAGGCAGAGCTGGAGGCCCGAGTCAGGCCTGGCTCTGTCATCCCGCCCGTGTCCCTGAGAATCTGAGTCTCCATTTCCTCTGTGCGAAATGGGGATAATGGTACCTGCCAGCCAGGCCTTGTTGCCACTACATGAGATCGCACATGGGAGAGCAGCTGTGAGCGGCAAGGTGTCAGCAGAAGGGAAGGACGGTTAGGACCTGCCTGCTGTGGTTTCCTTCTCTGACCCTTGGCAGAGGGATGACAGGACAAGCAGCCAACGAGCCCTGGCCGGGAGCTTTCTCCGATTAGCTCTTAACTGGTGCCAATGAGACTTGCAGCAGATCTAAAAGGTCAAGCACTAGGCCGCTACTGCCCACAGTACTTTCCACTCCTCCTCGGTGTCCCAGGCTTCCAACGCAAAGCAGGAGCTCATTTCTAGTGCCTGGAATGCATCTTGCAGAAGTGCATCTGGGGTCTCTGGAGTCCACTCAGCTGCTTTAGTGGACCATGAGGGAAGGAGGTTAGATGTCAGCATTTTTTCCCTCGAGGGGCTCAGCTTTGAGAAGGAGTCCACCTGGCTGGCAGGCATGCCAGAGAGTTGGTGGAGTGGGGCTCTGCTCTCCAGCAGCATCTGCACATAGTCAAAAGGCCCATCACCTGATCACCTGTCTCAACAGAGAGCCAGGGCAGTGATGGGCTCCGATTCCCCAAAGCAAAATCAGAATCATGCATAATTCCAGGAAGGAGGGAAAGTGCCTTCAAAGAGTCCTTCTGTCCCCCTCCACAGATCACACAACCAAGGCCCAGACGTACCTGCCTGGGGCCACTCAGCTGGTGAGTGGGGAAGTCTGGATCAGAGCCCGGTTCCACGGGCTCCCTGTGCAGTGCTGCTATCCGAGGCACCATGCCACCATGAGTCCAGGGAAGGGAAAATGCTTTAGCTGTGGAATCCCTTTTGCAAATGAATGTTCTCCCAGAGAATTACCTCAGTTCCAGCATCAGAATGCATCCCCACTTCAACCATTGTCCACGTCTACTCTGGGATCCCCAGGTTCACAGTGTTCCAATTCAGGGACCTTTCGCACGTGGTCCCCACTGGGTAATCATAGATCCAGTGCCAGTGGTCCCCAAGATACAGAGCGTTACAAGAACTGCTGCTCAGAGGAACTGGAAGCTTTTGCAAGAGCCCTGTTTCCAAGGACAAAGCTGGGCCTTATATCCGCTGCGCGCTCTGGTGTTTTGTTAATGCAGGCCCAGTGCAGGGCGGCATGGGGAGGTGTGTGTAACAGACACTGTAAGAGCTGCAGCTCAGGGTTGCAGATGGGCTTCTGCTGGGGCAGTGGCTAATGTCCCCACTGTTCTTTCCATAACTGGTTGTAAATACTGCAGTAGCAGCGATCATAACGTCCTTTATTAATCTGCTTCCTTCAGAAAGTCCAAGGTGCCAAACTTTATAGCCATTGGTGAGCTGGATTCCCCCTATGTTAAGTGATCCCCAAGTGAGAGCCTGTTTTCTGAGGGACCCTATTGGACTAGCGGGACAACAAAGCAAGATTGCTGAGCACCTGTCCTTCTCTTCTGGGCCCAGCTCACACCAGATTTAGAAGTTGATGTCTGAAAAGGACTTTGGAGACCAGCTTTTCTAATGTCCCCTCTGTACCCATTTTAAAGATGGGGAAACTGAGGCCCAGAAAGGAGAAAGGCCCTGTTGAGGGTCACACAGTGAGGTAGTAGCAGAGCCAGGACTGGAATCTATTTTCTTTGACCTTCAGCCCTGTGGTTTTTCCACATCACCTAGGCGGGCCCTGCGACAACCTGTCTGGGGAATTTCCTTCCTTTTTTGAGAGGGAGGGAGGGAGAGTGCCAGGAACATTTTACCCCACGTCAGGTAATTCAGACAATCACCCAGCAGCTTAGAGGGAACCTGGCAGGGGCGCCCTGGAACCTTGTTGGCTCTGGGGCTTCCAGCTTGAGGATCTTTCCTCTGAAGTTACCTCTGCCTCCCAGGGGAGGAGCCTGTTACTAGGAGCCAGTCTGGGCCTCACCAGCCTCCTCCAGAACCTGCCCCGAAGGCTCCTGAGGCCATAGGCAGTGAGGGGAGGGAGTGTGTGTGACTTGTGGATGGGTACATGGTGGTACTGACACATGCAAGCTGTAGCCATTTGCTGTCACTGCCCTATGACACTGTCTATGCTGACAGCTCCCATAGGGAGAGACTTCTAGGCCAGTGGGGAGGCCATAAGCGGGAAGAGAGGTTGAACTGCTCCTCATCAGCGATGGGGGTGCTCAGCTGGGCCTCAAGGGAAGCCCTGAACCCAGGCCTGCACGGGGCCATCAGGCCCTCTTGCTGACTGTTGAGCTCAGGTTGAGACAGGTTTATGAACAGCAAGTACTTGGGGGCTCAGCCAAGTGGCCTCACGACCTGTGCCGGGCAGCTGACCCCCCACACAGCAGGGTGGCTCTGGGCCTCCAGTTGATGTGGACTCTTTGAGGACTCAGAAAAAGCATCAGAGGAAACTTCTGAATTGCACCTTTTTCTAGCACTTTCTAGTTTAGAGAGCTCTCTCAAACTGCATCTCATTTGATCATCACAGAAGCTCTTTGGAAGGCGGGATGGTCCTATTAACCCCATTTTACAAAGAAATCTGAGGCCCAGTTCAGTGATTCGCCTGAGGCCACACAGAAATACCCTGTCTATGTCCTGTCCCCAGTCGGCCTGACACCTCTCAGAAGAGAGAATGCAGAGGGAGACAGGCTCTCCTGGGGAGGTGGGGGGATTTAAGAGGCTGGGACTGTTGACAGGGCTTGAGGAGGGAAGTCAACCAGGACTCAAATGTGAGACTCCAAGACCAGGTCTTTGGAAGGGGCCTGAAGACTAACAGAGAGATGACCAGTGGGCGGGCCCCACGTGCCTGCAGGGAGTGAGAGGGAAGCTGGGCCTGGGTCTTCACCCTGGTGGGGCAGGGGCAGCAGAGGAGGTGAAGGAGCATGGCCGGCACCTGCTGGAGTGAAGGAGGTCCCTGAGGCAGGTGCAGAGGGGCAGGAGCACACCTCAGGGGAAGCCCTGGGAGGGGGGCCCTGAGCCACCAGGAGGCCCCAGGTCTCTCCATCCTGCCAGGCTTCCTGCCTCCCTCTGGGTCTTGCATATTGACTGTTGGGGAAGGATTCGGAAGTTGAGAAGGTGTGATGAACTTCTCTGCTCAGATGCCTGAGGCATGAGAGAGACTTCTCATCTGAGCAGTCACTGGCGTGTCTCATGCCAGTGTTTGGAGAACTAGGTGTGGGGCTCTGCCACCTTGGGTCACAGTATAGACAGAGCTGGGATTCCTGTCCTGCTTTGCTGTTCAGAACATCCCAACAGCACACCTGCAGGGCTACAGGGAGTGTGCTGGGGACTCTGATCTGGGCCCAGCTGGGAAAGTGGCTCCTGCTGTTGTGGGGTGGCTGGCAGTGGAGGCAGCTTCTCTTGCTCCCTTGAAAAGTGGCTTTGGCTGTTTCCCTTGAGAATAGGACCCTCAGGATATTCTAACCCCTGGTACTGTATTGGCCCTTAGTACCTGTGCCACCCGCATCTGATAACTGAATGGGATGGCCTTTCCTTTTTGAATTGCTTTCTGCCTTCGCCCACAGCCGTCTCCTTGAGTCACCTCTGCCTGTAAGGGACATTGGGGTCACAGCTCATGCCCTGAGGCAGGAGTCACAGGCCCCCAGCCAGCCTGGTTGTAGTGACCTGGATTGGAAGCTCTGCAGGGGGATTTTTGTTCGTCTGGTTCTCTGGTAAATCTCAGACCCCTCAGACTGATCCCGGCACATAGGAGATATTCATTCGTTGAGTGAACCGATGTGGTGGGCAGCAGGATTTAATGTGCCTGAGGGTTCCTTTCCCTTCTGCCCGTTGGGCCCGTCCTAGCCTGGTGTGCCTGGTGCACGCTGAGTCCTCGGGGGTGAACTGAGCATCTGGCACTCCAGGGCTGCAGAGGAAGTCAGGAGTAGGGTCGGCATCTTCAGCCTTTGCTTTGGCAACAGAACATTACCCCCAGGCTGGTTCTTCTCTGGGCCCAGCTTCTTAAGCAAATGGGGATAAGGAGGCTTGGCGAGCAGGCAGCGTGATGGGGAAGTGATCAGCCGGGCTTTGGCAGAGTTGCTTAAGTAGGTGGGGCCAGGACCGGCGGGCACCAGGGGACTCTGGGGGAGGCAGTCCCAGCTCCTTCTCTCTGGCCTTGGCACCGAATCGGTGCTGACACGACAGGTGCCGCCGTTGTGCCTGGGCTGCTGGGCCCCTGACCCACTGCTGCTGTGTTCTCCCTTCAAACACGGGACATCACCTTCCACAGGGCGGTCAGCTCTACGTGCCCGCTGGGTTGGCCAAACGGCAGAGAGTTCGTGCTCTGGGACCTCTGAACCCGGCCACACTCCCCCTGCCTTCCCCTCTCTCTCCCCAGTCCCAGAAGAGTTTCTCGCCCTACTTAAATGCAATTTAAAAGAAAAAGCTGGTGAACCATTTACCCGAACCTAATCAGATCCTCCGCCTTGGCCTCTAGCTTTCCCCGGAAGAGGAGGAGAAGCGTCGGATCCGGAGAGAGAGGAACAAGCTGGCTGCAGCCAAGTGCCGGAACAGACGCCGGGAGCTGACAGAGAAGCTGCAGGCGGTGAGGAGCTCGCGTTGGAGGGAGCACTTCTGGGCGGGCTGGAACGAGGGCCCCAGGGCTCCTGGCTCTCCCCCCCTCTGCTTGCCCACTCCTGGCCTGCAGATGGGGTCGTGGTGACAGAAGTCCTTCTCCCTTTGAGCACATCGGTTAGCATTGCCCTGATTAAGAAAAGAAGGGGATGGAAGCCCAGGAAGAGAGAACTGGACAGGCTCTCAAGCCCAGCACCCTTTCTTGGTGCCTGAACGTTCCCCGCTCTCAGACCTGCCGGGGCTCTTGAGGGCAGGAAGGCAGAGAGTGGCAGCATTGTGGGGTCCCAGGAGCAGGGCGGGCCGCACCTGCAGCCCTCCAGGGCTCCTTCTCCAGGTTCCAGCTGCCCCCAGGCCTGCAGCCAACTCGAGGGATGTAGTTTGGGCAGGGGGATGCCTGCCGTATGGGCTCCTTCATCCCTTCAGGGCTCTTTGGGTCTCGTGGAGGTGGGCCACGTGCCAGCTGAGCTGTTCTATTTGTGGTTTTTCTCATATCCTTCATGGGCAGGAGGCTTCCCTTCCTTGGCTGTGAGCCTTAAGCTGTAGCCTTGGTACCTCGTTCTGCCCTTGTGAGTCACTCTGTCTTGCTGCCAAATTGCCCACACCTGGGGACCCATGCCCTGCCTTTCCCTCTGGAAAGCTTGACCTGACCCACATCACGTAACTCCCTCCGGAGTGTAGCCCTGTGGGATGGGCCACGTGCCGCGTGGAGGAAGCCCAGAGCCAGGGCTGACTCCCTTGGGTGGGATGTTTTCAAAGCGAAGAGGTCTGGGAGACTGTCGGTGATCCTTACAACGACCAGCCAGGTGGGGCCTTGGAAATCACAAATGACCTTCACGTGCCGTCACTTCATTTCATCCTCCCAGGCACCATCCGCCCGCTGCAGCTTCCCATGGCCCACCTGGAGCCCTCAGTCTTGGGTATTGAACAAACACTGTGAGGTGCCTGTAGTAATGGCCCGTGGAGGTGGTAGTTAGAGTCGGGGGGGGAGTGGGAGGTCGCCGCCGCCAGGTGAGGCGGATCCGCTAGTGGTCAGCACTCCGTGGGGGGACCCCCCAGAGCCCTCCTCACCGCGAGCCTTGCAAGGAGCCAAGTCCTGTAGGTCTCCGCTGGGCACTCCTCCCCGTCAGCCCCACCCTCCAGGCCCCTCTGCGGCCTCTCCTCTCTCCCCCAGAAGCCTCCCCCCGCCCCCCTCCCCGGCCCCGCCCCGCCCCCCGGGCCCCGAACCCGCCCCCCAGGTCCCTGAACCACATCCTCCACAGGAAACCTCTCATAAGCTCCCGAGTTCGTCAGACCCTTGAGACAGATGGAAACTTTTTTTCACTCCAGAATATGCTGTTCTCCGCTTAGTGACGCTTTGGCCCATATCATCTCATTCTTGAGCAGGAATCTGTATTAGGGAAATAGTGGGGAGGAGCTGGTGACACACCTTTTCGTCTTCATAACTACTCCCTCCACGTGCATTTGCTGCTTCTCTGGCTTTGTGTGAAAAGGAGGGGGCTGAGGTCCTTGCAGTGGGGTCCTGCCATCCTCACATACCCGCTCAGGCTGTCGGGGTCCACAGCTGTTAAAGCGCAGGGGCTGAACTGAATGTTCTCCAGGCTTCTGCGAGTCCCGAAACACTTGCTTCAGAAATTATAGCAAGAAAGGGAAGCGGGGATGTGATGATCCAGCTGGGATTAAGGGAGCACTTCCTACCAGCCAGGCACTGTCCTAGGCTTGTGTGTGCAGGCAAGTCTCCTCCGTCGTGTAGCTTAGAGTTCAGTGTTTTTGTGTCCATAGGCAGGCTGGATGGGGCTGAGGCCGCGGGAGGAGAGAGGGGGTAGAGTTGCGTGCTGTGCCCCTTCCTCCTCCGGACTTCACCGTGGCCCACTCACGGTGAGGTGCACCTGCCACCACGGCAGCAGAGCGCAGTAGCATATGGCCTCTAGAGTCTAATGCCCTGAGGTCAAATCTGGGCTCCCCTACCTGCTTATTCTGATACTGGGCAAACTACTAAACCTCTCTGAACCTCAGTATCCTTATCTATAGAATGGGTTGATGGTAATACCTGTTGCAAAAAGTTGCTAGAAGATTGAACGAGATAATGCTTATGAGATGCTTAACATGGTGCCTGGCACAAAATAAGAGCCCAGTTATAGCAGCTACAATTATTTCACCCTTTCTCTAAGCCAATGTTCTCCTTTCTCAGTCTGGAGTTTTAGAAATAAAAGGAATCTTGAGCCTCCAGGTAACTTAGACCAGGAGGGTCTGTGGCCGGTTGTGTGAGCTGGCTGCTTCTCTGAGGACATTGCTGGTTTTCCTTTTCTTGTCTGGATTTGAACCATCTCTGGAGCCCCGCAGCAGGTCCCTAGCAGGTTGCTGTCCCTCACACACCTCTCTTTCCCCTGCAGGAGACAGAGGAGCTGGAGGAGGAGAAGTCAGGCCTGCAGAAAGAAATTGCTGAGCTGCAGAAGGAGAAGGAGAAGCTGGAGTTCATGTTGGTGGCCCACGGGCCCGTGTGCAAGATCAGCCCAGAGGAGCGCCGCTCACCTCCGGCCACTGGGCTGCAGCCCCTGCGCAGTGGGAGCGGTGGAGTGGGTGCTGTGGTGGTGAAACAGGAGCCACTGGAAGAGGACAGCCCCTCGTCCTCATCGGCGGGGCTGGACAAGGGCCAGCGCTCTGTCATCAAGCCCATCAGCATTGCTGGGGGCTTCTATGGGGAGGAGCCCCTGCACACTCCCATCGTGGTGACCTCCACGCCTGCCATCACTCCAGGCACCTCGAACCTCGTCTTCACCTACCCCAGCGTCCTAGAGCAGGAGTCACCTGCGTCACCCTCCGAGTCCTGCTCCAAGGCTCACCGCAGAAGCAGTAGCAGTGGAGACCAGTCTTCAGACTCCTTGAACTCCCCCACTCTGCTGGCTCTGTAACCCAGCTCCCAGGGGATCCTCATCACTGCCTCTTCCCAGGGACCATCACCTTCAAGCACTCCAGGGCAGTGAGGGCGAGAGGGGACCCTGCCAGAGAGCTTCCTGGCTCTGGGGGGACCCAGGTGGGATTTAGTGGAGAGGCATTGGAGGACTTGGATGATGTCTTGGAAGTCATGGGACCTCCTCCCTCGTTCATCTTGCAAAGCAAATCCTGTTTCTTGAAAAGCCTTGGAGAACTTGGTTTGGTAGACTTGGGCATCTCTCTGGCTCCTGAAGAGCCTGAAGCTGGTGTGGCCGGTTCCTGTCCCTTTGTTACGATAAGTCTCTGGAGTGATGGTGTCCTTGCCGCCCCACCAAGCATGCTCGGTGCCTTTTGGTTTCACCTTCCCTCTCTTTGCCCCTTCCTCCCCCCAAGTGTCAATTTCACTTCCTCTTGGTTTTTATCCAATTTGCCATGACATTTCATCTGGGTGGTCTAAATATTAAAGCTCTTCCTTTCTGGAGATGGGGCAGCAGGTGACTTCTGCTGGGGCTGACTTGTCCAGAAGGGGACAGTCAATGTGCAATGCAGAACCTTTCCTCCCATGATACCTTCTGGTGCACCACCATCTCCAGAACCACCAGCAGGGCCCCCTGAGCTCTCAAGGAGGTGCTGCCATCACTGGGAGGCTTGGAGAACCCTTCCTTCCCACCCTCTGACACAGCTTTTGGAGGAGTGGCTTGGCCAGAAGACAGGGTGTGAGTGAGACAGCCGGAGCACAGGTTGGGTTTGCCAAATGCCTAATTACCAGGCCAGGAATAGTGCCAACAAGCCACACGGGTGTCCTGGGCAGCTTCCCTTCACCTGGTGTCTTGAGCAGGACGTCTCCTGTAATTGCTGCCTCGCCATTCTGCCCCGGACCCTTCTCTCCAGACCAGGGAGGCGTCCCTCCGGAGGAACCCCACATCACTCCAAGTCCCTGCTGGCTCCGCCCTCCCCACACCTGGCTGTCAGGGTGACGCCACCCACAGAGATTTAATGAGCGTGGGCAGGGCCCCTCCCCAAGCCTCAAAAGCACCTTTGCCAAGGATGGAAAGGCAAAAGGAAGGGAGAGAGGCAGGCGGAGAGGGAGTCACCTCACAGCATCCCCAGCACCTGGTGTCTCGCCTCCCAGGCCTTTTCTACCCTCTGTGGTCTTCTGCTGCCTGATGGATGGATCAAGTGCTTTATCTTTCCTGCTCCCCTGCCCCTTCCCCGCTGTGTCCTCCTGTCTGCTCAGCCAGCTATGCACAGCTGGCTCAGAACTTGCTATGACTTGCGGCTTATGCGTCATTCCTGGGGGCTGCTGAAATCAGATAAGATGGTTGCTTCCCACCGCAGGAGAGCTGCCCCCTTCCCACAGGGAGGGGGTGGGCTGGGGGGTCCTGGCCTCCCGCAAGAACACAGCCCCGCATAGCTCTGCATGATCCTTGTCCTCCCCTGACCCCAGCCTGCTCCTCCCCAGGGCACAGCTCCTGCTGATCTTCCAGAATTGGCCTTGGTGTGGCTGTGCTCTGAGGGAGACCCCCTGTTGTGATTCAGCTCTAGAGATCATTGTATGATAATTTAAACCATATAGATATTATTTAAGTCAGATCCAATGGGAGCTCAATTTCAAAGGTAGACTTGGGAGGAAAGGAGAGAACTTGGCACATTGGCTCCCGGATCCCTTCACACTGCCAGGCCTCAAGCGCTGGTCATTAATTTCCATTACCCCCTTACCATGCACTAGATACAGGAGGGAACAGCCAGTGCTGAAATACACAGCCCGCTGTGACTGGAAGTGACGTGTGCAAGGATAGACTGCACAGACAGAGGAGCTTAAAAGGAAAGGAGTTTTGTCCAAAAATACTTTTTAAAAAATGTTATTTCCCACATTCCTTGGCTGGGATGCTGCCCTCACATTTTCCCAGAGGTTCTGGGAGGGCAGGCCTGGCGGGTGAGGATGCTCTTAGTGAGACAGGCAGTTGGGTTTCTAGCTTCAGATTAATCAAAGAAACGAGTCAGCCAGGAGTGGCAGGAGAGGGGTAAAGAAAAGCAGCATGCTCACAGCTCTGAAGGCTTAATCATCTCGCCTGGTTTTGTGGCAGATTTGGAGCTATTTGCTTCTTTGCATATGTATACATCACTTAAATGGAGCTTCTTTCTGGTGTTTTATTTCTAAAAGCCCCCCCTTTGCACCCCACTTGGCACAGCCAATGCAGGTCACTATCTGACTTGGGGCCAGGCTGGACATTCCTCAGACAGACTTTGGCTTTAGTTCAGATTTCAAGCTGTGTTGGCTTTGGGACCAGCAGAAGGCAAAAACCCAGCCACCCCACAGGATGTTAGGCGCCTCCAGGCTGTGTGGCCATCCAGGACCCCTCTGGCTTTGTTCTAGGGGGTGGGGTGGCTTTTCCGAAGCCAGAGGTTGTTTGGGGATGGCTGAATATTCACACCTAACTCGTGAGCATATTTTCAGTTATTCCCTTCTGGCTTGTTCTCCAAGTTCACACACACATACCCTTGCTCCAGAATCCTCAGGCACCGGCCTGCTGCTTCCTCCTCCGTGGCCCCAGCTAAGGGAACAGCTGCAGTGGGGGTGCCTCTGAGTGTGGCTGGGACCTGCTGTGCCTTCCCCGGGTCGCCAGCCACGAGGCAGCTGACATGGAGTCCGGGTGAGCTGCACGCAGCTCTAGGGCAACATAGGGCAGACACTTCTTGACAGGCTAGTGTGGACTGAAACACAGTCCTCTCGGCCACCCGGATGGCCTCTCTGGGAATAGTCCTCTTCCTGTCCGGGTGGATGGGGACAGCTGCTGACACAGGAAAGAGGAGATCCCAGATGAAGCTTAGGAATTGACAGGAGCCAACTCTAAACAGAGAATTCACTGGGGAAGTTTTCAGAAAGAAACCATTGTCCTGCCTGTGAGAAAGGCCATGTGTGTCCACTGTGGCCAGCACACACAGCCAAGAACCATGAGAGGCTCCTGCTCCCCTCTCTCAGGCTTTGGGGAGAGGCGTCTCCTCTCACTCCCGCTTGGCTCCAAGTTTCAGGGTGGGCTCGATCATAGAGGCATTAGGACTTTTCTCCCCTCTCCTTGATGGACCAACTGTGTTCCTTGCAATCTCACCACAGAACCTTCCTGTTGATTTCCTTCCCTGACCAGATGTGCGCATGGCCCCTTTAAGAAAGTAAAGAATGCACACCTACTATGTGCCAGGCATTTTATTGGGCACAAATATACACGCATACATGTATATTTAATAAGGGATGAGAACATCCCTTATTAAAGGCCCCCCAAGTAATGGATAAGCAAAAACACTTGGAGGTGAGAAGGTCTTTCTTCAAAGATAGAGGCAAGACTGCCTTCAGTCTGAGGTTTGTTCCCAAAGACCCGTCCCCTACAATATCCTCCCACCTTCTTTTCCCTCTACTCTGTGATGTGAAGTGCTCTGCACTCCTCAGATGGTTAGAGGGGTAAACTGAGTCCTTGTAGAATTCGTGGACCAATAAGATATATGGTGTATGTAACTTTCTTTTAAAAACGTAAGTAAAAGGGCCTTGCTGCTTTCTGCTTGTTGAGTCTCCTTGGCATTCATCTTAAAAGCCAGCATCTCACTATTTATTGACAGGTTGGTGTGTGTGTGTGTGTGTGTGTGTGTGTGTGTGTACATTTCCAGGTGTGCCCATGTCCTCCAGCTTTTAAAAAGGAAACCTCGTCTCACTACTAATTTGACACCTCATGCTTCTAGTGTTTTGACCATACATCAACAAAAGGTCTTAATTTTCCAATGTGAACATGTTCAGGAGGGTCTGGGACAAATTTTGAGTGGGGTTTGGGAAGAGGAGGAGGAGAAGAGATTGACATTTGTTTTATTATTTATTCTAAAGGTTTACATCTTTGTGTTGTACCAAGCCTCATTAGAAACAGCATTAAAATACCCAGTTCCTCTCTCCCTCTCTGCTTCATCTTAAAAAAAAAAATTAGGCTAATGACGCTTTTTGGTTTTCTAAAATGATGTGTGATGTGTGCTGTATAAACTGTATAAAAAGGTTCTGTTTTTAAAGATGGATTGTCATTCCTCTGGGGACAGTGGCCACTGAGAAGTCTACATTGTAAGAGAACACAACGGAAGATCCTGCCCTGTTCCTCAAAAATTATTTTCTCTGTATGATTAAAAGTTTATTCCATTTATTTTAGTTTGTGGTTACTTGATGTCAAGGAAGAAGATATTTGCCTTTGTGTAAAGAATAGGTATCAGGGTGTGCTTTCTGCAGTGAGAGATGTATATATAGTATTTTGGTATATAGTGGAAAATCATATGCTTTGTGCATCTGTATTTGAGATGTCAATGATGTGGCGTTAAGTCTGCTAGAAGATCTTGGGGGCAAACAAGTTGTACAAGATTCCTGTAGCTCTGGGGGCAATGTAATGACCTTCTTGAGCACCTTTTGTTTTTGTTTTTGTTTTTAAACTATTGGTGAAATGGTCCCATTGGGAAGGCTTCTACATGGACCTTGCCAGCCAGGACTGTGAGCTTAAAAATCTTTGTATAGTTTTGAAAATTGAGGAGTAGCTCTGCTCTGAAGCATCTCTGGTGGTGTTTTGTTTTGTTCTGTTATTTTACTGTAACAAGTCTACAGTATTTGCACTAAAGAAAGCTTGTTAGAAAAAGCTTGCTGCTATGGAAGAAAGAACATTAAAACTTTTTTTTCTTTGTGGGTTTTTTTTTTTTTTTTTTTGGTTAGCTTTTCCACTTTCAATTGAATAGCATTTTGTAGAATAAAATGAATTAAGATTGAAGAGCCTCTGATGGTTGGTTTATTCCATGTTTTTTTTTTTCCCTATCCTGTTGCCTCTCCTCTACTTGTTTCTGCCTTTGGCCTCATGGGTAGAATCAGTCTCTCTAGTGGGTAGGGGACGTAGGGAGTGGCTCGCATAGAGCCTCTTCCTGAAAAAGTGGGAGGTGGGCTGCTGGGAGGGGCTTATAGCTTGTCAACCTCCTTTCTCCGGCTTCTCCCAACCCCTCGAAATCCTGTTTCCCACTTCTCGGCCTGATTCTCAACTAGCTGCCAACTACTGCCAAGGTGTGAGCCAAAGAAAGGTACTGTCCCTTTTGGGGGTATTTTGTTTGAACAGGTTGACTCTGGAAACCCAAGAATCCTCAAAGAACTAATTAAATGTATTGCTAAGATGATCCAGGTGGTCAAATGAGATCACAGGCTGCAAAGGGCACTGCAAACACCTGAGGCGTGCGAATAAGTGGATGATCACAGCTCCAGGTTGCCTTTATGAAAAGACGCATGCTCTCAGGTGTAGGACCCTGAAAAGTGTGAGCCCAGGCCCCACCGTCCTGTCAGCCAGGAAACCTGGGGTAACTGGGAACATCTGTTCTGGGCGCTCTTTTCTTGCAGTGTAAATGGTAGGGAGGCAAACCTGTCATTAGTTAATGCTGTAGTGGTTGGCATCTGGCTGAGAATTAGCCCCTGAAATTACATGGCTCGCTCCCAATCTGCTTCAGAAAAGCTCAGCATGCAGGCTTCATTCTCTGGATGCTGAAGAGAGGCGCCCTGGATCCCAGACCTGCTCCCACTACTCGTCGGCTGTTGAGGTCTGGAGAAAGCCATTTAACCTCCGAGCCTTAGTTTCCTCATTGGTAAAGAGGGCGGGTGATGACTGTATTCTAGGAGCACCCACGTCAGGATTACGGGATCTCCTTTCCCTTTTGGGAAGGCTCGGGGCCCTAGGGATGCAGCCCTCACAAGTCTCAGCCCCAGGGCTCCCAGGGAGCTCTTCTGCCTGAGTGGAGGATACAGAGTCTGGGGTGCCTCAATGGAACCTGTATTTTCCTGAGCAACTGATGTGTCTTCTTACAGTATGTCAAGGGAGCACGTGCGCAGAACATTCACATGGGCTTTTGTGGGCTTTGGGGTTGGTGCCGTCCAGAGAGAAGCATGTGCTCATGTGTCTGTGCCTGCCTTTCATGCCTGGGCATTACCATAACATTCTTCATTTTCCAGTAATACTTCGAAATCTGCTTGGCTTGTTTAAATGTCTGCCTCTGCACCCACATGGCAGTTAGAGAGGTCAGGGATCGCCAGGCACTTATTAGATAGAGTCATAAGTAATCCTGCTTCTTTGGGCAATTGCAAATGCCATAAAAGCATCCAGACTTTTAAGCATCCAGCTTTCCAGTCTTTTCTTGAGAAAAACAGTAAAGGGCCACCATATCTGTTGGTTTCCCAAACGTAACGAGTTGTCTGTCAGGGAATTTTGTAGTCACTGCTAAGATGAGGTTGTCTTGGTCCAAACCTGTTAGGTGACCTGGATTGATGGTAAACTCTATCAATTCCATTTCCAACAAAGTTGGAATTTCAAGAATTAAGCAGAATTCTCTCCCCCAGTGAAAGATGTCTTCGTGAGGGATTCCTGGCGCTACCCCTTTTGCTGGACTTAGAGAACCCCAGGTGAGCACAACTTTGTCCCCAGGTTTTCTTTGTTCATTGGACCACCACTGTGTAAGGGAAAAGGGATTCCTCCTAGAACTGGTATTTTCTAAGACATTCGGCAACGTTTGTCTCTTGGGCTACTGAATGAGATGATGTCTGCAAAGGATATGAAAATATACTAAGTACTAAAATGAGGAGGAAATTTAAGTAGTGAAGACCCATAGACTTTGGTTGTAGTGGCTGGCAGATGCAATCTGACTATAGTATGGCTTCATGGCCCTGTCTGAAATGGAAGGGTGTGATTTCCCTTTGGGCCCTGTGTGTTAAAGGATGGGTGGGATGCTGGCCCCGCTGGGTCAGCCACACACCTGAGCGGGGACTGCTCTTGCACCTGCCCTTCATCTCGTTGACAGAGTCTGTTCCTCCCCTGACAAGACAACAAAAGAACTGTTTCCTGAGAAGCTGTGAGCTGTTAGGACAAGTCCACCCAACCTTCTTTACAGTCAGCCTTTGCTTTTGCAGAACCCGTCTGCAATGGAGAGAAACTGTAGCCCATGACTCTGCTCTCTGGGTGGGATCCTCCTCCTTCTCCTGTGCTGGGCCCTGGTGGACAGATGGCCCAGGGAAATATGTGGGGTACTCTGTGGGTGGTTGTCTCTGGAAAATTCCACTCATTTAAAGGAAGAAATAAAAGCTGCTTCAAGCTCCACTCTGGAACTAGAAGGCCCGTCATCAAACTAAACACCTTGACAAGTCCTTGTATCAGCCAAAGGAGACACAAGTGGAAATACAAGTTCTTAGCAACATTTGGCCCGACTTGCAATGGTGCTCAGCTGAGTGTCTCTGAGGACATTTTGGGACATGGTCCTGCTTATACATGATGGACCCCATTCCTTATTCAAAGGGTGCTGTGGGACTTGTGATCTGGGACTGTTCTAGAATATAGCACTGTCTTGTCCTGTGGGACGTTTAGAAAGTACTCAGTATTATTTAAGTGATAGGTAATCTTTTTGAGGTGATATTCACATAACATGAAAGAAACCATTTTAGACCGAACGATTCAGTGGCACTTAGTACCTTTGCAATGCTGTGCAACCATTACTTCCATCTATTTCCAAAACATCTTCATCACTCCAAAGGAAACCCTGACCCGTCACATGGTTGCCCCCCACCTGCCCTCCCCAGGCCCTGGCAACCACCGCCCTTGCTTTCTGTCTCTATGGATTTATGTTCAGGTAGTGTTTGTGAGAGCCCCAACAACTATTTTCTGAACTAAAAAATAATCATGAAACATTAGCATGGAAAATTAATAGCTAGGAATAGTGATATAATTTCCTCCTTATTTTAGTGCTTCACGGGTTTTGTGTGCCTTCACATACATGGTCTAGTTCAGGAGCTCAGGAGACAAATGTTGCTGAAAGTGTTGGAAATTATCAGCTCCAGGAGAAATTCCTTTTCCCTTACGCAGCGGTGTGTCTGGTACACTGGCAAATACAGTCACTACCTTGATCTGCTGCATAAGGCATGCATTTGTTTCTCAAGTAAAGGTGGAATAATCCTGAAAAAAAGAAAGACTTTGTTCATTGATGAAAACAAACACCTTTTTCATGTTGTAAACATAGGAGAACCGCATTTAATTTCACAAATTAACGTGTAGATGGGGACTGTCACCATCATATTTTTACAGGTCTGAGGGAGAAAATATCCATTCAAAAATATTTTCATGTCCCTACTAAGTGCATGACACCAGGAAAGGCACTTTGGGGCACAGTTGTATAAGATGCAATACAAAAGTGTTATATACGGAGTCTCTTTGCTTCCCAAACGTTTTTGTTGGAAATATCAATTAACTACCGACGAGGCGATTCCCTCAAGGAGTTACAGTCTAGGAGAGAAAGGACAGGGAAGACAAAGACAGGCATTTAGGGTAAAAGGCATTACATGGTTTGGCTTGGGGCAGGTGGGGGGTTTCAGAGAAGATTCTGCAGTGGAAGGGGCCCTGGTGAGGAAGGGAGTGGATGCCTGGACAAGACAGAGTGCAGAGCGTGTCCAGCAAAGAAAACAGTCTGAGTCAAGACCTGGTGTGGAAGGAAAGTGTAAGGCAGCTCTGGGGACTGGAAAGGAGTCCCCAATATCTGGAGCATGGTCTGATTTAGGAGATGGGAATTTAACCTGAGATCCTGAGGGCTACAATGACAGGCTTAATCTTTTCATTAGGCAGGCAGTCCATCTAACTGTAGTGACTTTTTGTGTCAGGCACTGTCCTCTGGGCTGGGCGATAGAGGTGATATGGAAGTGTGTGTGCACACACACACCCCACACACACCAGCGGAGGGAGGATCAAGCAGAGCTGACCCGTGAACAGTGTGGGGGTTACGGGCACTGCCACCCCACCCCGCGTAGTCAAAAACCTGCATGTAACTTTTGACTCCCCCAAAACTTAACTACTAATAGCCTATCATTGACTGGAAGCCTAACATAAACAGTTGATGAATACATATTTTGTATGTTATGTGTATTCCATACTGTATTCTTACAATAAATAAAAGAAAATATTTTTTCAAATTGTTGCAAATCTCCAAAAAGTTTTCCAATATATTTATTGAAAAAAAATCCACATATAAGGGGACCCTTGCAGTTCAAACCCATGCTGTTCAAGGGTCTACTGTAGTTACAAGTTCGGTCTCATAGAGAATGTATAGGTGTCATGGTGGGTAAAATGTACCACCAGGACTTTCTCTAAGCTGGGCGGGGGCTGGTGGTGGGTTCCAGAACTACTGGCATTTAAGCCAGGATCCCGCAAGTAAGTGGAAACGAGAGCTTTATTTTGAGGTGTTGGGAGCTGCAGAGGGTTTATCCGTGGGGTGGGGGTGGGGACAGTCACAGTCACACTCTGGGAGGATTAACACAGCAGGTGTGTAGGCCAGGGCAGGTGGGGAGGGCACGGATCCGTGAGGAGGCCCTCCCACCACCCAGGACAGAGCCCCAGCTGGCGGTGGAGTCGGGGGGGCAAGAAGGTGCTCCTGGGGAGTCCGAGATGGCAGGTTCCAGGCCTGGGAACTGGGGGCAAGAGGAGCAGCTGGGTGGGCTGCGGAGGCCGGGTCCTGAGTTCAGTCGTCTGCATACTGATGAGCGGTGCCTGCAGGATTCTCAGGTGTGCACCTTCTGCTGCAGGGCAAAGGCTAGGCCTGGGGCTTGGGGTGTGGGTGGGGCCGGAGCCCCGGGTCAGGAACGTCCGTCTGGAGAAGACGGCACTAGCTCGGACACTGGAGCCACCATCAGTTCACCTGGCCACCCTGGCCTGCACCTCAGCCCTGTGGCCAGTTGGCTCTTTTCCCCAGAAGGGGGCTCAGCTGCTGCCTCTCCCCTCAAACCTTCCCCGAAACCCTCACTGTCACAGATGTCGCCTCCCACTTCACAGAAAACAGAGGCCATCAGAAGGGGATCTCCTCACCCTGATGTCACTAAATCTGCAAACCTGTCAGCCTGTCCCCGCTGTTCCCCTTTGCCTGCTCTAACACAGTTGTCCTGCTCCCCAGGGCTCCTTCCTGCACCCAGCACCCCACTGTCCTCAGTTTCCTCTTCTTATTTTGTCATCTTCTCATTTTCTCTCCAAGGGCCCCTTTCCATCAGCATTGAACAAGGTCAAGTCTCATCCATCTTAAAAAGGACAACAACCCTCCCTTGACCTCATCTCCTGGTTCAGCTTCCTGGCTGTGAGCCCAAGGACTTACCTTTACTTGCTGGGTCACTTCCTCACCCCCGCTCTTCTCTCAACCCACTGAAGTTCGGCTTCCGCCCCCACTGCCCTGCGACCACTTCCGGGTGACCGAATCCTACCCACCCGCAGCCCGCGTCTCCTTGGCCACTGCACACCTGCTCCTCTTTGACTTGCCATTTTCTTTGCTGTCCTCTTCCTGTCCTGACATTCACCTGCCCATCTCTTCCCGTCTCTCCTGGTATCAACACAGCCCACCTCCACGTCCTGTCTCACCTCCCAAGTATGTTTCAAATCTTAATGTTCTATCCAGCCCCTCAACTGCTATCCCCATACAAGCCCATCATCCCTCACCTGGACAGCTGCCTCCAATCCCCACTCTGCAACCAAAACACCAAACTGACTTCACACGTTCACAGGTTCTGTGAACCACCAAACTCATTAACCCTCCTGCTCAAAGCCCACAATTAAAGTGTATCAATCAGGATTGCTTTCAGCTGCCTGTGACAAAAGACCCAAGCCAACAGAACCTTGGCCACACAGGGTTTTATTCTCTCCTATAAAAGCCTGCAGCCAGAGGTTGAGGGCTGGTCTAGTGGTTTCATGAAGTTGTTGGGGGCAGGGTCCTCCGGCTTTTCTCTCTTGTCCATTCTCAAGGTGTGGCCTTAATTTCCATGATCCAAGTTCTAGCAACTCTAACCATCCTATTTGTTTTCCAAGAAGCAGTATGGAGGACTGGGAGAGGGGCTCCCCCAACCTCTTTTTATTTCAACTCCTTCCCTGAAAAACCTTATGGCACTTCTGTTTATGTTTCATTAGCTAGAACTTACTCCTAAGGCCAGAGCTAGCTGCAAGGGAGTCTGAAATGGCATCTTACATACGGCGTTAGTAACATATAGCTTTCATAATAAAACCGGGGTCTGTGTTGTTAAGAAAGAAGGGAAGGATGGGCCCGGAGTAAGCATGTAGCTGTTCCTGCCATAGTCTGCCCTTTGGCCACCTAAAAGTCCCCCTCTTCCCATGCAGACAACCCCAAAGCCTCATGCAGATCGGGGTCCAGGATCATCAGGCAATGAGCAGGCGTCTCCGGGCTCCAGGGGTAGCTCTGCATGGTCGGAAAACAAACTAAAGACGGCTCTACTCACTTTACTGGGTAGGACAGAAATAGGATGACTTCAGTAAAGACTCCTGCTCAGAGAAGGGAAGCATGGGGACACATCAGGCTCTGGTTCATAGGGCTGGAGTGAAGATCCCCTCTTGTGCAGTGGAGTAAAATTCTTCATTAGCCCATTTCGCAGCCCCTGCTCTGCTCCCTGGGAAGAATTCCTTTGTTCATTGTCTGTGTCTCTTGGCTTTTCTTTCTGGAAGGTTCTTCTGGTCTATTATGCCCCACAGTTATGCTTGAAATGGGCACAGACAAGTAGGCCCCAATGGGAGCTTCAGGGTGTTCACAGTCTACTTCCTACTACTGCCAGTTCTGGGGCCCAGAGATTGTATTAGGAACTAACTGTTAAATGACAGGCCATAGTCAATACTTTGTGTTGCTGTTCAATGCACTAAAAAATAAAAAAACCTAGCAGGCTCTCAATCTATCTGTTTCTGGGCAATTTCTTATACAAAACCCATGGCTACAGATCTAGTCAGCCATCATTTTAATACGGCAGGGGAACCCAGCATGGCTTGAGAAGGTTAAATTCAAACCTTTCCCATGCCTCACCACACCAAAGTTGACTTTGATGTGAAGACCTCCAGGTGGATAGGTAAACAAATCTCCCAGAGCTCTAGAAGAGCTACCCCTCCTTCCATCCTCTAACACACCTTCATGTTCTGGGACTTCAACTGGAAAATGGCCAATTAGGATGCACGCCTGACTCCCTTCCACCTCTGCTTTCCCTCTCATCTCCTCCCCAGTATCCTCCGGATCAAAGATCAGGGCTTTCCCCTCTGTTCTAGCATTTGGGTAAAGCTCTATCATCTATTCTGTCAGGCTTGCTTCTTGGTATTTAAAGAGGAAGTTAAAATCACCAAAATATCCTGTTTCTTAATGAAGACTGTCTTTCAAGACTACTATCTGCCTGAAAAATCTTATTTTGGAATTCAGAAGCTAAATATTACATACGTCCTTCTCCACATTTTTCCCTTTGATAATCTACTTCCAAGGCAAGCAGGTAAACACACTGGCTAGGAAGAAGGCCATATGCACAGAAATGCAGAAAGGAAATGCCAGTTATCCTAGTTTTCAAAATAGGATCCATTTCACATCATTAAAGACTTCCTATTTTGCTGAGGTTAGGTCCAAAATGAGTAAGAGGATTCCTTGGGGTCTGACCTCTGCTTATGCTGCAGCCTCACCTGATTAAACTCCTGGTCTCATACTTTTCACAACCACCGCAGTGGACTTTTCTAGGTTCTTTCAACACATTTTGCTTGGGGCCTTAAAAGCTTTAGTGCAGTCTGGAAAGCTTTTTGCCTCTCTCTTTAATTGACCAGCTCCTGTTAATTTCTCAGGTTTCAATTTAAAGGTCACTGTCTTGGGGAGTATTCCCCTGACCCACGGCAGGCCTCAGAGCACCTCGCACCCTTGGGACTATGTAGCTGATTACTTTAAATGATGTAGTAAGTACCTCTGTTCCCCACTGGACTGTCAGCTGTGGGACAGCAAGAATGATGCCTGCTGTGTTTGCCTGGCACATCCTTAGGTCATCGTAATCTTTAATCTAGATTGGAAAGATGAGTTTCTAAAATGCAAATCTGCTTGAACCCTTCCTCTTTTCTCTTATGTTAAAGTGGAGCTCTTTCTGTAGCCTCCAAGGCCCAGCATGGTCCAGCTCCATTGCCTCTCACCTGTTTCCTCCTTTCCTTCCACATTCGTCTAGGCTGAAATGTTCTTCATTGTATCAAAGGGGCTGAACCTTTGCCTACGAGTCTTCAGATATGTTCTGTCTGATATCTGACATAGGTAACTCATTCATCCTTCAGCTCTTAGCTGAAAGCCACATTGATTGATTGGTTGGCTTGTTCATTCATCCTGTTCTATGTGCCAGAAACTGTGCTAAGTGCTGAGGAAACAGGGTGAGTAACACAGAGCCCCATCTGAAGGTTATCTTCCCTGACCACCCTCACCCTGAGGCTGGGCTATGGGTCTCTTCTCTGGATTATCCCAGCTCTCTGAAAAACCCATGGCATTGCTTTATCACATGCTTGGAATGACTGTGTGTCTCCCTGGCTAGCCCATGAGCTCTTTCCTGAATAAATCTATGAACCGTCAGAGTCCCCTGCTCAGGGTAATTAAAATAGGAAATGGCTTAGAATGGGTGAACGAGGCCATAGATGCTGTGAACAGGGGGCACAGGGCAACATGAACAAGGGCAAGGGCACAGAGGTAAAGGCAGAGGAAGAGACCCCGCTCCTCCTCCTCCCTCAGGGAGTGACGGAAAGTGTGGTCTGAGAAATGTGCTTGGAGCGAGACACAAAGGTCATATATGGTATGATTCTATGTATTACGTTACCACAGCAGGTAAACCCCAAGAGACCGAAGGCAGGTTGGGGGTTGCTTGGGTCTGGGAAGAGGGAGGAAGGGGGAGTGATAGCTTACTGGGGATGGGGTTTTCTTTTGGGATGATGAAAATGTTTAGAACTGGGTAGAGGTACTGGTTGCACAACCTTGTGAATGCATGGAATTGTACGTTTTTAAAATATTTAGTTTTGTTAGGTAAATTTCACCTCAATAAGAGAGGAAGGAAGGGAGGGAGGGAGGGAGGGGAGGAAGGACTTGGAGCTGAGTGAGGGGTGAGTGTAGAGGTCATTTCTCTCCCTGGGCCAGTCACAGTGATTCCTTGGACTCCGAGCTGTCTGGTCTGCTCTGACAGGAGAAAGGGCCTCAGTGCCACCTCTTCTTCAGGTACGGGTAAGCTTGGAGCACCTGGCCCCTGGCCCCTGTGTGCCCCCAGGCGCTGTGCAAGAGCATCACACAATTCCCAGAGGCTGGGACTAGATGGCGGGCTTTCCTGGATGGGCCAGAGCAGAAGTGCGTTAGATCTCAAAAGCAATGGTGAGTAAGTGTGAGTGTGCTTGTGAAGGCATGAGGCTGGTTTGTGTAGCTGACAGTGTGGTCAAAGGGAAACCACCCAAAGTGTGGAAGCCAGGGTCCCTGCTCTGCCAGCTAATGCCTGTGTAACCCCAAGCAACTCACTTTTCATTTCTGAATAAAAATAAAATCTAGTCACTGCTCCTGGGGATGCAAAACAGTACAGCCACTTTGGAAGACAGTTTGATGGTTTCTTAAAAAACTAAACATACTGTTTATGAACCTACAATGGGGCTCCTAGGTATTTACCCCCAAGAGTTGAAAACTTATGTCCACACAAGTTTATGGCACATGGATGTTATAACACATGGATGTTCATAGCAGCTTTATTCACAGTTGCCAAAACTTGAAAGCAACCAGGGAGGTGGATGGAGAAATAAACCATGGCACATCCAGACAATGGAATATTGTTCATTGCTAAAAATAAATAACTAATCAACCCATGGAAAAATGTGGAGGAATCTTAAATGCATGTTACTAAATGAAAGAAGGCCATCCGGAAATGCTACATACTGTATGATTCCATCTATATGACATTCTGGAAAAGGCAAAGCTATGGACATAGTATAAGGTTCAATGGCTGCCAAGGGTTGGGGGCGAGGGGTGATGAGTAGACAGAGCCCTCAGGACTTCCAGGGCAGTGAGACCCATCTGTATGATATCATAATGGTGGATACATGGCATACATTTTGTCCAAACCCACAGGATGTACACCACCAAGAGCAGTTCCCCATGTAAACTGTGGACTCTGGATAATGGTCAGTGCTGGCTCATGGAACAGATGTCCCGCTCTGGTGGGGGACCTCGATGGTGCAGGAGACTGGGGGTGGGGTGGGGGGTAGGAGGTACATATGGAGGCCGTGGGGCCTGTGAGAACTCTGTACTTAATGTTAAATTTTTCAGTGAACCTAAAACTATTCTAAAAATGAAAGTCTACTGAAAAAATGGGATCAGCAAGAACAAAAGCTGTATTTGGGGAGCGCTTACTCTGCCCGGCGGAGCACTGGGCACTGCGCCTCCCCTCCACAGCTAGACCGTACACCACCCCGCCTATGGAGGAGGAAGCTCAGGCTGCAAGGATGGGTGACTCGTCCGAGAGCACGCCGCTGGTCCCCGAAGAGCTACCAGTGACTCGGCAGCACCTGCTCTCGGCCACCTTCCTGCCTCAGGTGACCATCAAAATAACAATGATGATAACATCCCCTGCCTGGGTGGCTGAGAGGATGAAATGAGTCCTGGGTGCAAAGGTCCTTCACAGAGGTTCTCATAGAGGTCATTATTTTCTTAAGTGGAAGATTAGGAAGTTGCTGTGTAAACGGTATGTGCAACCAGCTCTTGGAAAGGAGAGTTTGGTAAACTCAGAACAATCGCCTTTCTCAGGCCTGTGAGAACAGGAGAGGGTGCGTGGGTTGTGGAGGTGCCAGGGGTCCCACCTGCTCTCCACGGGCTCCAGGGTGCTGGTGGCAGCCGAGTCCAGCCCAGGGTCCAGCCCAAAAGAGCAGTGCCTGGAGCACAAAGGAACCTGGGTGGCGCCTCCTGAGCTCTCCCATGGAGGATGGTGTGCGCGCTGACTGAGGGATCCAGCATGAGATTAGCAGGCACTCAAGGTCTTAAATCCCCACGGGTCACTCATTAGCTGAGTGACCTTGGACAAGTTAACTTTCCTGAACTTCCATTTTCTTATCTGCAAAATAAAGTTTCAAATACCAGCTCCGTAGGGTGGTTGTCAGAACTATGTGAAATAAGGTACGTCAGGTGACCCAGACACGGTCAGCCCTGCATAGTGATGAATGGTGCCTCTATGCAGCCTTCCTTTCTTATTACAACACGACGACGTGGAACCTCAGAGCATGGAAGCAAGTCGTTCAAGGCTGCACAGCTATCTTGTGCCAGGGCTGAGCTTCCTCTGCGATCACTTCTGCCCCTGCCTTGCTCAGGCCTTTTCTGAAAATCTCTCAGCCGTCAGAAGAATTGACAGCCTGCATTTCACCCCTTAATTGGCCGCCCACCCCCCTCTGCAATGGCATCAGAAAACCACAGGCTGCTGCTCTCGTGCAGCTCTGCCCCTGATTTTCAAGCTGGAATGATTCTGTTGAGCTTCTGTGCACCGGCGCTCTGCCCCCCTCATGGGGAATGAGGAGGACAGCCGGCCCCTGAGGGTCTGCACGCCTCTCCCGCTCCGGGAGCCTTGGCCTTCCGAATCCCCTGGCCTGCTCACGGTGCAGCAGCGGTGGTGCCCGGATGCCCCGACCCCACCTCTCCTGTGCGGACCAGCCAGCTTCATCAGTATTTCTCTGACTTTGTGACACCTCACCCCTCCTTCTCAAAAGTGCTGCCTAGCAAACAGATCTTTTGTACAATTAAAATGAACTAAAAGTATTCTATTTGGACAATCTCACAACGGCCCTGGAGGTGAGGACAGACGCGTCGGCACTGTGAGACAGAGCTGAGCCCCGGCCCCCGTGAGCTGTTACTGACGTCCCAAAGCCGGGCGTGTGGTGACCTGGGCGGATCTCGCTGCTGTCCGTGCTGCTGTGCGGCTCCTGCTCATTCTTGTCCTCTTCTCCTGCCCCAGGGGCCATGGCTGCTGCTACCTCGGAGCCCCCACCCCACAGCCATCACCCCCTAGCCAGCTTGTCTCCCCCTTCCCTGTGCTATGGCCCTGTTGTCACCCCATGGGCCCCAGGAGCAGATGAGCAGGTAGCTATTTGAGGCTAGTAGGGATATGTTGCTTGGAGACCCTGAGGGGGCCCTCGCCTGCCAGACCCAACTGGAAAACCATGGAGGGTCCACAGGAATGACCACTAGTATTTAAGCAGGCCTCACTCTGTTCCAGCTGTTCCCAGCATTTAACAGACAGTAAACTATGAGACAGATACGATCATTCCCCCTACTTTAGAGATGGGGAAACGGAGAACCAGAGAGGTTAAGTAACTTGTCCAATGCCACAGCTTGAAACTGGCAGAGCAGAGATTTAGCTCATCATCTGGGCCAGTGTGCCACTGGGACACTGGAGCTGGCCACCCCCAATCTAGTCCCACTCACCCCATCACCTCTCCCTTTGTCACTGATGGATGCTCTCTGTCTCTCTGTAATGTCTGCAGTTCCGTCCTCAAGACAGGGCTGTGCTCTCTCTGCAAGTTAGGACAAGCACACAGGGTGGATGGCTACAGGTGGAAGTCTCCCTGCCTACAGGCCCAGCCTCGCTCCAGCTTGGGAACCCTTCAGGGGGGCTATGATCTAACTGTGTCCTCCCCAGACTCACATGCCTAAGCCTAACGCCCACGGGTAAGGTGTTAGGAAGTGAGGCCTTTGGGAGGTGATTAAGTCATGAATGGAATTAGTGCCCTTATAAAAGTGGCCTCACAGAGACCCTTCCCCTTTTCTACCACATGAAGACACAGCAAGAAGTCAGCTGTCTGCGACCCCAAGAGGGCCCTCGCTCGACCTACCACATGAAGACACAGCGAGAAGTCAGCTGTCTGCGACCCCAAGAGGGCCCTTGCCCGACCATCCTGGTGCCCTGACCTTGGACTTGCAGCCTCCAGAGCTGTGAGAAATAAGTTCTACGGTTTAAAACCCCCCCAGTCGGTGGCATTTTGTTACAGAAGCCCCAGTGGACTAAGAGAAATGGTTTAGTGTGGTCACCTTGTTGATAGCACTACCTGAGCCAGGTCCGTGGCCAGCTGCCTTGGGTACCACGTGGAGACCTGATGAGAGCAGGTCCAGGTCAGGCCTGGAAGCGCCCTCAGCCCCAGGTGGAGCTGCGTGAGGCCTTGTTCTACAACTGGCACATGCTTGGGGCTGAGCATATACGTGAGGCTGGGAGACGCCCAGAAGTGGGGTGAGGTGAGGGGAGGTATTTCCTCCAGCTCTGTCCCTACCTGCCTCCCTCATCACCCCTCCTGTCTGCATCAGCTGCTCCAGTAGCAGACGCCGCCCCAAGCCCCAGGCCACCTTCTCTTGTGTCCTTTCTCATCTAGTCCAGACCCTCTTTCTTTCCATCGAAATGCACTGCCTCAGTTTACTTACATCTAATAAGGAAATGCCTACCCCACCACTCAGCACAGGGCCTGGCGGGTAGGTGCTCAACCACCGTGGGCTTCTCCTGCCTTTGCCCGTCACCTCTCCTGGCCTGGCTGAGTCCTGCCCCTTTAGGGCTGTTGTCTTGGCAACACTCCTCTCCCTCCCCTCTACCTAGGAAACTCCTTAACCCTCAGAAGCCCGCAGAAGCGCCACCTCAGGCAGTGAGTGGCCCCCACCCACAGTGCTCGCCGCTCACACTTACCAAGAGCTCTTGATGCTGTTGGTCTGTTTGATGTACCTAGACTGAGCTCCAGAAGGATGGGTCCACTTCTGTTCTTGTTCTCCGTGGGTTACTTAAAAAAATTGTTTTAAATTACAGAAATAATTCACGAATATGAGTATACTGTAAAAAATTTAAGACAATACTCAAAAAGTATAAGCACCAACACTCGCCCCAGAAAATACCATGGTTAATAGTTTTGTGAGTTTCTTTCTCTCTGTGTAAGCTGGTTTGGTGTCCTTTTACATAAAGGAGACGAACTTGTCTGCACCATTCCGTGGCTTGCTTTTTTCTGTTATTGATAGATGTTGTGTGTGGTTGGCAGAACAATGCCCCTTCTCCCAAAGATGTACATGTCCTAATCCCCCAAAACTGTGAATGTGTGTCCTTGCTTGCCAAAATGGAAGCCAAACTGACGGGCAAAAAGCCCCGACTGGTTGAAGGAATGAGTGGCGCAGGCCCCAGGATGCCTAGGAGAACATGGGCCAGACGTGATTGAGTCAAGGATCTTGAGATGAGAAGGTCATCTTGAATCATCCGTGTGGCGCTGATGGAACTGTAACAGCCTTTATAAGGGAGGCAGGAGAGTCAGAGAAGGACAGACTTGAAGACGCTATGCTGTTGCCTTTAAAGAAGAAGGAAAGGGCCACAGCCAAAGAACGCAGCTAGCCCACGGACGCTGGGAAAGTCAGAGAGATTGGCTCTTCCTGGAGCTTCCAGAAGGGATGCAGCCCTGCAGATCTTGACTGTAGCCCAATGAGATTTTGGACTTACAGAACTGTAACTAACTGTAGAGGTTAACTGTCCATTTTTTTGGTTTGCAGGTGCATGGATGCTCAGCAAGCACCGACTGGTTGAAGGAATGAGTGGTGCAGGCCCCAGGATGCGTAGGAGAACATGGGCCTGAAGTCTGGTCATGCGCCCACCTACCCAGGTTGGCAGCGAATGCCTCCCGGGGAAAACCAAAACCCAAGCTGGAGGTGGGTGGCCTTGAGGGAGGGAAGGTCCCTCTATTCACCAACGGAGCACAATCCTGAGGGACTTTCTGGAGGAGGCAGATGGTCTGGTGTCTCCTAACCTTCAGGGACTTGTGGCAGGTATTTTGTCCCGGGGATGGTGCAGATGGGATGCTAGTGTCAGATCCTTTCCTGCAATTCCAGATTCCAGGTTCCCAGGTGTCCCAAGAGAGCTCTTCCTTGACAGGAAAGATCCAGGGCAGCTTCCAAGAAGGGAGGGCTGGGGACTCAGCCATCTCCCGCACACAGGTGCTGGGTCACACCCACTGCTGAGGTGGGGCTCACCTTGATCTGGTCCAACAGCTCATCTGGTCACTGTGGCAAAGGGGGCAGCTGCCCAGGAGGCCCGGGCAGCTCTCTGGCCGGTGGCCTAAATCAATGGGAATGCTCCAGTTACCTCTCAGGGATGGAAAACAGTGATGGCCTCAAAGCGCTCAGCCGTCAGAGCATGGAGCTCTGGAAGAAACTTCCCGCCTCAGATCCTCAACTTGCTGTGGTTGGGGGGCTACCACCCCCCATCCCTGCTTCTTCACCCCTTTCCCTCCACTCCATCCCAGTCTGTAACAGCAGTAGGCACTCAGCAGCAACTCAGTATTGATCCGGTAGGCACTCACGGAGGGTAGCCCGGGGCAGGAGTAGAAGCTGAAATATTTCCCACTTCAGCGTAGGCTCTTGCTGTGAAGTGTGAAAACCAGGCAGTCCATTCTTCGCACTCAGCATTCTAGAGGTTAGATTCCCTGTATGACATTCCCAGGGCAGAACGGTGACCCAGCCTTTGCTTGAGCTCCTCCAGAGGTGGGGAGCTTATGGCAAAGCAGCCGGTAACATCCCGGGCGGTTCCCACAGCTGGAGAGTTCATCCTTCCGCTGGCCCTTCCTTACGCTGTGTGCACCTGCTTCCCCCGCTCCTTCCGTCCACGGTGCCTGCAGAAGATGGCCATTTGCTGCTCCTCATGGCTTTTCACAGATTTGAGGGCAGCTAATGGGTCTCTTCCTCTAACAGAACATCATGAATTCAGCGGGAAAAAGGAAATCCAGCCCTTTGAACCTCAAGGAAGGGGTGCCCTGAGTTTCAGGCCTGCTACCCAGTGGCTCTGCTTCGGCATCCTTCTCTACGGACGGGCCCGCGCATGGGGCCAGAGCGACAGTATGGCGGCCGTAGGGGTGTGGACCGCAGACACTTAGCTTTGCTAGCTGGGAGGGCCTTAGCCCACTGTCTGAGTCCTGGGAGAGTGTTTCTGGGTCCCTGAGGCCTGGAGGGAGGGACATGGTGTCCTAGAGAGAGTGCTGTCCTTGGAATGTGGCCACGAGGCCCCTAGTCCTAGCTTTACCACTTCCTGACTGGGATCTTTAAGCAAGTTGCTTAAACTCTGAGCTTTGGTTTTCTTCTCTATAAAATGGGGAAATATCTTATTGTGTTGTTGTGAGGACCAAATGACATCACATATGGGAAAATGCTCTATTAACCAAAACATGCTCTACAAATAATTAATTCAAGTGGTAAGTAGTGGGGCTTCCAGGGCTCAGAGCTGCTTTGGTTGGGTCGGGGCCTTCCTGGTGGTGAACATCTGGAGCAGACTTGGTTTTAAGAGGACTTGGCTGGTCCTTGGCACCCTGAAGGGCTCCCCACTGTGGAGCTCACAGGCCCCCCATCCTGCATGACCCCCACAGGGCCTCGGTGCCACGTCTCCAGGGGAAGACTTGGGCCCAAGTACCTTAGCTGTGGCTTTGGAGACTAGGAGAGAGCGGGTAAGCCGCATGGGGTCAGGTGTTTCTGGGGGGTGGGGACCCCTGCATTTAAGCTGGTTCTCTGCTCTTCTCAGGAGGGCCCAGGGCCGCCTGCCCACATCCACCCCTGCTCAGCCTGTGCCATCACACCCACCATCACTCCCACTCAGCCTTTCCTGTAGACAGAGGTGGACTACAGCCCCCAGTTAGAGCAGGTTTTATTATAGAAGAGGCGGGAGCTGGGGAACACAGCCTTATGACAGTGGGGGAAGTATGAGGTGAGAGGATCTTGTCTAACCCAACACCTGCCTTGCACAGGTGAGGCCTGGGGGAGCTAGACTGGGCTTGCCCTACTGGGGTCTCCTGTGCCCCAGGCCAGGGCTCTTTCCTGGCAGCTCCTTGGTTCTCTGCAGATTCTGTGCCTCCAGCCTTCAGCCCACGACTCCACTGTGGCTCTCCAGAGGCCGGAGTCCCGTGACTGGGCAGGGATGGCTGTCTCCCTCCTCCCAGTGTCATGGGAGCAGAATGGCCAGGAGCCTCCATAAATAGCAGCACATCACCACATGCCTGACCCCAATCCGGTTTATCCTGAGCCAGCAGAAGCACCTGTGAGATGCACTGCCCAGGTGGGGCCACGCTGAGCCACCCTGTCCTTCCTCATGCCACACGGCGCCCTGAGGGTGGCAGAGCTGCCTAGCACCCCAGAAGAAGGGGAGTGAGGTCGGGGTCATGGGCGGGGTGGGAGCTGAGGTGGGGCTAGGAGCCAGGCGGGCTGTGTCAGCGGGGGCACATTCTCACCCCAAGGGGGCCGCCCCCATCCCAGGGGGCAGCAGCAAGGCTGGCAGGGGCGTGTGTGCAGCCGTGGCCAGATGCCAGGCAGGTGCTGAGCTGTGCCTGCTGCCTCCTCTCTCTGTCTGCCCAGCCTCTCTGCTTGGGCTCCCCAGCTGTAAAGCAGGAACAAGTCCCATCCCTTACCTGCCTGGGGACATTGAGCAGGAGTGAGATAATGTCTGTAGCTCGGCCCTCCACCGAGGGAGGCGGCCTCTAAACACATGTCTATTTTTACTGCCTTGAGCTCTGCCTGGCTCCATCTGGGGCCCCTGCTCCCCGGCTGCCAGGGAGGCATGGGAGCAGGCCAGCATTCAGGCCCCATGGGCCCATCCTAGGCATGGCTGAGGGGGCTCCTGGGGCCCAGTGCCCAGCTCCCTGGAGCATGGATTAACTCCTCACTAGCCCATTGTTCAGGCTTCAGAGAGCCACCGCCCACTCTGGGCATTCTGGTTCAGCCAGGAGTCTGGGCGGCTGGGCGTGGCGGGGCCTAATAAGCAGGGTGTGCCCCCAGGAGTTGTTGGGAGCAGGATGACAGCCGTGGGCAGGTCCCCACCCAAGGCTGGTGGGTGGGCGGCTTGCACAACAGTCACCTGCACTGAGGCGCATCCTTGTCAAATGTTTATTAAAAAAAAAAGTACTCACCTTCAGTGGTAAGAGTGGGGAATATTTCTGAATATTTAAAAGATATCATATGAACACTTTCTCAACCCCCAAAATCTATTGTATTAGGAAAGCTGATGTAAATTTGTAAGATTTCCACCAGTTACAAAGAGGACAGAATGCCCGAACTGTAACTGGGTTCTTGTCTCTCTCAGCTCAGCCCTTCCCCATGATATTCAAAGGGAGGAGCCTTCTGTAATCACTGGGGAACCGAGGGCAGGTGGGCCCCGCACCACGGCCACCCTCCTCGCCTGGCAGGGTGAGCTTCCTGCTCTCTGTGGCCAAACAGCTCAGCCTGCTGTCCTTTCCTGTCACTGTCACAGGAGGGAGGGGTCCTGGCCTCCTGGTTTTCACGCTTAGGGTTGTGATCTAAAATGTCAGGGAGCTCATGGAGTATGGGACCAAATCAGTCCTCCAAGTAATGACCAGGTGGATGCAAGGTGCTTTCCATCCACTAGGCGTCTCGGGGGGGGCCATTCTCCGTTTTCTCAAAGGCAGTCTCCTGCCCTTCAGCAGGGGTCATTCGGGCTGGTTTGTGGGAGGGGCTCTGCCAAGACCATTTGCTGGTGTTCCATGTGCACCTGGGGCCTTGCATCCAGTCCGGCTGTCAGCTGGGAGGTTTCCAGTTAGAAACTGAGCTGGAATCAGAGATCTTGATGGGAAAGCCCTGGAGACAATGAGGCCAGGGGGTCCTGAGAAGAGAACTGCGATGGGAAGCGTGTGTTCCCGAACCTCAGGTGGGTACACTGGGGCTGCGCCATGGAGTGAGAATCTGGAATCACAAGTCTGCCCAGGATAGAGGCTGTTCCCGTAGAATCTCTTTCCAGCATCTTAAGCACCCAGGCCACTGTGGGCTGTCTGCTGAAGTTCACTCAGCCATGTCCTCCGCTGAATGGTTATGCACTTTGCTGTGGATACAGAAGGAGCAGGTGATCCTTGGGAGAGTTCTCGTCAGCACGACTTCCCATCTGTTAGCCCAGATCTCCCTTCTGAGGCCCAGACCCTGTTGATCTACCCACCTGACACCACTCACCAGTCTTCACCTCAGCAGACCTCTTCCCTGTCTGCCGACCCATCTCAGTCTCTGCGCTCCAGGCACAGGGCCCTAGGACATGCTAAGCTCATTCTTCCGTCTTCCTCTGCAACATGCTTTAATTGCTATTCTTACCTCTATTTTTCAAATTTATTTCAGAAAAATTTAAATCCCACCTTCCCTCTCCTGGGAAGCATTCTTCAGCCAAGCCCTTAAAAGCTGTCTCGGTCGAGGGAGTTTCCATCTCCAGCAAAGGAAGTGGTTTGTTGGGAAGACCGGGAGGTTCACTGTTGGGGCAGATGACAGCCGTAAGTGGGGGGTCAGAGGAGAAAACGTAGGAGTTTCTTCAGTCTTACAAGTGAGATAGTGCTAGACTGTGATGAAGGCAGCGAGCTAAGAGGCAGTGGCTGTGCCTGACTTAACAGAACCTGGGCAAGTCCACCCCTGCTCTGAGCCTTGATTTTCCCCTCTGCAAAATCGGAATGATGCCTCCCGCCTCTCAGGGTATTGTAAGGACCAGATGATAAAACCCTTACGAAAACTTTAACACAGACCTGACGCATAGGGGATGTTCAATAAATGCCAGCTCTCTTTTCCTTTTCCACAGGGCAGCAGTCCCCTCCAAAGGCCAGGAAAGTCTGTGAGTGCCCCGGAGCATGCACCCCCAGGACACTTTTAGGACTGATGAGGAGGTAAGGGCCTAACCGGCAGAGGTGATGGGGACTGTAAAAACCAGGAGGTCACAGATCGCCCAGCACCGCGCTCATCATGCTTGTCTGTTAATTAGCCTGAGCTGATGAACAGCATGACTCATGACTGGCCGCTTCTCAGCGATGCCCTTTCTGTCTGCCTTCCTCCCCCGTGGGCCGACAGCTGCTGCCACCCTCATTCCGCCGCCCACATCACCCCCGAGCACGCAGCAGGCTCAGGTGTCAGCCCCGTGAGGGGGTGGGGCCCCCAGCCCGGCCCCAGTCTGGTTCCTGGACCCAAAGAGCCAGAGTGGAGTCCCAGCCAGTGCTGAGGAACTCAGTGTAGACAGCCCTGAGCTAGCCCCTCAACACACTTTTTGAGCAGACTCCATGAAGACCACACAGGTGTTATCTGTGGAGTCCAGGCTAGCGGGCAGAGGCCTCCCGGGGCCGGAGATTCACACCCCTCTCACGTTCTCTGCTGCACAGAGCCTTCTTCTCCTTGTATGTGTAAACTTCCAGGGAACTGGCCGGGCCGGACCTGTGGGGTTCATGTGAGAGGTCCCCTGCACTTCCAGCTCCATCCTGTGTTCTGGGGAGCCAAGCTGGGCAGGGACGGTGGTTTAAAGGGTCTACAGCATTCCTCACCCTGGAGCAGGCAGCCTAGAGAGAGGCCTTCATCTCCACATCGATGCTCACTGCCGTCGGCACCACCTCCCACACCCGCTGCTCGGCAAGTCACCACCATGACACTGGGCTCGGGAGGGCAGAGAAGACGCAGGCTGAGTGCACAGGCGTGGCAACAGCTGAAGTAGAGAGTGAGGTCAGTCTCTGGAAAATTCAAGACCCCCTCCTCCAAATCCATTTTCTCCTGCATGTCTACAAAGTAAGCAAGATGGTGGGCATCATAGCTGGACATGTAGGAAAAGGCCAGGCCAGGCCCAGCATCCTCGCTGGGGAGGCTCACATGGCGAGCCCAGACCAAAGGGCTTCAGGGCTCAGGGTCCCCACAGCGTAGCGCTTCCACTCTGCCAGGTCTTCAGGGCCCAGAGAGGGGGTGTGTGGGAGGGGCCCGGCCACCTTGACCAGCACTCATTGACTGTGTAAGGTGGTGTCTAGGTCCAAGGAGTGGGGAAAAGCCAGGATGGAAAAGACCCAACATGGGGACCAGACTCTTCAGGGTGGAATTCATAGGAGGTCATGCTGGAAATTTTGTCCCAGTAGCACAAGCCATGTTAGCATTTGAGAACTTCTCCCCTTCAAAATGCATGGTGGTATGACAGGGAAGGTCAGGACCCTGGGAAGAGACACTAACTGCCAATAGTCAGAGCCAGGACATGGGTGCCCTGAGAACAGGGCCACAGCAGTACTTGCATGTTTATTTTATTTTTATATTGTATTGTGGTAAAATATATGTAACATATGATTTCCCTTGCCTCTTCTATTTCAAGAAATGACATATATTAAGAAGTTGAGTTGTTTGTGTTTGAATCCTCATGAATAGGTTTTGTTAGTTTGTACGTGGTGGCATATTTTGTTTGTTTTAATTGTGGTAAAATGCACGTAGAATTTACCATCTTAAGCATTTTTAAGTGTACAGATTAGTGTTTTAGATCTTTGCAATTAATAAAACCTCCAGTAGTGTTAAGTATATTCTCATTGTTAAGTGTATGATCTCCAGAATTTTTCATCTTGCAAAACTGAAGCTCTACACCCATTAAACACAACTGCATGTGTGTGGGTCTACTTCTGGACGCTGTTCCTTTGGTCCCATTCTTTATTCTTATGCCAATATGGCACTGTGCTGATGGCTATAGCTTTACAGCAAGTACTAAATAAGGTAGTGAAAAATCCTCCGTCGGGTGGCAAGGTTTTGGAATAACAAGCGATTTCCCCCGGTGTTTATCCTTGGCCCTTTTTACCACTGAAGCAGTTCTGAGCTGATTGCCAAGGGAAAGTGAGTACAATCCCAAGATGCAGGGCAGAAAAATAGGGGGGCCTTCCTGGTTTGGTTTTGAAAGTCCAAGTCCTTAGGAGAATAGAGACATAAAGTTTAGGGAAAATATCATGACAAAGATCAGCTCCCTACTCCACCTCCAGTCAGTATAACACTTCTAAGACTAGATAAAAATCCCCTAGGCTGGGTAACAGGAATTAGAGCAACTATGCACCCCTATGTCAGAGGTCAGGCTCTCAGGAGCTATTGAGACCTCAGGTGGGGAGGTGGCAGCCTAGCAGAGACTCCCCTTTCTCTGATGGTCGGGGAGCAGCAGAACGAATCCTGGACCCTCCCTGAGGCCTGGGAGAGCCGTGCCCCTGAAGGGGCTGTGGGTCCGAGCAATGGCGTCTCAGCAGAAGCATGGACATGTGGCTCTAAGGAAAGTCACCCCAGGGCCTTGGCTCTCTGTAAACCTCTAGAAATCAGGCCTGACACTAAGAAAAGGGGGAGGAGGATCATGATTTGATTGTGATTAATGTTCTGCCACTCTGGTGGCAAGGTGTGCCAGCTGAGTTACAGGCAGGAAAGTACTACCTCTTAAACACCTGAGTTTATTGCTTGAGGTTTATTCTGGCTTTATGTGGAGCTTCTAACAAACTACATTTCCACAACTAAGCCCAATGTTAATAAAGAGTGATGATGGGGGAGAGGACCCTTCTTTCAGATGGGAGGGGCGCTGGCCGGGAGGACTCGAGGAGTGCCCTGGCCAGTCCGTTCATCTGCCTCACTGAAGTTACAGCTTCTGAGCTGAGGGTCTCAAAATGCCAGCAAACAAGCCACCCTCATATGTTCTCCTGAGTTCTAGTTCCTCCATTCTGAACTTTTCTCTTTAATAAACTCCTTCCATTGAATACATCACTCTTGTCTTGAGAAATTCAAAGGACATCACGGTGGGTACCAAGTAACACCTCGAAATCCTTATGGAGCAAAGCTTGGGGTTGGGGGGGCCCATTTCCCGTATGGAACGGACCGTCTGTGCAGCTGAGTGTCAGACCGAGGACACTGTCTTGTCCTGGTTGCAGAGAATGTTGAGGTGGGGCTGCCTCACGCTTCACAGTCCCAGCGTTCTTTTTCATGCCATCCGTGACCTGCCTACACCCATTTTAGGTATGGGGAAACTGATGCTTCAGCCCTATTTAGCCCTATTTATTAAGTGCCAGGATGGTCTACTTTGCATTTTGTTTTGCTTATATGAGCATGTTCAGCTTACACCTTAACTCCAAGAAAGTAAAATAGATAATAGATATTCCAAATGCATTGAATGAATACATCTCTTTGCCATGATCCCATTTCCATCAAGTGTTCAGAAATGGGACACATGGAAAACAGAAATCAGACCAAAAACATATGCTTGACTGCCCCTGTGGATTAGGGCTTATAGGAGAGCGTAAACACAGGCACCCGCTGCTCGCACGCACGCACTCCATGGGGTGGGCCCTGCATTAGGGCCCTTTCAAAGCCGCTGAGGCTGGGCTGCCAAGTTCAGGGTTTCCCTGAGGCCTGGCTGTGCCAGGGTGAGGCCAGGGGTGCTTGGGTCAGAGGAACGCAGTGTCCTGGAGCTCAGTGACCGCCTCTGTGCCCACTGCCCTTGCAGCCCAGTAAGGTGTCGGGCTGTCCCATCGTTGCTCAGGGGTAGGGAGGAGCACTGGGTCAAAGCACTTCTCGCTCAGGCTAAAAAAAGCCTAGCTCCTCTCTAGGGTCCTGCGGCCTCCTCCCCCAGCCCAGATTCCTGGCACATGCCTAAGTGGCCCTGCTCAAGGAACCTCTGAACTCATTTACCCTCCCAGTTGGGCCATGACGCTCATGGGCCTCTTACTCATCCCAAAGTCATCAGTCATGTTTCCAGGAGTCTGAGTAATTCAGGGAGGGTGGGGGCGGGCGGAATGGAGGAGGCGCTGTGGCCCAGTGAGCCCTCGCCCTCTTACTCCAAAGCTGGAAATGCTACTCTCTTTGACGGAGGCATCCTTAATCTGCTACAAAGTGGTGTGTTTGTGTGCACGTGTGTGTGCATGCGTATGTGTGCGTGCATGTGTGCACATGTGTGTGTGTGTGTGTGTGTGTGTGTGTGTGGAATGCTGGCAGTTTAAGGAAACTGGAAACAGAGCAAGAACTTCCCCCTTCGTTCCTAAGCAGCTGAGATGATGTGGTAGCCCAGAGAAGGGAGGCCAGGAGGGTACCTTTTGGACTTATTAATAAAACATGTTCTCACATTTGTGTAACATGTTATCCTATTTGTCCCTGAGAGGGGAACAGAAGCTCAGAGGGGTCACGTAAGCTGCTAATGTCCCACCACCAGGAAACAGTGAGCTGGATTGGAACCCAGGTCCCCTGACTAGTTCAGCACCTATTCCTCTGGACTTTGAAGCTCTCTTCTGACCAGGGGGCTTTGCCAGGCTTTCGATTTGTTTTCCCTATCAGATCAGCCTCCCACAGCTGGACTCAGCCTGGACCCTACAGTCGTCCTCCCCACCACCTCTCTTTCCTATACTACACACTCTCAGAGATGCCAGCTCTGGGTGTTCGATTCCTGGTCATTTTGCCCTACTCCTGTCCTGGGGCTTAGCTGTCTTCAGGGTACAACCTTTTCCAAGGCAGTGACAGGTGGAGGAGCTGGGAGACCACATGCAGGATGGAGAGTTGGTGGGCCAGCCTGCCACACTCCTGGGCAAGGTGACCCAGGGTTCTTCTGGCCCAAGCCTGAGATGTTGAGTACAGCCGTCAGGCATTTCAGCCATGGACTGACCGAGGAACCTGGCATCCTAAACTTGTGCCTCAGTTTCTTATGTTTCCTGGCCCAGTCCTCCCCCAGAGAATGGTTGGAATGCATCCTTAGGTCCCCAGAAGAGGAAATGCTGCAGGAAACATGTCTGGCAAAGAAACTCCCATTTCATGAGCACTTACTATGTTCCTGGATATGTGCTGTGTTTTCCGCATATTATCTTTTTAGATCTTTGCAAAAAAAAAAAAAAAAACTTCCCTGTGAGGCAGGTAGAATTGTCCTCACCATACTGATGAGGAAACTGAGGCTTCAGTGGTTTTGTAACTTGGGCTGCATCACTCAACTAGTAAGTAAAGGAGGCAAAATCTGCATCTGGATCTGACAACTCAGCGTTCATTCCACTGAATCACCCTGACTTAGAAAGTCTCCAATGGCGCAGGACATGTATCCCCAGCCAGCTCCTCTCAGGTACCGACCTCAGGTCACTAGCAAAGATAAAGACATTGTCATGGGAGAATGACTTCTTGAGATCAAAGCCTCTTATCAGCTCACTTTTGTCCCTTCAAATTCATCTGTTGAAGTCCTAATGTGATTTGAATCTGGAGATAGTCTTTAGGAGGTGATTAAGTCAAAATGAGACCATCTCGGTGGGCCCTGATCCAATGTGACTAGTGCCCTTATAAGAATAGGAGATTAGGACACAGACACAGAAGGAAGACCACGTGAAGACACGGGGAGAAGGTGGCCGTGTGCAGGCCAGGGAGAGAGGTTTCACAAGAACCCAACCCCACAGAAGCCCTTGTTCTCAGCCTCCTCACCTCCAGGATGGTGAGAAAATACATTTCTGTGCTTAAGCCGTCCAGCCTATGGTGCTTTGTTACAGCAGCCCTAGCAAGTCATTTCAGAGCCCCTTTTCAAACTCCTCCAGCCCCGGCACACAGGAGGCACCAAATCTGTTGTGGACCGGCTGAGATAAGAAAGTGCCACGAACACCACGCCTCTCCAACGGGCAGAGAGAATTCAGATTTTGATTTTTGCAACCAGCCTCTGTCCTTCTGTTGAAACTTCCTGTTTCTAAGGAACAGAGATTTTTACAGATCCCAGAGGACATCCAGTAAACCCAGCAGCTATTACCAAATAATTCTGGTTTTGATGAGCTCAGCGGGTATGAATCAGCGGCAGGCAGAGTGGCATTTCCCTTGAAATATATCCAGGGTTAAACATTAGAGGGAGAAGCAGAAATATATTGGGAGCTTTTTGCCAGAAAGAAATCTTGGCAATGTGGGCACCTGGCCAGGTGGACACGATCTTTCCTTCCTGTGCGGACAGCAGTCACCGAGGGCCTGGGAGGCCGCTGCCCCTGGTGCTCATGCAGAAGCCGTCTCTTGGTATCCACGAGTCCAGCCTCGTGGTTCTCACCTGGGTGCCTATCTGGGAAAGAGAATTCCAGGGGTGAGAGGCCCTCCTGGCTTCCTCCTCATCTTGGAGGGCTGTGGCCCACCGACCCACAGGAGGACCTGGCTCCAATTCCCCCAAGAGGGAGGAATCCCCAGAGCGTCCCTAGAGAGGTGGAGGTGATCGGGGCTCCTGGTCCTGCAGTTGGGTCAGACAGGACATGCAGGGAGGCCAAGGCCGGGTGGGCCGCATATCACAGGGAGCTTGGCTGTTTTTAAGGGCATCCTGTGAAACTGGCCGTGGCGGAGGAGAAGCTGCAAAAACTGCAGAAAGTGAGTTCGTGCAGGTGTTCTACGGAGGCCCCAGGGTGGTCAGGTTTGGAAGCTGGCAAGAGCTCAGATGGCCCTGGCTTCTGATCCTGGCACTGCCACTTGTTGGCTGAGGGGCCTAGCAATCACCACGACCTCCTGTACCTCAGCCTTTTCATCCTTAGGGGGACACTGGACTGACAGCTGGGCATTGCTTAAGGGTGGCATCGGGGATGTATGATAAAACCTCCAGCACAGGCCAGAGCCCTGTAAGAGCGACATGACCAAACCCAGGCCTGTCTCCAGAGCCAGCCGGTCATGGATCTGTCAGTCATTTGTCGCTTCACACGACGGGTCTCCTCTCCCAAGAGGGGATCTGACCAGCGATCCTGGGTTTATACCTTGGGGGGCCTCACTTTCTGGAAAGAGCATCTCATCTCCTTTAGGATCTGGCTTCCCTCGCCTCTTCAGCCTCTGCCTTCAGCCTCTCAGGAACTACTTACAGTCCCCAAAACCCCTCCCTCCCACCTCCCTGCCTGCAAGCACGGGCTCCTTCCTCTGCCTGAAACTCCCTTCCCCTCCCTGTCTGGCTCCTGCCCTCTCCTCCTACACCACTTGTCCCAGACATACCCCTCCCTGCCCTCCTGGGGGACGATCTTTCCTGCCACTGCCTCTGAGCAGAGGCCCGTGCCCCTGCCTCCAACCTCATCTCCCACCCCCCCTGCACACCTACACTCTGTCTTTCCCTTCCAGGCCAGGGACTCCCAGGGTCCTGTCATCCCCTCTCCCTGCCTTGTGCCTAGGCCAGTGTCTGAACAGAGTAACAGCTCAAAGTAAACATGTGTTGAAAGAATTAATGACTTACTGAATGAATGATTTCTGGCTATGGGGGCTAGTCTCATACATGAGTCACGGGCCCGAGTTGCTGTGCCTTGAGCCCACCCACTGGCCCATGACTACGTCCCTAGTTACCCTGAATTCTCAGAATCTCCCATGCCTCCTTTCTTCTCCTTCCGTGCCTGTCTGCTTCTCATCCCCCCCTTTCCTTCCTCCTCTGGGGCAGCATATCTAAACAAGGCAGTGCTCCCCTGGGGCTGCTGTATTGTCATGCCTCCTGGCGAAGGGGAGGCCCCGGATGGGAGGTGCGATGGGAGAGAGTCCCGTGGGACACCTGTGGCTGGACAGACACGGAGACTGCTACAAATGTGGGACTCTGGTCTGGAGCTGAGTAGGGACCTGGGAGAAAGGGGTAGGGGAAGGAGGAGGTGTTTCACTGAGAAGGCCTCCATCTCTGAGAAGGGGTACGGGCTGTGGGGGCCTGGCAGGAGGTTCCAGCCTCTTCAAGCCTCCTCATTCCAAGGCCTCCCTAGGTCGGGGGGTGTGGGGGTAAGGCGATCATCCTCCCCAGCCCAATGAGATGACCGCCCCAAAGCCCTGAGGTGACCTTCGTAGCTATGAGCCCCGGCCAGCTCCAGGAGGCATCACTGCCTCTTTCATCTCCTTTTCCCTCCTTTGCTTTTCCCAACCACTCCCCTCATTTCATTAAATGTCGTGGAGGTGTTTCTGGAGTAGGTGCCGAGGAGCTGGCCATTCAGAACGTGCTTCCAGATCATTGCCATTTTCTTTTTGTGTACTTTTCCGTGAGCATGAAAGAATAAATTAGGACCTTGCTTCTGGAAAATTGATGTTTATAGGCTCATAGAGAGAACAGACGGGATGATTGTAACTCTTAAAAAAAAATCCCCACAAATATCTGACTACAAGATGGCTTCTGAGGCTGGAGAAAAGTAGTATTTTAATGAATAAAAGGGTGGCTACTTTGTGTATCCAGTGGAAAATGTATGGCATGAACTGACCCCAAAAGGAAGGTTGGTTTGTGAATAAATAAAAGTAAGTAAACCCAAGAGAGGTAGATAAATCAAAGGATGTTTCTTGGCAGGTCCTAAGGGCAGACGGCTGCTGTTGGCCACCCCACAGCATCTCCAGCTGCCCTCCAGTATTTCTAATTCCTCAGGGACGGTGAGCCCTCGAGGGCAGGGGCTGTACGTATCGCCTCCTTCTCTGGCACAGAAGGTAGGGTGATCATATAACTGGGGTACTTCAAAAGTGAAAGGAGGCTATAAATAATGAATAACTATGTCAGGACAACAGTTGTAACCTGGGATGAATGAATGAATGAATGAATGAATATATGAATGAATGAATCTTTAAGAGGTTGAGGCTATTGGCACTGAGGCATCCATGGCTTCCAAGATCCCTGATGTCACTGTCAAATAGAACTTTCATCTTGTATATTGCATTTTAAAGTCTGCCTTATTCTTCTGCAGACAGGGACCCCCACTGCAGAAGGAAGAGCTGGGCTGAGACGGAAGGGCCCTGCTGACACTGCTCAGAGCATCCTCCCGGCAAGTGCCAGGCACTAAGCTATGTACTTCATGTTCTTTATGGCATTTAATGCTCACACTGGCCTTGCAAAACAGATACTCTTATTACATTTTGCAGATGAGTCACCTGAGGCTTAGAGACGTTAAATAACATGCCAGTGTCACACAGCTCTCCTGGTGACCAAAACCAGAGCTGCCACCCATGTCAAGTCTATGGAACACCAAAGTACATCTAATAGACCCCATCCCTGCCTTTTGTGCCACCTTCTCTCAAGGAGAGGACTCAGAACAAAGGCCTGGGGCACCCTGGTTAAGGAACCAGGCCCTGCTCGGTGCCTCAGCCACCCAGTAATGCCAACCCGGAGCTGGAGGGGAGTCATCGGGGGCTGGGGCCAGGGCACTCTCTGAATGGGAACAGTTTGCTCCCTGGAAGCCAACCCCATGTCTGATTTCTGGGTGAGTCCCCGATAGAACAGTGGCCAGCCAGGAGGGTGAGACTCAGGCCCTTGGTGGGCTCCAAGCCCCACCTCTGTCCCGGGAAGGACCCTGAGCCCCCAGGGCTGTGCCTGCATCTTCAAGGCTGGTGCGGGCAGGTGCCGAGTCCTCCCATGCTCGCTGTCCTGATGCACCTCCTGCCTCCTGCCGTCCCCGCCCCCACCACCCTGGGAGGGCTGTGGAGTGTCTGTGCTGCCTGCCCTGGCCTTTCCAGAGCCACCATTTGTGGCCCAGTCCCAGCCCACCAGGAGAGCAGACCTGGTGGTCTGAGGTCTCCAGCCCAGAGTGGACCAGGCAGCACCTGAGAGCCTGGGGGAGGCTGGCAACAGCCTGGTCAGGCTGAAATGGGGGACAGGGGAGCAGGACTGGGACCCTCACTGGATCCCCAGGTCCCCGGGCCAGAGCGCCCCACCTGCCTGGGGGCTCTGCTAGGTGGATGGGGGGAGCGAGTGGAGGTGGGCCAGGCTGGGTCTAGGCCAGGAAAGAGCTTAGCCAGGCTCCGCTGGGCCCTCTCCCAGGTCTTGCTCTCCTCAGACAGGCTTTGCCCCTGGCTACCAGACAGCATGGTGCTGGGCCCTGGCCAGCTGAGCACAGCTCACTGGTGCCCTCTAGTGTCTGCCTCTCGAGGCCTAGTTTGCCCCTCTCAGAGATGTTGCGCTCCACGCACAACTTCCCTGCACCAGCCCCCTTGGACAGTCCCCCAAGCCTATCGTTTGTCTTCCAAATCAGGACACTTCTGAGAGTGAGAAGGGGCTCTGTTGACAATGTTGTGGGGACAAGAGACAAAGAATGGGGCTGTCCCAGGCAAATCAGGGCATCTGGTCACCCACCCCACTCAGGTCAGAAGCACCCCCTCCCCACAGCAGCCACTAGAACCATCTCTGGGAGCCACCGCATTAAGTAAATAAGAACACGTGTGAAGTCCTTAGCACAAGGCCTGGGAGAGTAACCCATCAGTGAAGACTGATCTATAAACAACTATTAGCTACACTTGGTGGTAATGACCATCCGCTGGAGCAGGAGGGTGGGGCGCGGGGCTTGGTGTTTGCTGGCTGAGAGAGCAAACCCAGAACAACAGCCCGTGATTAACCAAGACACCCCTCCTCCTGCTACTCTGGGCCTAGCTGGGAGTCCAGAGGAGAAGGCCCTTCCAGCAAGACAAGGACAGTTTGACAAAGCACCTCTTCCCCTGGTCCTGCAGTCGGGCCTTCCCTCTGTCCACTGGCCGCTCTGCACCAGCCAGCCTTAGAGATGACCTCCGCTCTGTCGGCATCCTCGGTGACTAACACAGGCAAGTGTGTGAGCTGCCACCTCTCCTGGCCACTACCCGCCTCCCCCTCCATTTCCTCATCCCTGCCTGTGGCTTCTGGGGGCCAGGCTCCAGGGAGGCTGGATGACTGCTGACTTCCCAGGGCTCCCCAAGACAGGCTGATGCGAGGTGGCCAGCATCTGTGACCCCCACATCAGGTGACATCCAGCCTGGGGACCCGAGTTGTACCCTGGAGGAGTCAGCAGTTGCAGGGGAAGCCGTCACACATACAAATCAGCCCAGCGGAAAGCCCCACGGGTCCGAGCCCGGGCAGAGGGGCTGCAGCGGGCTTTGAAGTGTAGGGGAGAGGGGCGCCTCGGAACCAGAAGGCAGAGCAGCTCAGGCAGGACGGGCACAGGGGGTTCCTCAGGTGGAGGTGGGCTGAGGGCATGACGGAGCTCCGCTTGGGGAACCCCAGGGGTAGGAATCTGGGGCTCCACTGTGTGTGTGTGTGTGTGTGTGTTGTCTAGGTATGTTTTGGGGGCAGGGGAGACATATAAATGACTTTGGCAAAGTCAGGGAGATTTGAGGGCTGGGCATATGCCATTTGGAATTCTCCTTGGTCAAGGGGTGTTGGCCAGGTCCGGTACCTCGTGCAGGAAAAGGAAGAAAGCTCTGAGTTGGTTTTTGTGTTCTGCGAACCAGTTTGCCCACATCTTGGCATCTGTGCCCTGTAAAGGACCTGTTTGGGGCCGTGCATGTCTGGGCCTGAGGGGCGGCATTGCCTACGTGAGGTTACAGTCTCTCCAGGCTCCCTGCCACAGGGCCACCGCCAGTGCTGGAGTGGAGGGAGAGTCTGGCTCTGTCCCCTGTCCTCCTGCTCACTTAGTCCCCTGCCCCAGCTGGTGGGCAGAGCTGCAGTGACCGCCCAGGGGTACAGGCTGAGGGCTCAGCCCCATGTGAATGCAAGGTGCAGGCAGCTTTTCTCTCTGCTCCTCCTGTTCTCTCCTCAGGGCTGGGCTCAAATGCAGGGCTTCCTTCTCCTGCTCACACACAGAGCTCTGCATGACCAGCAACACAAACACTGGGTCTGGAACCAAAAAGCCTGGGTTTGAGATCAGGCTTTGCCATTCACCAGCTGGGAGGCCTTGGGCAGGTCTAACTCTCTGAACCTCAGTTAGCTCATCTGTAAATTAGGGATAATGATAGTTAATGGCACTTATCTCACGGGGTTGTTGTGAGGATCAGATGCCAACACTCCCCAAAGGGCTCTGCGATGGAAGGACCACGATTGCTGTTCTCTTACCATCTGCGCCCCAAACGGAACACTCGGCCAAATGCAACACAAATGCCGGGCGCTGCTTAGCTGCCTGGAGCTGCTCCTTTACTCGGGATCCCCTGAGCCTCCGGTGTGCCAGGCACTGTTCTAGGCACATGGGATACAATGAATACAACACCAACTCCCTGCTGCCTTGGAGTCTACTTCTAGGGGAGGACCTCCCCCAGGCCCCATCGACCAGCGCCCATCCTGACCTCTTTCCCGCATCCACAGACCCACCCTGAAAGGTCAGGCAACATTAGGCCTCTAGGATTCTCTGCTTAAGTACCTCACAGTCACCTGATGGCCTGACAGAAGCCCTTGGGTGGAAAAACAAGGTCACTCCGCCGCTTGCCGGAACACAGGGCACCGCCCAAGAAGGCAGCGTTAATCTAAGTCTAATCGCCCATTTTACAGATGAGGAAATTGAGG
>JAQQAC010020896.1:22325812-22349143 GCA_029783875.1 Phataginus tricuspis
TTTTTTTTTTTTTGTCTACCTTCAATACTTTCTTTTTGTCTTTGGTTTTCATCAGTTTGATTACAATGTGCCTAAGGGAAATTTTCTTTCTGCTTATGCTGTTTGGGATATACTGGGATTCTTGAATCTGTAAATGCATGTTTACATTTCACCAAATTCAAATTTCACCAAATTTGGGCTATTATTTCTTCAACATTTTTTTCTGTCTGATCCTTCTGGGAATCCAGTTATATACATGTTAGACATTTTGATATTGTTAGGCCTCTAAGTCTCTGTTCATTTTTTGTCCCAATATTTTTTCTCTTTCAGATTAGATATTTTCCACTGATCTGTCTTTGATGCTTTCCTCTGCATTTTCATTCTGTTGTTTAAGTCTATCCAGCGATTTTTTAATTTCAAATATTGTCTTTTTCAGTTCTAGAATTTCCATTTAGTGTTTTAAAAATAGAGTTTATTTCTCTGCTAGGGGTTCCTAGCTCTTCATCTGTTACAAGCATACAACCCTCACCTCATGAAGCATAGTTATAGTAGCTACTTTTAAGTTATGATCTAATTCTAACATGTGGGTCATCTTGGGGTGGTCTCTGTTGATTGTCTCCTCTTGAGAATGTCACAAATTCCATCTTCTTTGTATAATGAGTAATTTTGGATATTCTCAACATTGTGATTGTTAAGTCTGGATTCTATTATATAGCTCCCCAAATGATTTTTGTGTTTGTTTGAGTAGATAATGAACTTGGTTGGATTAAACTATAAACTGTCTCTTGGCCACAGCTCAAATCTCAGTTTAGTTCTTTTATCTGGGCCACTTAAGCTTGCCTCATGCATGAATGGTTCAGCAATTGGCCAGAGATTGGCACAGAGTTTGTATACAAATGTGTGATTCTTCCTTTCTGGGTCTACCTTTTCCCGGATTTCTCCCTTACTTTCCAAAGGCTGTAGTTGTCTCCAAGTCTGTCCTTTGATTCTTCAAGCCAGAAGGACAGAGGTTTTTCTATCATTTTATCTGCCCTGTGTGACCCTACTGTGGCCTGTCTTCAGGCTAAAAGCCATAAAAACTCATCCCATGCATTTGTTCTTTCCAACTGTTGATTCCTCTCTAGAAACCGCCTGCTTTTGTTCATGCTCCAGGGCCTTCAGGTAGTTGTTTTCATATTTTGTTTAGAGGTCACCATTGTTATCTGCAGGAGTTTGTCTAGTAGGAGCTTCATAAGCTGCCCTATCAACAGAACTGCTTTGATTTGGACACATTAAGTTTGAGATGTCTGTTAGACATGCAAATAGAAATGTTCACTAGCCAGTTGGATGTGCACTTGGAGTTGTGGATAGAAATCACTTAACATTTGACAGGATATAGATAGTGTATAAAGTCGTGGCAGTGGATAACTCAAGGTGTGAGAGTGCACCTGTAGAAGAGAAACAGGCCCAGAACCAAACCCAGGTACACTCCAATGTTTAAAGATCAGCGTGATGAGGAAGAATAGCAAAGCACATCAAGAAAGAGTGGACAGTGAGGCGAGAAAAACCTGGAGAGTGTGGTTTGGAAGTCCAAGTAAGAAAGTATTTCCAAAAAAGGCAGAGTGGTCAGCGGTATTGAATGCTGCTGTAAGATTAAGATGAAGATTGAAAACTGACTATGGATTTAGCAGCATGAAGGTCATTAGTAAAACTGCGAGTAAAGTAACTGCTTTGTTCAAATGGCAGAATCAGACCTCACTGAAGTGAAGAATTGGGGTCCAGGAGTGTGTGGGAAACTTCCAGGGAATTTTACCATCAAAGAGAGAAGAAAAATGGGATTGACCTTGGAGGGGAACATGAAGTCAAGAGAACTTTTGTTTTGATTTTTGACATTGGACAAAATTATCTGGTGTTGGTGCACTAACATAGTGACTGGTTGAGTGGGGAAAACTGGTGCGTTGAGTGAGCCAGACAAGACAGGATCCTGTGCAGAAGGGGACTGTTGCCATAGGATCAGGGGCAGCTCATGCACAGCAGCTGTAGGCCAGTAGAGAAGCTGCTGGGTGCAATGGGGGTGAGGAGGACTGTCATGAGAGGACATAGCCTGGCGGGGGAGTCAAGAGGAAGCAGACCAGAAAAGAACCCCATTTTTTTCTTAAGCCAGCTTGTTGGACTTCGTATTGCTTAGAACCGAAAACATCCAAAATGATAAATATAGTTGTTATAGCTCTTTCACAGGTGAATAGTCATAGACTAGAGCACTATTATTTATAATAAATGACTACAAAGTAAAGAACCTTCATTGTAATAGACCAGAAGGTCTCAGTCCAAATGGGTATTTGCCATTTTTTTTCAGTTAGTTCTAGGAAATTTCCAAAGAATACTGACACACCTCAAAATATCTTGGGACTCTCTTTTGTTCTGAATTGCTTTTAAAATCTGAATTACATGCTTTGAATGCCTCCAAAGACAACAAATCATGGTCTTTTGTTGGTGGATTTGGTGTTGGAAACAGACAAAAACAAATTGGAGCTGAATCTAGCAAATACCTCTGTAGGTCAAAACCTGTTCCACAGAAAGTTCGGCATCACCCAGAGCCTAAGCACGGAAAACAAAACAGTATTCGTCATTTTGGAGTAAAAAGTCATGTCTAGGGTTCCTCTGGGTAAACCAGACTGTTCAACCTTGTGAATCATTTCAGCAGAAACCAAACTGCTGATGCCAAGGAAAACAGTCAGTGTAAACTTCATTTCTGATGGGCAGAAAGTTGGATTTTCTACTTGGAGGCTTTATTTCAGAGGCTCTGTGGAGACACCATGAGCAACTCCAACGTGTGTGAGGAAGGAGAACCACAGAAGCGTCTCCTCTTATCTTTCCCAACAAGTCTGCGTCTTTAGCTTAACAAAGTCACCAGCAGGCATCAGGACTGCTGTTTTCCCTGAAAACTCGCTCTTCTGTTGAAGAAATGACTCCAGCAGTGTTTGGAAGTGTGGAATGAGAACTAGACCTGGGCTCAGAAAACATGGGTTGTTTTTGCTCTTCCACTTTTTGGCCATGTAACCTTGGATGAGAAACTCATTTGAGCCTCGGTATCCTCATTTATAAATAATAGTAATTCATATCCTACCCAACAAGATTAAAAGGGAAATGTTTACAAAAGTACCTGGCAGGATGTAGTAAAACTATCATCTTGCTCAGGTTCAGACTCTGGCTCTACCATTGTAGCTATGACCTCAGGCAAGTGACTCAGCCGCTCTGTGCCTCAATTTCTCTGTAGAACAGATATTAATAGTACCTACTTCATAGATTTTATATCAGTGAGAGTGCAGAAAGCAGCAGAGAAACAGCTTATGCCTCCCTTCTATATTTCAAATTTCAAGCAAGTGCCTCTAATTGGGGGGACCTAATTCATATCCAGAGCCTCAGCTGCAAGCCACTTCCCGGCCTCTGCAGCGGATAGGCCACTTGATAGGGACTGAGAAAGCCAGTCCACACACACACACCTACGAAGTTATCATTAGGGTTAAGTATGCTAATGTAATAAGAGCTTAGAAAGTGTTCAATAAATGTCAGCCATGGTTACGTTTAGCATATTGCTGGGGCTTGAAATACATTTGTTTATTCATTAGAAATAGTCAAGAATATAATCTACTCTGTCTACACAAAGGGCAGCCCCCTATCTCTGCGTATTGTGGACCCAGGTTTTCCCACAGCACACTGCAGGTCTGAGTCTCCCACTGCAATGTCATTTAAACTTTAGACACACTATCTAGTCTACTGTGACCATTGCTGCCTTTTGCTTCACTTAACTGAGAAAACGAATTTGAGATCATATGTAGGATGCTCTGAGTATCTGTGGAGGGACACCTAAACTGAAGGCTGTGGTTTTGGTGGGGAGTGCATGGGAGAGATCAGCTGAGTGGCAAGGAGAGGGAGGGAGACCTGAATTTTACTTGCAGTGAGAAGGGCCTAGTTTGTTCCTTGGGTTCACATATTACCTATTCCAAAAAGCTGTAGAAAATTTTAAGGGTTTTTGAAGCATTTGCTGCTGTGTTATTGACATTCAACTCTAAGACATACCTATCTTAGGGTCAACCTATTTAAGCCATACAGCCTCCATTCAGGGCACTCTCCATAAATCAGAATGGGTAGAAATGGGCTTTTGACCCAACAAGTTCCAATATGAAAGGTAAAAGTCATTGTCAAACTCTGGCTGGGGAGCAGTCCTTATAAAATGGTATCTGAACAGCCTGATCTAACCCTTAGGTGAGCTACAACAGGGTACTACAAATACTGATGGCCCATTTCTCTCCCAGAAGGACCCGGAGGGCACCTGCTTGGCAGGCAGTCACTGCAGGGAGAACAGTGCAGGGCAGAGCTCCGGAAAGGCCATACTGTTGTCCTTCTGGTCAGTTCCTCCCGCCTGCAGCTGAGAGTAAGTAAGCCTATTCAACAGGTCAAGTAATACAGGAAACTGGAGGGAGTGGGTATGGATTATGCAGCTAATTCCTTGCCATGACTCAGGTGAAAGGTGTCAAGGGGCTGGGATGGAGGGTCAAGGGAGCAGATCTGGTCATGGGGAAGAGAGCGTGTCACTAGAAAGCAGCAAGATAGTAGCTGTCACGGAGAGGTATGTCTGTCAGTGACAAGACACTCAGAGGAACAATGTCATTAGAGAAGATTGACAGCATCTCCCAGAGGCATCTGGGACCTGCCTGTGTTCTGCCAAAGCTGCCTCAGTCAGGAACAGAGCCCATAACAGGCTGGCCCGGGCCTGGCTGGCACCTTGCTCCAATTAGGACTACACCTGAATGCCATCTTGCTCTGAGCCTGGCCAGGTAAAATTATTCTGAGGCATGATTTCATCCACAGGACAGGGGGGCTCCCACTCTGTCTCTGACCTTGTCGATTTCAAACTTGTCTTCACCAATTTCACACCACAGTTTGGTGCACACATACAGGATATATATACTCCCACATTATTGAAACAAACTTTAGTGAAACAGTTTGTACTAATTACATGTGATGTGCTCTATTTTCCTCTGGTTTTGTTTTTAACGTTAGTTACAACCAACCAAACTGATTTCATAACCCACGAATGGGTTCTGACCAGTAGTTTGGAAAACACCAATCTAACCATGTAAGTTGATCAGCTCTGGTCTGTCTGACTCTCACAGGGTGGTGAGCCACACAAGGGTCCTAGAAAGTCCCATTCACAGTTTATTACCTGAAACTGTCCATTCCCACAGAATATGCGAACTTCAGAGCGCATCTGTGTAAACGCACTCTTATCCTCCGTGACCTGCCCTCACACAGACTCCCTTTTCTACACCCTGAGAGGCGCAGTGCCGAGCTCACCAGTTCATTCCTTTGTTCTCTGATTTATTTCATCCAACACGCCACCTTTCCCCACTCAGTCCCTGTGGGAGGTCCCTGAAGTTAAAATATTTGCATCAGAGAATGTCAAGGGTAAAAGAGACCTTAAGGATCATTTAATACAACCACCCCTTTGGGGCACCTCAGTCTCCAGTTTCTGCCTGCGTTCCTCCAGAGACGTCCTGAGGCAGCGCCGCCCATCTTTGGGCAACAATGATTAAACCAAAACTCACCTCCCTATGCCTTCTCTTTCAGTTTTTGTGTCAGAATTGGTGAGTCGACGTGTAGTCTGGGAACAATGCCTGGCACGTAGTAAGTGCTAGATAAAGATTTCTCACTAGCATTAGTAGTAGTCCTGCGTTAGTGTTATTAACGGTAGTAACTGAGCTCACCCTTTTCTCACACGACTGCCCTTCCTTTGTTCACAGAAGGGAATCTCGTTGCCGGGTCTTCTCTTTTCTCTGCTGAACATCCCAGTTCCCTCGATCCTTCCCGGCATAGTGTGGCTTCCTGACCCTTCAAGTCCAGCTCACGGTCCCGACGCAGGCAGGTCCCTAACAGGTCGATGCTCCTCTGAGCACTCCAGCCTTCAGAATTGGACACTGAACGCCTCGCGTGGGGCACCAGGGCAGAGAACTAGCTCCCACCTCCCGTGACCTGAGTGCTTGGCAGTGCTTGGCAGTTAATAAGCTGCCCAAGATTATTAATAGCCCACATCAGAGCAGGGAGAGGCTTGCAGACACAAATCATGGAGGAGCGGGAGGTGGGCTTTCTCTCCCTCCAGAGAGCACATCCCTTGAGGGAAATGAACAGGCTGGCATCCGGGAAGGGATCAGGCCTGCAGAAGTACGATGGCCTACCCAGGGAGGGCAAATACCAATGGCTACACGAGCTACGTCAGACTCAAATAGCTACAGGGGGATGGGAGAGAGTGGTGGGGTTATGAAGAGCCTGGTGGCACCTGCTTCATCTAAAGGAGGAAGCATTTACTCTGCTCAAGCCGGTTACTCTCATGCAGGAAGGGGGCCCTCATGTTTTGAGAGCATCCACATGTTCAAAAAAAGCCAGAGCTGTGAAGTTTTGAATACAGAATCATCCCATTTTAAAGTGTCAACTAATGTAAATTTTCATGAAATATTGTCTGAGGCATCCGTGTCTAGGCCAAGCCAGGCCACTGTGACCCTTGGTTCTCCTTTTGGACCACTGTTCTCCCCTGCAGAGCTGGGGCTGGGGCTGGGGGCAGCCTGGTACCTGGCCCACCTGCCTTTTACTCCAGTCTCTCCAAAGAGTTCTCAAGTCACTGCTTTAGCCGGGCCCAGGCGTGGAAAAAAAGCTATGTTCTCTGAGCAGCCAGAGGGAATTTGCCTGAGGGTCACCCTAGTGTTTCCTAGGCAGATGGAAAGAGTGACTGAGCCTGGACTGTCATGTGAGGAAGGCTTTGAAGGCAATCCCTGGAAGGCAGCACGGAGGCGAGAGTCTGGGATGTCAGAATAAGGACCCTTCCTCTTACTTCTTCCCTGAATCAATGGGAGAAGTTTAAATCCTGGCTCTTAATCTATATTCTAATTCATGGCTTCATTCATTTCCACACATTGTTATTGAGCAGGTACTAGGAGACAGTACCTACTGGCAATTGGGGCTATCAAGGGGCAGACCCCTCTAGGAGCTCAGTGTCTGTGGCGGGGCAGACGTGTGATGGGCCAAAGATTCTGAATAGGTGCTGCTACAAGGGGAGACACGAGATGCCACAGGGCCTGGCCAGAGGAGGAGCACCTAAGAGGGTAGGAGGAATGGCAGGGTGGTTTTTCAGGGGCAAAGATTGTAATTTATCTTGGGATTCTAAGGAATCTTGTAGACTGGAAAGGCTGCTGGCCTGCTGATTAATTTATTCCCACTCAACTTTCTGGTAAGGTCCAGTCCCCTTGGACAAGAGCCCACCCTTGTCTCTGCATGTGGATGACACCCCCTGATCAGCCTGATCACTTTGGTCTCTCATAAGGAGGCTGAATAAGGTGAGACCCTGCTTTGCCCACCTGAGCAGGTTCTCTTTACTTTGTGTTGTATGGACATCTGTAAGTAGACTCCTGTTGTTCTGGGCTGAGGACGGCATGGGCCCATCTCCATATGCATTCCTTTGCATGCAGAGCTTGAACATTACTGGGAGGGAGTGGCCAGTTGTTCAGAGGTCCTGAGCTGCCTTTGCTCACTGGGGACCATCAACAGTACTGAGGTCAGCTGGAGGGAGAGAACACCGGGGCCTCGGGAGGGGCGCCCTGAGTGTGACATTCATTTGCACGGGAATGGAGATGGGGCCATGTTGGGTGGCCAAGGTGGTGGGATAGGATCCATCTTTGGGCTACTGTCAGGGGTCATCTCTGCTCAGCCAGGCCTATGATCATGTTGGAGGGACAGGAGGAGCCAGAAAGTGGCCAGAGTGATCCAGTGCACTGAGGTGAGGTGTGGGAGGAGATGGTGAACTGGCCTTGGGCTCAGAAGCCAGGTGTTGGCCTTTGTTGGCTTTAGGGCATCTCTAGCCACAGGGAAATATTGTTCTTCCCAGGATAGGTCATCACAGGTCCATCAACAATTACCATTTCCATTCCATAAATACCCTGTGTATAAGACCCAAAAGGGGTGCAGAAGGAGCTCCTGCTTTAGAGGAGATGGTTGCCTACCATAGATGGCCAATCTGAGTGCTGACAGAGAGACCCAAGATGTTCTAGGGCTTCAAAGGAGGGGGAGATCACAGCTGGTGGGAAGAGACTGGAAACAAGCTCCAATAGTAAGCATTCCTGAGTCCCTGTCGGGAGCCAGATGCCATGCTGAGCACTCCATATGCCCAATTTCATTTTATCCTCACCTCCTTAAGGTATGCATCATCCCTGCGGTTTACAGATTGGGAAACAGGCTCAGAAGCCATGAAGCCACTTGCCCAGGGGCTCAGAGCTGGAAAGCAACCAAGCAGAGATTGAGGTCAGCTGTCTGACTCCACCATACACACTTCTATGCTTTTGGCTTGGCTGCCACATGAGACAGATGGGGTTTGAGATGAATCAATCTGAAGAATGGGATGGAACTGGTCGGATGAAGGCAGGAGGAAGGCATTCCAGGCTGAAGCTGCAGCCTGAGCACAGATGTGGAGGCAGGGTGGTTCCAGAAATGTGCGGTTTAGCTCACAGCGAGTCTTTGAGAGTAAGGCCAGAGGGAAGGTTTGGGCTCATTGGGGAAGTCCTTGAGGGCCTGGCCAGGGGCGTGTGCACCTTCCAGAGGCCAAAGGAATCAGCAGTGGAGGGAAGAGGCCCAATGATGAAGAGAGGAAGTGATGACAGAGAAGGAGGGAAGGAAACAAGGCTGCAGGCGAAGGAGGGCATGCTGGGGATGTGAGCAGCGGTGTCTTGGAGGACAGCCACACAGAGAAGCTCGCCCTGGGCTGAAGGTGCATCAGGCAGACCTCTGGGAGGAGCCTGGTAGCACCGACCACTCTGGGCAGGAGAGCAACCCTTGGGGAGGCTGGTTCCTACAGGACATCTCCCAGGGGGCATCGGACATGGGGCTGGCTATGCACTGAGCCGGGGGCTGTGCCCTGCGCGGCCCAGACTGAAGTAGCCATGCCTACAGCGCCCCATCTCTGGGACTCCCCACCCTACCTGTCAGACCTGCCCAGCAAACCCTCGGCTGTCGGCTCGTGGCTGGCCTCCAGGACTTTGCTAAGCTTCTCATCGCACACATCACTTCAGACTGGGCCCAAAGTCAGCGACTCTAAGCTTTCCCTCATGGGCCCACTGCTCGCTCTTTACTTGGTGACTTTGTGGACACATGTCTGTTCTTTCCTCTTACTTACAGTCTCTAGACTTTACCTTTCATGTATGTTTATCTTATCTCCCCAAAGAAATAAAGTCTTTGAGGGTAGGGATTGCATCTTATATCTTTGCTGTTCACCACGTAACACCCAAAATTGGCTCGCAAAAGGCCAAACCCTTACAGAACATTGCATGAGTGGGAATTCCCTGCCCCCCCCCACAGGTCCTGTGGCTCGAGGAGTGTGACCCCACATGCCCAGAGGCTGCGGTGAGATGCAGGTGGGGGGGAGGGTCTGGGAAGAGCTGAGGCTTAGCTGCGCGTGATGGTTCTCTGGAATGCTGCTCGGCTGGGAGGGACCTCGGTGACGCTCCAGCCCTCTTATTTCACTGAGGGGCAGACACAAGTCCCAGGCCGGGTATAGGGCCCTAGGGGCACAGAGCCGAGCCGAGGCCCTGAGACGCCACTAAGACCAGCACTGAGCCCCTTTGCTAGAACCCGGGTCCTTGGCTCAGCGGCGTCCCCTGTTTTAGAAATACTCTTCTCTCTATGGCATAAACCTACTTTTCTGGCAGGTTTTCTTTGTGTCCTTTGTCGGTTCCTTCTTGTCTACCCAGCCGCTCTATATCAGAGATCCTCAGGGTGCAGGCATTGGGTTTTGTCTTTTCCCCTCTATCCTCTCTTCCTGGCAGACTCACCCCACCCAGCTGGAATGACCGCCCCTGACTCCTGCGTTCTGTGACTTGGAATTCCCTCCTGAGTTTCCCCTCCCTCTATTTTCCTGCCTCTTTGGCATCTCTTAAGTATGTGTGCTAAAGGCACCTCACATGCTACGTGTCCAAACCTGAATTCATGTCTCCCCCCGACCCTTCTTCCAAACACTCAACCCACCCCAGCGATCCCTACTCAGAGTGTGAATTGCAGTCTATGCTCACGCATAGGCCAGAAATGGAGGTTTGAGATGAATCTGGAAGATTCTTAACATATAATCTTCTTACATACAGTCCACCAGTTTCCCTTCGTGAACATCCCTACCCACTTCTCTCCATCTCTATCATGCCCCAAGATGTCTCCATCCCCTGCCCAGAGGGAAAAAGCCCCCTGACTGGCTCCCAGATTCTTTCCTTATCTCCCAGCGCTCATTCTCCACAGAGCTGCCAGTCACCCTTCTAAAACATTAAGCGGATCTTGTCACGCCCCCACTTAGCAGCCCGTCTTTGGCCTCTTGTTTCTCTTAGGATGAAGGCCTGGATGACCCCTGCCTGCCTCTCCTGCCTCAGCCTCCCTTCACTCTGCGTTACAGCCACCCTGGCCTTCCCCTTTCTGGAATTTCCCAAGGTCCCACTAATCACAGAGCCTTAAAATGAGCCTGGGAGAGGCCGCCCAGGACACACTTCCATTTTACATTCATCTGTGAAACTAATGTTTCTGTCTCTCCCTGCCTAGACTATAAGCTCCATGAAGTCAGGGGCCTCAGTGGACACCTAGAAGCAGCTCAGGAAATATGTGTTGACACTTAGGCCTCTCTCAGGGATGAAGCTTCTGGGTTCCAGTGACCAAGCCTTGTGCAGGGCAGATTCCTGTTGTTCCCGGGCTGGGCGAGGTACGAGCCTTTGGGTACAGCATCAGGGGCAGTGGACGGGGGTCCAGAGCGGGAGGGGGTACGAGGCTCCAGGTAAGTGACAGTCACAGGGAAAGGAGAGAGACAATAGCCAAGGGACTTGGCCTTGAATTGGGGGAAGAATTGTTTTATTTCCTGGCAGTATGAGAAAGGAGGAAGGAGGGTCCACTCTGAGCCTTTATCACAAGGTGGACAGCCCCTGTGTTCTCTGTAAATCATCTTCACTCACTGGGGACCCAGTCACATCTTTCAAGTCACCTGCAGACTAGGACAGTTCCAGGGAGCCTTGGATCCTTTCTGTAGGTGGGCTCTTGTGGCAGAAGCAGCCAAGAGGAGCTAAGGGAGAGAAAGCTGTGCTCAGGATGGGGAGGGCAGGGGCTCTGAGTCCCCACAGGGAAGGGAAATGTCACCAAGTGACTATTCGAGAGACCTTGGGCTGGCTTCACTCCTGAGTGTGGCCCACGCGGCCCACGGGGTCTGGTACCTGGAAGATTTGGGGTGCTAGTGAAGAGCTTTCTTGACACCTGAGTTCTGAAATCTTCAAGTGGGGTGGAGAAAATTTTCAAATCAGAGAAGCTGCAGCATGGAACCAAAAGAGATGAAGAGAAGCCAGGCTTGGCATGGGGAAGAGGCTCCCTTTATCTGTGGAAGAGCTAGCCACTAGCTCAAGTAAGCAGAGAGAGACCCAGGTGATTGCTTTGCTGATGAGCCGGACACATGGCACAAGCAGAAAGCACCTTTATTGTCTTATTGTCTGGACAAATCAAAAACTCTAGAGAGGGAGAGATCCCTGAAATAGAAGGGTTTGTGAGCCTTTACAGATGCTAGCCAGAAAAAGGACTGAGTCATTATTCTAGGAGACTTCAACACACCACTCACTCTGAAGGACATATCAACCAGACAGAAAATAAGTAAGGAGAACTGAACAACACATTAGAACAGATGGACCTAACAGACATGTACAGAACTCTACACCCAAAAGCAGCAGAATACACATTCTTCTCAAGTGCACATGGAACATTTTCAAGAGTAGATCATATACTAGGCCACAAAAAGAGCCTCGGTAAATTCAAAATGATTGAAATTGTACCAACCAGCTTCTCAGACCACAAAGGAATGAAACTAGAAATGAATTACACAAAGAAAATGAAAAATCCCACAAACACATGGAGGCTTAATAACATGCTCCTAAATAATCAATGGGTCAATGACCAAATAAAAACAGAGATCAAGCAATATATGGAGAAAAATGACAACAATAATTCAACACTGCAACATCTGTGGGACACAGCAAAGCCTGTGCTAAGAGGAAAGTATATTGCACTACAGGCCTACCTCAGGAAAGAAGAACATTCCCATATGAGCAGTCTAAACTCACAATTAATGAAACTAGAAAAAGAAGAACAAATGAGACCCAAAGTCAGTAGAAGGAGGGACATAATAAAGATTAGAGCATAAATAAATAAAATCGAGAAGAATAAAACAATAGAAAGGATCAACGAAAGCAAGAGCTGGTTCTTCGAGAAAATAAACAAAATGGATAAACCCATAGCCAGACTTATCAAGAAAAAAAGAGAGTCTACTCACATAAACAGAATAAGAAAAGAGAAAGGAAAAATCACTACGGACACCACAGAAATACAAAGAACTATTAGAGAATACTATGAAAAATTATATGCTAACAAACTGGATAACCTAGAAGAAATGGACAGCTTTCTAGAAAAATACAACCTTCCAAGGTTGACCCAGAAAGACACAGAAAATCTCAACAGACCAATTACCAGCAACGAAATTGAACTGGTAATCAAAAAGCTACCTAAGAACAAAACACCTGCACCAGATGGCTTCACCGCTGAATTTTATCAAACATTCAGTGAAGACCTAATACCTATCCTCCTTAAAGTTTTCCAAGGAGTAGAAGAAGAGGGAATACTTCCAAACTCATTCTATGAGGCCAACATCACTCTAATACCAAAACCGGGCAAAGACACCACAAAAAAAGAAAACTACAGATCAATATCCCTGATGAACATAGATGCAAAAATACTCAACAAAATATTAGCAAACTGAATTCAAAACTACATAAAAAGAATCATCATCCATCATGATCAAGTAGGATTTATTCCAGGGATGCAAGAATGGTTCAACATTCGAAAATCCATCAACATCATCCACCACATCAACAAAAAGAAGGACAAAAACCACATGATCATCTCCATAGATGCTGAAAAAGCATTTGACTAAACTCAACATCCATTCATGATAAAAAATCTCAACAAAATGGGTATAGAGGGCAACTACCTCAACATAATAAAGGCTATATATGACAAACCCACAGCCAACATTATACTTAACAGTGAGAAGCTGAAAGCTTTTCCTTTAAGATCGGAAATAGGACAAGGATGCCCACTCTCCCCACTTCTATTCATCATAGTGCTGGAGGTCCTAGCCACGGCAATCAGACAACACAAAGAAATAAAAGGCATCCAGATTGTCAGGGAAGAACTTAAACTGTCCCTGTCTACAGATGACATGATATTGTACATAAAAAACCCTAAAGAATCTACTCCAAAACTACTAGATCTAATATCTGAATTCAGCAAAGTTGCGGGATACAAAATTAATGCGCAGAAATCTATGGCATTCCTATACACTAACAATGAACTAGCAGAGAGAGAAATCAGGAAAACAATTCCATTCAAAACTGCATCAAAAAGAATAAAATACCTAGGAGTAAACCTAACCAAGGAAGTGAAAGACCTATACTCTGAAAACTACAAGACACTCATGAGAGAAATTAAAGAAGATACCAATAAATGGAAACACATCCAATGCTCATGGATAGGAAGAATTAATATTGTCAAAATGGCCTTTCTGCCTACAGCAATATATAGATTTAATGCAATTCCTATCAAAATACCAACACCATTTTTCAACGAACTAGAGAAAATCATTCTAAAATTCATATGGAACCACAAAAGACCCCGAATAGCCAAAGCAATCCCGAGAAGGAAGACTAAAGCTGGGAGGATTATGCTCCCCAACTTCGAGCTTTACTACAAAGCCACAGTACTCAAGACAATTTGGTACTGGCACAAGAACAGACCCATAGACCAATGGAGCAGAGTAGAGAGCCCTGATATAAACCCAACCATATATGGTCAATTAATATATGATAAAGGAACCATGGACATACAGTGGGGAAATGACAGCCTCTTCAACAGTTGATGTTGGCAAAACTGGACAGTTACATGCAAGAGAATGAAACTGGATTATTGTTTAATCCCATACACAAAAGTAAACTCGAAATGGATCAAGGACCTGAATGTAAGTCATGAAACCATAAAACTCTTAGAAGACAACATAGGCAAAAATCTCCTGAGTATAAGCATGAGTGACTTCTTCCTGAATGCATCTCCTCGAGCAAGGGAAACAAAAGCAAAAATGAACTCATGGGACTACATCAAACTAAAAAGTTTTTTCCTTTTTTTAAAACTGGAATAAAGTTGATATACAATATTGGTTTCAGATGTACAACATACTGACTCAATAGTTATATACATTCCTAAGATGCTTGCCATGATAAATGTAGTTATCCTATTACCACACCAAAATATTACATCATTGGTTATATTCTCTACATTGTTAATTTTTTTAGATTTAACAATGTTGTGGTTATATATTTCTAAAAGGTTTTTATATTTTTAGACACATTGAAAAAAGCATTTAAGCTGACATGGTATAAGGAATTTGCTTTAAAATAAATCTTAAAGGGACAAGAAAAGTAGGTGTGGTTGTGAATGAAACAGGACTGGCCATACACTGGTGACTGTTCCTGCTGTGTTATACTATTCTGTCCATTGTCATGTGTATGAAATTTTCTGTTAAAAAACAGTAATGTAATATACACAATGAAATACTATTCAGCCATAAGAAGGAAACAAATCCTGCCATTTGCAACAACATGGATGGAGCTGGAGGATATTATGCTCAGTGAAATAAGCCAGGCGGAGAAAGACAAGTGCCAAATGATTTCCCTCATTTGTGGAGTATAACAACGAAGCAAAACTGAAGAAACAAAATAGCAGCAGACTCAGAGACTCCAAGAAGGAACTAGTGGTTACCAAAGGGGAGGGGTGTGGGAGGGTGGGTGGGGAGGGAGGGAGAAGGGGATTGTGGGGCATTATGTTTAGTACACATGGTGTGGGGAATCACGGGGAAAACAGTGTAGCACAGAGAAGGCAAACAGTGAATCTGTGTCATCTTACTACACTGATGGACAGTGACTGCATTGGGTATGGGTGGGGACTTGATAATATGGGTAAATGTAGTAACCACATTGTTTTTTCATGTGAAACCTTCATAAGAGTGTGTAACAATATAATACCTTAATAAAAAAAAATTTAGGAAAAAAAAAAAAAGGACCGAGTCCTGGGACAGGAAGTTTCTGCCTCACTAGCAGCAAGGCCAGTTCACAGAAACAGCTTGTCCACCAAACTTAAGAAACAGGGGTCATTTATAAGGGGCCTCGAGGAAAGAAGGTTCTTTAAATTTACACTGGCTATAGAAAAGTAAGGCATGCTGCGTGCAAGTGGGGAAAGACAGCTGATTAGTCCATAGAGAAGGCTTGGAGATTGGTTGTTGATGATGGTCAGGCACTGGTCACATGAAAGGGGATGGGGTGGTTCTGGGGACTTTCGAGGATTGTTGAAAGGTCTTCATCCGGGAACACTGAGTCTCTGTTTAGTTACAGCCTGTGGCTATTGATTGTGACCTTCCCTTTCTCTCCCCCATGCTCTGGCCCTTATGTCACTTAATTTTAGGACATCTCAGAACTTACCCCAATTACTCTCTCGTCCGCCCCAGGAAAACTTTCTCTGGATCCACTCTCCCCTGAAGGGAAACCCTAGGCAACTCCCATTGGTCTTCTGGTCACTCTCAGGTAATAAAATATTTAGCTCCGTGGGATATCCAGCTCCAAGTTCTGTTCCAAGCTCCGTTCATTGAAAAATGAGTGGCGAAGTTGCAGGGGCAAAGGAAATAGTCTACCTCTCTCTCTCCGCCTCCTTTGCCCCGCCTGGAAGAGCTAGGCTGCTCCTGGCTGTGGGGGGTGGGGTGGCGAGGGGACTGCTTGACATTTTACAGCCGTGTGCGCCCTAGTGCCTCCAGTCCAGGTAGATTCTCTTGAGGGGAGTCCGTGGTCCCTTTGGGGCCTCTCCCATCACTGGGGTTCTTTCCTCTGATTTCAGACACAGGCCGTACCACCTCGCTGCCCTACACGACCCCTGGCTCCGCCAGTCCTCGCCGCGTCCCCTCAGGTCTTTTCCTACAGGGTCCATTCCGGCCCCCACTCGCATCCTGGCTCCCTCAAACCCTGCGTGATACAGAACAACAAATATATATTCGATCTTTGCCCCCATTCCTGGCACAGGGGTCCTAAGCACCTTGGAATTTCCTAAGTGTAGAAAGCAGTAAAAGTATGTTTTGTTATGGTAATGAGGTGACTTCCAGAAAGGTCCCAAGTCCGGAGGGCTGGGGGCTGGTTGCCAGGGGGACGGGTGCCTGATCAGTCGGTTGGAACTTTCGGGACTAGCCCCCATCCCCACCTCTTGCGAGAAGAAAGGAGATTGACTTTGATGAACAACGGCTGATGATCTAATCAATCATGCCCATGTAATGAAGCCTCCATAAAAACCCGATAGGGTCCAGCGAGCTTCCAGGTGGCGAACACCTGGAGATCTGGGGATCCTGGTGCACCCGGAGAGGGCATGGAAGCTCTACACACCTTCCCACATACCTTGCCCTATGGCTCTCTTCCATCCGGCTGTTCCTGAGTTGTATCTGTTTATAGTAAACGGGTAATCTAGTATGTCAAATGTTTCTTTGAGTTCTGTGAGCTGCTCTAGCAAATTAATAGAATGCAGGGAGAGGGTCCTTGTAGCCTCCAGTCTGACTGAGTCAGAAGCCCAGGTGGCACACTGGACTTGTGATTGGTATCTCAAGTGTGGTGGCGGTTGGGGCGGGGGTAGGACTGAGGCCTTAACCTGTGGGATTTGATGCTATCTCCAAATAGACTGTGTCCGAATTGAGTTGGATTGTGGGACACCCAGCTGGTAGAAGCGTTTGGTGTGGGAGAACCGCCCGCACATCTGGTGTCAGAAGTGTCATGTGATGGTGGTGTGAGAATAAAGGAGACACGGGAGAGGTGAGGCGTTCTAATACCCTAGGGGATCAGGCCCTTCCAGGCAGAGCCCTTCTCCCGGTCACTCACTCTCACACAGAGACTTTTCAGGGGTCATATATCAGTTCTTGGGCTCCTCAAATTCCCAGGGACACCTATTAAAGTCTTCAAGACCTCCTACCCTCAGCTGGAGGGTGGGGACAATACCCAGCACACAGAAAACTTCCCTTCAGAGGAAGCCGGTGATGTGCCTTTCCAGTCTCCTGAGGAGGCGGAGGTGGGGCCCGAGTGGGCGGTGGCACAATCGGTTTCACAGGCCCTTACTCAGACGGCAGAGCTCGTGAAGCCCCCCATGGTAGAATGCAGCGTGTTCACTACCTACTGAAGTGTTCTGGGCCTTTGGGGCTCTGTCCAAATGCCAAGACAAAAGGAAGAGTCGCCTGTATCCTCCTACTTCATGAAGTCATAGAAGACAAGGATGCATAAAGAATTTGGGGCAGGAGAGGAAGGCAGGTACAGGGAGGGAGTCCAGAGGGTGAACAGCGCAAATAGAGGTTGGGAAGGGAAGAGGCCCGGATGGGAGCCTCAGAGCAGACGCTAGCCTGGTAGTCACAGGCACCTCTCTTCATTTCGTTGAGTCCTTCACCACCCCGGAGGAAGGATGTAATTCCTATTTTAGAGATGAGATGCGAAAGCTGGAACTCCCAAAGGCAAATGACTCATAGTGTAAGTAGCAGAATTTGGTGACAATTAAAATCAATATATCACTTAGAAGGTCCTAATTGTTCTCTTTCTCCCTTAAAAATAATTTCTAGTTATACAACTAATATTGGGATACATATTCCTGTTAAAAGGGTAATAAAACTTTAGTGATAAAACTAAAGACCCCTTTGACCACCATTCCTCGAGGAGTGCTAATGTGGAAACTTTAAAAATATCCCTACAGGCCTTTTCCCCTGTATTCCACCCATACACACACTCCCATATATATATATACATAAGTAGTTTCTCATAAGAATAAAGGATATACTGTATTATGAATGTATAATATTACATATTATATAACACTGTAGTAATATGGTATTTTATGGGTTTTTTGTTTGTTTCCTCTCACTGTATACACGCTTTTTGGCTTCTTAGTTTCTCCACTCAACATTATACCCTGAAAGGCTTTGTTGGTAGCTGTTGATCGCCCCATTCTTTTTTGTTACTGTGTAATATTCGATAGTGTGGCTATGCTACCACTTACTCAACCACTACCCTTATGATGGACAATGAAAGAATTTCCAGTATGTCAAACAACAGAGGCTTTGTTTAAGAGAACCGGAATGCTGCAGGAATCTATGTGGGCAGGTCTCCGTACTCAAAAGGGGCTCTGATGAGTCTCCCGTGGGAATGGGAAGGGGCACGAGTCAGGGCGGTGGGCAAAGCCTGCAGCAGCAGCAGGCGCCCTGGGTTTGAGCGCCGTTTTGCTGACTCTCAGCGGGCAAGCCCACCTCCCTTTTCCGGGCTTCTGTTTCTGCTTCTCTGAAACACAAGTGTTGGGATGACAGCAGTTCTCAACCCTCGTTATTCATCTGGATCATCTGGGGAACTTCTAAGAATGAAACAAATGAAAAATAAACAACAACAAAAACAGTGACCAGGCCCCACTCCTAGAACTTCTGATCCCACTGGTCTGGACAGGCTCTTCCGTCTGTCATTTTGTAAAGTGCCCAAGGCAATGCCAATATGCAGGAAGGTTTGAGAACCCTGGTTGTAGGCCAGGGCTTCTCAACTCTAATCTGCACACAAAATACCCAGCATCCTCCCTAAACTGCACTTCCTGATTTAGGTCTTGGTGAGCCTGAGATTTCATCTTCCTAACAAGCTCTAGATGATGCCAGTGGTGCTGGCCGTAGGCCATACATTGAATGAAAGACTAGATGCTCTGAGTTCTCTTTTGACACTAATGTCCTTTTTGGCCACCCTATTTCCATGCTGACCTTCAACCAGCTCTGCTGGCCTGAGGCTGGTATGCAGAGTGTGTCTGAGAACTCAGGGATAAAACAGAATGGTTTCCCACCCCTGCACAGGGCAGCTGGACGAGGTCCAGCCATGGGTGTCTCAAGCCCAGGAGACAGCAGGCCAAGGATTGGCAGGGCTTGTGATGTCCAGCTCCAGGGCAGATGCTCCTATCTTGGCCATAATTTAGGTAACAGTTGGCCCAAAGGCTTCTAAGAGAAGGTGGCAGGTTCCAATCAAGCTGCCTGTAGTGGGCTGCAAGGATTCAGGTCAGGAAGCTCTCATCTAGGAGGAGGCCTGCCTCTAGGCAACTGCATAAAATATCAGGAAAGGTCTATCTTCCCCTAACAAGACAGGGGAACAAACCTGGCCTTTTTTTCCAGGGCCCTGTCTGTTTATATTTACAAGCATCTTTATCAATAGTGGTCAGTTAGAATTAGGAACACCTAATTGTTTTATCTGCAAAGTCAGGAGTTTGAGTTTTATATTGTTTCTGTTCCAACATCTTTTCAAAGTATTCGGCTAGATGGTACAGCTTAGACAGTGGGGCTATCTCCCGGCCTACTTTTTGCTTACAGACCAGTCTCTCATTTCACGTTTAACCCGTTTATATGAGATGAGAGGGCTGCTGTTCCGTCAGCTTTGAGACTGACTCCTGAATCTTGTTGGAAGATAATTTCTAGTCTGTCCCTAAAAATCTCCTTTTATTGTTTTTTCTGTTTGCAAGACTGAGTCAAGACCAGATTTTTTATGTTATTTACTTTTTTTTCAATGAGCTTTATTTTTAGAGCAGTTTCAGATTCACAGCAAAATTGAGAGGAAAGCACAGAGATTTCCCATATGCCCCATGGAACCCCACATGCACAGCCTCACCCCTATCAACCCCCCACCAGAGTGCTGCATCTGCTACAATCAGTGAGCCTCACTGACACGTCCTTATCACCCAACGCCAGAGTTTGCACCAGGGCTCACTCTTGGTGTTGTACATCCTATGGGTTTGGGCAAATGTATAACGGCAAGTATGCACCATTATAGTGTCGTACAGGGTAGTTTCACTGCCCTAGAAACCCTCTGTCCTCTGCCTATTCATCCCTTTCTCCCCCAGTTCTTGGCAACTACTGATCTTTTTACTGTCTCCACAGTTTTGCTTCTTCCACAGGGTCATAGAGTTGGAATCATACAGTATGTAGCCTTTTCAGATTGGCTTCTTTCACTTCGCAATGTGCCTTTAAGGTTCCTGCACATCTTTCACGGCTTGATCACTTATTTCTTCTTAGCACAGGATAATATCCCATTGTGTGGATATACGACAGTTTACTTCTTCATCCAACTACAAAAGGACATCTTGGCTGCTTCCAAGTTTAGGCGATTATGAACAAAGCTGCTATAAACATCCATGCGCAGGTTCTTGTGTGGATAGAAGTTTTCACCTCTTTTGGGTGAATACCAAAGAGTGTGATTACTGGATTATATGGTAAGAGTATGTGTAATTTTGTAGGCAACCACCAAACTATCTTCCAAAGTGGCTGCGTCGTTTTGCATTACCACCAGCTATGAATGAGAGTTCCTGTTGCTCCACATCCTCACCAGCATTTGGTGTTGTCGGTGCTTTGGATTTGGTCATCCTCATAGGTATGCAGTGGTACCTCATTGTTGTTTTAATTTGCATTCCCCTAATAACATTATGATAATGAGCATCTTTTCATATGCATACTTGCCCTCTGTTTATCTTCTTTGGTGAGGTGTCTGTTCAGGTCTTTTGCCTATTTTTAAATCAGGTTGTTCACTGTCATTGAGTTTAAGAGTTGTTTGTCTATTTTGGGTAACAGTCCAGTATCAGACATATCTTTTGCAAATATTTTCTCCCTATCTGTTGCTTGTCTCTCATTCTCTTGTGTTCAATCAGTTTTTACAGGGAAGGCTCCAGAAATCACTTTTAGTAAATTCTGACCTGTTTTCTGAGCTTTCTTGAAGCCTGCTGTGCTAGTATGCATAGTGGGATCCCTGAAGTCTGACCCTGGATCAACCTATTCAACTTTTTCATTGGTACTTTAGCATTTGATTCTCTCACCAATATATGAATTACTTGGCCAAGATTTGGTGAGTCTGGATTATAGGCTCTTGGGAGATTCTGAATTCTTCAGTAAAGCATATCTGTTTTGGTGGGTTTTGGGCAAATCTTGGACAACAGCTCTTAATTCTGCTTGGACCAGGCTTTAAACTCTGTGGTAACAGCACATGTGATTCTCAAACAGGATGTATTTTTAAAGGAAACTGATGTTTTGGAGTGTCAAGGAGCTTGTTAAGAAAAGGCAAGAGATCCAGGCAAGGGGAAGAAAGAGGTAAAGGGGATCAGACCCACATGCCGTGGAAGACAGGGTACGTTGCAGAGTAGGAGGTACTTAAGGGCAGGGGTTTAATGAGGGAGGCATTTTTATACTTTAGGTCATCAAGTTCCCTATTTAGTTTTGACAAAAAAATTCCTTAAAGAATTGGAACTTTAGACTTGGAATTCTGTTTAAAAGCATCAGGGTGAAAATCAAAAAATGCTAATCATTGGACCTGAGGACTTCTATTCCATTTTCGTTCCAAGGCCTCTCTCAAATGAGCAGTTCTAATTGAATTAAATGTTCACCAAAGTGTCAGTGAAGGTCCAGGTCATCCTTGATGGAGTTCTGGCATTTAGAGAAGTATAGGAGTTACAGTGTAAGGCAGGCACCTTTGGGAAGCAGTGTTTCCCAGAGGGGGACACAGGTTAGATTTAGAAGACATTTGGTTACTGTGGGTTGAAAGTTCTAGTCAGTCATAAGACCTTGTGTCTTAGGCCCCTGACCTATGGTCAGCAACCTCCAAATACAGATCCAACGGTATAGTCCCTTGCAGACAGAATAGATCAGAGAGAGAGAATTCTCTCTCTGTATCAAAACTAAGCTCTCAGGACAAACAGCCAGGATGGGAAGACAGTCTCATCTGGTTATATTGATGACGCACAGCAAAGTTTGTCCTAAGAGGGTGCTGATCTGGAGAGAACACCAACTCTCCAACCTGTGAGGCCGGCTCAGCAGACAGCCTGTATTCCACTCCATGATCTTCCTCCTTGTGACAAAATGACACTAACAGACCCAGGACAAAACACAGGGACAGGCAGAAGCAAGTCACCAAGGACACAGCCAAATATAAATACCCAGGATCTGACAAGTGAAATAAAACAGCCAAGGAACTCAACGCAGAGAGAGTGGAGCTGAGGTCCAGAGTAGACCTACTCGCTGATGTGGATGAAGTTCCACGGGCAGTGAGGCCCGAGGGGCCTTGGTGGGCAGCACACCTGGACAAGAGCCAAGGTCCACAGCAACAAGCAGGTCAGGCTGGATCTGAGTCACAGCCCCAAGTTTATAGTCAATCAAACAAAACCCAAGATAAAATTACCCAAGACTGTTTATTTATAAACTTGCAGCCATGGTAGAACCATCTGCAGTCACTTTCATTTCAGCAGGGGTTCAAAGGTGTCTGAAAGGAGAGGAAGTTTTATAGAGAAAAAAAGAGGAAATACAGTCTCTGCAAGCATTCTATTAGGGGGAGATTATTGGAAACAGGGAGACTCTAATTGACCTTCAAGTTTGTTTGGTTCACTATCCATAAATTGACAAGACTGGGAAATTTTCGGGTTTTCCTGTTTCTTGAGGAGAATGACTTTAAGAGTTTTCTTATCTTGGGCAGGGGGAGGGGCCAGAGGTCAAGCAGGACCCCTTTCGTTTTTGCAACAATGTGTTGTACTTGGTCCCAAGGATGCAGTTCTTAGGACACAGTTTCCTACTCTGTGCAAAGCCGCTGTGTTAGGATTGTGCAGGCAGTTTCAAAGATGAATGAAGCACCGGCCATACCCTTTCCAGCAAAAGAGACGGCTCCAAGTGGCCAATTTTGCAATACCAGACAAGATGAAGTAAGTGATGTAGTGGAGCTACTGTGAGGTAGGACTTGGCTCTGTTCACCAGGGATCCTGGAGGAGCGACTAGAGCAAGGCTGGGTATTTTCATCCATGTAGCGATTGTTGAACCCTTGCTGATGCTAAGTGCTGGGGACAGAGCAGTGAACCATTTGGTCCTCGCCCTCCTGGAGCTATGATCAGACAGACTAGATAGATTCTGAACAAGCCATTACAAGCTCGCTGAGCACTGGAGGGGATGCACAAAAGCCCGGGGGGTCATGAGTCAGGGCCTCATGTTGACTGGGCTAGGAGGGCATTTTAGGAAGAAATACTTACTCTGAGCCAGGAAGGAGAGTTAGTGAGGCCAAGAAGTAGGAAGGGGATTGGCGTGGCCTGAGAGTTCCAGGCACAGGGAAGAGCATGTGTTTACGGTGCTGAGGGGGCCAAAAGGATGTAGTTTTCAAGGAA
>JAQQAC010020896.1:22349643-22479190 GCA_029783875.1 Phataginus tricuspis
TGGAAAAGCAGCCAGGTCGGTCTGGCTCTGTCAGTTGTCGATAGCCTGTTCTGGCACCAGGCCATGTCCTGTGGACCTTTGACCTGTCCGAGGCAACAGAGATGCAGCCCCCTTCACCCTCCGTGCTGGGCACGGGGCCGGCCTGGCCCGCTGCAGGAGGGGTCCTCAGGCCTGGGCGCACATCAGAATCCTGATGCCCAGTCCCACCCTTTTCTAATTAATTCAGAATGTTTGAGGGTAGTAGCCCAGGCACAAGTATTTTTCTTAAAAGCTGCCCCCATGACTCCAATCTGCAGCCAGGACTGAGAACTACCACGTGGGAGAATACCAGCTTGCCCTGGGGGAGAGCTGTGAGCCGTGAGCCTCAGTGTTGCTTCTCTGTTGTTTTTCCCATGGTGCTTTATGGTACTGGGGCCAGGTGCCTCTCTCTTTTCCTCATTTTGCTGTCCTAAAACATGATTCGTATTCCTTTTGCCTTTTCTGTTCTGTTGAGCTGATCTTTTTATAGTCATCTTGATCTCTTTCCTTTTATTCTGCCTTTTGTTTATTTATTCATCCAACGTTTAATGAACACCTGCTACGACAGGCACCGTGCTAGCAGCTGGGGAGACAGAAAGAGCGGAAAGGCCGGCTCTCACGGAGTGTACGTTCTCCCGGGATGTTCCCTGTCCTTTTGCTTTTTATTAATAAGGCTGTGATATTTGAAAGCTGTGTTTTTTTCTAGACATACACCGCCAGTCCCTTCTTCATTTTGTCTCTGACTTTTTCACTCCTTAATTAAACTCTGCTTATCTTTAGCATATTGATTATCAGCGAAGTCTCTGGTCCAGGAAGCTCAATGAGCTCAGTTGCTTGCATCAGACAGTGTCTTGCACATGTACACACTAGTCTTGTGTCGTGGATACCTGGGGACACTGGCATCTGGACAACGTTCAGGTTTGGAGATTGCTAATCCATGCCTCCTTTTACCTCTGTGACTGGGGAGGACTTGGAGAACACAGCTTGGTTAAACCACTTGTCTTGCTGCCCCTGGAGAATATTCAACCAGTGAATGAAGATCTGTCAGGGTCCTTGTGTGTGCAGGACGCTGAGCCGGGTGCTCTGGTGGGGGATGGTTTTTGGGGTGCCAACATGGCAGGAAGAGAAAGGTGCAGCCTCTCCCTCAGGAAGCCCCCCAGGAACACAGGATTATTTACATGCAGAAGGAGTAAGTGATACAAGGCAGTCAGGGCAAGGGCCAATAGACACTTGAGAAAAGCTGGAGTTCTCGCCACCACTGGCATCGGCACAGGTCATTCTGAGGTAGACAGCACTCCGGCTCCACCCCTCCCACAGTTCTGGTGCCCCCTTCCCCTTCCGGCTGGGGTGTCTTCCATAAAATAGGCACCAGTAGGTACCTGTCCTAGGTGACAGGCGGCTGGCACGCACTTCCGTCGCATTGGTGGAGGTGTCTCGTGACCCAGGGACTAGGTTTTCCTTGTTGAAAGACAAGGACAATTTCACTTACTCTCTGCTCACAACCATTAAAAAATTTGATTTGTACTTTCTCCCCAAGACCCACAGCCCGTCACAGGCCTTGTTCTAGCTCTTAGCACAGGGGATTTGGCATAACTATATCTTTAACCAGAGGGAAAAACAAACCTGTTTTTTTTTTTTATTAAAGTCTGGGGATTTCTTTGTGGATCTTATGTGAGGTAGTGTTTTTCTTTTCTTTTGTGTGTGTGTGTGTGTGTTTTTACTGTGACCCATATCAAGGAACATATTGCATCACCACATGTAACTGAAACAAGTTTCCCAAAACATTACTTACCTTACTCTATGCAGTGACCTCAGATACTTTATAGTCTATTTAAATTTTTTTAAATGGGCTGATCATCCACCAAATTAAATTCATGGGATAATAATGGACTGTAACCCCCCGTTTGAGAAATACTCTACCAAGGCCAGTTTGCTTTAATCCACTTGGGCCCTGTGGCAGAGCCTTGGTCCAGCAGCCCCTTGTGGATTGTTGGACAACAGCCAACACTCTGTTTGGTCCCTAAGATGCCTCCTGAGTGAGTCACTGACTGCCATCCTTGAAAGAGTTGAATTGGTGGGCCCGTGCCTTTCCCAAAAGAAATATCTGCTAACTGTTGCTAAAACTTTAAATGGAATAACTTCCCTCCTCTAGGACATGTCCTCTTAGGACATCTTAGTAGCAAAAGTCAGAGAACAAATGTTTTTAAGCAAGTGATGGAACTTGTCTCTGACTTTTGACGAGTACTTTCCCCTTATTTTCACTGCTGCTAATGGGTCACAGATGTAAGAGGTGCCAATGAAGGTAACACAAGTAAAAAAGCGCAGGACAATGCCTGATAAGAGTGCCCAAAGTGTGTTATTCCCCCACTGCCTCACAGCCGTGATGCATTGAAAAGCCTCAAAGATTTCTTATGTCTAAGAGGGAATTCAGTCGGATCTATACCAAAATGCCTCCCAAAGGTTCAAATGTTTTTGAGGTACTTCACAATTTTTCTAAATGTAGAGAGGCTGGAGGTTGGGATGTGTGCCAGCCCGGGTGGGCTGTGGTGGTTCCGCAGAGAAGCGGTAAGAATGCAAGCAAGGGCATGGACTGTGGAGCCAAGCTACTTCTGGCCGTTTCCCATCGTTCTTCCCCCTCCACCTCCAACCGGCCTAATCCTGAACGGGGACCTATGAACGGTCACTCGGCCCAAGGAGGTTTCCTGGATGCTCCTTAGAGCTGCTGGTGGCGTGGAACTGGGTGGACTCATGACATCCTTAGTAGCGGAACGGTAGCTTTGGGTCTCTTTTTGAGCTTGTGGGAAGTTTAGTGAAGATAACAAGTATCAGATGTTCAGAAGCATCTATGCCCAAATGGCTCCTGCAGACCAGGGTGGGTCTATTTTCTTCCTCCTCTGCGTGTGCCATCTCTGCCAGGCTCTGGAAGCAGCTGGAGGCCAGCTGGGCTAGCTGGATCAGTGCCCACACACCGCTGGTGTGACCTGAGACCTCTGTGCAGCCCCGAGGCTGAGCCTTTGGCATGATTATATCAGTGGTGACCCACAGGTCACATTTTCCGAACAGATAGAAAGGAAGTTAACATCTTAATATCAGGGAGCCCCCCAATTAGACTTCACTTTATACTCAAGACAACCAAGTTGTAACTGTGATTTTAAACATATGAAAGAAAACGCCGGCCGATCAAGATCTGAGGTTGGGTAATAGAAACCAAACTCCTAGCTAGATCTCAGAAGTCTGGCTCTCAGCCTTGCTGCCAAAGGGGGTGGCCAAATTCAAGGTTGGTTTAAATACATTTGTTCATATTAACCAAAGGCAATTGTTCTTTGACATTTGTGGAAAAAAGAATTAAAATTCACCCTCAAGGGTATTTGTTACCCAGGCTTTAAATTCCAGCTCTGCCCAGTTTAGACCCAGCCCAGCATTCCAACTCGGTTTGCGCAAAGGAAACTGCTGATTCTGTCAAATGAGTTCCATGGCTCATCTCTCTGGCTTGCATCTCTCGATTCAACATGCAGACAATAAATGTGCGGTGGGCACTTCAGTCCAGCCCTCCCAGCCACCCATGGCTTTGCAGGGAGAGAAACAAACCTCTGTGTATCACGCAGACTGGGGAACCAAGTGGCACTCCCTATACACCGTGCGACCCATTTTGCTAAGAGAACATTTGAAAGTGGCCTTGTGGTTTACAGTTGTCACAAATTTCACTCCTTTCATGGCTTATAGTTTCATAGTGTACAGCTGAGAAGTGAGGCTCAGGGACTCACCCAAATTCTCATGGTTGTGACTGATCTGGGATCCCAGCTCTGCATTTCCAGTCCCGTGCTCCTCCCAGCAGACCAGAGCCCTGACACTGGCAATATCTGGGCATCCACCATCCTGGATGGCCACCTGTAGGGGGCTGCATGGTCCCCGCTTTTGGTGCCCATCTTTGACCCATCTAGCTCAAGAAATCTTCAGCCTAAATGTTAATATTTATCATTTACAGCCGGCCATTGCCCTCTTTCAAAGGTGAACACAGGAAAATTTATGACAGGGACATTATCTGATAATAGAGGAACATAAAAGGAGGAAGAAGAGGGGTAGCCTGCCGGCACACAAACGGTTCGCCCAAGCTCAGGACGCCTGGAGGATTCTGCCATGGGGCTGTGGCTGCATATTTTCCTCCTAGGACTGCCGCTTCTGGGGCAAGGTAAGTGTGCCTCCTGCTCAGAGGACAATTGATGGGTCAGTCCTGCAGGTCCCCGGGTGCTTAGGCATGGAACTTGGGAGAGGAATGCGTCCATTTTCATGAGTGCACACTATGGAGCTCAGACCCAAGCGCAGGCTGGAATGCTGTGCTTTAAGTGCCCAGGGCTGTGGGGCAAGGGCAGGTCTTTAGTGCAGGCGGGCAGCAGCTCCATGGTGGGGCAGAAGACATGGGTACAGGGACTCACACGAGCCTGGATTCTAGTTCTTTGTTGAGTGGCCTTGGGCAAGTTCTACCACCCTGGACTTGATTTTTCTCACCCTTAAAATGGAAATACTACTACTACTAATGATAAGCACACTTTGATTATCACTATTTATGGGCTTTGTTTTGATTTTGCTAAAAAGAGGAAGGCAGATTTCAGGACGACAAATTCTAAAAGGGTTGCCTGCATTCTTTAGTCCGACGATCCTGACTGCAGGGAGTGGGTTTTTCCCAGTGCCTGTGTTTGGGAGAAGATTGTGCCCCTGCCACAGTCCCTCTCTGCCCCTCTTCTCCTGACCCCTGGCTCTTCCTTCCTCCCTTTTGTTTAGGAAGACAGAGGTTTTTAAACTGATAAGGGCCTTAAAGATGATTTTTACCCTCTTTAAATGGGAAGATGGGGCCCAGAGAGGGCAAGTGCTTGTCCTCGAGCCCCCTGAGGGAAAGAAGGAGGGTTGGGACAGAAGCCCAGGCCTGGCTGGGATCCAGGTGCCAGTCCTGCTGCTTATCGGGGACAAGTCGGTCACCTTCTCTGAGTCAGGGTGGGGTGTGTGTGCAGGGGGGCTCGAGATGGGGAGAACAACAGTGCCCACTCTGCTTACTGCACAGGGTGGTTGCGTTTTCTGATTACTGATGAGGCCGAGGAAGGGTTTATTTATCCATTTTTCGTGTTTATTGGCCATTTGAATTCCTCTTTTATGAAGTACCTGTTCAAGTATGTTTCCCATTTTCCATGGCTTGGTCCTTCCCATTGATTTTTTAGGAGCTTTTCACACGTGCTGAGCATTTGCTCCCTATTGGTTATCTATACAGCAAGCATCTTCTCCTACGCTGAAGCTTGTCTTTCTCTCTTTACGGAGACCTTTAGATGAGCAAAATTCTTAATTTGGGGGAAATAAATGAAGGCCACTGAAATGAGAACAAGTGGAGGCTCTTTATCCCGAGGCTGATAGAGCAAGGGGTCACCCTCCATCCTTTGCGCTTGGCAGAGACTACAAGGCAGGCAGGCAGAGGGCGAGGTTGGGGATCGGGGAGGCTTCAGGTGTGCTCTGATTGGAGGTCGTTGCACTGGGATAGCTGGAGCTGGATACCAGGAGGTGAGGCATCTTCAGCGATCTGTTTGGGAAATATATCTGCCTTTCTCTGGTTGGTCCTGAGTTGGAAGCAAGGACTTAAAGTAGGGAAGCTGCAGTCACGGACCAAGTCCTGACTGTTCTAGGCTGATTGCTGCAGGGGCAGTGGTTGGGTTCCCTCGATTAGATTGCTGCAGACATGTGGGTGACAGTACTAGTGTCATCTGTGGTCTGGCCATTGTCCCTCTATTCAGACTCTCTCTTTCTAAAGTTTTAATCTTTTCCTTTTTGGTTTGTGCTCTTTATGTCTTGAGGTCATGAAGATATTATATTTCCATCTAAAAACATCATAAATTCACTTTTCTCATTTGAGTATTTAATGCATCTGGGGTTGATATTTGTGACTAGTGTAAAGAGAGGAACCCAATATTACATATATTTTTTCATGCAGATACTTAGCTGTCTCACCACCATTTATTGAAAAGTCACTTGCTTCCTTATGAAGAGTTACCTCTGTTCATACATAAAGGACTCATATGTGCTGGCATCTGTTTCAAAACTCTCAGTCCATTTGTTTATTTTGTGCCAGTAACACAATGTCTTCATTCTAGGGCTTGATAGTAAGTTTGATTATTTGGTAAAACAAGTCTTTTTGGTTTTTTTCTTCTTTAGAAGTGATTTGGCTTTGAACTTTCATATAAATTTTACTTTCAGTTTGTCAATTTCTACCAAAAAAAACCCTGTGGGGATTTCGATAGAAATTGCTTTGACTTCTATGAATCAAACTGGAGAAAACAGACATTCTTACAATATTGAGTCTTCCGGCCCAGGAGCATGTATTTAGATCTTCCTTAATGCCTCTCAAAGTGTTATGCAAGACCTCAACAGAGAAAACTATATGTTTTGTTAAATTTATTCTCAGGTGTATGATATTTTTGTTGTATGATCAATGCATTTTTTAAAAATTCTATTTTAAAAATATTTGTTATTGATTTATAGAAATTAGTTTTTATTTTGGTTTTATATTGATTTGGAACCCAATTAAACTCTTAAAAATTTTTTTTAAATGATATGTATATTCTTTTGGACTTTCTCTATACAGAGTCCTGCCAGTGATGACAGTCTGTGGCTCTCTTTTCAATCCATGTACCTTTTCTTTCTCTTGCCTTACTCTGCTGGCTGGTGCCTCCATTACAACTTTTCATAGAAGTGATGGTTGGAGGCCTTATCTTATTCCCAAGTTCAAAAGGAAAGTGTTTAATGTTTCATCAGTAAGCCTGGTGTTTGCTACAGGCTTCTCTGTAGATACTCCTTATGAGGATAAATTCTTTTTTATTCTTAATTTGCTAAGAGGTTTTTTAAAACTCATGAGTGGATGTTGAATTTTATCTAATACTTTCTCTGTACTTATTGAGATGATTGTATGATCTACTCCTTTAAGATGCTACTGTGGTAAACTAATCAACATTTAATTATTTTGTTCACTTTCTCACTCACTGCTTACTAGATTTACAAAAGACCACACATTGCATTGACTTGTCCTGCCCCTTCAATCTCTGTTAATCTAGGGCAGCTCTTTAGCCTTTTTCCTGGGTTTTTGTGCCTTGAAAAATTTCTTTCTTCTGTGTCATTGAAAAATTTAGGCTGGCTTTTTCTGTGTGCACTTTAATATGGATTTGTCCAAATTGCTTCTTTATTGCTAGAATCAGATTAAATTCTTTGGGCAGAAATATAACATAAATTATGTTGTGTACCTGATGTGTCACTTTAAGGGATATATTTGTGTTGGTAAATACCCTGATTAGTGAATTTAAATTTGATAATTTGGCTAAGGTGGCATTGCCAGATTTCTTTCTTGTAAGGGGTAACTTCCCCCATTCTTTATACTTTCCCCCATGATTTATAGGTTATCTGTAGGGAGATACTGTGATATCATGTGATTATTCTTATACCCAGTAGTTTAGTATCTATGGATTCTTGCCTGGATTGATTATTACCATGGTGAGTATAAATGGTGATTTTAAAATGACTCTCATTCCTTCTAATATTGTTAGTTGGCATTCCTCCATTAAAAAAGAGATTCTCTTCTCTTTCCCACTCTTTTCATGTTTTATCTTTTTAATGTAAAATGGACTTATGGATTCTTTTATTAATCAGTGTGTTATAATCCAGTCCTCTTCTTACTCATTTTGATACCCCAGTTATTATGGATTTGGCCAGTGAAGTCCCCTTCAAATTGACTCCTGCATCCCCATCAATTTCTAAGCATTTCTTAACTTTACAGAACTAGCTATTCTGGGCTAATCTTATATTTTCCCATCTCAGCCATGCAATTAGCCATTTCTTCAAGGTTCCTGTTGGTAAGAGATTTTATTTAGGAGCCAAGATCTGAGTCCTAGGGGTGTTCATTGCTGCTAGAGTGTATAAATCATGTTTAAACTCTCTCAGTGGACAGAGCTAAGATATACAGTTTTCTTTTAAAAAAAAATGAATTCATGCAGCAATCTCTGGTTTTAGGTAGAATTAGGCTTTTATCTCTTTCCTTCATTACAGATGGTATTGTCCTCCCACAGTGCAAACCAGGGTTACAGAAACATCAATAATTGTATTTATTTGCCGAACCTTAACAACACATAAGCATAACATTGCAATTGCATATTATGTATCACATAATATTGGACAAATGATAACACCACTACCAACAACTGAAGTTCAAATTTCTTTGTTGTTCTTTTGTCCTTCTAATATATCCCACTCAGGGTATATAATCAAAATACTTTGTTCAAAATTGCTTGGATTGATTCTTTTTCTTTTGTTCTCTCTGTGTGGGCATGTTATCTGTTTGACATGTGGTGAAGTCTGTCTCCGTATTCAGTTATAGGGTTTTTCCAATGTTGATTTTACTTCATTTTTTGAATACATAAAACTCAGTAACATGGTTCAAAAGTCAAAATTATATGAAAAAATATACTCTGAGAAGTCTCCAGCCTCCTCTAGCCCTTCTACCCCATTTCCACTCACCCCTATAGGTAACTAGTTTCATTATTTTCATATCCTTCCTATGTTTCTTTTTGCAGATATATATCCTTATTTTTTCTTCCTTCTTGCACAGGATAACCTATGTACACTTCTTTTTTTTGCATCTTGATTTTTTTCCTTCAACAATATATCCTGAAACTATACAATAGCCATTCAGAGATCTTTTTCTTTTTTTGCCACTTGTACAATATTTCATTATGTGCCATATATACATTCAACCAGTCTTCCAATGTGGGCATTAATTTCTTTCCAATAATTTGCTAATTACAAGTAATGCTGCCCTAAACAATCACGTGCATATGTCTTTTTCATGTTGTTGGAGGTATAGCTTAGCATAAGTTCCGAGACACGGATTTTGGGGTCAAAGGGTAAATACACATATTGTTTTGTTAGACATTACCAAATTTTCCCTCGTTAGGATTGCACCATTTTACATCCTCGTCAATCATATATATGAAGATGCCTACTTCTCCACAGCTTGCCAATAGAGTGTATAGTCAAGATTTAGAATTTTGGCAAATGTCACAGGTGAGAAATAGTATTTTAATATTCATTTCTCTGATTACAAAGGAAGTTGAGTGTCTTTTTATAATTTAAAAGACCATGTGGTCTCAGTTTCCAAAAAGCAATGAAAAAAGGTAAGTCCCAATATACCAGGACTTTCCAAGTCTCTGCTTGCAACATGTTTGATAATGTCTATTGGCAAAGTAATTCCTATGGCCAAGCCCAAGTTTAAGGGGTAGAGAAATAGACTTCAGCTCTGGGTGGAAAGAGCAGTGAAGCTACATTGTGAAGTGATGTGCATTTCAGGATATGAAGAATTTGTGGCCTTTTAAAATCTACTTCATCTACTTTCATTGCTCTTTTTTCCATTGTTCTCATAGCTATTTTTGTCTGATTATTTTTCTGTATGAACTTTAGGATCAATTCACCTACTTTTAGAAAAAAAGGTACAAGTATTTAATCGGAATTGCCATACATTAGTATATGAAAGGGAACTAGTCTTATTCAGAAGTTATTTTATCTTTTGTAATTATTATAAATGTTTCTCTTCCGCTATATCTCCTAACTGGGCCAGCCCATATAGTAATGTATAGGAAGGATTTTACTTTTTGTATGTTAATTCTATATTTTCTATGTTGCCAAGATATTTTATTGTTTGAATTAGTTTTGTCATTCTCCAGTTTTTCAAGTATATTTCCAAATCATTCATGGAGACATTTTTCCTTCTCTCATAGTTCTTATGCCTTTATTTCTTTTTTCTGATGACATTGGCTAATACTCCAATACAATGTTAAATAGCAAGGGTGACTGTGGAGATTCTCACCTTGTTCCTGACCTTCACAGGAAACAGTGTTTCCCTAATGAGTTAGATAATGGCCTTTGGGAATCACATATGCATGCATACATACGTGTGTGTGTGTGTGTTCACATTAAGGAAGCATCCACAAATTTCTATTTGCTTCAGTATTTTTACTTTTATCAGGAATGAATGTTAAAGTTTGTTGAAGTCTTTTCAGCATCTAGGGAAAAATATTTTCCCTCTTATATTTATTATTATATTGAATTATACTAATAAATTTGCTACTATTGAGCTATCCATGCATTGCTAGAATAAAATCAAATTGATTATGATGTATGCTGTTTTTATATACTGCAGGCTTTAGTTTGCTAACATTTGCTTAGGATTTTTTTCTTACATGTTCATGAATGCTATTGAACTGACAATTTTCTTTTTTCCCACTGCCCTTGGATTTTGATATCTGTTATGTATTCTTGTAAAGTGTATTTGGGAATGTTTCTATTTTTTTGTTTACTAGAATAGTTTTTAATAAGAGTGGAATTATCCTTTCCTTTAATTTGTAGTAGAACTCACCAGTAACACCATCATCTGGGCTTGGAATATTATTTTTTGGTAGATTTTTGATTATTGACTCAATTTTTTAAATGATTAAAGAATTATTCATATTTTTTATTTCTTGTAGGTAAGTTTTAGAATGCTTTATTTTTCTAGTAATATGTCCAGTTCAAGAATTTTCCAGTTTTTTGTGTAAATTTATGACTTTCTGTTATTACCTCTTTGATGTCTGTAGTCATGCCTCTCTTTTCATTTCCAGTACTGGCTATTTGTGACTTCTCCCTTTCTCTTTTATTCATCTTGCCATAGGTCTCCTTATTAGTCTTTTCAAAGAACTAATTTTTGGCTGTATTGATCTTTTATGTTATAGTTATCTATTGCTCATAGCAAATTACCCTAAATTTTATTGACAAGAGCAACTGTTTTCTTTATTCAAAATTCAATGGACCTGCAGTTTGGGAAAACCTTAGCAATAGTGTTGTGTGGGACTGACATGGAGGATCTAAAATGACATGTCTAGGGATCTGGTATTGGGGTGTCTCAGTGTTTCTCCCCGTGGACTTTCTGTCTACACAGACAGCCTGGGCTTCATTACTTGGTGACTCGGGGCCCCAAAAGAGCAAAAATAGAAGTTACAAAGTCTTTTAATGCTTACGCCAGCCTAGATTTAAAGGGGAGGAAATAGACTTTACCTCTTGAAGGGAGGAGTGGCAAAAGTCACACTGCAAAAGGACATGAAGGGTAGGAAGAAATGCCATGGCCATCTTTGGGAAAAATACACCACAGTCTACACTGTATGTTTGTTTCCTATTTTGAAATATTGCTCTACTCTATTACTTCTGTCTTTTCCTTCCAGAGTACCAATTTAAATATTTGGTTTTCTCACTTTATAGACCATGTCTCTTAGCCTCTCTTATAACTACCAGCTTTCTGTCTTTCTATACTACACTCTTAAGTAATTTATTATGACACATGTCCTAGCTGAGTCATTCTTGCAGTTGTGTTTAATTTGCTGTTAAACCTGATCGTTAAAGATTTTGAAAATTGCTTTTTTTTCAAATTTCCTTTTAGTCCTTAACCAAATTTGCAATGCTGCTTTATAAAATGATATTGTATTCCTACACATAACCTCAAGTCTGTCTTTTTTTTTTAATAGCAGTTTTATAATTTTTGTCTGATAATTTCAGCATCCAAAATCTGCTTCTACATCTATTTCTGCTCTATTTTTTTCTGCTAATTCTTGCCCCTGGATACCTTGTTTCTTTCCGGCCTTGGGCTTTTTTATTGTGTGCTGCTCACACTCCTTTAAAAATCGAGATCCTTTGAGGTTTACAGTGAAGACGCCCGTCTCCAGAGATTATGTAGGTGTCTTCTGTCAGGTTTGGGCGGCATTACCATTTGAAGAGCACTTCAAGCTAGGCTTGTGGCATGAGGTTCTCTGCAACAGCCAAGGTCCATGCTAAGCACGACATGTACATCATGGCTTCATTTTAAGAGGGATGGTCTATTATCCCCATTTACAGATGAGAAAGCTGAGACTCAGAAATTAAATCACTTGCCCAAGGTCATCCAGCTCATAAGTACAGGAGCCAGAATTCTGTCCTGAGTCTGAGTCCAGAACGAGGGACATCCACCACTCTGCATTACAGTTGAACTGGAGGGAGGAAAGAATCACAGTCGGGCTTTAATTTAAGCCTTAAATTGGGATCAACAAACCGCACACATGAAAACACATTTCTGCTCTGAAAATTTGTGTTTATGAAACTGAAACATCATTATCTCAAAACTAATCGGCAAAAACAAGTTGGCAAAAAGTCACTTTATCGAATAAAATACTTCTGCTAGGATTTCATTTTCCTGGAATAGGCCAGAAGTTGCCCAGGAGATGGTCATGCTTGTGAATGAGAACTTGTTGCCTTGGTAATACACCCTCGCCAGGACTCTCACAGCAGAGCCGGAGTGAGAGCTGGATGAACTCAGGTGTGAGGAAAGGAGCGCCTCTTTCATTAGTAGGACAAGTAAAGCTAGTCAGCATTGGCGTCACACGGGCCTAAATCCTTCCTGGAGATTTCGAGCCCAGCCTTCTAGGAATACTGTCTTTCCAAGTAAAAGCAGGAAGCAACCTTGGAGAACTTCTGGCGGTCCAAGTCCTTCCAGTTATTGATGAGAGAGGAAGAGACTTGCTTGAGTCACATTTGTAGTTGGTGGCAGGACCACCTCTCCAGCTCCAGGGTCAGACTCACCTATATCAGACGCCTCAGTCTCCACCCCCCATCCAACTCACACTTGCCTCCAAATTCTTCCTCTGAGCAGCAAGCACAGGTATGGGATTTTCTCTGGAGGCTTAGGAGTCCTGCTTTCCTGGGATGTCATCTGTGCCTTGTGAACTTTCAGGACTTCGTTGTCAATCACCATTTCCATTAAGTTGCATTCTCACTACATCAGTTAACTGAGCAATCTTCCAAGAACCTGGGTTGGGCTCAGCCTGGCTGGCAGAGGCTCCCAACGTAAGGAACCTTCTGGAAAGAGGGAACTCATCTGTATAAAATCACTGGAGGAGAATTAAGTACCAAAATAGGTGCAAGTAGCTGTAATAAAAGTACCAGGCTTCGGAGAACTAAGAGACAAATGTGGGCTGGAGAAGTTTCACGTGGGAGGTGAACTCGGGCGCTGAAGGATGAGTGGGATCAAGGTAAACACAGAGAGCCTGCAAGCGGGCCAAGGGGGGCTCAGCCTGATGGGTCTGAGGAGCAGGGGGCAGGCCTGCTAAACTGGAGTGCAGGGTTGATGTTGGGGGATGTGACAAGTATAAGTGGGATTTTGAAATCCTAAAACAAGAACAGTGGAGATTATCATAGTGCCTTTTGGCTTCAAGAGGCTTCTAAAATGATCTAATCCAAATCTTTTATTTTACATTTGCAAAAAGTGAACCCTCCAGAGGTTAAGTGACTGGCCCAAGGTCATGTAGCAAGCCTAGAATTTGGATTTGCTGTGGCAGGAAGTGGGGACTCTCAAAGGTTCTTCAGCAGGGGAATGCCCTAATGAAAGTGGTATTCTGGGCAAGATGAGTCTGTCAACTTCAGACATAAAAGGTCATGAGATCAAAGAGTCAACACACTCGTGAATCAGTGTGCCTGGCTCCTGGAAAGGGGCCAAGCAGGGGTTTGCTGGGCTGTGGGAAGACCAAGTGCTTTCCCCTGACTTAGGCAACCATTTCCCCTTACAGTCTTGCAATCTCAGTGAGAAACGGTGGTCTGCAGGCCCTGCGCCCTTCTTCACACCAGAAACTCCCAGGTGTCTCTAAGCAGAGACCTTCCTAATAGGGCAGAGTGTGGGCCCCCCGCAGTGGAGCTCACTAATCATTGCTACTGCCTGCATCCAGCTTCGAGGTTCCCTGGTCCCCTTTGAGTCTCCGGCTCACAGCGGCTGAGGCCCAGCGGGAGCTGGAAGTGACTGTGGAGGGTGTTAGTAACAGCAGGGTCAGGGCTCTGGTGCCACTGCAGAGGCGCCACTTCTCCAGGGGACCCTCTTCCTGGGTTGGACCCTGGGTGGGCATCAGGAGATGGGGACTTGTGGGTCTGGAATGGAATCTGTAGCGGGTGCTGGTATTTCCCTGTGGCTGTCAGCACAGGACACAGGATTTAGAGAATGGTGGTCTGGTGGTTTAGGACTTTCCAAGTCATCTCTAATTTTTTTCTTTTTTTTTGTAATTTCATCACATTAGAAGGTGAGCCTACCGAAAGGTGGCTACAGTATTAATCCTCTATCATTCTTCAGCACCCTGATGATAAATCTAGGACCGATGAGTAAGGGCAGTTGAAAATACCAGTCTTGTAGACATAGCAAAAGAATAAACTTCCATGTGCTGCAAACTCAGGTCTATGTGTTTTAGAATAACACACATAGTAAGCCTTTTTATAACCTTCCTTTAAAAAGACTTCGGTCCCAAGGGAATCATACCAGAGTAGGTTAAGGAGAATCAAGGCCCATGTGTGGCTCTTTGAGTACCTGCTGAGCCGTCTTTGGCAAATTGCTGACCTCTCTGGGTCTTAGTTTCCTGGGGTATTAAATGAGATCATCTCAAAGGTCTGCCCACCTCAAGCTGTTCTAGAAGTTCTATTCTTTTCTATTAGACATCTAGGTGTCACGTCCACTGACTGGCACGTGACTGCCCAGCCCCACACTAGCAGAAGGAAAATGTGCTGCTCAGAGCACCAGGAGTTCTGGTGTTAGGGCAGCAGCCAGGCACGACTGGTGGTTTCTGACTCAGCACCCACGGGCTGGGGAAGGAGGTGCTGCATGAGGTGACAGACAAAGCCCAGAAGACCTGCTTTTAATCCAAGAGAGGAGCGGGAACAAACCCCTGCTGGCTTGGACTCTCAGCCATCCCAGCCACCAGGACGGCTCGCTGCTCAGCGCTGGCACGAGGCCTTCTTGGTGGGGTCTCTGCGAGCTGGTGGAAGTCACCTAGCCTCTCTCAGCGTATAAAATTTAAAAGTGTCTTAATTCCTGCCTCTACTTACCCTTTAGGATTGCTGTGAGGAAATCACACTTTTCAAAGAACGCAAGAATTTAATGTACACTGAAGAGTGGCCTTAATTCCACCTGTGTTGGCCTTGACACTCCTCCCCCCTGCCCAGGGCAAGCGCCTCCCTTTCATCCAGAGAGACAGATCACTCCTAGCATGGGGACAGCCCTCTCCTGTTCACGCAGCACTTTCCTGTTTGAGCCTCACAACAGCCTCATGAAGAAAGCAGGGAAGCCAGTCTTGACCCATTTTATAGATGAGGAAGTCAAGGTTCAGAGAGATTAATGCTTAACCAAGGTCACAAAAAATTAATGCTTGACAAGGTCCTCAAGGCAGGGATGGTGCTGGAAAACTGCACTGTGGTACAGTATACACAGAAAACTGTAAAGGAAATCTATAAATCAAGAGAGCAGGAGCTGTTTTAACTTTGCTTTTGAAACCACCCTATCTACCCTGGGCTGCTGTTGGGCTGACACACTTTGGGTTTCCATGGAGAGCTGGGCTCACAACCTCAGAGGCGTGTGAATATCACTTACAGGCTTTTAAAAACTGCTGGTGCCCAGCATACCCAGGCCTCACCCCAGAGCAATCAAGGCAGAGTCTCTGTTTTGGTGGAGTTGGGGGCTAGGCAGCACGTGATGGGTGGGTGAAAAATACTGTCTCTGAAGGGGCTTCCCTAAAGGGGAGTCATGTGTGACCTTCACCTAGCTAAGGTCTGAGCTCTAGTGGCCCTTTGTCGGATGCCAGTGGCCACAGTTCTGTCCAACGTGCATGACCGATCTCAGCCAAGCCTGTTTCCCAGAGTGTGCGGAGATGTCTTTCTCTTTCATTGCCATCAGGGTGGAAACATACATGATTTTTTCCCTTATTGACCTTATTGAAGTGGGAGCTTTCCAGGGATCTCTAAGCCCTTCCTAGATCCATGAGCTAAGGCTGAAACAACCTTCCGAAAGGGCACAATTCCCTTAGGGTTCCCTGATTGAGGTTCCGTCGTGCGACAAGTGCTTTGACCACCTCTTACACGATACCTTGCAGTGCTGTGAGGTTGGGCAAGAATTTTTCTTTCCATTTCCCTTGTGGGAAGCAGAGACCTGGAGTGAGGGCCCGCTTACCGGAAAATGGAGGCCAGAAGGTTAGAACTACAGCTGACCCTCGAACAACACAAGTTAGAACTGTGCAGGTCCGCTTATACATAGATTTTTTTTCAATAAGTATATTGGAAAATTCTTTTGGAGATTTGTGACAATTGCAAAAACATTTTTTCTCTAGTTTACTTTATTGTAAGAATATAGTGTATAATGTAACATACAAAATATGTGTTAATTGGCTGTTTATGTTATCAGTAAGGCTCTAGTCAACAGCAGACTACTAGGGCAGTTTTGGGGGGAGTCAAAAGTTATGCATGGATTTTCAACTATGTGGGGGATCAGAGCCCCTACCCCTGATGTTCAAGGGCCAACTGAACCCCTAGACACATCAGTTGTTACAGCTGATATGTCCAAGTAAAATTCTCTTTGAGTTCTTCCTACCCAGGGTTTTTTTTTTTTTGCTTTTTTTTTTCATTCCAGGTTCTTTAATCTGTGGCTCAATATTTTTCATCAAATGTGGCAAGTTTTCAGCCATTATCTTTTCAAATCTTTTTTTGCCTCTGTCTCTCTGCTTCTTCAGGGACTCATTACCTTTACGTTTGTATGACTGACAGCATCCACAGGGCTCTGAGGCTGTGTTTATTTCCCTTCAATCTTTTTTCTTTGGTATTTTTCAGAAATGTACTTTCTATTGATCTGTATTTAGGTTTACACATTCTTTTTTCAGCACCTCAAGTCTACTGCTCAGCCCAGCTAGTAAATCTTTCAGTTATTATACTTTTCAACTCCGGAATTTCCTTTTTTTAAAATAGCTTCTATTTATTGAGTCTTCAGTTTTCATGTTTTTCTTTAATTCTTTGGAAAAAAAAAATAGCTGCTTTGAAGACTGCAAAATCCAACATGTGGGCCCACTCAGAACCAGTTTCCTTTTACTGTTTTATTCCTGAGTATGGGACTCACTTTTTCAGTTTCATGGCATGTCTCATAACTTTGGATCGAAAACTGGACTTGTTTGACATAATTTAGCAATTCTGGAATCCGTTTTCTTTTCTTTTTTAGTAACTTGCCTAGACCTGAACTAGAGACCCTGTCCCCCCGTGGTGTGCGGTCACTGATGTTTGCTCAGTTAAGTGATCTGCGGGTGATTTGGACACAGGTTGTACTCAAACCTCTTGGGTCCGTAAGCTCTGTTTATCGGTCTGTGTGCAGGTTGTGGAGTAAACACAAAGTTGCAGTCAGTTCTCAAGTTTCTCCTCACTTCCGTTTTACATGGGGCACTTTCAGATCTTCCCGGAACATATACAGATTTCCAGCCAGGACTCTGCGAAGAGCAATTTCAGCCCTGCTCATTTCCTCGATTGCCCCATTACATATCTCATTGGTTCACACCTCTCACCACAATTGGGAACAAAATACCAGCCTAACAAAGCTGTGAATATTACCTGTAAATTCCCACATTAGTCCATCGTCTGTTACTGTCTGTTGTCTGTTTTGTTTTGTTTTATTTTCTCTCTTGGTTTCTGTTTATTTGGTGTTGCCGCCTGGTAATTTTTTTTATTGAAAGACAGGCATTGTATATGAAGTATTAGAAAGACATTTCATGTTCGGAATGGTGCTTTCGTTTCCATGCTTTGGCAGACAGGCAGGCAGGCAGGTAGAGGGGCACAGCACTTTAATCTAATTGGAAACCAAATTGATTCAATGATGGGCTTTTTGGAGGCTGGTCTCTTTCAAGTTTATCCCTACTCTAAAGGTCAAGCTCTCCAAAGTTCCCGGCTGAAAGCCTGGACATTTCCCAGAGCCCCTCTATGATGGGCACTAAATTCCAGTGTTTTTCCCCAGCTCCATGGAACTGCCTGAGCGTGTACAACCTATTAGCCTCTGATCTGCTGATTTTTGTTGCCCATGATTTGGAAAATACTTCGAATGTAAAAAATACTGAGATGTTGGGCTCTCTCTCTGGCCCTTGACCCCTCAAGTTTTCACTACTTTTATGACTCACAATGGACAGGCATTCATGTGCACATGCACACACACAGGATGTGGAAATACATTGTAGAATGTCAGCAGAGGGAAGAAATGAAGCCCAGAAGAGTCCATCATGGTTGTAAGAAGAGATGTAGGAATCCGTATTTTATCTTCAAAAACAGCTTCCTTTGAGCCCCTTTAATACCTTTTAGAGCTAGAGTCAACAGAGAGGAGCTCTTAACCCAACCCCACCTCTCTAAAGAAAAATTTTAATTTTAGTTGCTATAAAATTATACCAACAATGATATCTCTCTATCTCTCTCTGGGTTGTTTTGATAATGAAACAATAGCACTTTTGTCAAAATTAACATGTTTCTGAATATACTTCGTGCAGGCTCTGGCGCAGATCTTCTGCTTACAACATTCGCTTTTAAAAAATGTACAAAGTGCTGAGTATATTCACAGTCATAAAAATCTTTTTTTTAGCAAGCTACTATTTATAGCAGGGGACCAAAGGCTTTCTTTAAGGAGCAGTTCTTCTATCTCTCAGGCCTAGAGCCTGGAGAACTAGGAGATGTGCCGAATGAGACATTTCTCAAACACCATGGACGAGTTCCAGCATCCGTGTACCTCTACCTGTGAAGGTCCAGGTAAAGCCCAGTAAGGAGCTGTAGCAGCAGCGGCCAGCCTAGAATCCAGGTCGATTGCAGGCTCCCACCTGGGGTCGCTGGGGCAAAGGGCTGGTTACCAGAGATGCCATCCTCCCATTTCACCTTGATGACATCCTTTCAGTAGCAGCCTTGATCAGGTATTGGATGGCAAACAATGGCCCATGGACCAAATCCATCCTCTACCTCTTTTGTTAAGACCTGTGGGCTAAGAATGGTTTTTACGTTTTTATATTCTTTTTTCTTTCTCATGTGGATGTCTAGTTCTAGCCTATTTTTCTCCATTGTAGTGCTTGCACTCTTCTGTCAAAAGTCAGTTGACTCTATTTACATGGGTCTATTTCTGGGCTCTTTATTCTGTTCCATGGATCTCTTTTGTCTATTCTCCTGCCAATACCACACGGTAGCTTTATAGTAAGTCTTGAAGCTGGGTAATGTCAATCCTCTGACTTTATTCTTCTCCTTTGATATTCTGTTGGCTATTTTGGGTCTTATCTCTCTCCATAGGAACTTGAAAATCAGTTTGTTGACATCCACAAAGGTTTTTACATTTTTAAATGGTTGGGAAAAATAAGAAGAAGAGTATTTCATGATACCTAAAGATTAAATTCAAATTTAAGTCTCCATAAAGTTGATTTGTTTACCTACTGTGTATGGCTGCTTTCATGCTATGACAGCAGAGCTGAGCAGTTGAAACAGAGACCATACGGTTCACAAAACCTAAAACACTGACTATTGGCCCTTCACAGAAAAAGTTTGCCGACCTCTGGTCTAGGTCTCAGGCTGTGACATACACTTAGCCTGTGGGGTATAAAGACAGCCCAGGTAGCCAGACTGCCTGTTTTCCAATCCTCCACCACCATTTGCTAGCTGTATCACCTTGAAACTGTCACTTTAACTTTTCTGGGCCTGTTCCTTATCTGTAAAATGGGGATAATGGCATTTATCTCAGAGATTTCTGAGGATTAAATGAATTATTTCGTGTAAGTGCTTAGAATGGTGCCTGCATGGCACATAGAAGCTGCATGTAAGTGTTGACTACCATATACATTTTTTAACCTGGCTTAGAAAGAATATCACCAGAATAGTCTCAAATCTCTGCCCTGCTAATTTATCTATTCCACTACTCCCAGAGTGATAAGCATCTGAAAATACACCTTATCCTGTCTCTTCAAGGACCAGTCATGGCTGCTATTGCTCATGGAGCAGCCTGACATTTGAAGCTCCACAGTCCGGCTGCCTCCTGTCTGTGCAGCCTTATCTACCCTGCCCTTCCTCCCCTCCCTCCAGTTACAAACCCTGTGCTCCAGCCTTTGCCAGGACTCTGTGTTTGTCCACAACTCTGCGCCTTCCCATCATGTAGTTTTTTCTGCCCAGAAAGCTTTCTTCTGGGAATTTAAGGTCACTGAGATCTGGGGGCAGGTCACCACCATCATTCCTTTGTTACGAGTTGCAATGTGGAAATGAGTACCTTGATCTCACAGTGGGCATGAAATGGAAATATACCCTCGCTCCTCATGAAGCTCCAAATAAGTTCTTTTTGGGGTCAAAAAGTAAAACTGCAGAAGAAAACTGGGGTGGAAAAGAAATCAAGGCCTCTCTCCAAGTCAGCCCCCCCGTGGCACTGTCCGGGGCTGGGTGGGGGCTCTCACCCAGTATACCCTTTCAAGGCACGTGCGCCCTGGGCAAAGGACTGTGTGGGGAGAAGTCCGAGGGAGCAAGGGACTCAGATCTCTGATTTTGAGATTTTACGTATCAGTATCATAAAGGGATCCTGAAGCTGGTAAACATCAAGATTATGTAACAGCATGAAAAATGCTCATGATACAACATTAAAGGGAGCCTGCAGGATGCAAAATTGCATCCACTTTGATTACAGTGGAATGGAAAGAGCGCCTGGTCAGGAGCCTGAAGGTAGGCACGAGAGTGCGAACACATGAGATCACTTTCTGTTGCCGGGCTAGTGACATTGTTGGTGATTTTTTTTTTTTTGATTCCTTTATTTAGAGTGCTGTGAATTATACTATACTATTATTTGCACAGTTAAAGTAAACATTTTATGGGAAAGCTCATTGGCTTGTACATATAAAATGAGGCTTTTATTGTACATAAATTATACTTAAACAAGTAAAAATGAAAAGTAAATGTTTTAAAAGAAGGGCCCAGATGAAGGTAGTGTCTTTGTGGTCTCCCTACCTGCCTTTTCTTCCCTTTCACCTCACATTTGGCTACCATACACATTTTTTATCCTGGCTTAGATATCCTTGAGGTAGCCCCTGTCCAGCCATTATGTACACTCATGGCCACTGAGAATCCTTCTTCTTCTAGAATTAGAAGAACTTCTAGATTAGCTCTTCTAAGCTCACACTGCCCTTCAGACTGTTCTGGAGTGTCCTTTCCCTTCCCTGCTTTCCCCGAACAAAAGCAGCTATTTGTCTGACATTACCTTCCCCAAGAGTTCTACCCTTTACTAAGGAACCAATAAAGGAATCGGTGATAATGTGCCCGTGCATGATATAAAGTTAGTACAGACGCCTCCCAGATAACACTTCCGTGTTTCAACCTGGGGAGTCTGCCTCAGCAGGCTGCATTAATGGAAGTACAGTGTCCCAAACCATGGAGGTGATAGCTGGAGGAATGGAATCTGGACTTGCCTAACACAAGAGATACCACTGAGGTGGGCACATATGTAGGGCTGGAAGCTGCAAATCTGGGTGGGATTTAATTCCAACTAAATAACCTGAACTATTTTTGCTTCCTTTTAGGGACCACCCAGGCCCATACCTCTCCTGGAGGGAATACACTAGAAGAGCACCCATGGCCAGAGGTGAGGGCTTTGTCCTCATGGTGGGGTGGTGGCGGTGGGGGGGGGGGCTCCTTTCTAGTGGGTGAATCCAACTCTTCATGCAGGTTAGCAGGTCCCTCCCTGAGGCCTTGACAGAATGAGCTGGAGGAGCTGTTACCCCAGGAACAGTCAGCCTGCCTGGCACACCAGAGGCGGCATAACTGTCTCCTGGAATTTGGGGCTCGTCATCCCTGCAGACTGAGCTGTGTTCCCAGAAGTGTCCAGAAAGAGTTATAAATGGGCTTGTTATCTCTGTGACCCTTGAGGCAGATGCTCTGAGTTATCTGAAGGCATCTGGGTGAGGTCTTCCCAGAACATCCACAAGATAGGAGTTCGAGTAAATGCTGTATGGCCTTACTGAAATCAGTGATTCAAGAGAAATTAACTTGTGTCCTGCAATAGCAAGATGTGGTCAAGCACCTCATTTATTGCACACGCTCTGCCGTTGGAATATTTCCCTTCCACTCTCAGTTCTGGGGAGGAAACATAGGATCTCCCTTCGCAAACCCTTCCATGTGATTCACAGAAGCAGAGGCTCCGGGCTCATGAGAGCATATGAGGGGCCCAGTGGTCTTGAGGACCCGAGCGCTGGTCACCCAGTCCTGCCTCTGCCCCCAGCAGCCCCCCTGGACTCAGGTCGTGCTGCTCCAGTGGGCCCCAAGAGTCTCCCAGTTTCCAGTTTTCCCAGTTTTCAGCAGCAAATAAACATGATACTTCATACACCTGCTTTTGTGTAAATAATCAAGTTTAAAGAGGCAAAGTGGATAATATAAAAAATAAAATAGCATAGAATGGATTTTTTAACTTTCTAGTCTAGATATACTGGGTCTCTTCTTAATGATTTCATTTTTATTGTGGTAAAAAAATCATAAAACTGACCATTATAACCATTTTTGAGTGGACAATTCAGTGGCATTGAGCACATTCACATTGTTGGGTATCCTTCACTACTGTCCCTCTCAGAACTTTCTCATTATCCCAAGAACTGATTTTTCTTCTTCTTTATCATCTTCTCTCCCCACTATTCTGAGGCATCCTTACCTGCCACCTGCTAAAATCACGGTCAATAGACAGACACATGTCGCCTTTCACTAGAAGAACTGGGTATAGGGTTGGAGGAATATGGCCATAGACAAGGGTTGCCTCTGGATTTTGAGCCTAGATAGCACAAATACCTGGTTATTTCTATACCAAGCTTTCAGGACCTAAAGTATTCTCATACATGGCAGTTCATGTTTCTGATGTTTGGTTTCAGTTGCAGATGCTGAAGAACTTGCCATTCCCATGCATCCAAAAGAGGTTGGGATCCAGCAAGCCTTCTACATCAGGTATGGGACCCAGAGCAGTGAAGCCATGGGCTGGGAAGGCTGGCATCTCTCTGATGTGTCCAGCAGAGGCTCCAACCTGACTCTTCCTGCACCTTTTGGGGGATGTGGGTCTGCCCCTTCCATTTGGCATCCTTGGCCATATTGTGGGGAATGTAAGTCTGACCCTACATGGGTTCTTGTCTTTACAGTCCACTCTCTGAGACCATCCGATATTAAATTTGTGGCAGCCATTGGCAATGTGGAAATTGTGAGTATTTCAAGAAGATGGAGATGGGAGGCAGGGTTTGGGGTTGGTGGCCCTCTGAATGAGCAGCTGATAACCAGGCTGGAAGTTTCATTTTGGGGAAGAACCTTCTCTGAGTTGGAGAAATCCCAAAATCTAAGGGGGTTTTGAATCCTTTTATTTTTTTTAATCAAATGAATGCTTCCCTTTATGTGAGGGTGAGGAAACTTTTAGAGTTCCTCATTAATAAGTTAAACCTATTGATAAATAGTAAAAAATCACACAGAATTTAAAAGTAATCTCTTAAACTTTGTATTTGTGAGATAAATATTTATGAGAAAAAAAGTCCTTATCTGGTACATTTTTAAAAATACACTCATCTTTGCTAGTAAATTTTGAGTGGTATATTTTATATGGTCAGGAAAAGGAGGAAGGAAATCTTATATAAGAAGAGAAAGATGGGAAAGGAGGGGAGAGCGAGGGATGAGGAGAAAGAGGAGCATCTGGAGAGAAGGGGACGGGGGAGCAGAGCGGCAGGCCGGAGACGCCCGGTCAGTCCTGTCTTCCCCGTCCCACCTGCCTGGTGTCAGTCTGCTGGACCTCCACACTGGACCCGGGTCATTCCCCTCCCTTCCAGTGTCGTCCTCCCGCCTCCACCCGCCCATGTCCTTCTAGCGTCCCTCCCCTGTCCCTGCTGCAGCCCCCGCCCTCTGCCCTGTGCACAGCGCCCCATTAGAGAACCCACCACAGGCCCTGTGAGATCTGGCAGGCAGGGCTTCCCGCCCTGGTTTTATTCCACCTGTGTTGGAGGTGGTAAAACAAGACTGGTGGCTGTGTGTCGGTGAGGGTGGAGGTGGGGGTTTGCCAGCAGGAAGGATGTGAGAGCGGAGGTGGGATTAACGTGTCAGGGGTTGCACTTTGGCTTCGCTGAGCCCGGGCGGCTCTGTGCGCTGATGGTTACATCCCAGAGCCCGGGAGGTGTGACCCTTGCCGGAGGACTCTCTTCATCTCCTATTCTTCCACCATGAGCAGGGACACCCACTGCAGGGAAGTCTCCACCCCAAGTCGGGTTTCTAAACTTAAACCCATCAAGGACTTGCACTCTTTGGTCCCAGCCCAGTTCTCTCTCATGAATTGTGCAGAGCCCGGCTCAGCCTGTCACTCAGCTCACCCTCCCTCCTTCCCGTGAGCCGAGGCCCCCACCCAGCCGGCGCTGGAACAGGCTGCAGCTCACGAGGGTCTCCCCACCCCAGAGTCGTCGTCATCACACCAATGGGCGCCGCAGTCTTCAGGATAAAACCTCAGTTCCTGAAGGGCTTCCTGCCTTTGCCCTGGGAGCCGGCATTCATGAACTTAGCCCGGTTTATAGACAAAACACCAGGCCAGGGCAAATCAACGGGAGACAGAGAGTTTAAAAAGAGAAAAAAAGTCCACAGTGCCATGGTTTTGCTTTGAGTTCCTGGAGCTCGGGGTAACCAAGGCAGAGTCACTAGTGATTGTAACTAGGACTTGACGCTGGATTCCCTTTTCCTTGTAGAACTTTAAAGACCAGGTTTATAAATGCTCATAAAAATTATTTTCAAACGAACACTTGTGATACATGTTCAATATAAGAAAAAAAATCACACATGGATCTATTATAAAAAGTGGGAGATGCCATTCGCACCTCCTAGAGTCCTGCCTCGGCCCCGTCCCCACAGTGCGCGCAGCGAGAGCCTGCGGTGTGCACAACCTGGGGACGGCCGTCCTGCAGCGTCCCCTCTGTGACTTGTTTTTTTGCTTAACTAGGAATCATAGACATTTTCCATGCCAGGGCGGCTACAAGCACGGTATCAGACTCCTTGATGTCAGAGCCTGGGTCTTAGCTTCCTGTCTCCGGGGCACAGGCCCTCTGGCCAGCGACCGGTGTGGGGAGAAAATGGGCAGCAGGCAATGGAGACGGGGGGTCTGCCGGGCTCGCTGCGGCTTTCCTTTCTAGGGCCCCTCACGAGCTCTCTGCCAGCCCCCCGTTCCTCTTACCCCCCCTCCCCACTCCCCGCCCTGTCAAGCCCCTCTGAGGAAGCGCTCTGTCTGCCACCACGAGAGCCCCTGTGGGTGGGCACAGCCCCGGGGGCCTGCCTCCCTCCGAACTCCCTCTGTCTGGCCTGTTGGTTTATGATCTCTGACTTGCATCTTAGTGTGGTTTTGGTTTCCCTGGTTGCCTTTCTCTGGAAGTTTTGCCTTTCAGATGGCCTCTTCGTGAGGAGTGAAGGCCTCCACCCCAGCTAAAGGAGGGTCCTGGCCAGTTTGCCCTCCCCGAGGGCTGCCGAGGGGTGACCCAGTTTTATAGACTGGTTGTCGATCTCCTGGGTGGTTAAGGACAGGCAGGATCTTTCAGGGGAGCCACAGCAGGCGGGGTGTAGGTAGTGTGGGTACGACTGTCACCTGTCACCATCACACCTGGAGACACTGTCCTCCAGGAATTTTGAAGGAAAGAATTTGTGTCAGAACTGAAGATACTACTACTGACAAGAGCTGATACACACTCAGCACTTCGTATCTACAGGGCACAACCCCAGGCATCCCTAGGACCTGGCAAAGGCCACAATCCCCAGGTGGGCTGCTGTGGTCTCACCTCAGCCCCACGACCAGGGAACCTTTCCAGCGGAGAGTAACCTGTGTTGTCCAGCACTTCACCAAGAGGAAAATCAGACACTTGTTTTGTTCATTCCAAAAAACGATCAAGCCTTTATTAAGTACTTCTGATGTGTCTATTAAGTACACTGTTGTATGTTCAAGGAATATAGTCAAGAACAAACAGACACAAATCTCTGCCCTTGTGGCCCTTACAAGTCCATAGTCAGAGGAGACAGACAACAGGCAAAATAAATTTCAGACTATGGGCCTTCACAAGGTCACAATAAAACTATCCCTTTTGTTTCTATGTTCATCTCAGCTCTCCTGTCACTGTTTTCTTTTCTGAAGAAAACATTCACACCTTCTGTTGCTCTGAGATCTGACCAACATGCCTTGGAGGAAGCTTGACGTTCATGGGCAGATCTCACCTCTCTCTGGATCCAGGGTTCCCTTTTATTGGTGGGAGGGGGAGCTGACTGTCAGCTGGGGTCCCATGAAGACAGGCTGTGCTGCCTCCCCTGGCGGGATTGTTCACACCTCGTATCTTTTCCAGCATCCAGACTCGGGGACGGTCGATGTGGAGATGCAAAACTGGTAACTGTCCTGGAACCACAGAGCAATTTTGCTGAGAGGAGTCCCAGAGATGGTCTGCTGTCAACTCCTTGCTTCACTGATGGGGAAACCTGAGGGCCAGGCAGGACGGCTTGCTCGTTATGAGCGGGTGGCAGAGTGGGGACCAGACCCCAGGCTCCTGCCTCTCTGTCCAGGGCTTCCAGCACCTGCGAATCCCCTGGCTCCTCTGGGTGAATAAGGGGCAAAAGCGGCAAAGGCTGAACGCAGGCTTCGTGCTGCCCATCACCAGTCTCCTTGCCTGCTCAGGGCAGGGTGCGGGGCTGGACCAGAGTCCGTCTCATTCTACACTGGAGGGGTGGGGAGGAGGGTCCAGGAAGAGCTGTTGACCCCATTTTGGTGACTCCATTGCCATGGGAGGTGTGTCTCGGACCCCAGGAAGGGTAAATCCCAGAACCGGAGCAAGGCTGAGCCCAAGCCTGCTGTGAAACAGACCACAGCATGGAGGGAAAGGGCTGGAGGGTGGCAAATGCAGTCTGATGCTTGCTTGTTTGCTTCTGCTCTTAGGACTGAAAAATGGTCACAGCAGGTGTGCACGGGAGTGGTGACAGGTGAGTTCTGTGTTTTCATGGCCAGGTTTCGGATTGTCCCCATCCCTCCCAACACAGCAGCATTTGATTGGAGGGTGTACCTTACTGGCCACTTCATTGCAGAGCCTGAGGAGAGGGGGAGGCATTCTGGGGGGACAGAAGAGGAGTCAGGGTATGAAAAGTCACAGACCCTGAAAGGAAGGTGTGAGAAATGCCCAAAGGTCCCCAAGCAAAGGGAAGTCAGGGGGCGCCGGTCAGGTTAGGGGGCCCGGGGAGGCCAGGCGGTGGCCGGGCCGGAGTCCTGAGGCCCCTTCTGCTCCAGGGCCTGGCGCCTGGGTGTGTAGCGTTTTGTCTCAGGGACTGTCTGCCGCTCACTGCCCCCACCCCAAAGAGAGGACCCAGGTCTCTTTTTCAGTCTATTTCATTTTGTAATCACTTCCTTGCTTATAAAATAAGTATATCCATTGGGGCCAGAAAAACGAAGTTAAGAAAATAAAAATTATAATCCCACTATCCAGAGATAACCATTGTTAGCATTTTGGCCTTTTTTCATACAAATGTGCTTATGAATATGAGATCTGTAACTTGGTTTTTTCACTAAATACCAGAGGTTCCTTATGACTCCGTGAAGTCATTCCGGAGCCCCTGAGTCCCTTAGCACCAGCTGAGTCCACCTAGTGGATGCTAGAGTTGCCTGTGCATGGGCCCCCAAGTCAAGAACGAGGAAGCCACCTTTCACTAATTTGAGCAAGACCGAGACTGGGACGCTGAAGCTCCAGAGAGCGTAATGTGGTGACGCAGCTAGTGCCCTGTCAGGCCAGCCGAGGTATTTCACCAGGGGCCTGGGAGTGCCCCACAAAGGACAGGGATGTGTAAGGTACCGGTCCTGCCTCCATCAGGGAGGTTGAGACTTGGTGTCTGACTTCCAGGATCTGATTGATAGGTGAGGGGATACCGGTGGCCACAGTGGTGGGAAGGTCCCCCTGCAAAGGGTCACAGGGTTCCTAAAGAGGAGGCCTTACTGACTTGGTAAATGTCAGCTCTGCCTGGGTTTGGCTCTGTTTGCCTTTAAATGATAGGAAAAAAAAAAAGAAGTGGTGTATTTGGGGTATCTGGGAAGATGGGATGTAATTTAGACCCTGAAACCACAAATGCAGCTGCTTCTCTGTCTGATTTCTCAATTTGTCTCCAGTTTTTTTCTGTCTCTCACCTGGTAACAAGTCCTCACTGCCCCCCTTTTAGCACAGAGAGCAGGAGTCCCACCTGGCAGAGGCAGGGCAGCAAGGGCAGGACTCCTCAAAGGCTGCTGGGAATCCAGCAGGGGAAAGGGGGAGGGGGCCGGACCAGCAGAGGAGCAAGGGGCTTCTAAGGAGAAAGTGCCCCAGGGACATCCAGGCCCGTGCAACTGTGTGACAGGGTCACACAAAGCCCACCTGGCCCAACCCACCTATCCTTCTATAACCGGAACCTTACACTCTTCAAATCTAGCCATACCCCTGCCCACCACAACCATTCTGCAGAGGGGTAAACAGAGTTGGGGAGGCAGGGGTGGGGGTGGGAAGCTGACTTGCTCAAGGTCACATGCTCAGTACGTGGAGGGATGCCTGTAAACGCCCGTGAGCCGGGCCCACAGCCTCTGTCCTTTGGGCTGACCCCCCTGAACCCAGAGAGAGGCAGCAAGAACAGACCAGGTCTACAGCAGCCCTAAAATAAAATGAGGCAGATTTTTGTGGAAAGATCCAAGGTCCTGTTTGATTACAAAGAAGTAATACAATACAAAGACATTTACTCTGGAACGCGATTCTTCTTCAAAGACCTAGCACCAGGTACCCAGGTTGTGTCATTTGCCCTCAGACTCTCCTGAAGTGAGGGAGGGAAAGCGTCCTTCCCCTGCCCGCCCCGCGCACATGCACCCACAAACATGCACACACACTGTCCCTAGCCTTCACTGGCCTCAGAGCTTCTCGCACAAGGGGGACGGGCTCCTGTGAGCTGGACAGGGCTTGGGAAAGGAAGCGCATTCATTTGGGTTGAGGATGAAGACAATTGAGTTACACACACCTCAGGTGGCTGCCCAGGCTGACAAGGCTGATGACCTGGTCTCCTGACTTCCAGCCCAGTAATCCTCACCCCCCATCAGCTGCCTGCCCAGTGTCAGCTGGATTCTGCTCCCACAAAGCCCCGGGGAACTTCTGGATGGGGACATAAAGAAAGGGGACTGGGATGGGGGCAGAGGTATCCTCCTCCCAGGGCAGTCTCCCCACTCTGCCGTCTCCTCTCTTGAGAGCGAGACACAACTGCTCCTGACAGCACTATTTTTAGCGGTCCTCTGCTGTCAGCACTGGGTCGTGTGTTCCCCGGAGCTTTCACGTCCTGCTGTCGCTCCCAGGAGGAGAGAGGGAGCCTGAGCCTAGAAGGCAGCCTGCCCGGGTCCCTGCCCTAGCATGCTTTCCCTAATGAGTGGATAGCACAAGACTGGTGGAAAGCTCCAACTTCCAAGAGCTCTGGTTCAAATCCCAGCAGCTCCCATTGGCTCTGAGCCCGTGGGTAGCTTGCTTAGCTTCTCTCAACCTCAGTTTCCCTTCACACACGTAAGGCACTGGGCCTGACCTAATCCTCTGCAGATGCTAGTTTTTAGTCCCCTTTGCTTCCAGGGACCTGCTCTGAGGTGGCCCTGGCAGCCCACAGAGGGGTGTGAAAGCCGAGCCTTTGAATACAGACAGCAACCCTGGCCCCTCCCATGGAGGGGCACCAGTCTTTTTAAGGGACCTCTGCTGTCAGGGCCACAGCCTCAAATCCACTGTCTCTTCAGTCCTTTCAGATATCATCAGACACTTCAGTCCCTCTGTTCTGAGGCCTGAGTACGCTAGGAAAACAGTGAGGCCTGGCGCTGGTGCTGAGTAAGTCTCCTCTCTGACTCTCCGGGGCATGAGCTCTTGCCAGTCTCCGGCATCCAGGACGGGGGGCTGGGGGGCAAAGTGGCTTAAAAATGGAGGTGTGCTTTAAGCCAGTCAAAGGCGTCTCCTGTGCTGATTTCAGCCTGCCTGATGGGGCTAATTTTAAAAATGGGGTTAATGCCTGCCCTCCAGAAGCCGGGAGTGGTGCAGTGCAGCCTCGGGCTCAGACACGGGCACTGGGGCGACGGGCAAGCTTCCAGCCCTCAACAAAGTGATATTTAACTGACTTTCCCTCCACTCCACTCCCTCCCTCTATGCAGGGACTTACAGAATCAGGCAAAAGAACTGGTGAGGAGCATGAAAGAGACCCAGGTAAGCATCCATCTGACTCCAGCTGGGGCTGCCCATGTCTGCGGCAAGGCGATCGGACCAAACACACCAGGCAGGGTGGCCCCATGGCCGTGCCCTGAGCTCAGCAGCCAGTGTGATCTAGGCACTCCGAACGCACCCTTCTCGTGGCAATTCTCTGAAGCCACCTCCTATGCTCACAATGAGGTCCTGATGAGAGTCAGCAGATGGGCTAACTGACGTCTCACTGAGGGAGGTGGTTGAGAGCTTGGGGTCTTGAGTGCAAACCCTGAGTTTTCCACCTAACTGTGTGCAGTCAGGTAAGGCACTTAACCTCTCTAAGCCTTAGTTTCCCCATTTATGAAACTGGGATAAAAAGAGCCTGCAGCACAGGACTTAGAGAACATTAAATGAGGAGCTGGGTGCTCCTGGCACAGAGAAATGTTCAGTAAAAGCCTGCAGTCATCGATATTGAAATGGCGATTGCTATTATTGTTAGTTACCATATTCGTTTTAGTTCTCAGATGGAGGCCTCTGTGATGTACCTGCTGGGCCGTGGTACCCACCCTCCTAGCACTCAGATACTCCTTACTTGGTAACTCATGTGGGTTTGTAATCAGCAGCCTCTGACCCTCTGTGCTGTCCTTATGGGCAAGTCTCCAATCAAGGCAAGCCTTGCTGCCCCGCTGGCTCTAACCAGGCACCGAGCCTGAACTGCTGGAACCAAGCGAAGACACCGTCTAGGCTAGTCATTCATTCATTACAGAGTTCAGGGATTAAAGCTAGGCCATTCCTGGTTATAAAGGGACAGGGACAAGTATAGGAACTATGCTGTACAGAAGTGGTTCTCCTTTACCAGGAGAATTCCAGAATTTTGGAATAATCATAACATTCTGGAAACTAGCTGGGAGGTCCTGAATCCAAACCTGTGATTTTACAGATGAAGACACTGAAGTCCCAAGGAGGCACGTGACCTGTTCAAGGTCACACAGTTAGCTAGAACCAAAGGCTAAAGAGCCTGATTCACACAGTCCAATGTTTCTCAAGGGCACCATGCTTGTCTCTTAAAATGGCAAAACCAAAGTTGTGTTTGTTCCACAAGTAATACATGTTCATTGTAGAAAAATCATAAAACACAGATAAACAAAAAGAATATTAAAACCATCCTTCAACCTGATACCCAGAGAAAATTACTTTCCCTTCCATATTTTTTCTAAGCACATATATCTGTATATATATCTTATAAAATGGCTATTACTAGATGTACTTTTTATAACCTGCTATTCTCAGTATAATATTTCCCATGACAATAATTACATTTTCCAGCATCATTTTAATAGCTACATAGTGTTTCATCTTCTGAGTGTTCCACAGTTTACGCAGCAGTCCCCTATTTTAGGCATTTATGTTTCCAATGTTTCATTCTTATGAACAAGTCTTCGTCATTGTAGCTAAATCTTTCATATAACCGTGTTTCCTTAAAATACATCTTATGAAATGGAATTGCTGGATCAAAGGCTTTGCCCTGTAAATAAAGTTTCTGATGGATTTTGCTAAATTGCCTTCTACAGCGGTTGTACAACTTTAGAGTCTTAACCATATACTCCTACTTCTGAAAAGACCCATACATGTGATTTCACGGCAGTGGATTATGAAATTGAAAGACGTGAAAAGAAAGTTCTTTTAGTGCCAGGTCTTACCACTGTCTTTCTTTCATGCTGTTGCCCTTTTCTGCAGGAACTTGACTTTCAAAATGACTGGAAGCTTATCAATGTGTTCTTCAGTAACACAAGCCAGGGTCACCTTTGTCCCTCCGCCCAACAGGTAAACCTCTGGCTGGGAGGGGTTGCAAATGTGGAGGTGGGGGGCAGAGTGAATGAACTAAACCTAGTGATCTACAATGTCAGGCTGGGCCTGATGGTAACTCTTTCAGAATTAGGGCAAATAGACTGACAGATAAGTAAATGAATGTACTTAGCTAAGGGCTCAAAGAACCACATACAGGGACAGGTATATTTAACTAACCATCCTTCATGTCTCGAAAAGGGAATTGAGCTGTAGATACATTGAGTCAATGATCATTCTGCAACTGAGGAAAATCAGCTTCCTAGTTAATAATCATTTTTCCTCTCTTAATTCTGATTCCATTCAAGCACTGAATTTAGGGAATAAAGCAAGATGGGGTCCCCTTGTTGTTACCTCTTGGCCTGTGAACTCTAGTTGTTATGGGGAGCCTACTATTTATGTAGGTAGATTGTATCTTTCAGGCTCTTTGGCATTTCTGGGACCAGGACATAAAACATGTGGCTCCATTTACTACTTCTGTAGTCGGCTCTCTATGCTTCAGTCTTCATTGAAGATTATCCAGTTGGGATCAGTGGAAAGTGCGAGGGGGAGCTTAGATAACTAGGCTATGGTGACGTAAAGGGCACACAAACTCTTCTTCAGGAGTCTGAAGCCTGGTTGCCACCAAGCTGGCCCTGCCACTAATGGCAGACAAATTACCTTCCCACTGTCCTCTCGGCTATTTGCAGGCCTGTACCAGGCCATGGCACAGACACGGGGGAAGTTTCTTGAGGTGCTGTCCCCTTTTCTGAGCTTATCCCACAACATACTCTTGCCTTCCTCCAAATGCCCCATGGATTACCATCAAAGTCCTTCTTCCTTTAGTGATGGTGGGCCCTCGGGGAATGCTGATGGAAGTTTGCCTTCCTGCCAGCTCTTGTGGAATAATATTCCTGAAGATCTCCTGGGTTTGTAACATATAGATCTTAAAGCGTTATTTTTCTACTTTACCCTCTGTTTTCTCCAATGCCAAGTGAAATTTACATGCCCTGTTTATTCTCTGTCCCCCTCCCACCATTGATCATTTTGCTCAATGACATTTATTCATGAATTTACACATATATTCATTGACATGCTCAAAGAAGCATTTAGGTATTGTTGCATTCCTCTATACACCCACTCATCCACCCACCTAGAAGTTACTATTCAGGCGAAAACTCATTCTCTCCTTAAATGTAGGCACATGCTATTGTCATTTATGATGAATTTGTTCATGCTAGCATTTTTTTGATTTTTTAATGTTTGAATGCACTCATTCATGATTTCTTCCATTCACTCTACCTTGAATTCAAGCATTCCTATGTAAGTTCTTGCATTCTTCATGTATGATGCCTTCAAGCATTCTTGACTACATGATGCATTCCTGTGTGCATGTGTCCATTTGTGCATTAATTTTTAGTTACATAAGCAATACACAAATGCTTTCTCCATTTAAAAAACTAAAACAATACGGTTAAAGCTAAAATTACCCTCCAATCCTCTCCCTCCTTTTATTTCCAAACCTTTTACACACGTATTCTTAATATTATTTTGCCTACATATGTATATATGTGCATATGTGTGTGTGAGATTTAACATAGTGTTAGATTGTATTATTGTGCATTTTTTTCACTCACTTTTTTTTGAGATTTAGTCATGTTGATATATATGGATCAAGTTTATTCCTATTACTTGCTAAGTAGTATTCGATTCCATTGTATACATTTATTACATTTTATTTTGTAGTAATTCTCTATAGATGGCCGTTTTGGTGTTTCTAGTGTCTCATTATTGCAAACAATCTTCTTCATTTGCCTAAACATGTGTGTGGATTGAAGCATATTCATGGGTCAAAAATCAGTTTAAAAGATTGCCAGCAAAATTACAAAATATAGAAGTAGAATAAACTTCAAAATGCTAGAGTTTATTGCACATAATAAGGTAAGTGTTGGTTCATGCATGGTAAATGGTCCGTCCTTCTCCTCATAGACAGGCACTCTGGGCGCCAGTGTGAAACACATCTCACACCGCGGCCAAGATAGTCTGAAGAAAAGCACCTAGAGGAAATTCTTAAACATTGAATTGCCAGCCATCAGACACATCCATTTTAACATTTTAACTTTTAACAGGGACTGCCTAGCTGCTCTCCAACTGACATATTTACATTCCTCCAGTGTCTGAGATTGCCTATTCCTGACAGTCTTTGCAACACCAGTATCAAGCTTAATGATTTTTGTCGATATGTGAAATTCCCTCAAGATCTAGTCACATAAATACACATGGGTTGAGTTTATTCACAGTAAGAACCTCACCCTTTTAACTGATTGCAAACATATGACACAAGTAATCATGCCTTATTCCTAGTTTCTCAATGGCTGTAAACCCGTGACTGGAGCACCATAGATTTAGCTCCTTTTTTGTAGCAATGTTATTAGCACGCACTCACGTTCCCTCTTCATTGCATTTTTTTTTTCTTCCATGTTGGTTTTCCTTTTGCACAAAGGCCCCCAAGGCTTTGGAGCTAGACTAAACCCCTCCCCCGCTTCCATTTCCCCCAAAGGCCCTCACGGCTCCTAGGTCTGGCTCTCCTGGCCTCTGCCTGGGCCTGCTGGCGCTCCTTTCACTCCTCCAGTCACACCTTGGCTGCTCGGACCCACACACACCTCCTGGTCTTCCTGGTGGGGCCTCTGGCCACAGCTCCCTCTGCAAGTTAACCCTGTGGCAGAACCCCTCCTTCTCCATCAGGGAAACTCCTACATGGCATTTTTGCGTTCCTGAAGCACATCCTAGGCACAGTCTCAGGGGTTGTCCTGCAAGTCCCAGGGCCACTGGGGAGCCTCTGAGGACAGGGTAAGGCTCCAGGCTTCCACCGGCTTCACAGAGCAGCTCTGCCTTCACCTGTGTCATACATCAAGTTTCTGGAAAGATTCATCTGAGAAAAAGGTGTTCCCAGAAATGTCAAACTCCAGTCCTGCCCTGCTGAGGATCTGGAATTTTCCTTCCCTAAGAGGCTTTTGAGCTGCTTTTGTGGGGAATAGACAAGGGCCTGTGTCTGCATTTGTTCTTTAGAGGTTTTTTTAAGACCAAAGTCGTAAGAAAGGAAAGTCAGGAGGATCCATGAGGCAGTGACAATGCTTCTTCCGGGCTCCTGCAGTGGGGTCAGCTGCTCAAGGGCAGATGCCTCAGCGATAACTGCTAACCGGGCTGGTGGTGGTGACGGAGATGATGTCAGGGTCTGAATTCATATTCACTGCTCTCTAGTTAAAGCCTAGTTTTATTAATGAGTAAGACCAAAACTCAGTTTGAAGAAGAGAGAAAAGTGAAGGAAAAAAACCCCAAAGCTGGTGACACTACAAGAAAATACACACACTTTTTGTTGCAGGTACCTCTAGAGCAGGCGTAACATTATGGAGCGTATACTGGAAGTATGGTGCAAGAGGCCTAACAGTGCTTGTGTCTTTTGACCGAATAATCCTACTCCTTGAAATAACCCCCAAGAAATGAGTTTATTAGAAAAGTTAAGTCTGGTCTCAGGCACATGTTTGATAATAGATCCTTCTTCTGAAGCTGGGAGCAAAAGATATAAATGGAAATGTGCAAGTTCATTTGAAGAAATAAGCTTCTTCCAGACTTTGGGCTCGAGAAAGAGTTTGTTATGCGTGGCCATATAGACAAGGGACATTTTATAAGGGCATAATGTCTCCCACTAAGGAACGGGGACCATTGGTGCCCCAATGCAACCTTAAGAAAGGGGTTCCTAAAGCAAGGTTTGCATTGGGAGAAAACCATGCAGGGACGCCCAGCTTCCCTAGGGAAGAGGGATGCCCTGAGTGTGGTACAGATGGGCAGCAAGGACCTTTCTAGACAGAGTCCCCGAGGCTCTTGAGAAAGAAAGTGTGATGCTTAGTGTCATGTTCAGACTCACTTAGGCTAAAGAAAATGAGATGGGCGGCTTTACTGCAGGGGACTGTGTGGTCCCAGCCAGATACTGGCGGCTACCTCCAGAGTCACCGCCTATGTTCCCCCAGGAAACAACAGCTTTTCCACCTTCCTTGCCTTCCGGTCTGAGCCAAGTCACCCCAGAGGACAGCCAGTTTGCAGGCAGCTTAGGAGTTTGTCTTATGTAAAGTTTATTTTTGCTTGGTGGGTTTGCTGAAAACGTAAACCTGGGTTTATTTTTGAGGTGCTCTCATTTGTTTGTTTATTTTAATTTCACTTCCTGCAAGGAATTGGGTGGGTAGGAGATGTCTTTAAATGTGCACTGACAAGAGCCTGTACAGACTTTCTCTGCGAACCCTTTTCTTACTTGAGACAGATGTGGTACAGAGAGGTCTGGTAAAAGAGTGCCTTGCAGAAGTTGGGAGGCCAATCTGGGTCCTTCAATCCAGGGGTAATTGTGTTCCCCCTTTGGACCTGATTTTCTTCAGATAAAAGTGATTGCATCGGCCTTTGGGAGTAAGTCCCGTGTCCCAGCCCTCCAGGTGAGCTTTAGCATTGCCCTGGCCTTCCCAGCTCGGAACGTCTCACTAGGGGGATTGTTTGGTTTCCCCTGGTAGAAATGGCTTGAGAAGTTCAGAGAAGGGATGACAACTTAGGAAGCTGGGAACTCCACACTTACTTATGGGAAACTGGGGTCCAGATAGGGCCTTTGTCACTGTCATCTCACCCAAGGACGGCGGTTTGGGGACAGGTCAGCATAAGCCTGGGCATCCTTGGCCTCATGTTGCCATCCCCGCCGGTGCTCAGCACATCTCTCCTCTTACAGCAAAGGCACGTGACGGGAGGCATGGACAAGCTAACTGGAATCCTGGACTACCTACACCAGGAGGTAAGGCTTGCAGCTTCCCCAGCTCCGGGGACCACACACCAGAGCTTTCTGTGGGCACCTTTGGCAGCTACGAGGGAGCTGCCCTTCCACGGGCTGGTGGGCAGTTCTGGTTCACTCTCAAATAGCCTCCACTAGGATGGGGAAAACGGACTCACTTCAGGGAGACCAGACCCTGGGTGGAAGTCTGGAGGAGCCAGTCTTCTCACCTTTTGATGAAAACGCAAGTCAGAAGCTCTTTTCTCTTGCAAGGGATGCTTTTGAGAGAGACTCTGGGGAGGAAGAAGGCACAGGACACAGCTCCTCACTGGGGTCTTGGGGACACTGCTCTTCCCTGGGGCTCTCAGAGTCTGGGGCAGTATGGAGGGGTCTTGAGAACTGTCGAGGCTTCCCTTTCTAGAGCGACCAGGTGGGACCTGCATGCTCAGAATCCAGGAGAGCCTGTGGCTCTCGGCTCCCCCTTGGCTTCCTGGGGGGTCGGTGGAGGGGCATCTTTCCTATCAGAGAGCCTACAGTCCTGCTGGGTCTACAGTCTTGCTACCCTGTTACGCTGTGGTAGTGAGGTGGCCTGCCATCCATGAGGGACAGTAAAGGACACGTTTCTGGAACAGCACACCTGGCAGGGCCGGTAGCTTTGGACCGACCCCAACCAAGTATCTTCCAAAGGGGCCTGCATGTTTAACCAAGGACAGCCCCGTCACGTTCACCCAGATGCCAGACTGGGCTCAAACCAGGGGTTCCACAGAAGCCCCCGGGCAGCAAGGGCAACTTGCGAATGCTCATCTTCTCCCCTGTATCCTCCTAGGTCCCCAAAGCATTTGTGAACCTGGTGGATCTCTCTGCGGTTCTGAGGGTCTCTCGCGGGCATCCGAGGACTCGGCTCAGGTAAAAGGGGAAGCAGAACGGAACCAGCACTCACTGGGCAGCTGCCGCGAGGGCTGCTCCCTGAGGACCATCCAAAGGACGAGGCTGAGTGAGGTTGGGTGACGGGTGCGAGATCACAGTCAGCGGGGGCATTCAGGCGGGGGTGGGGGGGTGGCCCTTCGCCCAGTGCTGTTCTGGGTACTGAGTTATAGGACGGAATATCCATCTGGTCAGCGTGGGGCCAGATGCCCCGCCCCACCAGGATGATCTGAGAGTTTAAAAAACAGCTTTGGCAAAAAATTGTAAGCCAAGAAATGTCACCTCTGGAAACTGGAAAGAAAAAAACTTAGCGTAAATGGATTTTGTCTTCACAGAACTTGATTCCCATATATTTCTGGAATGTTTCATGAAATTTAAACTCTTTCAACCAAATTCCTTAGATTTCTGGCTTTGCATCCAGAAAAGTAGTTCACGTGAAAGAAGTCAGGGCAGGGACAGCTGGAGCTGTTGGCGACTGAAGGAGAAGGCAGGGCAGAGAGGAAAGGCTTTCGAAGAGGGAAGGATGTGAAGGACACGGAACTGGGGAAGGAAGGGCTGGAGGTGGGGCCTGGTGTGGGGAGCGGTGAGGGGAGGTGGCATATGGCAGGTGCAGTGAGAGAGAGCTTGTCCTCACGCCCTTTGCCCACCCTGAGGAAGGGACAGGCTCTGCTTCCCTCCCGGCCCTCCAGGACATCCCACTTCTCCTTCCCCACTCCCTAAGCACCTCCCAGGCCCTCACCATCTTCCCCCAAGGGGCAGCCTGAAAGGCCCCTACACAGCCACGCACTCACTTTCAGCTTGTTTTCACCTACAGCCCCACAGCAGAGTCCTGCAGGCACTCAGGGGAGACCTCGAGGCTGTCCCAGGTCGTGACACAGTGGTCCTATCAGGTGAGCCCACTCTGGGAGGCTGGCTGTCAGCTCACGGGGGCAGGGGTCATGGAGATCAGAGATGGCAGGAACAATTAGGAAGCAAGTCTGTGATGTGGAATTCTCCAGCTGAATTCAGGACAAAGAGGAACAAAAGAGCTACTGTCAGTTCTCTTCCCAGCGATGATGTGGTATTTCTGTACCCAGAGTGGGGACTGGAACACTGGTGGGGGTGGAGGTGAGGACATGGCGCTACCTAAGGTAAAGGATTGGGAGGAACTTCACAGATTCTTTCCGAATTGCTTTTGGACGTCATCGCTGCGGTACCGCTGCATCTGTGCCCAGTGAGCTTGCTTTGCGCTGGCTGGGCTCATACCCCAGACTCCAGGCCAGGGGCTCCCGGAGACCCAGGGGAGTGTGCCTGGCTCCATGGAAGCCATTAACCCTATCAGCAAACAGCAGTTCCTACTGACATGTGTTAGCCTGGTTTTATTTAAGAAGAAAGTTGTACGTGAAGTTGTATGGCATTTCTCTCAGTCTGGAAATGACACTTTTTTGAGTGGTTAATATCACTGTATAGAACTTAGCCTTTGAAGAGGGCTCGGGCGCCCTGGCCATTGCCTGGCGGGCGTGCGCTCCTTGAGCTCCCAGAGAATGTATTTCAACTCTATCTCTGGCATCACCTGAAACTGGAGCTTCAGAGTAACTAAAACACCTGATTTAGTTCATCAGGACCCCAAAGTGTGAGACAAAAAGGGGCTTCTGAATAGCATTTAATTGAGATCAACACACAGTGGGTGACCCTTCCCCGATGGCTGCTGAGAGCTCCCTAGCAGGGGCACGGGGCAGGCTGTGCCTTGTCCCTGCCCCTGGGTAGACATCTCTCTGCCCCCTTCAGGAAAGCTGGGAACGTCTCCTGGCCTCCAGCAAGTACAGCGAGCAGGAGTCCTTCACTGTGGTTTTCCAGCCGTTCTTCTACGAGCCGGCCCTGTCACCATTCTTGGTGAGTGACCATGGCCATGAGCAGGGTCCTTCCTCTCCCGTCTCCCACCCGTGCCGCTGCCCCAGCCCAGGGGTCTTCGTGGGGTCCGGGCTGTGCCGTCACAGGCGGAAAGTGCTGGAATATTCTTTTCACCTTTCTTGACAATTTCCCCACAGGGCTGGATAGCCCATGAGGCAGGTTCTTAGAGGCAGAGCAGCCCAGAGGGAAAGAGCCTGGACTCAAGCTTTGCAGTGGGTCAGCGGTGTGCCCTTGGGCGAGTTGTTGGTGCCTCAGTTCCTCACCTGGGAAATCAGCATTATGAACATTCCCTCCCCACGGGGCCGTTGTCCAGACCCTGCGAGGAGCTTGGAGCAGCACTGGCGCTTGGGAAGCCCTCAGCATAGAATGTCCAGGGTGCCGCTCCGCACTCTTGTCCTTACACGCTCTCTACATCCATCCCTGGAAGGGAGGGTAGCTTGAGTGTCCCCCACCCGGTCACTGGGCAAACCTCCTTGCCCCAGCAGGGCCACCCAGACCACCGCACATGACGGGTCCACATGTGCTCAGCAAGGTCCCTTTGACACCTCTGAGGCTTCAGCCCCTTGTGTCTGGGACAGTGCCTCCCTCGGGGCTCCTGGCTCCTGTCTGTTGGAGTCACTGCGCCCCTTTAGGACTTCAGTGACCTTTAGTGGTCTAAGAGGAGGAGAATATTACCTCTCACGCCCCCTCCTACTCAGACCACAAATGAATCCCTTCCCTGTCACCGGCTCCTGCTGCTGATCCACTCAGTATGGACACCCCCATGATAACGAGGGCAGCCACATGTCTACCGTGCTCCTGCGGGCCCTCACCTCCGAGCCCTGACCCCAGACAGTGAGCTCCCGACGGGGGCGTGGCTGGGAGAGAGCCTGGACAGGGCAGGACCACCCCGTCTGCAGGGAGAGCATCCAAGTGCACGCAGACCCTCCTCCTTGGAGGCACACAGGGGTTCTTATCTGGTTCTCTTCCAGGGCGGGTGGCCACTCGAGGATCCCACCGCACTCGCCTTGAGCCTCTGGAACAGCATGGTGAGTGGCCCAGGGTCCGGGAGGCTGCTGTGCCAGCCTGGACATTTGGCCAGCAGAAGGAAGGGCAGAGCCTCTACTACCACACCCTCTCCTCAGACAGAGGGGCTGTAGGGTGCCCGCAGGGTCCCAGGATGATGACTCTGGGCCACCAGGGATCCTGCCCACATTCAGTGGCAGCCCCGCTCTGGCCACCTGCGAGTCTGACCTCCTCGTCCCAGGGCTCTCTGGGCAGCCCGGGTCCTGCACCCCTCACCCACCCCACCCCCGGAGGCAGGGAAGTCTCCTCAGAAACCTGGTTTCACTTGGAGCAGCCGCTAGGGCCTGGCTCCCACAGCGCCTCCCTCACTGAACACTCATATGCCCTTGGGGGGCAGCTCCAGAGGCCCAGGGTGGTGCCTGGGGACGAGCATGGACTTCAGAGTGATGGAGACCTGGGATAAAATCCTAATTCCACCTCCCACAGGCTGTGTGAATTTAGGGTCTCAGCTGCCTTTCTGCAAAACCCAGGCCACAAGCCCTGACCCAGTCCACGTCAAGTGGGAGGCTCTCTCCTGGCCTGCAATGAGTGCTAGCAGCCCTGGCCCCTCTCACTGTAACTGACAGGCTTTCCCGTCCCTCAGAGGCCCCCCGGGGCTATGTGGGCTGAGTCAGAGGATGCAATGGAGTGTCAAAATTTGGAACCTGCCCAGGGCACCAGCCAGAAACCTGATTTTGCCATGCATTTCCCCCATCCTGGCTGTCCTATTTCTAGAATTCCAGTGATAGAGACTTGGTTTCCCCCCTCCTGGATTACTAAAGTTTATCTCCACCTCCTCTGCTAACGTGCTCTGCTGGGTACCATGAGCAGCTGCACTCAGCATGCACCAGCCAGTAAGACGGCGGGGAGGGGTCCATGTCAATGCGATCACTGTCCTTTGGAGAAGATATTTGACTTCTTTGAACAAGGACCCTGACCCTGGGGCAGGATATTTCCCCATGAAAACCACTTTGCTGCTGACCTCCAGGGAAGGGCAGAGACCTGGAATCCGGCCCTTCCTGCAGGCACCGCCCTCACTCTGCCCTTTCTCTGCGGGGAGAGGGACAGATACCCCAGCTCAGCCAAACCTTTCTCCTCCTCATCATCACCTTTCTCCCATGCAATAAAAGGGCACCTGCAATGTGCCCTGCCCTATGCTGGGTCCAAGGAAGACACAGGAGACACCAAATGCCCTTTTCCCTCACCGAGCTCAGGGTGTAGCTGGAAGGGTCAGGCAACCCAAAGGAATAAGAGGAAACTTGCATGCAGCTGGCAGTGATGGAAGGACCGGGAGGGCCCCAGCAGGATGGGATTGGCACTGGCTCGGTGGGATGTGTCGGAGGAGGTGAGGGTGGCATTCCCAGGTAAGAGGACCTCAGCGAGCAAAGGCATGGCAAAGAGGAGGAGCCGAATGCATTGGCAAGGGGCGGTGGAGGCTGGGCTGATAGGAGAGGAAGTGCGGGTTAAGGAGACCCCAAGAACAGGGGAGGCACCCTGCAGGCCAGAGGCTGGAGACAGCAGATCCTGGGGAAAGGCCCCCTTCCTAAATCCTGCTCCTTGTTGATTATCACCGTGGCACTGCCAGCAGTGAGACAACCTTTGCTGAACCCGAGTGTCACTCTGTGCAGACAGGCATGCAGCATGCAGTGTGTTACAGCCGCCTTGAGGGTGAGGATGGGAGGAGCAGGGGCACAGAGGGGACAGATGGGACACAGGAGGGGTCACGAGAGCTCAAAGGAGCAGGAGACCGCTTTTCTGAGCGGGCAGTTACCGCACTCTCTCCAGACCTGTCCAAACAACCACCAGTCATTTCCCAGCGAGGGTCCTCGACGTTCCTGCAGCAGGGCTGCGAGGAGGGAGGGGATCCAGTCATCTGTCCCCGGCTTCCTCACAGGGGAAGTGCTAGGCCATCCCATGGCTCCCAGAGTGGGCACACATGGGCGGCCCCAGCAGGCACCAGTTAGTCCGTGAGAAAAATAGGAACCTAACAGGTTAGGGCAAAGGGCACTGAGTAAGGAGCCAGGAACAGGGGCTGCTTCCAGCTGTGCCTCTGGTTGTTTCTCGAGGTGAGTTATGTGGCTTTTCTGGGCCTCCATTTTCCCTACTTGCCAAAGGGGCAGGATGACCTTGGGAAAGGTCAGAGGGCCATGGGAAAGCACGGGAGGGGTGCAGCCTCTCGGGGACACAGCAAGGCCAGGAGTCTCTCTGCCACCACCTCCCTGAGTCCCTGCTGTGATGGGCTTAACTGAGGCCACAGAGGTAAGAGCCATGCCCAGATTCACAGACACACAGAGCCCTGAATGAGGACCACCGTCACACGTGGGGAGCCAATAGGGGCCAGCAGAATCGCTGTGACCACAGGGACCTAAGTTACACCACTTGCATCCTGCACCACGCCCAGTACACAATAATGGAGAGCTGTGCAGGGCCGCTGCAGCGTCTGCCGTCCCTGACCAAACCCTGGGATATGTGTGAGCTCTGAGGGCCACGGAAAGAAAACCCTGGCCTGCCCACAGCAGTTGTGAGCGACCCTGCTTGTGAAACACCCAGAACCATCCTAGCAGAATAAACCCCCTGCCCAAAGTTGAGCTCCTGGTGCAGAGTTGAGAAGCGTTCTGTTTGGGGCATAATTCATTTTCCAGGCCCTCTCTGCCTCCTCCTCAATAACTTCCAACAATTCTTACACAACAGTCGTTCTGCAGAGACCTGCCTTTGGAGATCTCAGTGCCCCGATTGGTCAAGCAGTCGGTGACCCCCACCTTATGCCAGGCCCTGAGCAAGGTGCTGGGCCGCAGGCAGGTGGGACTGCTCGGCAAGCGCTCACAGGCAGTGGGAATTTTCCTTGGAGAGCCCAAGGCCAGAGCCCCACAATCTCAGGGCAGCCAGGGGCTGTGCAGAGGAGATGCGAGAAAGGACCAGGAAGGGAGAGAGCGCACACAGAGCAGTCTGGGGCCTGCAGGGCCGCGCTTGTGTGCAGCACAGAGCAGCAGGGAGAGGGGCCCTCGAGGGATCATTTGAGGAGGGCGTGTGTGTTCTCCCCCTCTGAGGACAGAGTGGGTGTCAAGGGGATCCGTGGAAGCAGGAAGGAAGTAGCTGACTGATAGGGACATTTAGGACAAGGTTCCTCATGGAGATTTACTGAGAAAACCTATGAATTTTCCTTTTATGAGGTCCTTGAAAAAGCAGGCTCTGCTATATCCATTCTACCAGAATCATTAAGATGTGGGTCTCTCAATGTTTCTCTCCGGACTTTATTACTGAGCACATTCTTGGACTATCAGAGAAGAGAAGGCAGCCATATCGACAGTGGGCTGCTGACCCGGGGCCCCTGAATGCCCCCTTTCAGAGCAGCCCTGAACAATCTGGGTGGGTGCTCCCGTTTCTAGGAGCGTCCACGTCAGAATAAAACTGAAAGAACGTGGGGACCCAGTTGCTCCTCCAGCCTTTGAACTAAAAGATGACACTCCTTGTCCAAAAGGTTAATTGTGCCTTATTATCTGAGTCTGTCCGCTTGAGAGAAGAGCTGATCCTAAGAAGGGTTAAAGTTCTTTCCTCACTGCTTCTGCTTGGCACACATGCTGGAATAAGATACTGCTGGAGATACACATGGTGTGGGGATCACGGGGAAAACAGTGCAGCACAGAGAAGGCCAACAGTGATTCTGTGGCATCTTACTACACTGATGGACAGTGACTGCACTGGGGCATGGGTGGGGACTTGATAATATGGATGAATGTAGTCACCACATTGTTTTTTCATGTGAAACCTTCATAAGAGTGTGTATCAGTAATACCTTAATAAAAAAGAAGACACTGCTAAGGAATCTAAAATCCTCACGGAGGATGGCAGGGCCCGTGACTGAGCCCACAGGGCACTCCATCTCATGGCCTCCTGCTCTTGTGTCCCCTGTCAAGGTCCTTGCAAGGGGGGGTGGAGGGGAGCCCAGCACCTGTAGGCAGCAGGGTGACAGCAGACAGGAGGTCCCCAAACAGTAGAATATAGCATGTGTAAAGGAAACCTGCCACCTCTCAAAGCTACTGCATTTTTAAGTGTTGACCTATGTATAAGTGAACATTTATAAAATCAACTTAAAAGAAAATCCCTTCCCCATCTCATTCCTCAGCTGCCTTCACTTTCCTCTGGTGCAGTGGGCTTCACCTGGAGCATACGTCAGAATCCCCTGCAGGACTTGTTAAAATGCAGAGCGCTGGCCCCCACTCCCCAGTTTCTGACTCAGTAGGTGGAGGACGGGCCTGGAAATGAGCATTTCTCGTGTGTCCCCAGGCGACGCTGATGCTGCTAGTCCAGCGTCCCACTCTGAGAAACACTGGGCTAATGGCTCTTTCTCGGTGGTACCCCAGGATGCTTCTGCCTGTGCAAGACTTTCCTAAAGATCGCCTTCTTTTCTAGATGGAGCCAGCAGGACAGAAAGGTGAACCATTTAGTGCAAAAGAGGGCAGGCTGGTGAAATGTCCCTCTCAGGTAGGCAAGGACTGGGCAGGGAAGGGAATCTCTTGCTGAGTTGGGAGAGAGATGGGGTGGCAAAGAAGCGGGCTTTGCTGTGAAGTCCCACCTGGCTGAGACATTAGCCCCATTCGAGTTTTGATGCTGTTCTTCTGAGCCTGGGCTCAGCTTTGCATACTTAGCACACCCAAGGTTTACATCTGTGGACCTGGAGAGTCATTGTAGCAGAATCAAGGCCCTCTCTACACCTGCGGAGGTCAAAGGACTAAAGCCACAACTTTCCTGGCTCCAAATGCCCCAAATGTGAGGATAAATGTCTTAAATATGTACCTAATATGTAGTAGGTATAGAATTAAGGTTGTTGAATAAATGAATGAGAAAACAACTGAACTTAAATGAGTGTAATTCCTTTTATTATGTGATGCTAGTCAGATTTTTGACTTTCTTGGTGAATTGTTAAGTTTTTGTCACTAGGCTGTAAGAATGGTATAGTTTACCCAGTTTCCCTCTTTGCCTTGGCTGCCAGGAAGCTTTAAAAATTAAGTTCTCTTTTCATGGAAATGTATGTACTTTGTCTGTTAGCATGAAGCTTGAGTGGAGAGCAAAAGATGCTGACTAGTGCAAATGGGAAATTTCAAAGTGCTAATGAGCTCCTTTGGGGAACTAGTGGGCATATGGAGAAGGAAAGCCAGAGAATGGTTTCACATCATTTAAAGGATGGTATGTTGCTTCAAATTTGCAAAAGACATTGAAGGATGATAAACCCTGATGATTAAAGGACACAGATTTCTGGGTCATGGTTATAATGCATTGCCTTTCTCTCCAGGAGAAACCCTATCTGTTCACCTACAGGAACAGCAATTACCTGCTCAGGTTGCCAAAACCCCACGAGAAGCTTGAGGTATGCATGGAGAGGTATTGATAAACCAGCTCATGAACCCAGGGTGGACCCCTTGCTGAGTCTTCGGAATCTTCCACATGGTTCTTTATGTCCTGAACCCCCCTGGGCGGGCCTGGGAAGGGTGAAGGATCAAGTGTGTGGCTGTCCCTTTGGCCTCTGTCTCTAGAATGGCCTTGGCAACCAGCATCCTGTGGCTTCACCGGGTGTTTTGATGTTCTCGGCACTGCCTGCCCCCTATATTTTTGACGAGAGACAAGATTCTTCAGGCCTTCCCCAAATTTTGACAAGTCCTTTTAAACTCATCTGAGCCCTTAATCTGAAAAGAAAGTTAAGGAAAGGCAGAGCAATGTGGTGAAGTCTGAAACCTGACAGCAGGGAGACTGGAGAGTCTCAGAAGTTGGCCCACACCTGTAGGGGCCACCTCACACTATGCTTATCTCAGGAGTGTTTCTCTGGTACTTGCTGTCAGGTTTAGATAGCACCCTGCATTCCTCTGAGGAACCAAGGAACACTTAATAGTTGATGTCCTTGTTCTCAGAGGACTGGAGCACCAATATGGGTTGAGACCAACTTGGTCCTCACGCCGTCCCTACCTCCCTATTGCATAAGAGAGGGTGAGATTTCCTCCAGGTGGGGGAGGCAAAGTGGATGGCCTCAGCCCCTGCCACAAAACCCAAGACATGCAATGTGACAGACTCTTGCTCTACGAACATGTCCCACACTTTCTGAGTAATGTCTCAGCAGTGAGCATACCTCTGAGAAGCAGCATGGCCCCGTAAGGTGAGAGCTGGCTCTGAGTTAAAATCCAGACTCTTCCACCCACTAGCTTTGTGTCAGTGGGCAAGGTACTTACCCTCTCTGTGCCTTACTGTTTTTTTTTAATCTAGGAAATGGTGATAGTCACAGTCTTGTCTCCCAGTTATTAAATTGCAATAAATTAGTAAATATAAAGCATGTGCATTAGTATCCGGCATGCCACAATTTCCATATAAGTGTTGCTATTATTATCTGTCATCTGATAAGTGGGAGCAATACTTTCTTTTGGATACATTTACTGACTACTGCTATGTACCCGCTGTGGAGGAGGCCAACAGGACCCGAGGCACCGACGCTGTGGCGAGGAGGAACAGAGGCCTGGGTGAGGCTGAGTAGACGGGATGAGATTTGAGGCATTTGGAAAGGATGTTGCAGACACTTGGATATGAGTGTCGAAGGAGAGGGGTAAATCATAAAAGATACTTAGGATTCTATCAAAATAGAGGATCCATTTCTCACCCAATTTCCTCTGTTGCAAGATCCATTTCTCCTCACATCCCTGTGTCTCATTTCAGGCAAGGGATGGAGTGAAAGTCAGTTGCCCTGACAAGGATCCCTCTGACACGGTTCCCACCTCAGGTATGTGGCTTGAGTCAAGTGATTTTTAAACTTCTTGGAGGCCTGAAATATCAAAGTAAGAGCAACCGTAAGATCACAAGGGCTTTCCCACAGTCTGAGATTCACCTGAGAGGTTTTTCAAATAGAAATAGCTCTGGAGGTATATTTGTAAGTTCATGCCTGTGTTGGATTATTCTGTAACGAAAATATGATAACGCCGTTCATTATCAGAAAGCATTTATTGAGCATTAGCTGTGTGCCAGGCCATATTCTGCAGAGCGCCCAGCATTAGTTGAGTGAGCTGATGTCGTTGTCCCTGCCTTTAAGCTTTGATGAGGTAAATCTGTTCTCCAAAAGCAAAACTACCTGTAAGCAGGACGCAAAATAAAGCAGTCCCTGCTCTGTGTCAGAGCCTTACACAGGATGCATGCAGACACTGTACAGAAGAGGAAAGCATGCACTCTTATAAATGTGTCATTTTTACTGCTCCTCAATATTTCCAGAATGACTGTTGCTGGGCCATAAAAATGAAATTTGTGGAAATATTTGAGGCAGAGACCTTCCCCAAAAGGGGCTGCCTAAGGGCTGAACCTTTTCCTCCAAATGAGCCAGCCTGAGGGTGATGGTTGTGTGCATGTGACCATGGGAGGGTCATATGATGACCCTCACAACTTAAAACAGCCCAGGAGCATTTCTGCAACAGTGCGCTAGGTTCCCGTGGCTGGTCCTGGAGGGTGACTCATTTGTTCACTGATTTTTTTTTTCACTCATTCATTCATTTATTAGATGATTGTTGAATGCCTCCTATGTGTCTTCCAAGAATAGAAAATTAAGTTTGAGGATGTCACAGTGCCTAGCAGGAAGGAAGCTCTCAGGATGGAACTCTTTGCAGTTGCGTTGTTTCCTTTTGTTGAGTGTTAGTAGAACAAGTGTCAACCTGCCCTTCATGCATGTCCTAGTTTTACACACTCAAATTAAGCCAAATGACCAGCAAATAAGTTAAAAATCTTCTTACCAAAACCTTGGCATGCAACTGGTTCTTATTCTAAGGTGCAGAATAATGGAATAGGTGATAAAGATGTTACACATCGTGTGCACGCACACACGTGCAAACACACATTTAGTCTTTAGACTAAATACTTGGTGACAACTCATTTCTACTGGCTGGTTTCCTAGCAGAACTTTAGGAGCAGAAACAAATTACTAGCTTCACTTTAGGCCCTCCCACAGCAAAAACTCAAAGATACACGTGTATATGTATATACATATGTATGGATGTATAGAAAGGGAGAGGGAGAATTTGAAAGCTTTAAAAGCCATACTCTTTAAGTACAATGATCTCCATCCCCTTTTTAATCTTATCATTCTGAAAAGATGATTTACAAGGCATTTTGCAATCTCTCTAGATTATGTTCCTATCATGACAGTGATAACCGAGCAATCCATTGGAGCATATCTCAGTATCTAAAAGCCAGATAAAATGTGAACCTCTTCTTTATTCCCTGACCCTGAAGATTATTGTGTGTCTTGGCACGTGAGGATGTAAGCACAAGGAAATCTCAAGACCCTGACATCTGAGATACTTGGTGATAGGAGCTGTCTGACTAAGCAGATGGATAGATTAGGTCTCCTTGACCTAGCCCAGCACCCATGAAACCAAACTCTCACTCTCTCCAATGGGGTGACAGCACAGATGAATGCTGGGCCTGCGCTCCTGAGTCCCACCTGAAAAGCGCCATTTAGGAAAACAGTCACAGCTCACTGGATCATGAAAAACATTCCTGGGCGTGATCTAAAGTTGGACGTCTTAACCATACTTGTGACTACTGGGGCAGGCAGCAGGACTCAGTGCAGGCCCGTGTTGTCATTCTCCCTTGATAACTGTCGTATTGCTTGTGAGGTCCTTCACCCTTCCGGAGATCACGTTTGCAATTTCTCATTGAGATGAAGGCATTTTTGTTAAATAACAAAAATTCGACCGAGTAAATTTGAAAGATCTAATTGGCTCTGTTAATCAATAATAGGAATTGGGCAGCATTCCCCTTAGCATGTTAGAGGGGAGCTCTGTTGAGCTGCAGAAAAAGAAAGGTTTTTGAAGATAGAAAGGGAATGGAATAAAGGAAATTATTAAAGAGAATCTACTGTTTTAGGCAAGGTTGCCCTCTTAAGGGGTATGGAAGGGGTCTAAATTTCTGAGTGCTGACCAAGGAATTCCATGTTGACTGGATAAAGGCTACTTTCCAGGGGACACGGAAACTACAGTTACGTATTAAGTCTTGATTTGCTGAAGTAGGGCCATGAACGGGCGTGATTCCATCTTTGGACCCGTGGTTTGTTGTGTTTTGTTTTGTTTTTAACAATACTTATAATAACAGGTCATCTTATCTTTATACCCCCAGTGAATAACACAAGGTAGGAGCCCGATAAATGTCTGTGGAACTAATCTTAATCATGGAGTATTTCTAATTCAGCAAATCAACAATTCCCAGGCTTGAAAAAGACCTGGATCAACGAGACCGATGTGCCTTCCGTTAAAACAACTTTTCACATAGACTGTCTTCTAAGAGAACTGCTTTGCCTTCAGAGTTATTTTCGAACCCTTCGCGGTAGTCTCCTTTTCTAGTGCTTCTCCCAAGCCAAGGCACAGATACACCTTGCTCACCAAAAGTGATGTTTGCCGTAGCACTGCCTTCATCCCCAGACTGCGGCCCCGGCAGCCTGTGTCACTCCCATGCCATCTGGAGCCCACAGGTGATGTGCCTCTGACACTTGTCTATGGGGCTTTGGGGTGAGATATATAGAGTCGATGGAAGTAACTTTTTATAAACAGTTAGCATTTGGCAGGTAAATAAGAAAAGCTTCCAGTTTTTTCTCCCTGGTCAATGAGTGCATAAGTGAAGTTTCCTGAGTACTATCTCTTTTGGGCTTTATAACTTCATAAATACTTGCCTCATTTTATATTATTACTCCCTGACCCTGTCCTGAACACAGATGAGAAAACTAAGAAAAATACACTGGGCCAGGTAGCTGACTTAAGGTTTCCCCAGTGAAGAAAGGAGTAGCATTTTGCAAACAAGAAAGTAGCAATAGGAGCCAGAGGGGACACGGCCGTTGGCTATCTACTGAAGCTGGCTATCTTGAAGTCCAGTGCTAATTCTATACAGAGGGAAAAATTGATAGTATTTGAAAATAAGGGTCCACAAAGCTAATTATATGCCACTGTCACCAACAGTATGAATCAGAGCAGTTCATTCATTTATTTTAAACCATCATTTCCTTTCTTAGTCCCTGATATCATTTATTTTACCAATTCGACTAAAATGAGGTATTCAAAAGCTAGTATGAAAAACGGCCAAATTATAGCACTGGGTGATTATTAGGGTTTCGTGTCTGTGTGAGCCGACAGCGCCATGTCTGGAGTAGACCCTGATGCTCCTTCTGTCGTTGCCACGTGCTTCTGCATCTCGTGACCTAACTGAGCCTGTGACTAGGAAACACACCCTACAAGGAATAACAGCCTGCTTGTCCCTAGGCAGGGCCAGCCTACCAAATTCAAACTCACCCCAAGGCGCTTGGATAAATGAGAACTCCCCTCCCCAAAGTTTCCATCCTTAAAGCTTGAGAGCTGTAAAGTGTCTGATACAGAGCCTCTTACTTAGCCTTTAACTCAAGATCACACATTTCTTGAGTTCCTACTATGTGCAAGGTGTGCAAGGCATGAATTTCTTCATATAAACACACACTGAAGCACTTCAAAGGCAGATACCAGGTTCCGATCTTGTGCCAGCAGTTTACCACCACTGCAAATGTCTTTACATAAGTCCCTAAAATCAGGGAGCAAATAGAGTGGGCAGCCCTAATCGACAATTGAAAGAAAGTTGGTTTTTCAGATCATGGCCACAGGTCATTTAAATGGTTGAGTTACAGGAGACAAACTCTGAAGTGTCAAGTCTGTTTCCTGTGTGTTACTTTTCATGCACAGTGGGTGAGCTCCCCATTCTATAGTCTACATTTCCTTACTATTCGTGATATTTCACCATCATTTGGATGGCCTTCCGATAAGAGGCCCTTCTGTAGAAATCTTGATGAGTTAATGATGTGTTTATCAACTTTCAAAGTAGTGGACAGTTTGTACCAGATAAAGTTTAGCTAATCAGCTCACATAAATTTAATCTTATCTCTAAATAGTTCTTTCCCCAAGGAGAGCAATTGCTAAAGTGCTCTGCTGTGTTTCCAGGCTGTGTCTTTGTCATATGTGCTGATATTAACAAAGCTCAAATCAAGGTCTATGCAATATTAACCCAACGGGCTCTATTTTAATACAATCCCAGATGAGTCAGACTCCTCCCATGTAGGCTTGGCTCACTTGGCTTATCGTCCCTTGCAGGGAATCCTTCAGGATGACCGACAGGGGAACCTCGACCCCACCCCAAGTCAATCTGCCGTCACATACATACACACACACCGTTGTGGATCTGCATGCCTGCGTGTGTATCTATGTTTTCCTTTCTGTCTGCTACAAATTTAGGACACAGGAACGGCCAGTTTCAACTGCCTCTTTACAAACTGTAATGTGCTTTTGAAGCAAATCTATCCATCTCATCCACATCTTACTGGCCCCAAAGATTCTCCCTACCGTTTGCACCAAAGCAAGTGTTCACAGAACTTGCTGTATTACACATTATGGTAACAAAAATATGGTGATTGGCTGTCATCACCAGGAGCTAAAATAAACCCTCTAGAGTTGAGGGGAGGAGGTCTTATTTTCTGTTTTGTTGCTTTTTTTACCCATAGCCTGATTTCTTGGAGAAGAGGTCATTTTATAGTTCTGAGGCGCAGCCCAATGGATGTGTGCTAATGTGTGCAGCTGGCTTTGTGATTTGCTATTGTTCTAACCACATATCCTTGGGCCCACCCCAGACCTACTAAAGCAGAAACTCTGAGGGTGGGAGCCAACCATCTGTGTTTTATCAAGCTCTCCAGATGATTCTGAGGCATGCTCAAACTGGAGGACTACTAATCTATGTATTTTGCATGCACACATTCACAACTGTGGATGTCTTGGCTCGCATGCTATCATAAGGGGCAGGGACTTTTACTTTTCCAGTGGGAGCAAATCCTCAGTGGGAATGGCAGTTCCCCATCTGCAGAGAGCCTGCAAGTCAGGTAGACAAGATGTCTGCATGGAAGGAGCCATGGCCTCGAGATCCCTGTGAGCGCTGCTCCCCCTGCAGAACGATACAGCTCCCTGCACAGGAGGGAGCCGCGACTCGGATGTTGATGGGCGAGGTGGACTATATATAGTACAACTGGGTTGAAAGCATCTTGTTCTTTCTGTTTCACTGCATGTTTTATTGAGTGACTTGGCAGAGAAGGATTGTCAAGAAAGCCTCCTTGCAGACAAGTTTCCCTTGATTCAACGTAAATTATGGCCCACTGAGATGATGGGCTTCTTCACCCCTGGAGTAGTGGGCCACCCCCTGGCATAAGCTATTTTAGACCTCTTCCAAGGTGTGAAAGCTTCTGACAGTGCAGTGCCCCATGGCATGACTGAGGACAGTAGAAGGCACACCTGAAAGGAAGACGACACTATGGCAAAGTTGGGGGGGCTCTGGGAGCAAGGTGCTCTGGGAGGTGGGAGATATTGGGGCACTGAGAGGCACGTCTGTGTTTTGAAGGGACAGAGCTACATTTGGCATAAGGGATTTCAGGTGTTGTCCTAAAAATGCACTTGGATCCACGTCATGTGTGTACAAGGTAAAAGGGTGGATATGCTACAGATGTATGTATGCAAGTAGTTTTTTATGCATAGCAATATTCATGTTACCCTCCTACACTGTTAGCCAGGCATGGAAGGCCTGTGGCCCTAACCTACCTTTCCGATGTTAGTTTTTGTGTGTCCCTCTTTTATCCTTCACTTAAGCCAAACTGCACAAGTACGCAGTCTTCACAGACATCAGACACTTCGTCCTACTGCATCCGCCCTGTGCTTGTCTCTCTGTCACCAGGCTTGTTCTCCCCCATTCTTATTTCACCACATAAGGAGTTCAGACAGCCTTCTCCGTGAAGACTGCTCTGAACCACCCGCCACACCGCCCCCCACCCCAGGGGTAAATCCTCCAGCTCCAGAACTTCACATCAGCTTATCCCCCTCATAGTGTTTATCTGCCTAAATTATTATGCCTGTGGATGTTTCTCACTTCCTTCTTAGCCTGTGAGCTTCTTGAGAGCACTCACCATTTCTGATCACTGCGTAGACCTCAGAACGTGCAGCCACTGCTCGGTGGCCAATATGTTTGTCATATGAGTAAACAGCTATGTAGTATGTGCTTAAACTACAGAGATGACAAAACAGAGTCAGGCTGGGAAAACACTTTGATGGTTCCTCAGAAAGTTAAACATAAGGTTATCCGTCATATGACCCATCAATTCTACTCAGTCAGCACACACACAAAATAACTGAAAACAGGCATTTGAATAAATACTTGTACGTGAATGTTCATAGCGCTACTCACAATAGCAAAGATGGAAATAATCCAAATGTCCGTCAGCAGATGAATGGATAAACAAAATCGGTATGGCCACACAACAGAATATTATTCTGCCATAAAAAGGAATGAAATATGGCCCATGCCACAACATGGGTGAACTCTGAAAACATGCAAGTGGAAGAAGCCAGACACAAAAGTTCCCACGTTGTGTGATTGCATAGATAGGAAATATCTGGAATAGGTAAACCTATAGACAGAAAGCAGATTACTAGTTATCAGGGCTGGGGGAGTGGGGAGGGACTGCTTAATGGGTACGGGGTCTCCTCCAAGGGCAGTGAGAATGTTCTGGAGCCAGACAGAGGTCGTGGCTGTGCAGCACTGCAAATATACCGAATGCCACTGAAGTGTTGACTTTGAAAATGGTTAATTTTATGTTATGTGATTTTACCTTGATTTAAAAAAATGGTGGTGTAAAAGCATTTCCCTTTTCACTTTAGAAAAAACTGAGCTGATTTTTAAAAACGGGATGATATATTTTATCCCAGATATCAGCAGATCCTAGAATAGATTAAGTATTGGCTGCATCTCCACTAATATTCCTTCCTTACCCCCTCATCACATTGCTTGGGGCTATTTCCTGCCCTGAGGGGAACTGCTCACCTTGGGCATCAGCAACTGCCAGCAGACTCCCCTCTGAGCTTCTCCGCCTTCCAGGTGCCCAAGGTGGAGGCTGGCCAGCAGGCTCTAGGCTGCTATTGCTGAGCTGGGTAAGGACAGCATTTTAGTGTTTGTCCAAGGTGAATTGCTGTTTAAAATGGACATTCAGTTTTCCTGGAAGATCTCCATTTATTTTGAGGGGAGTGGGAACCCCGAGCTTCCACTCACTGCTACTTGCATTCTCAGTTCACAGGCTGAAGCTGGCTGACATCAAGGTGCTCGGAGCCCTGGGGGACTCTCTCACGGTGAGTCACCCTGACTGCACGAGGAAGGGCCAGCAGGGGGGACCTTGATTAATATGAGAATCTCACTCCTGGCTCTCAAACGCCGCCATCTCCCACCCGATCTCTGGGCCCTCCCCTCCCCACCGCCACCGTGGACCCCAGCACACCTTGCCCGTCATGTTTTCCCATGTCCGTGCTAACTCAGCATTCCTCTCCCAACACTGGAGTGAGCAGGAAGTGGGGGACCCCAGAGGAAGCCTCTGTGACAACAGTGACCTACCCAAATCACACAGCCTGTCAGTGTACGTGACACTGGATGGGGTCCCTTCACCCCAAAGGCCCTACTGCTCCTAACCTTCCGGGAGAACAGGCAGGCTGGTCCTCAGCTTAGCCCGGCCCCTTCCTGCTGGGTGTGGCCCCATACCCCACACGGCCAAGCCTCTGGTCTCCTTAAAGATGCGCTGGGGATGAGCCATCAGGGGTCTGCATGGCTGCTCAGGACTTCCTGTGGCGGCCCTTTCAGTGCAAAGTACCTGGTGGGTAGCGGGAGAACTGTCACCAGAGAGCAGGGACCCCACCCTGGTGGGGGTGGGGGGGCCCTCTCGTGGAGGTCAACCCTCCCCAAGCTTGCCTGAGAGACCAGCCATTGGTATGACCTTTGGAATGGCCCCACCCAGAAATAACATGCTTTAGGCAATTGTACCTATGTGAGATATATTGATATAAAAGGATTAAAATATGCTTGCTTTTATGATATATTTCACAACTTTTTAAAAAATGAGGAAAACAGGAACCTGAAGTGTGTCCTTTTGAAAAATGGACACTGCAGTCTAATTTTCAGAGCACTCTTGCTAGCCTAGTATCACCTGACCCTGGTCCAGGCAGGGCTTCCTAGGGTGAGGCCAAGGCGGGATTCCCAGTGGGGAATCCCACTCATCTCTGAAAAGTTGGGAGGTACATCAAGACGGGGTGCCATCTAGGCTCCAGATTCTAGAGCATGCCCAGGAATTCCCAGCCGGGACAAGGACAGGGACCCTCTGGCCGGCAGGCAGGGAAACTCGCCCCCTTGTCTCTCCCTCCCAGGCAGGCAACGGGGCCGGGTCCAAGCCTGGGAACATCTTGGACGTCTTGACTCAGTATCGAGGTCTGTCCTGGAGGTGAGTGAGGGCGTGGCGAGGTCCTGAAGACCACCTCACTGTAAGGAAGGGGAGACCCACAAGCCTCGCAGGAATTCCTCTAGCACAGGGATGAGCCGCCTTGGGCTTTTCCATGAGCAACAGCTGTTTCGTTTGAAGAAGGTATTTATCATCTTCCCTAAACCACTACATTCCCCAAAAGAGGAGTCTGGGGGAGAAACTTTGTAAACACTTCCGTTAGAAAAGCTTCTCTAGCTTCCATTTCTCCCTCTGGAAAGTAATCTCAGAGGAAGGCAATGACCTTTGGAACCAGACTTGTGTCTGAACCCTAGTTGCCCAGCTCTGTGCGACCTTGGGCAAGTTACTTAAGCTCTCTGAGCTTGTCTCTTTACCTTTAATGCAGGGAATGTTGTCTGAGCACTACTATGAGGATTAGAGAGACTTTAAGCACTCAGCACAGTGCCTGACATACTCTGTGTATAAATGGCAGCTGGCATCATTATTAAAGGGCCTTCATGATACAGATGAGGAAGCAAGGCTCACAAGGGACAACTAGCCTTTCTAAAACCACACAGCTAGGTGGTAAAAGAGCGAGAAGTAGAGCAGATGGCTTCTGCCCCCCTAATCTGGTGCATTTTCCCTCTTGTATTGCTCCGGGCCGGCTTGTTCCTGCTCTGGCTGTGGTCAAATCCAGGCTGCCCCAAGCTACCGCAAGCTGGACTCCAGCTCTACCTCTGCTCTGAACATCCAGCTTGTGCTCAGCGCAGGAGGGCGGGGCTGCTGTCTGCTCCGCCTGGAATCTGGCAGCTTGAGCGCTGAACCCTCCCTCACGATGCTGCACAGGGTTAAACCCCAAACATTCGGAGAACCTTATAAATGATCCCAGATGGACTTGGCAGAAAGTGAGGGGATAAGGAAAAGCAGGAAATCCAATAAAGTCTGGAATGTTGCATATTTTCACGCCTAGAAACCCATCCAACTTTGATTTCCTTGGAATTTCAGAAGTGGCTTGGAAGATGGGTTGTTCTCCAGAAGGCACCCTTTAAAAACAGGTTTTCCCAAGCCACACAGGAAGAGAACGGTGAGGGCGAGCCTTTTTTCACTGTTTGTAAGATGAACGGTGCACAGCTGCACTGGCCTGTCCGGGCAAAGCCCGGCGCGCATCCGGAGAAGGGTCGCTTTCCCTTTGGAAGACAGGGTGAGGAGCGCCCACTCAGTTCCCCTACCCCAGTGTCCAAGTTAAAAATCAACGTCAGCCGTGACCATTTAAATCAGTTTATTTGGATGTTCCGGTTTGTGGAGAGAGAGGAGAGGACTTTCTGTATTCTGGTTCATTTTTCAGTTTTTCTACGGAAATAGTAAGGAAAAGGCAAACTCCAAGACCCTAACGTGTTTCTCAGGAGAAAGGCAGCGCCCGAGGCGTTTCGGCGTCGCTAGCATTTTCAACATTCGTTTTCTTTTTCCGTTCCCACAACACAGCGGCGGCGGGGATCACAACCTAAGCAGCGTCACCACCCTGGCAAGTGAGTAACGCCCTCCCTCGGGGCTTTCGGCGGCGGCGCCCAGCACGTTTCTGCAGCTCCCCCTGGCGGCGGCCGCGGGATTGGCAGGGAACCGGCGGCAGGAGACAGCCGCGTTCGGTAGGGGGCGCTGCTCCCCCGAGGCGGTTGATTTGCTCTGCTTCTGGACAGTGATTAAATTAGCCTTGGGGATTTCTTTTTTCTTTTAAGAGAAACTGTATTTGTCCAAGACAGGAACAGAGTAAGAGAGGAAAAGAGAGATAAGGCCAAATCTTAGTGCAAGTCATAATTAAGAAATGATTCAAGAAAGGAAAGGGACTCCATCTTGTCTGTGCCTGTCATTCTGAGCAGAGCACCTTTCCTGGAGGCATTGATGGAGGCTTGGACCACTTTAGGTTCCATTGCATACAAGGACATTGGGTTTCTCTGTGTCGCTTTGAGAAATGCTGCAGCAGAAAGAGATGGAGTTACTTTGTTCAGGCTGTGCAAACACAGCCGTATTTGGGGCCCAACATTTTCCTGAATTACTTCACCAAAAACCTGCTAGGAATGTATTTTTTAAGCCTGACTACTTTCTCTGAACAGCCTTGCCTTAATCTTTTTGCTTTCCTTAGTGCATACACATCACAATGCTTGTTCTTAAAGTACACATGTAAAAAATGTTGCAACTGAATTCTTTTCCCTTAAAGTCTTCTGCCTAAGAATTTTGCCTGAGAGGAATTTAATTGGTCCCAATTCTTATTTACTTTTTTTGTAATTATCCCTTTGTATAATATATCTTTAGAAGCTAAGAAATTATTTGGGCTTTAAATAACCAAGACTTTGATGATAGAGATGGCCTAATCTCCACCTGGGCAGAGCTAATTGGATTTCCTGTATGTTATCTGGTTTTGCTGTTTGCAAATCCTGTTGAATTTAAGTAGGTACAGTTCTGTGGCCCAAGTACTCCCTGTCTTATTTCTGGGTCTCCCCATAAGAGCTGTAAATAAGCTTGTCTATTTGCCAGGAGCTGGTTTGGGTTGCTTTTGTGAGTGTGACTGAGGCGCGGTGAGCTGGCCTGGCACATACAACAGCTGGCTGAGCTCTCTGATTCCTATGCCGTTAGTGTGGAGAAGGTGATTGGAGTCCTCTGGCTCAAGATCTTTCACTGAAGTGGCTGACAAAGGATTGAGACAGTGTCACCCCTCAGATGGACTCCCCGATACACTTAGCCCAGCAATGTTACATTGCTGTTCAGACTCTTCCTTACTAGAGTTGTGAAGATAGTTTGATTGTAGGGGATGGATAATTCACCAGGAAATAACTACATGGACATGTTTTAGAAAACTTACAGGAACAGAGGGTCAGAACAAATCTCAGCTCAACTCCCTACTCAATTCAATCCAGCAATTCTCCAGTGCCAGGTGCTTGGGAAATAGAAGAATGAGGCAATGTCCCTGCCCTGGTGATATCACCAGTCTCTTTGGGGATGTCTCCCTAAAGACAGACACATGTACCAATAAGTACTGCCATGTATGAGTTCAGCTGAAAATACATAAGAAGGCTGTTAACCCTGCCTTCTGAAAAGGAGCTTTAAGAACTAGAATTCCTCATGTAAGGAAAGGGGATGGAAATTTCCTCATAGAGATAACTGCAATCACCAACAAGTTTTCACCCTTTCCATTGAGAAGTGCCTTTCTGTGGCGTTCCTGAGAAGTAGCTAGCTAGCCTGTGCTGTATTCCTACAGTAATGGGAAGCCTAGGACAATCCATTCCATTCTCAAATAGCTCTAGTAATTTCACTTCTCTTCCTTCTATTGAGTAGAAATCAGAGCAATTTCCATCCATTGATACAATGTCCCCCAAACCACGAGGAATGAGTTCAGTCCATCTTTGTTTTATAGGCCCTGCAGCAACGTTTGGTTCTAGAGAGCACTCTGCTGGACGGCTTGATGCCCAAAAGACCGGGCTGATAGCCAACCAGTTCCTTTCCCACATCATCACAGATCATGGGAGAAGGGAACGTACCTTGTGTTGGAGCTGAGAGACCAGGGTTCTAGCCTGGAATTCTATTCTCAGTAACTATATGACTTTAGTAATTGTCCTAGCCTTTCTGAACTTTGGGTTATTCTTACTTCAGTCCATAAACATTTATTGAGCACACATGAAGCCTTAAAGTATATATAGACCCTCTCTCAGGAGTTCTCAGCCAAGTTGGGGTGATGGAAAAGTGAAAAGTCAAGTGTAGTCCCAGTGTGGCAAAGGCATTAGAATGCATGAGATTGAAAAGATCAATAAAGTCGACAAGACTTTAGCTAGGCTGGCCAAGGTGGGTTGGAAGAAGAGAGCCTCAAAATCAAGAGTGAAAGAGGAGACATTACTACAGAAATAAAAAAGATTGTAAGAGACTGCTTTGAACAACTGCATGACAATAAATTAGATAACTTAAATCAAATGGGCAGATACCTAGAAAGACACAAATTACTGAAATTAATTAAAAAAGAAATAGAAAATCCAAATAGATTTATAACAAGCAAAGAGATTGAATTAGTAATTTTTAGACTTCCCACCAAAGAAAGCTCAGGCTTTTCTGGTTTTACTGGTGAATTCTCTCAGACACTTAGCAAATAATAAATATCAGTTCTTCACAAACTCCTTCCCCAAAATGAAAGAGGGAGTACTTCCCAATTCATTCAATGAGACCAGTATTATCCTAAACCAAAATAAGGCAAAGACATCACAAGGAAAGAAAACTACAGAGCAGAATCTCTTGTGAATATATATTCAGAAGTTGTCAACAGAATACTAGTAGACCAAGTCCAGCAACAATAATCAAGACAGTGTGGTACTAACATAAGGATAGCCATATAGATCAATAGAACAGAGTCCAGAAATAAACTCTCATATTTATGGTTAACTCATTTTCAACATGGGTGCCAAGACCATTCCATGGGGAAATAATAGTCTTTTCAATAAACGGTGCTGGGATAACTGGATAGCCACATGCAAAAGAATGAGCTGGACCCCTACTTCATACCATATACAAAAATTAACCCCAAATTGTATCATAGACCTAAATGTAAGAGCAAAAACTCACGCTTAGAAGAAAATGTAGAAGCAAATCTTAATGCCCTTGGATTAAAAAATAAAGACTTCTTAGCTATGACACCAAAAACACAAGTGACCAAAGAAAAAATAGGTAAATTGGACAAAATTAAACACTTTTGAGCTTCAAAGGATACCATCAAGAAAGTAAAAAGACAACTGAATGGGGGAAAACATCTGCAAATCATATATCTGATAGAAACTTGTATCTAGAAAATACAAAGAACTCTTACAACTCTATTAAGACAAATAACCCAATTAAAAATGGGCAAAGGATCTGCTAGATATTTCTCCAGATATATACAAATAACCAAGAAGTACATGAAAAGATGCTCAGTATCAATAACCATGAATGTAAATCAAACCACAATGATACAATGATTTCACAGCCACTAGAGGGGTTATAATAAAAAAGACAAAGAACAAGTATTGGTGTGAATGTGCAGAAGTTGAAACCCTCATACACTAGTGTGATGGGAAGGCACAGTGGTACAGCTGCTTTGAAGAAAGGGCTGTAAGTTCCCAAGAGGTTAAACAGAGTTACCATAGGATCTAGTAATTGCACCCCTAGGTAGCTATCCATGAGAAATCCATACAAAAACTAGTACCTAAGTGTTCATAGCAGCCTTATTCATAATAATTCAAAAAAGTGGGAACAATCCGAATGTCCTTCAGCTGGTGAATGGAGAAATAAAATGTGACATATCCGTCAATGGGCTATGAGTTGACTATAGAAAGGAATGAGGTGCAGATACGTCCATGACATGGATGAACACTGAAAACACTGAACCGAAACTAAGTGAAAGAAGCCAGTGAGAAAAGACGCTGTTGTGGTGTATGATTCCATTTATATATGAAATGTCCAGAATTAAGCACACCTATGGAGAGAAAGGTTAGTGGTCGCCAGAGGGTTGGAGGGAACAGGGAGTGACGGGCAGGGGGCAGTGGGGTTGCTTTTCAGGATGAGAAAGTGTCCTAAATTTGCCTGTGGTGGCACAGTTGCACAACTATATGAATACACTAACATCTACTGAACTGTACCTTCAATCGGTGAATTTTATATATGTAGATTACATCTCAATAAAGCTATTGTATATTCAGAAAAAAAGAAGAAAACTGTGTGAGAGAAGCACCTAACTCAGACTCACATTCATTCCACAATAATTCAGTGAGCTCCTGGTCTGCTGCCCATGGGGTAAGCCTCAGCCTGCTGGACACGTCCCTTCTGTGCTCAGTGCCCAGGAAGGTCAGGGCTTCGGGGTGGGGGGCTCTGCTTTGTTCCCAACACCCATTGGCACTTATCGAAAGAATGTGTCTAAGTGCATCTCTTCTTTGTATTTCCAGACATCCTCCGGGAATTCAGCCCTTCCCTGAAAGGCTTCTCTGTTGGCACTGGGACACAAAACAGTCCTGGAGCCTTCCTGAACCAGGCTGTGGCAGGAGACCGAGCTGAGTGAGCAGGGGAGCCTTGGGGGAACCGCACTGGTCCTCTGGAGACCTGGTCAGGGGCTTGGCCTAGACTGGAGAGAATGCTGAAGGCTGGGGGGCTGGCCCAGGGGAGGGGACTGAGGGTCAAACACTGGGCTGGGGGCTTTCTGGGGGGTGTCCCTTGCTGGGGGACACAGAAACCTACTAGTCCACCCTACTAGTCACAGTTGACTCCGATGCCAGGTATATGGAGCAAGCACACTTCCTTGCCTCCTCTGTAAGGCTCATGTCCACCCAAGAGAGTGGGCCGTAAGAGGATGCCACTCTGAGTCCCAGTTCTTATCACTCTGAATGCCCTTTCATGTCACCTTCTCCCTCCCTTCCTCAGACTTGCTTTTGGGGCAGCTTTTCCAGGGTCTGTACTGTGCAGCCTTCCTGGGGCATGGAAGAGCTCCAGGCCTAAGGGGGAAGCCCTGAGTCCCAGGCATGGCTTTCCTGCTGGTCTCCCTAAGCTTAGCCTCTAAGAGATGCGGCTGACTGGGAACCTATCCTAAGGGGTGGCTGTGAGGGCCAAGGCCACTCTGAATGTGAAAGCCTGGTGAGGCTATAAACAGTGCACCCATCTTGGGTCAGGAGAGCGGTTCCAGCAGCAGGGCTGCAGGACCCACCTGGAGAACACTTAGTGAGCAAGGCGACCACTGTGTTGTGGCCCGGGGGTCCTGAATGGCGGGCTCCCGAGAGCAGGATTGGCTTTCCTGGGTCCTACTGCTCCATTTCTCCCCACAGTCCCAGAGCCTTGAGTGCTTCCTCGGGTTTACTACCTGGTCAGAAAACAAGTGAATACCTTGCTCAATTTAGGAAAAAGAAATGGAAAGAACCTTTCTGTTTCTTAACCCTGTTTTCCTTCCAGAATAATCACAAACCTCACTTCACCATCAGCTCCCAGGGATTCCTGTGTGTTGGTTCCTAGATCCCTGGACATCATTCTCCTATCTCTCAACACCATCTGGAATCCACAAGCCACCCAAGTAACCCACTTAGTCACAACAGGAAAGCTGATAGATCATTCAAAGCAGAGATCACACAAAACCTAATCGATTTTATAATGAATTCTGTGGTTTCATTTTCCTTTTGGTGGAGGACAGGTGAAAGGCTATGGACGTACTACTTTAAATTGTTGGCTTGCTTTAGTCTAACCATAATTTTGCTGGTTTCCAAGCATCTGTCAGCTAGTGGTGTATGAGCAGAGGCAGGTCTAAGCATCATTAGGTCAGGAAGGCATCCAAGAGTGAAGCCTTAGTCGAGCACATGAGCGTAACCAAACACAGCGTGACTCATCTGGCCCTGGATTTCTTCCCGGCTTTCCCCGAGGCCTTGGGGCTCTTTTGATAAGTAACCCATTTGTTCAAGCACATCCTACATTGTAGGGAAAAGCTAGGGATCGTGGTTCCCATATTACAGTTGAAGAAACTGTAGCACAATTGGGGGCCTGGACAATGCGTGGAACATGTGTGCTTGTGCCCTGCGGGCTTGACCCCAGGTCCTGTAATAGCCCCTCATATGCATACAGCAGGTACAGCTTACAAACTACCTTCATGTTGCTCCGTCCTTGTGTTCTGTACAGTGGCTGTGAGATGGACGGACCAGAGGGTCAGCGACCCATGTTTTCTCCATGGGGACAGGAGGCCCAGAGAGCTCGCGTGATCATCCCTACACTCTGGTCCATAGAAAGAACAGCTGCCCAGCTAACTTCAGACTTGCAGATGAGGAAACTTTAACTCAAAGAAATTGAGTGGTTTACCCCAAAATTGCCACCTAGGTTTTCTGATACTCTGTTAGTCTAGTCTACTTAGTCTACTATGACTAAGACCAGATCAGTTGGATTAACAGTTAAGAGTGGAAGAGATGACCACTAATGTTTCCTGCTAGGTACTGTCCAGGGACTTCACTGATGATGGTGGTGGTGATGGCGGCAGGAATCGGTCAGCAGGTTACTGCTAATAAGGATGCTTACCATGTGCTCTTCTTTATGGGCACCTGATGTAAGCTACCCAAAAACTCTGTAAGGAAGGTATGCTTACCATCCCCAACTTACAGAGGAAAAAAACATGACAGTCTGCAAGGTTAAGTACTTTGCCAAGTACATGCTGGTCAGTGGTGCAATTAGGATTCCAACCCATGCTGTCTGGCACCAGTAATGCCTCTTCCTCACTCCATAGGGTTGCTTTGCTCCTCTCATTGACTGGTCCTGATGACCCTGTAAGATGGGGTTTATCTCCATGTTTGCAGTCTTTTTTGGACTGAGGACTTAAAGTCACATTCCACAGTTAGCTAGAGGCAACTAAATATGAAACCCCGATATGTCTGACTCGACCATGTCACCTTGAGGCTGAGGTCGTGGCACCTGCAGAAATGAGCTCATGCTGAGCCATGCATAGTGTGAGACCCTCACCTGCAGCCTCTTTGCTCTAAATAAACTTGGCTTGGAAGAGAAATAGAAGTATGTGGTCACCTCCACCAATCAGGAAACATTGCAGTGACAGTCCCTGCTCCTATGCGGAGGCTCTGGCCTTCCCAGAGAACAGCCACCCCCTCCCACCCCAGTGGAAATTGAATGGGAAGGAGTTTTGTGACAGGACCGTGGTCTTCAGTCCAACACTTTGCTGCCCACATTTGATTCCTGCTCTCTCAGCTAGACCCCCTCCCTGCCCCAGCTCCATGGTCCCTGCCCCTCACATGACTTCTTGTGTGTGCCCACAGGGATTTACCTGTTCAGGCCAGAAAGCTGGTGGATCTGATGAAGAATGACATGGCAAGTCTGGGGGAGGTGCCACCTGGGACGACTTGAGGGGTAGAACTCCCCAGAAGAGGGAGTGGGCCGGAGAAATCCATGGAGATAGAGAGGTCTCATCTTTGTGGGGAGGAGGAAGACCAGAGAATCTACCTAAAAAAAAAAAAAAAGATTTAGCATCTATTACCCGTGACTTATGACCTTAGGACCCCAAAACCAAAAAGCAGAAGATACTAACACCCACTAAACCTTCCAGCATGTGGGGACACACCCCTGCTAACACTCAGCACTCGATTTTCCTTGACTTGCCTCTGGGACATGGCATTTACTTGTTCGTTTCCTGTTTTCGTTTTAGGAGATAAATTTCCAGGAAGATTGGAAGATAATAACCCTGTTTATAGGAGGCAATGACCTCTGTGATTTCTGCGATGACCCGGTAAGTCACCAGTCCCTTAACTCAAGACTCCTCCCAGGGAAGGATTTCCACCCAAGGTCACTGGAGCTGTGTGGCTGGGTGGGGACTTGGGGCTTGTGATCTGGCATGGATCCAGCCTAGGATGAACCCTAAGACCCAGAGGGCATTCACCTCCGGGGCAAGATTCAACAGGACAAGCAGAACTGGTTATGAGATGGAGCCTGACGAGGTGTCCAACTAAGGGAGACTGATCATATCATTCTAGAAACAAAGATAACACTCCAATGATCTAGAAAAACCTGGTATTATCTTTATAGGTCTTTATCAGTCAGCAACTTTCTCCAGGATTGAACTGCCTTATTGTCTCCACCTTAACACTGTCACTTGTCCAGGAAAGTTGATTTCCTAATGCAGGCATTTAGGTAAAGTTGGAGTCAAGTCATTCTGGGCTGATGGGAGACCCAAAAGCCAGGCTTGCTGCCCTGTGGGTAGAGGGCTTCCTCCTAGACCTCCAGAATCTCTGAGCTGGAAGAAACCCCTCCAGCCATACTGAACAGTCCCACCTGCAGCAGAAATGTCTTCCCTAGAAGCCAGTGGCAGCTGAACATGCTTAGCCACAGGCAGCTCTTTAACTTGCCGGGTGGCCCTACTCAGTATTAGGGGCAGGTGCAAAATTTTGTCTTGTAGTATTTCTTTATCTTAAGCCCAAATCGGCCTCCTTGGAACTTCTACCTCATCTGCCTGTGCTGGACAAGGCTGTACCTCTTCTGTGTTCAATTTAGCTGACTTTGAAAATAGTACTTTTGGGTTTCTTTTTGTGTTTTACTTTATGAACAATATACACAGGAAACACACCACAGGAAAGAGAAAAAAATATTCTCCATGATTACAACATCCAGAAAGGCCATGGTTAACATTTTGATAAACATCTCTCTAACATTTTCTGTGAATATGGAAACATTGCTTAGCCATTTTCGAAAAAAGAGTATCAATTAGAAAATAGTTTGGTAACCTGATTTTTTCAATAGTGATACATGGGGAAGATATGCCCATGCCAATATTTATTCTTCTATAAAATAATTCTTAATGATGCTCTATAACCTGTAATAGAGATTGGCCATAATTTACTTAACGATTCCCAATTATTGGATACTAAGCTTACATTACTCTGTTTATGCCTATTATAAGTAACACCAGTGTAAACATCCATCTCCATGTACAGGTATGATTGTTTCCTGATATATATTTCTAAGTAGTAAGATTTTTAAGCAAAACAATATATACATTTCCCCCAGTGTTTTATAATGAAAATTTCCAAACATACTGAGATATTTAGAGTATTGTGTAGTAAAGGCCCATATACCCACCACCTAGATTTTACAGCTAACATTTTGCAATTTTAACATATATCCATCCATCTTATTTTTTGGTGACTGCACATTTTTAAGGCTTTGAGTACATATTGCCAAATTGCTCCCGAGATAGCTGTACCAGTTATGCCTGTTTCCCCACACTGTATCAGCAATGTATGTTATTTAGTAGCTGTTAATCTGATAAATGAAAAAATTTTACTTGTTTTGAATATGTGCATCTATTTGATTACCAGGTAGTAATAAACCTTTATTTCCTTTGCTTAATGCTCATACAAATTTCGCCTTTTGACAAATTCTATACTATGCTTATTGGCCATTTTCCGTTAAGGTATTTATTTATTTTCTAACGGATTTGTAAAAACCCCTTCTATTAAGCATACTCCCCCTTTGTCAAATATGTTGCCCATTTGTTGTTTTCCATTTAATTTTGTTTACAGTGTTTTCTGATAAACAGAACGTTGTCTGTTTCTAGTATCATTTGCTGGAAATGTCTTATATGCCAGGCACTCTACTAGGAGCTAAGAGATGAATGAAACACAGGCTCTGTCCTCAAGGAGCTCTCTGTCTTGGAGGGAGACCGAGACAAGTCACCATAACACAGTATGGAAAACACCACCCTGCGGCTCCAGTGGAGCTCACAGAAGTCAGAACTGCCGTGGAATTTGGCATGGAGGTGGGGGGCTGTCAGAGGTTTACACAGAGCAGGAGATTTTCCAGCTGGGGCTTTAAGATGAGGACGTTTGTCAGACAAAAAGGAGAGACCAACAGAGCAAAGTTTAGGAAGTGGTCGGCCTTGCTGTGGCCCCGGAGTCCCTGCCCTGAGGGGCCACCCTGCCCCCCAGGCCCTCCACAGCCTGCTTTCCTGGCATCAGAGTCACCGGGGCCCGGGGTTTGCAAGCTGTGACGTGCAGGTCCCCCAGTGGGACCTCGGGCCTCACCCCACTTCTTGAGCGCTGCAGCTTTGATCGCTTTGGCAGAGCAGCGTTCTTGGTTAGATCTCATTCAGAGAAATGATTCTTTTGGTTTAAAAAAGTTTAGGAACTGCAAGTATCAAGATCAGCAGAAATAACCATTAAAATGCATTAGGCTTCAGGGACTGATTGCCCCCTTCCTCTTAGGCTCTCTTACCTCCTTAGGTGATTTGATTGGGCTGTGGGCGCCCAGGCGCTGGGGGCTCTCGGCAGAGGAGGTCAGGGCGCAGGACCACAGAAAGGTCAAGCTGCTCCACCACCCCACCTTAGAGGGGCCCAGAGGTGTGACGTGCTTTAGCTAAGGCCCTTTATCTAGATGCTGTGAAGTGGACCCAGAGCTTTCCATAGCTCCATGCAGAAGAAAAGAGTGTTTCCCTGAGAGCCACAGCCCAGGGGTCGTGGAGTTGGTATGGAGGCTGGGGCCCCAGTGGCAAACCTATGTTTCCGTGTTGCCCAGTCCACCTGAAATACAGGAAGGAGGGGGCCCAGGAGAGGAAGCTACCTGGTCTGCAGAGAGACTGGGTGATGAATGGTGTCAGACATTTCCTCTTCCCACAGGTCCGCTATTCTCCCCAGAACTTTGTGGACAACATTGGGAAGGCTCTGGACATCCTCCATGCTGAGGTACATGCCTCGGTCATGTGGCTCTGAGCAGCTCACACAGTCCTTCCTCTGGGGCCTCAGACCTAGCCTGGAGGCAGCTCGGCTCCCTGCTGAGACCTCCCTGCTAAGCCCCCTTTCCCTGGAGACCAGCACTGACCTTGCTGTCAGGCCTGGTCCCAGCAGTCTGAACACGTAGGTGTTGATGGGGTGCGGAGGGGAGGGAGGAGGCTGGGACGAAGGAAGTGGCTGGGGCCAGATGAAAGGCCACAGGCCTGACATCTGCAGAAGGAGCTGGCACTGGGCCCAGATGAGAGACTGGAGCCTCCCAGCTTTGACCCACGTGGGGTGTGGCCTTGCCTTTGTTCAGGTTCCTCGGGCATTTGTGAACCTGGTAAAGGTGTTGGAGATCATCAACCTGAGGCAGCTGTACCTGGAGAAGAAAGTCAGCTGTCCAAGGATAATCCTCAGGTGGGATGGAAGCTTCCCTGCTGTTCTCTAAAGAGCCACGGGGCCCCTAGCAGAGAGTGACCCATGCACTAGGAGACCTAAGCACAGGGTGTGAGGTGTGCTGGGACCACCCCATTTTCTAACCTGACAAGGCTTAAGTGGAGGAGATGTCCCAGGGCTTCTGCGACCCCAGTGTGGCCTTAGCTACCCTTGGGGCATGCCCTACAGCCCAGCCCACTTCTGTTGTGGTGGCAGCTCAGACACCCTTCAGTCCTCCAGGGCGAGAAGAGACAAGCCTGAGGGGTGGAGCGGGCCCGGCTCCCTGGCCGCTGCTGGGCCTACTTCTCAGGGCGCCCTGAGCTTCCTGCCCCTCCCAGAGGCCCATCTCCAGGACAGAGGGAGCCTCACTTTGGCGTGGGTGCTCCAGGCTGTGCCTTCACAAATGTAGGGCTGATGCCACTGGCTAGACAAGAGGGTGATCAAATCAGATTCGGTCTAGAGGACAGAGTTTCCCCCAAGAACAGAGAGCCCCGGTCCTGGGAAGGCCCCTGGGAGGCCTCCGGTATCCTCAGTCTCCAGAGGCAGACAAAGGCGGCCCCCTCTCTGCTATTTCGCATCTCCACGAGCCTCGGGAGGAAGACCTTCTCCTGACCCTTTCCTACAAAGCCTCCTCTGGACCATCAGACCAGGTCACCAGGCTGATAACCCCCCTCCCCACAGCTCTGTAGCTCTGTACGGCCCCTCTCATAGCCCCGAGCCCATCATGTGGCACTTATTCATGGGCCTCTCGCCCACAGCCCTGAACACAGCCCCACTGCTAGCACAGCTTGGGGACTCCCTGGCTGTTTGCTGAATGACTGAATGAATAGTTCACAAGGGTCAGATTTGCTCTTGGAAATTAAGGGTATCTTGGCTGCTTCCCTGAAGATCCATGCCAAACCTCACCTGGGGCCCCAGACTGCATGGGTCCACTCGGGAAGGCCTGAGCTTGCTGTGAGCAGGGAGGATGGCTGCTGGATGATGCACCTCCAAACACAGCTGGTGTCAGCCGCCGAATCTTCCCCTGGCGCCCGCTTTCTCCAGTCACTAGGCCGCGTGGGTTTCAGTCTATCATTCAATTTCAGAGCAGCTCCCCCAAAAGTCTTACTACCCATCACTGCAGAGTTTTTCAACTATTAAAGCTAAAGGTTCAGAGATGGCATTTGCCAGGTCTGCTCTCAGACGGGTCAAGTCACTGACGGTCAGATCGGGCCGACTCAGGGACATCTTGTCCTGCTGCCTCTCTGCGGCTCTGCACCCCCTGCCCCTCCTCTGTTCTGTCTCAGTGGTGGGCTTTCCTTGGTGGTACAGAATCCACACTATTGTCGCCTCGCCCCCCTGGACCAAAAGCCCAGATCTGCAGGATGACCAGCCAGGGCAGAGGTACAGACTGGACAGAAGCAGACTAACTAGGGAGGATGAACTCAGGTTCACACCAGCCAGGCTTGAGTTCAAGTCCTGACTCTCACACTCAGCATCCATGTGACCTTGAGCCTTAATTTTCTTATCTATAAAATGGGGATGAGAATACAACTTCTAGCATAGCGAAGAGGCTTAAACAAGTTCATACCCATAAAGCTCCTGACTCAGCAAACAGTCGATATGTGTTCACCATTAGTATTGTTATCACTATTATTTGAAAGGAAGTGTGCTCTATCTGTACCTCACTGTCCTCAGACTGTCCTAACGGAACCCAGCTCCATGACAGTCAATCCTGCAGATGTCAAAAGAAGTAACTATTTCATTCTCACAAGCAAATCCAGGCCTGGGAAATATTTTTAGCTTCATCTGGTACAGTTGACGGGTTAGCCAGCCAGCTATTAGCACACCCTTCTGATACCTCCGAGTTAATATGTTCCGCGTCTCGAGCCCATGTTTCTGCATCACGCATGCAGAATGTGATTCTGGTGGGGTGAGGCATCTCTTCTGTTTGGGCTGCAGGTCTCTGTGTCCCTGTGTCCTGAAATTTGATGACAACTCAGCAGAACTGGCCTCCCTCATCGAAGTGAATAAGAAGTATCAGGTAAGCTGCGAACGGGCTCAAGGGCTGCACGGGAGCTGCCGTGTGCCTTGATTGCTCTGCTTGGAAAATGAGTACATGCTTACATATTTTGACCCCCAGTGGGGTGTGAGGTTACTACTGACCAGTTCACAGATATAAAGACACCCTTTGAGGCAGCAGGGACTATGGTTTGGTTTATTCTATTCAAACTATGGCATCAAGTCCCTAAACACACTTCACCAAATCTCAGTTCCTGGCTTTACAGGGAAACAAATATTATAATCGTCCATGAAGAACATGTAGGATCTTCTCACCCCAAGGTGGGAAACCCTTTCTACCCGAGAGAATCAGGAGGGTTCAGTGCGGTAATGCATCCCCTCTGCCCTCCCCTCCCAGGGAACAGGTGCTTTTGAAGAGCACAGTGAGAAAGAGTCAGCAGATTATCTCCAAACATCTTATGGGTTGTTCATTAGGCCTTTCCCCATCAAATCTTTGACCAGAGAAGATGACTCCCTTGGCTATCTTGAATTTTCCCCCAAATAACCATCCAGTCACTCAAGAAAACAGTGGGAGCCTTCAGCTCCTCTCGAGGGAGCTGCAAACAGCTTCCAGGGTGGATCCATCCTTCAAGTTCATTAACTCCTTGGAGCAGAACCACTCCCCTTCCGACTCTTTAAGGGCAGCCACACCTGTCAAGGGTATCAGGTCTCAGGGGAATGAACCTATATCAGCCCCTAACCCCACTGCCCAGCCCTCGGGGTGACTCCCAGCTGCTCTTCTGCCATAAGCAGGCACAGTAAGTCTCTGGTGAGGATGTCTGCAGAGCAAACCTGTCCCAGCTCAGGTTCATGGGCACAAAGAACAAAAACTAGATGCAACTTTGGCTAATTAAGCAGATTTATTATTTAAGCAGAATATATTAATTAATATAGAAGAGCTAGAAAGCTAGAGGCAGAGGCAAAGCCACCAGAAATTACAGAATCATAAAAGTCTAGGGACTGAGCTATAAGAATCAAAATCAGGCCAAGGAACTAGTCCAGAGACACCATGAACACTGCTGCCCCGATGCTTCTAGGAAACAGCTGTGGCTGCTACTCGCAGCAGAATGGATTCTGTGCTGTCCAACTTTCTAACACCAGCTTCCAACCCAAAGTTTAAGTCAGGGCCATCCATGGGGGACCTGAGGGCATGTGCCCACATAGTTTTCAGGGGCATTAGGAAAGCCAGCATTTGTCTTTCTCTCCTGCAGAGGGAGGCAGGCTGCTCTTGCTACAGTGGAGGTTATCAAACATAGTAAGCAGGTTCAAATGCTGCGCAACAAAAAGAAGGAGAACTTTAGCCCATACTTGCCTTCACTGACTCTCTAGATTAACCCCCTGTTCCCAGGCCTGATCTTGGTTACCACTGAGAGCCTGATCTAGTGTCCCGGAGAAGCTCACAGCTCAGCCACGTGAGGCTGTCATGCCATCTCGCAGAATCCTCTCACTCCCTACTTCCTGTAAAAGCTATGGTTCTCATCATTGCTATTAATAACCACCATGTGCCAGGCATTCTAGACACTATTTCCTTCATTTCCCAAGTAGTGATGGTTCCACTGTAAGCCACTGTGGCTGGTCCACGGAGTAACAAGGAGCACTGGAACAAATTGCTAAACATCCTATATTTACAGGTGGGGAAATAGAGGAACAGAGAGGGAAAGTGTCTTGCCAAAGTCACACAGCTAGTTAGTTAGTGGTATGGCCCCTGCTGCCTTCCCCAGGGCTCTGCCTAAAACTGGAGGAGACTCTCCCAGGAAGCCAGAGGGTGGCATCCCCAGCACAGACTCTGTCTTTCTAGCTGACCCTGGGAAAAGAAATGCATGGTATTTTTTAAGTGATGGCACTAACGTTCCTGGGTGTGTAAGCCTGGCTTCCCTCTCCAGCCAGGGTGCTGGCCCCAAATGGTGGAACCTCGCAAGTGGTGGCATGGCAGAGTCTGGCAGAAGTGGGTGCCAGAACCCAGGTAACTGGTCTGTCTGGAACCAAGCCCAGGTCGAAGCTGTGAGAATAACAGCTCTGTTACCCTCCTAGACAGATCTGAGCATCTCCAAGAACCGTGCTGTACAGGAGCCTGTGTGCTCACACACATACACCACGCACAAGCAATATACAGAGGCGTTAAGTGGTGATTCACCTTTGGTTTTCTAAACAAAATGCAGGACAGAAATAAATGTAAGGACTAGCCAAAAAGGTCAATTATTGAAATATGTACATCCTCCCTACTTCTCCCCACCCGTCCACCAGCCTTTAATCAGAAGCCTTAAAGAGGGATCAAGCTGATCCACTTAGGTTTTTCCTTCCCTTTCCTTTTTTCACAACCTGGGTCAAATATATGCAATTGCAGCAGAGACTGGGGGCAGGGGTTGAGATAAAGGCTGATCTAAAAAGTAACTAGCTGGCTCCTGATCAGTTGAGATTTTGCTGTAGATTCCATGCAAAGTTCAGGCTGTTAAATTCTATGGCAGAGAAAGAGGCCACACAAAGATGGAGCAGATGCAGGCAGCCCCCTGACCCCTGTCACCCTTTCCTCCTGCAGGAGGGGACTCATCACCTGGTTGAGAGTGGGCGATACGACACAAGGGAAGATTTTACTGTGGTTGTACAGCCATTCTTTGAAAAAGTGGACATGCCAAAGACCTCGGTAAAGAAAGCAGGCCTCGTGGATAAATGGGAACCACAGAAGTGGGCAGCTGTTTCTGAGCACCACCTGTGTTATCTGGCGTCTCCATAACATGGCCCTTTTTCTGCCCTGTGACCAGGAGGGGTTGCCTGACAGCTCCTTCTTTGCTCCCGACTGCTTCCACTTCAGTAGCAAGGCTCATGCCCACGCAGCCAGCGCCCTCTGGAACAACATGGTAAGATGGCTGAAGTGGGACAGGTGATTCTTCCTCTGAGAGGAAAAAGTCTCAGGCAAGCTTTTGGGGGACCCCTCAGGCTGCATGAGTCCCCACCCAACGGGGGTGACAAAGCCCTTTCCCCCCGTCTCTCCCTCCCTTCCCCAGCTCTGACCTGCATCCCGGCCTCTCCCTTCTCCTTCCCTCTTCCTCACTCCCCATCTTTCCACTTTTTGTTTAGCTGCAACCTGTCGGCCAGAAGACAACACGGCATAATTTTGAAAACAAGATAAATATCACGTGTCCCAACCAGGTAGAGTGAAAGCTCATCTTTGCAGTGGATTCACCTGAAGCACCTTTTCCAGCCTTCTAAAATCTCTGATTAAGGTTTCTCATGCATTTCGTCCCAGATTCTCACCCCCAGCCCCAGCTCTGTTTACCTATCTGCCCACTGCAGACTCCAGTTAAGCAATCACAACGCCCCATCTTCTTAGACTGTGAGGGACAACAGTCCCCAGCGTCTTGCAGGCCCTAGGGTGCTGCTCCACCCCTCCATGCGCAGGGAGCCCCCACATGCAGCTCTTTCCAGCCAGGAAGAGGGACCTGGCAGCACCATCTGGCTCTCATTTTGAAGACAAGGGGCAGGAGAGGCTGTCAAGGGCAGGATGGGACAGAAGGGCACCCCGTCTCCATGTAGCCACTGCCTCCACGGCAGGATGGGAAAAGCGAGGAACTGAGACCTGGAATAGTAACTTCTCGGACAGAGCTTGGGGTGGCAGAGGGTGGAAATTAGAAGCTGGAGCTAGGAAGAGAGACATTAACTGGGAAGGCAAAGTGGAGCAAGACCCCCAGATTCACTCATAAATTGTCTGATTCTTGGACCTCAAAGCACCTGACTCTTCTTGCCTGGGCTGGAAGGATGCCAGGCTGCTGCAGGGTGGGTGGGCGGGAACCTAGGGAGTAGGGGACACAGGTTTGTATTAGCAGAAAGTGGTGCTGTGTTAGGAGGGAGAAAGGTTGGGAAAGAGGTGACACAGCCTCCACAACCAGCTGGGTAGGAGGCGGAGAGCAGAGGGGCTCACTTCTGGGAGCCACTGAAGGGCTTATTCTAACTGTTCCTGCCATTTGGGCTGCAGCGAAGGCCCCAGTGCATCCTGGGAGGGGCCCACAGCAGTCAGCTTGGCAGGGAGGGGCTTGGGAATGTGGAGCAGGGAGGCTGAAAGGGTGGGAAGTGCTTATGCCTGAGGTAGCACTTCTTGAGGGCTGGCAGCAGAAAGCAGCACAGGAGGCAAGCTGAACACGGCGTGGTGGCCCCCTCCTCCCCTTCTTACAGGTCTGGCCCTTCCTGAGCACCTACAAGAACAACGTGCAGGTAACCACTTGTTGCCTTTCGGCTCACCGGCCAATGCAGTGGGCAGCCCCAGAGCCAGGACTCGCCCAGCTAGGCAGGTGGGGGTGTGGGTGAGGGTTCCTGATGGGCAGCCAAGGGGCTTAATACTATTTTATAAAATCCACCCACCTATACCTGTTCAGACAGGGTGGAGGGCAGAGTAAGCTCCACTGATAACAGCCCGGACAGGGGCCAGCCAGCCAAATCACAGCCTCTTGAAAGGCGGAAGTGAAGACGACCTCCCTCAGAAAGCGGCTGCAGAAGCAGGCCTGGGTGGGATGGGGTAGCATTGTTCTGTGGATACCTGGTTCTTGCATTGGATGGGGGAGGGCTGTGAACTAGGTTCCCGGATCCCAGCTTGGCTGAGGCTCCAAAGCGCCTACGGAGGCCGCTTCCCAGGGGCCCAAGAGTCTGGGTGAGTCTGATGCCCAGCCATTCTCTCTGGTCCCTTTCAACACTGCGATTCTGGGATTCGTTCAACGCCCGTAGGGTCACGGGAGCCAGATGCTGTGCAAGGACAGGGCGCCTTCTACCTCGCCACCCACCTCAGGTGAGCTTCTACCACACGCCAGGACCCAGGGTTCCCCCGCAAGGAGTCAGCGGCCGCTGAGCGCTCTGACAAAACTTTCACGTTTGACTAAATGACAGTCATGGCCAGTGCTTGCTGCCCATCTGGACAGTCACCTGGGACAAGTGCCTGCTTTCTGCCCCTCCACCTGTAGGGCCCACAGCAGCCAGTCCGGGAACCAGTTGCTGCCCCCCCCAAGTCAGCCCACTAAAGGGAGGCCACGAGCTCCCCCTCAGCGGCCCTGCCCTGTGGTGTGGCCTCACTGAGGCCCAGAGGTGGGGGTGGGTGCCCAGGGAGTCCCACGGGGGAGCCAGCACTGCAGGCTGTCCTGTGGGCCCAGGCTCTGCCTTCACTGCCACCCACCTGCAGTAGGGCTGGGAGTTTCCTGGAGCCTTCAGAAGAGACTTGGGGGCAGAGGAAGGCCTGACATGATTATTCCTCAGATTCTTGGTTGAATGGGCTCTAAATGGGCTCTAAATGGCCCTGCCTCTCAGCTCAGATGGTCCAGGGCACATCTGGTGTCCCACGTGACCCCTGACCCTTATGTGATGGGATCCCATCTGCCTTCTCTGCCACCCCTCATCCTTCCCTCTCCCTCTCTCTCAGCACTCCCTCACCCCATAGGTCCGGGATTGGTTTATTGTGTTTCTTATGAGGAAACTGTCTTCATATGACCTCTGCCCCACGGCACCATGGACACTCAATCTTGCATGACCCAAACACATTCACAGGTCATGGTTCTCATCTTGCTTAGAGCAAGAAGCACTAGACTCTGCCTACAGCTTCCTTCCCACAAACACAAGCGCACTTGTCTTTGCAGTGCATGCCCTGAGACCCGCAGATATCCAAGTTGTGGCTGCTCTGGGGGATTCTCTGACCGTAAGGACTCTTGGGCCCTGGGCGGGGTGGGATGGCTGTGTCAGTTCCAGGTCCCAGTGCCCCTGAGTCCAGGGCCTGCGCTCCTGACCTCTGCATTACCCTCCCCCTCTGTCCTGGCTCTGTCAATCCATGAGCATGACAGTGGTTGGATTTTGCGGCCACTTTCTCAATCGGGTGTGCAAGGGGAAGTCTTTGTCAGGAGTGAACTGAATTGTCTCAGTGGAGGTTTTGAACACCTAACAACACTTTTTAACAATTGTAAAAATATGTCATTTTGGCTTAAAAAATCTAAACCTACCTTTGGGTACTCTTTTCCCTTTGGATTATGCTTTACATACAGCTCAGAGCCTCACATCTGTTTCCTCTTTGCATTTGCACAGAAAGCAGCAAAGACCGTAGTGGAGGCTAAAGTTCTGCTCTTGAGTTCCAAGAAATAGGGGCATTTCACCATCCCAGATCACCACTTCCTGGCAGCACTTCTAAGGCCCTGAGAATGTCCCAGAGGGAAAGGGGGAGAAATGTGAAGTTTCTGAAAAATCTGTCTACTGCAGTCCACTCAAGCCTATAGGCTCTTTCTTCATACTTATAAAGAACCTAAGAGCATGATGCAGGTGGTAATGATGTACCAGTGTCTCACATTTGCAAAGCACCTTAGAGTTTTCAAAACTGTTTTTATGACTATGATCCAGTTTGGCCATCAGAACAGTCCCGTGAGATAAGCAGAGCATGTCCTTGGTTCAGTAAGGAGGCAGCGGAGCTTCAGGGATGGCACACAGCTGGGAAGGGGTCTGGCAGAGCAAGGCTGGTCTGCTGACTCCCCACCCGGTGTTCTGCTCACACCACTGTGAGGCCTCGGGAACCGCCTGCATAAGACCTGCACATACACAGCCTGCCTTTTCTGTGACTTGCTGATTCTCTTGTGGATTTGGTGTGTTTTCAAAGGCTGGCAATGGAATTGGCTCCAAACCAGATGACCTTCTTGATGTCACCACTCAGTATCGGGGGCTGTCATATAGGTAATGTTACCCCTTTCCACCCACGCTCACCCCCAGAGATTGGGTGGGGGGTTGTCTCTCATGAATAAGAGCAAAGATCAGGTCTGGAAGGGGCTTTCAGAAGGAAAATGTGATCATATGATAAGTAGAGAGGATATTTACTGTCAATATGTTTTTTCTTTTTTAGTTATTCAGAAAAAGAAAACCAGGGTTCTTATCAGACTCCTAGGTCAACAAATCCAACATGAAATGCACCCGAAAAGCACCAAATCTCTGAGTCTTCACCTGCGTGTTCATGTGTATATGTGCCTGTGTAGATGCTCCTATGTCTCTGTTTACCATCTGTATTTATTCATGTTGTTCATAGTCACACCTCTGCCTTTATGTATATGTGCACACCTGTACAGAAAATTCAGAAATGCAACACACACTTCAGGAGGAAATAACCAAGACAAAACCACAACCACAGGTGTGCTGTCCCCTGCCACGTGCCTGCCCAGTGTGAGGCATTGAGGCAGGTGGGCGAGAGGAATGTACGGGAAGCAGAGGCAAATGCTCCTGCTCAATTGGCAAGTACTATTTGCAAATACAAGATGCCTGAGTGCTACAAGAATATAGGAGAGGGAGTAACTCACCCTGCCAGCAGGGATGGGAAGGCGTCCCAGAGAAGGTGGTACCCCAGTTATGTCTTGACAGATTAGCAATGAGATGGATGAGAAAAGGCATCCCAGACACGGAAGTAGAGAAGCTCCTAGTGGGTCAGGCGAGCAGTTGGATATGGGTATTCTGAAGTTTCTTTCTTTCCTAATAAAGTTCGTGTTTATGTGTGCTTCACGGTAGCTGGTGATTAGCTCAGAATTCACAACTGGAACAAAACCAGCCACGAGAGGGCAGAGTGCTAATGAGAAGCTGGGCAGCCCAATAACACGCCTGCTGCCTCCTTTTCCTTCAGAGTGCATTCAAATGAAATGTTTCTTCCAAGAAACTGAGAGGGAGCAGAGTGGGGATGATTAGCACTGGGGCAACTGTGGGACAGTCCCAGAGAGAAAGGTTTTCCTGGGTGGGAGAGGCATCCCCACTAACCCTCAGAGAGGACATGGGCAGGTTAGCATGAGGACGTCACCCTCCGAGAGGGGAGTAAAGGCCTCCAGCGCCCAGGTCCTCCGGCATCCCACATACCCTCAGCCAGGGAGGGGGTCTCTAACAGCAGCCACAGAACGACAGCCTTGCATCCTGATGGCTCTGCCCCTAGTGCTGCAGAGACTGCAAGAAAAAGGAAAGCCAGAAGGAAAGAAGGAAAGCGGATTTTTATTACGATTCAGGAAAAGCATGAGGTGGTGGCAGCTGCACTCAGTTTTAGCCAGAGAAGGCAATGGCCTCACATCCCAGTGTGGGAAAATAGAAAATAAAGCCGACAAACCAGCCAGCAGATGATAGGTGAGCTCTGCCTGGGGAAGCGAGGTGATCTGCCCATCAACAGTTCAGCTGGGCAGATTCCTGGGTTTCAGACACAAACAGGCAACTTCCTGCTACATGATTCTGCCATGTGGTTTCTTCCTATAAGTGAGGTCCAGGAAGGCCTAATATTTCCATCTTCCAGTTCTAATTCCAAGACCTCATATATTCAAAGACTGCTATCCCTTAAAACTCTTTATGTGCTCTAAATATTTCAAATACCCACCTGTGTGTCAAGTTGCACATATGTTAAAGATGGGGATGCTGGGTCAGAGTCTGAGGGACAGTTAGACACTTCGTAGAATAGATACACTAGTGTTTCCCACTAGCCCCCTATGGGTTCCTCAAGAGGGCAAAATTATTTGCATTTTTGGGGAAAGATTACCTACTACATCCTTCCTCTGGGAACTTTACGTGCATATTAAGAGTTCCGAGAAACTCTACAATGAAGAAATCTGTTTAAATTACATCTGTTCGCACCAGTGTTTCCCTTTATCCCAGAATCCTTTCTTTGTTCGTAATACCTATTGGCATCCCTTGGGAAATGTCCATGTAGGAGGCTAATCTGAGGAAAGCAATTTTTTGAAGCCATTAAAGCTTCTGGATTAGGAATACTATGCAATTAATAATTTTAGGTAAATTTGCAATGTGAGCCTCTTCTAGGACACAGAAAGTGGACAAAGCAGACCTCATAGACTTGGACAGGGCAGAGGACCCAGAATTTTGGGGAGGTCTTTGGCTATGAACAGGAAGTGCAGAAGTTAGGTTTGGTGGTGACAATTTCCCAGGCCCCTTGACCTGTGAGAAGCAGAGAGCAGTTAGAGGTTTGAGTTTTGGCTACCTTAACAGTGCAGCAGACCCAGAGGTCTTTAGAGCATTGCCTTTTCTTCAGTTGAAATAAATTTGCTTGTTTGGCATCATTCAAAGGACTAAAATAAACTTTGCTTGCCAATAAATGCATTTGTTTGTCTTGTTAATTAGGAATTCAATCTCATATTACTGAGACTCTTTCAACAAAGGGTGCAGAGCATCTACTCTGTATTTCTCCGTGCACCGTGGGTGACAACGGATGAACAGCACCCAGCCTTGGAGCTCATGGTGTAAAATAAATCACGTTGCTCTGAAGGGTCTCATATGCACTGGCTGATTCATATGGCTCAAGATTCTTTAGTGTTTTACATAGTTCCAGCCAAAGAGAGGGGATAAATATTTTTGCTCTTTCAGAATTATTTGTATAATTCCCTTTTCTCCCGGAAATGTTCACTCTAAAATGGGCTCAGAGATCTCTGTGGTCTCAATCATCACCATACTTGTTTTAGAACAGATACTTTCAGGCAAAAATTGCAATAGAAAGTATTTGATGTGTATGTGCTCATGTATGTCTCTATGTTTGTGTTCATGTTTATTAAAGGAGAAAAGGAGGCAGTTAGAATACAGTGATTGGAGGAGGTGTATGGATTTATAATTTCCTTCCAAGTGCAAAGTACTCTTATTAAGTGGATTTAGTCCAAAGAAAGGAGAATCGGGAGGCAGCCAAAGCAGCAGCTTCATGCAGAGTTGGAAAAGAATCGGAAGCGCAAACAAAACATCCAACCACCGGCCAAGTTCGGTTCAGACATTGGATGTGAGGTGGGAGAGACACAGCTGAGTGCGGTAGAAGGGAAGGGCTCACCGGCTGCTGTCTCTCTACCCCTTGGGGCAGCCGAGCCTTTGACTTAACCGAGCCCTTGACCATGCTGGTATGAAACAGTCACTCCACTCCAGCATTTTCTTGACTTGAAAAGCCATGATTTTCATTCATGGCCTGTCTTTTGGAAATCTGTACCACTGAGATGGATGCTAACACTGTATTCTCAAATCTATTGGCTTGAAATAATATACTGGGATTGAGGAGGGAGGCACAGAAGAAAAATAACAGTAAATACAGTGCATCTGAACATTGGACTTCGTTAAAATAGAAATACTTCTCTCCTTGCCTCCCACATGTATTCAGTTTAAATGCATGGAAGGAAAGGAAATTTTTAGTGTGTTCTGAGGTTAGATTGAGAGCCGTAAAACTAGATTCGAATAGGTAAAATCAGATTGGCCATTGGAAAAAGCAGGGAGCGTAGCCATCCCCTGAACTTTCCAGGAGAATTTGCCTTGCCACTGGGCGAGAAGAGCTAACCCATTTTCTAAAGGTTTCTAGCTCAAGCTGATTTTTAGTTATCTTTATGGTTTTTAGTTTCCTCTAGAAAGCTAATTAATCCATATGCACCACAACTTCCTACTTTATAAAATGGAGAGCATCCCATCTACATCAGAAGCTCGTTTGGACAAGTGGGATAATTAATGTAGAGATTTGCTCATGGCTGGGCACACAGTATATACTCAGCTTATGCTCTCCCTCCTGATCTGGTGGAAAAGAGAAATAGCTCTCTTTTGCCTTCAGATACTGGATTTGGGGGCAACTAGGGGCTTTAAGTTGTCTGAGAATCCCCCAAACACCACGAGAAGGGTCTGACACATTGTACAGGCGCTGATGACACGGGCACTAAGAAAGGTGGGGCTCTTTTGTAAAGCCTGTGCACTGATTCCACCTCACTGATTTGCTCGCTCCCTACAGTTCAGGAGGGGACGGCTCCCTGGAGACGGTGACCACTTTACCGAGTGAGTAAAGAGGTTCCATCCGACCAGCAAGCTTCCTGAGAGTGCTTTCAGCTAAGCAAGGAGGAAGTAGCATCTTCCTTACAGAGTGCCATTGGAATGGGAGGAAAGGCCTGTGGACAGGTAGCTGAACAGGGTAGACTAAATGCTTATTTGGAGCCGGAGACCTGGATTCCAGCCCCGGCCCTTCTGTGCGCTTGCCGGGTGACTGAGGGCCAATTACCAAGCATTCTGGGCCTCAGGTTTCCTCAGCTGGCCCAGAGGGTGTGGAAACAAATGAGACGGGGAGTATCCACTGCACTGTGAGTTGTGAAGAAACAAAAAGTGAGAGGCTCTTGCTGCTTTAGCCCTGCCATCAGGCCGACTCACAGAGGCCCCGACTCCTGTCAGGTCCACACCCCCCTCCCTGCCTCCTCCAGGCAGCATGAAGACGATAATGCAGCCCCCTTTGGGGACCCTGACCAGAGAAGACATCCTGGCCTTCCATCCCAAGCTCTCTCTGTCCTCTTTCAGATATCCTTCGGAAATTTAATAGAAATCTCAAAGGCTATGCGGTGGGCACGGGTGACGCCAGTGAGACAAATGCGTTTCTCAATCAGGCTGTTCCTCGAGCAAAGGCTGAGTATGGCATTTGGGGAGGGGCCTGTGGGGGGAGAGTGGGAGGTGCATAGTTCCCCTTAAGATTGTAATACTGACCTGCACACGCAAAGAAGACACTTAGTGACTCTCAGAGGCTCTCAGCCACTCTCCTCCCCGGCTGCCCTGTGCCTAAGGCCACCGCGGGGAGGCTGGAGAGGCTGGAGCTCAGACAGGAGCCATGACCTGGGAGACTGAACTCCTGACTTTGCTTCCCCAGGCTGCATGTTCTAATCATGCACCTAACTGCCTGACCATATCCAATGTTTGAAGCTTACCACGGCCTAATGGTGAACTAGAGAGATTCACTCTCTCCAAAGCCTCAGCAGTGGCGACTCCCCAAAAGCACACCAACTAAATGGATGGGCAAGCCAGAATCTCTAGACTTAGAGGCTTCTGGAAAACAAGTCATGTCCTGCCCCTAGGCCTACCATGGAGCTAATAGGAGATGCTGTGGAGAAGCCAGAGGCGGCTGAAGCAGAATCGTTCAGCCTCTCAGGATGTACAGTGTATATTCCTCACCTCTTTCTAAAAGAAGGATTTAGTAGCTAAGTGTACAAAAAAATAGAATATACATAAGAGAGAAAAATCACAGCCACTGGTGGAGCTGGGGAGGAAGAAGCCAACTGTGTCAATAGGAGCATGTTTATGGTTGTGCCAGAGCATCAAACTCATAGCTTCCTGGCAGCCAGGGGAAAAAAGAGGAAGCTTGCTAAAACTTTCACAGATCTGATTTCAGGGTCTGCACCTGTCCCTTAAGGGGGACAAATGTTCTCCTAGCATAGGGTCCTAAAAGACACTTGGCAGGTAGACTCCTGGAGGGGAGGGCGTGGGTAACAGATGTAACTGGCAGTACCCTTGACTATAGCTCTAGGACAAACACACAAATGGCTTTTCAAAAGGTTGTTGTAATCATTCTCCAGAGCAGGCAAGCAGCTCCTTGCCCCCTTGAGCCTCAGGGTCTCTGCCAGTTCTTACAATGGGGATAATGCCATGGAAACTCCAGTTCAGCCCCTTAGGAGGAAAAATCCAGACACTATTCCTCACAAGCACCGATTTCCTCTCCTTCCCAGGGAACTCACAAGCCAAGTCCAGGCTCTGGTTCAGAGGATGAAAGATGATCACGTGAGTCAGATTTCTGGTTATTTTTAAACACTGATTTTCTAAGCCACTGAAGTCCCCACATAGAATGGTCTGCCATGAAACACCCCCCGTCAGTGGAGGGCAGCCCCTCACAGAGGGCCTCCAGAGGGGATTATGTCAGGGGGAGAGTAGGACGGGGCTGCTGCTGGTCACAGTGACCTCGAAAGTCCCTCCTGAAGCTAAAATTTTACGGTCTATAAATAAACCTCTCAAATTATTTCAGCTCTAAGATTGTATTATTTCAAGTGGGCAAGGAAGTCTTAGAGGGTCGAATGGATTTCCCAGAGCTGTGGCATTTTTTTGCTGGTTGGGAACCATCCGGCATTTCCCTCCCTCTGTGCAGAGCGTGCATTTCCACGAGGCCTGGAAGGTCATCACAGTGCTGATCGGAGCCAGTGATTTATGCGACTACTGCACGGATTCGGTAATGCGGGCGGGCCAGGCTTACTCACCGTTCCTGGCTTTGACCTTTAGGCCTTGGAGATCTCTGAGAACAGTCCCTAGAACCACCCTTAGGATTTTCCAACAATGCCTGTGTGTGTGTATGTGTGTGTGTACACATGCACACCACACACACATACACATGAACACATGTGTACATACACGTACTTCTTACCCTGCACTCCTCAAGCTTCTGGCTCTGCCTCCACGTCCCAGGCATGAGGGAGCAGGTATATGTGTCCCTATTCCCCTCTCTTACAATTCCTGAGAATCCAGAAAGAGAAGAAACTAAACACAAGCAGTTGGAAGAAGGACTCGAAGGTTCCAGGCTCCTGACTGGCCCGTCTTTGACAACAGGGTAGTCAATTGTCAACTCAGATTTTGACATGATAAGCTGGTCCCACAGGAGGCCAGAGAGGAGAACAAGTCTTTAGGGTGAGCCAGGGTGGGGGTCTACAGCTGCCCTACCGCCCTCTCCCTCTAACCAGCTTCTCGTCCCCCTCCTGTCTCTTCCCAGAATCTGTATTCTGCTGCCAACTTCTTTGACCGTCTCCGCAATGCCCTGGACATCCTGCATAGAGAGGTTGGTGGGGGTGGGGGCACTCCCTCAAACTGGACACAGCTCAAGCATGGTAGGGGGAAAGGTGGGTGGGGGAAAGAAGGTGAAATGTCCCCTCCCCTGAAGGGGACAGCCAAGAGCATGGGCTCCTTCTCTTTCCCAAGTTTGGGGCCTACCCCCAGGGAAGCGTCATTCCCTTTGGAATTGCCCAGAAGGATCCCAGGCTTGAAGAAGGGAAGGTGGTGTGCACTCTGTCCCCCCACCCCTACCTGGGGCACCCCCTGGCGGCAGCTGAGTGCTCCCAGGCTGGGCACTGACTCTGAGCCATAGAGTGTGTCTAGAGTGACCGTCTCTGGTCCTGTGCCCAGCAATGTGTTCTCTCCCTGCCCTGGCCCACCCCATGGGTGGGCCCCTCTGGCTGCCTGAAAGGGAGCTCTCTGATCACCAGTTGCCTCCCTGTGGTGGAGACTCCAGGGCTGCGCCACAGAGTCCAGGCTGGGCTTAAAGGAAATGATTGGTAGATAATGGCCTGCTAAGCAGGGCAGCTATCTCACCAGATCTAAAGCTCACTAGCTGATGGCTAGACAGAGCGGAACGCCCAGCACATAGACCCAGGCCTGCCACGCTGTCCCACTCCAGCAGGCACTGTGTGGGCAGCCCGGCCCGTAGGGCCCTGTGGCAGCCCTGTGTAGGTGCCTCCCCAGATCCCCACCCAGGGCCAGCTGAGCGGGAGCTCCACAGGGGTCCTACGGCCAACCCCCACTTCTCAGGGCCCTCAGGCAGCCTGAGGGAGTTGTCCCCTGGGGCCCCTCTCTCATCCAGCCTTCCTCCAGGTCCCCAGAGCCCTGGTCAACCTTGTGGACTTCATGAACCCCAGCATCACGCGGCAGGTGTTCCTGGGGAACCCAGACAAGTGCCCGCTGCAGCAGGCCAGGTAGGCGGGGGCCGGCTTCCCCAGCAGGAGGAGCACTCCCCTCCCTCCCCCGGTCGGGCTCATGCGGCTGTGACGCCTGGGTGTCCGTGACTTGTCACAAGTCTATGAAGGGGGTCTTGCGCCAGGACCACCGCCTGCTGGGAAATTGGAGCCACGCCCTCCCTTACCCAACTCCAGGGTACCAGCAGGGACCTCTGTGATGTGGGAGAGTCCTAGGGGGAGAGATCACGGTGGGGACGAAGGCTGGGATTTAAGAGACAGCGTAGCCCAGCCTGTGAGAAGGGGCAGCACATAGGGAGGTATATGTACATGGCCGAACTGAAACAAAATATGAAGTGACCCACATGATTCAGTTCATTTTCTGGGAAGAAGCGAACTAGGGAGGGACACAAGGGAACTTCGTATTGGGAGTATTTTGTTTCTTAACCAAACACTAGATGACAGTTACTCGGGTATGTGTTTTATTATTCTTCATGCCATATATATACATTTATTTAACAATACTTGTACAAACTTACTGTACACCAGGCACTGTTCTGAGTGCCTTAGAGATGATATCCTTTACATCTTTATGTATATTTCACGGGCGTGAAATAATTCATAAAGGGGACAGTAGGGTACCAGCGTGAGGTGTGGGGGGGCATGAGCATCAGAGGCCCCCAAATACCAGCTCCAACATCAGAGGTTGCATTTTTATTTTATTTTTAAAATGTAAACATTGAATTTTCATTGCCTAAGTTCATTTGCTCATCACCAGTGGTGCAGGCCCAGTGCCGGCAGCCCAGCGCTTGTACTCTGTTAACGCGAGAGAGCGTGCATTCATACACCCCTGGGACTGGAGTCCTGGCAGGCCTGCAGCCGCCCCTGAGCAGGTGTGTCAGAGCCTCCTGTCACGTGCTCCGGAACCAGGGCCGCCCTAGGCAACAGAGCCTCTGCTCCAGCCCTCACGCCTACATCTCTCTGCACAGCGCTTTGTGTAACTGTGTCCTGACCCCTCGGGAGGGCTCCCAAGAGCTGGCCAGGTTGGAGGCCATCACCCAAGCCTACCAGGTGAGACCAGGAAAAGCACCCTTCTGTGTTCTGTTCCCCAACTCAGTCAGCACACCAGTGCAGAGTGCCCTAGGGAGGCACACAGGAAGGAAGAGCTGTTCAGGGTTAGAGGGCTGACATCACCATCTGGGCCCCTGCTGCTGCCCACTTCTGAAGTGTCTCAAGCACCCCGGGTAGAGTCATCCCAAAGGAATCCAGGTGGCAAAACCCTCATAGGCCAGCTGCACCTGCTGGCTTACCCCCAACTCTTGGCCTGAAGAGGCAGTAGCCCTGGATGCCCCCATGCCCACCTTCCCTGCTCCCTGCAGGCCAGCTGCCCCCCATCCTCAACACAGGCCACAAGTAGAGAGATTGTAGGTCCTGACCTCGGGGGCCCTCTGGGGACTCTTCCCAGGGTTTTATTCCTTGTGTCCTTGTGGAACTTCCTGCCTGGCCCTTCAGAGCTTGTAGTTCACTTATAGCAAAACAAAAAGGTAGACTCAACCTGTTTCCCATTCTCTGGAAAGAGATTTGCAGTCAAGTGTCTCTGTGTCCTCGAGGGAAGAGCTGAGCCGGCTCCTTGGCTAGGGAGATGAGGGAGCAGAGGCTGCCCACCACCCGCACCCTTGCCCCCTCTGGGCTCTCAGGCCACCTAGGACCTCGTGCTGAAGGAGCCCCTGCATGTGTCCCCAGAGCAGCATGCGTGAGCTGGTGGAGTCGGGCCGCTACGACACGCGGGAAGACTTCTCCGTGGTGCTACAGCCATTCTTTCACAACGTCCAGCTGCCCATCCTGCCGGTACACTCCCTGCCCTCCTTGGTGACCCTAGAAGGGAGATGAAATTCAAGACAGAGCTGCCAAGTGCTCCCAAGGAGTGTGCATAAAAGGGGAAAGATGCAGGAAGCTCTCCCGGGGCCGGGGTGGTGGGTGCAGCCTCCTTGAACATCTGAGCGGCCTTCCCAGAGGCTGCCTGATGCGGGGTGTCCTCAGTACTACTGCCAGCAGCTCCTTTTCATGGAGCGCCTCCTATGTGCCAGGCACTGTGCTTGCCACACATAAAATCTCCACACACTGCCTTTTGAGGTGTTTTATCATCCCCATATACCAGAGGCTCAGAGATAGGAAGTTGCCTTCCTAAAATCATATAGGAAATAAGAGACAGAGAGGCAAGATTTAAACATACCCAACTCCAGATCATTCACTTTCCACCACACCCACAACACTGCAGCAATAAGAGAGGGTGCTGGGTATCCGTTTCCACCCCAACACTTCCGTCCAAGCAGAAGGATGCAGTGAGTAGACCCGGCTGGGCGCTTGCTTCTGTACCCTGGGCCTCCATCCTAAGCATCTCACTTAATGGGAGGGAAGCTGGGAAAAGCTTTGAGCACACCCCTCCCCCAGTGCCTTAAGAGAGGGGAGATGGCACTCTGCCCTGCTATTGGCTTTGCCCAGGCCTGCCACAAGGCTCGGCCTCTTTCTCCCCACCAGGACCCCTGGGCCCAGTTGGCCAAGGGCTAGGAAGAAGCTTTTCCCAGCTGGCCGGCCAAGACTTCCCCAGGGACTAGGATCTCATTGCCTCAACCATGGCTTGGGCTAGGGCATTGCACAACTGGGCCTAAAATAGATATGGCACTTTTTTGGTTAAGTAAGGGGAATTGTGGGGCCAGAAAGGAGGGCTTGGGGTTACCCAAGGCTACTGATTAGTGGGATTGCTTTGATCTGCCGGGGCCAAGCCAGTCAGCCGTGGCTCCCTTTCCTCCCTCTGCACTAAGAGGATCTTGAGGAAGTGTGTTTTTCTCTTTCAGGACGGGCGCCTGGATATGACCTTCTTTGCCCCAGACTGCATCCACCCAAGTCAGAAATCCCACTCCCAGCTCTCCAGAGCCCTTTGGGCCAATATGGTAAAATAACTGGGGTGCCTCTGGGCCTCTGAGGTCCTAGTCTGCAGCAAAGCCCCAGCCCCTTAGAATGGAGCTTGTCCTTGGCCTTGCTTTGCAAGCAAAGTACAGAGGAACCGTGGCTGGCACATCTGCAGAACTCTATAGAACTGAAACTATGGAAGCCTTTAGATTCCAGGATCAACCACGCTCTCTCCTATGGGCTTTGAACTGTGATGAGGAACTCTTTACATGAAGGCAGAACCCTCACATTTACTCAGCATTTTGTATGTGCCAGCATGGAATGTGCTAGGCAGTTTAAGCTTCCCAACATCCCTGCAGGAGGAGCAGTATGAGTTCATGAGGAAGCTGAATCCTAGAGAAGCTAAGAGACTTGCCCAATATCCCACGGCCAGCAACTGGCAGAGCCAGGAGTGGAAGCCAGCCCCCCTGAAACCATGCTCTGCTTTCCCCACTGCAGGGTGCCACCTGGGACTGTTCACTTCAAAGGAAACAAATTCTGACACCTCTGTCTCTCTTTTCTTCCCCAATCAGCTTGAACCACTCGCAAGGAAAACGGATACCCTGAACCTCATGGCAGATATCCCCCTTTCCTGCCCCAGTCCGGTAAGAAGGGAGAGCCTGCTTTGCTCCTCCCCAGACGCCAGAGCTCAGACCTTTCACCCTCATACTTTGCCACAGACTCCTTGCTGCCCATCCTGCCCCTCGCCGGGGAGTGGAAGGGTTTGGGAGGCTGGAAGGATATCCGTGAGAATGGAGAGGGGGACGGAGGGCACAGAAGCTCTTATCTCTTCGGGAGTAGGAGAAGCAAGTGGAAAGGACCAGGGTGAGAGAGAGGTGGATGCTTGAGAAGAGGGGTCAAGAAGCCAGAAGGAGGGTGGGAAGGCTTATTTTAGTCACAGCACTAGGAGTGGACGGGAAAATCAGACTGCAGGCTGGAGGCCTAGCAAGAAGCCAGCCAGGCTCAGAGACTGTGCTTAGTGGTCATGGGGCCGGGACTGGAATTTCCAGCAGGGATGGGGTCAAAGAGGAGAGCAGTGCTGGAGCAAGCCTGGGAGCTGGCGGGGGAGGGCCGGTAGGACTGGCCTTGCAGCCACTGGGGCGAGGACTCAGCTTGGGGCTCCTTTTAAGGAGGAAAATGTAAGTGGTTGTTAAACTTGATTTCAGGCCCAGGGTGGGGGCAGGTCCATGCTCCTGTTGCTTTCTGCTCCCTTTTCAAGGCCCTGTCTAATGTTTTTTTGACCTAATAAGGCCGAGGCCAGAGGTCCCTCAGCGGCAGTAAAAGCAGAAGGGCCTGACCCAATCTGGGAGGCTGGGTTTCCCCGGTCGGTCGGGTTGCATCACCCTCTCCCACCCCCCTGGCTGAGCTGAAATAGACCTGCAGCTCCCCCGTGTGTCTGCCAGGGCTCCAGAGGGAGCGGGCACCCGGCCCAGACCCACGCTCCCTGTCTGCTCCTCCCCGGCCTCAGTCTCGGGCACAGGCTCAGCCTTCCGCACCCTCAGCCTCCCCAGGAGAGCAAGAGTAGTGGGAGGAAGGGCTGTGGAAGTGTGGGAGTGGCAGCCGAGGGCTCAGTTGCGGCGTCCAGTGCTTGGAGCGAAGGTAATAGTCGAATGACGTAACACCCAGTACGACATGGATGCCTCCAGGCCAAATGGTCAGATGCAGGCTTCTGAACAGGCGCGAGGTCTTCTAGGATGCCGACTGTGCCAGGCGTCAACTGTTAAATTGCTAGATCTTGATCATGTCCAGGGGTTTCTATGGAGAGGCCAGGCAATCTGGGTTGTGGGGGCATTTGGGGACTCAGAACAGTGGCTGTAAATCATACTGGAGCTAAGAATTTCAATGTTTTAACAGCCCACATGGCCACACTGAACATCAGCCACAGAAAACTTTCCCCAATCTGCCAGTTGCCCTTCCTTAAGCAGTAAAAGTAATAACTCCATTCCAGGACACCACCATTTGCTCTTCCTCCTCCCACTTAAGCACCAGGTTGGCGCCTAGGCACCGGTCAGGGAGAGAGCTCTGTCACCATGGGCCTCAAGGTGGCCTGTGCCACTCTCTGCTCCAGACCAGACAGGGAGCCCGAGAAGAGCACCACTCCACCTAGCATCTCAAGCCACAGTAGGCTCTGCTCCTCCTTCTGGACAGAGCCAGCCTGAGCCATTGGTGAGCAGAGAGCAGATCCTCACAGCCCAGCCTGGGAGAAGCGGTTGCTAGGCAACCCCAGAACCCATTCCAAAGGGATCCATCTGCTGGCCAGCCCAGCCTCACCGTGCCCAGCAACATAGCATTCTGCATTCCTCAGGTCCCATCTGCTCTCTCCTGTGTACCTGGGAGCTATAAGCCCACCAGCACCTCACTGTGAGCTGACAGGGCCCAGGCAGCACATATTTCCATCTTAGTTACATTAAACATAGACACAACAGGCAGGACCTGGTGGGGAGGAGGGGGCCTAGATGGATGCGAGCACTGGGGACTTTCTCAGTCTCCGCCTGGCTCTGTCCCCACCCCAGTCAGTTGCAAGTGCATTCTGCCCAGCCAGAGTGGGCACTTCACAGCACTCCATGGATTTCTGTTAGGGTTTCGCATTGAGAGACTTTACAGCCAACTGCTGGTTAGCCATTCTGTGGATGTAACTGCTGGCCCAGCCAGCTTTGTGGCCTTTCTGCCCAATCCTTCCCTAACCCAGGGGGGTTGACTGCGGCTCCCCTCAGGCTTTGAAGAAACCAGCCGAAAGCCCAGCATCATCCCTTCCGGCTCTCAGTCTTCCTGCCCTTTCTGGGCATTTGTCAGTTAAGTACCCCCTCCATGGAAGGCCTCCCGTCTGGCACCTGCAGCTGCAAAACCACCTTGCTTGCTGTGTTTTCTAGTTGCTGCCCCTTCTTGTCTCTTTTAAGGACCCTCCTTCCTTCTCCCAGCCTTGAAAATGTGGACATTCTCCAACTTTCCTGTCTCAGCCTCAATTCTCTTTCTCTCTCTCTACAGCCCCTTGCTCTGAGATTTGTCCATTTTCAGGGCTTCCTGTTAGATTTCTGTACCAGGGGCTCCCCACTCTGGTGTTCATTTGTTCTTTATAAATGCTGTATTTCTGCAAACTCTTTTTCTGCCCCCTATTTCCAACTCCTGAGATGCATCCCCCCCGGGATGCCCTATGCAGTGTAAGGTCACCCACAAGGCTGCTTACATTGTATAATCAGGGGATAAACAAAGCCGGGGAACGAGACAGAGAGAGAAACAAATGATATCAAGTGATGTGCCATCCAGTCGTTTATTGTGAGAAAAAGTAGCAGTTTGTCGGTCCCCTCACACTTCACTGTTCAGTGGTTTTCCATTTTGAATCACATGTAGGGACGCTGTTATCATTTGAATGCTCTGGACTTCCAAATTTCCTAATCCCACCCTGATTTCACATCACCTCAACCTCAACATTCATTCAAAAAAATAATTTTTGTGTAAGGAATGTCAAAAAGGAGCTAAATATTTGTCTTCCCAAACTCTCTGAGCCAGAGGATTTCCCTGTGTCAAAGTTACTGTGGTTTCACAGTTCTGTGGGCATGACACATGAGGTGCCCTATCTGCCAGGACTCCTCCTAGTGTCCCTCCCGACTGCCTGCCCCTTCCATTCTGACTGCCCCCACCCCCGCTCAGATCCCATCATTTTGTGTGTTAAAGGTTATCTGGTCCTACCTTCCCATCATAAAACATTATATAATCTTGGGGGTCTCAACAGGGGAGGCCGTGGAGTCTCTTTGCTGTGATCTCTCATATAACTGAATTATTCTACCACTTCCCTCCCAAGGCATCACCCTAGCCTCCACTTAAACTTGCACACCCTCAAGGCCATGCTTTTCGCACTGCCAGGTGGCTCCCCATGAACAGGTTGTAAAATCAGCCTCATAGGTCATGAACCAGCATGTGTTGGACGGGGCAGGGAATGTCAGCGGACATTCCGTGTCGTCCTGGTATGTCCTCCTACCACCACCTCCCTCCCATGAGTCTCCTCGGGTCCCTCAACCATTTACTGCAGGCGAGCCTTTGGAGCCCTGCCTCATGCCATAGGTACACACATCCCTCTTCAGGTTGGCGCCCAGGTCCGACTGGACACTCCAGTTTGTCCGTGCGGCAGGAAACCACCACTTCTTCACTGCGGAACTTTATGCATAGTAACACAGCCAAGATTTTCCCAGAGCCACTGACTCATGTTGCTAACACACCCGGTGGCTGTCGGGCCCTGCCCCCCAGGCAGGCCACCCCATCTTTGTGCAGCTATAACTGGTAGAACACTTCCTTGGGCTGGCATTCAATTGGCTTCACTTTCTACTTATCAGTGTTACAAACCCAGCCAAGAGAGCCAGTCAGTCTAAATGGAATCCCTCTTCCAAGTAATCTGCTCAACTCAAGGCCTTTAAAACACTCTGACTCATGCATGCTCTGTGTAGTCGATGGTCAATAAAACAAGCCCGGGCACCCCAGGCCTCCTGTCCGCCTCCGCCCTAGACCTGTTTTCATTATTCCTGGTCTGGCCTCACTCCCCACCACATTCCAGTGTCTCCCTGACCTCTGACCCTTCTGATTCAGTCTTCCCTCTCTGGCCCCTTCCCCAATCCTTGGATCATATGACCAAACAGAAGTCTTTGCCCCTTGGTTCACCCTGTCCCGGACACTCTGGGACTGGCTCCAGGCCCCAGCCCCTATGCCCAGTCAGGGCTCCCTTGAAGTGGGGGAGAACGATATTAGAAGTCCCCCCTCCACTGAGTCTAGTCCTTAAGGACCACACCCCCAGATCTTGCACCCATCACTACGCTTACCAGACATGCCATCCTTGATGCTCTCTGCCTGACTGGGATGTAAACAACTTTGTGTGCTCCCCTCATTTAAGTCCCTAGAACAGTGCTCTGAACACATGGGCGCTCAACAAACATGGGCCAGTTATTTATAGAATGCTCTCAGATTGCCCTTGTCCGAAGCTGAATGCTCTGGGAATGCTAAATAACAACAGCCAGAGAAAAACCTAGTTAGCCATGGCAATGTGCCATTGTAAGGCCTCTTTGGCCTCACACTGTTGCAGACTGCCCAGGGCACACTTCCTTCCCTTGGCCTGAGTGCTCCTCTGGCCCACGTTTCAGTTTAGAAACGCCAAGACTCAGAAGGAAGGAGAGACGTGTAGTGTCCCAGGGAGCCAGCATCTGTGACAGGGCTGGGAGTTTTGCACTTGTAGACTTTGTCCTCCAAGGGGACTGCTGAGTACCTCTCTGCCTCTTCCTCTCCATCTGACCAACAGGTCTTTCGTTGGCCTGGTTCCAGTGTAAGAATTGGAACCAGGAAGGTCAGGTCAGACCAGGTCCCAGTCCTGCACACTGGTCTTTACCTGGAATGGGTCGCTTCCCCACTCTGGGCCTCAGTTGCTCCTTATCTATAAAATGGGGGTTTTCAGGGTTGTAAACCCAGGTATAATGCCAGGCAGGAACACAATTGTGTGAATGGGATCAGGTCTGAAATGAAAGGAAGCATAGGGACAGAACGGGAGAGAGTGCACCCCTTTGGAAGCATTAAGGCCCTCCTCCTCCCTCTGCTCCTCCTAACGCCATTCAGGCCAAAATAAACCAGATCAAAACCAGATGTCTCCTGAGTGTGTCCAGCCCAAGGACAGTCCCTGTCCCACCCCTGGGACTGACCTCCAGTGACCCCTTCTCCACATTCTGGGTGTCCCTTCTTATTTCAGGCCATGGCCCATCTACTCTACTGAGCATTCTGGTGATGGTGTTGACAGCCCTGGGCCATTGGTTATTTCCTCTTCTCTGTCTTATTAACTTGTTCTCAGTTCACAATCATTTTTACATTTTCTCATTACCTTGCTTTTCCCATTTCTCCTTTGCCTACTTCCTTCTTCCTTCTTTGGTTAACGATCAGCCGCAATGAAAAGACTTGGATTCTTGACTGGGCTTGTGTGAATACTGATTGGGAAATAGATAGGCGGGTAGGGAAGGAAGAGATGTTCAGGAAAAAAAACACAACTAAAATATATGAAGTTGATCTGAAGGGGCTAAGACCTATATTTCAAGAGAGCCAAGTAGATACATGATAGATAGATAGATGATAGATAGATAGATAGATAGATAGATAGATAGATAGATAGATAGATAGATAGATAGGTAATCATAATACTTTTTGGAAAAGAAAAAGAATGCTATGATGTGAATCTCCTGTCCGAGAAATTGCAAAGGGAAGACAACAGATCATTCTGAGAATTAGGGATATGTTCAATGGCTAGAGTGAAAACAAAAGCGTAGAACCCTGAATAGAAGTCTTTTTAGGCTTTTCCATTGTGCTTAACAAAAGCTTCTAGGGAATTAATTAAATTATGTTTACACAGTTCTTTCTATTTAAATGTGGAAAAATCATGTTAATAAATCTAGAGGGAAGGATCGTTTTGATCTTTCCTAGGCAGTCTTCAATGCCGTCAGTTAACCTCTCCCTGTGGTTTCTTTTCTCTCAGAATGAGCCCTTCTTGAGAACGCCCCGGAACAGTAACTACACTTACCCCACCAAACCGGCCATTGAGGTAATCCCTTATGCACGTCTGCTTCCCTTAGGGACAAGCCACTGCCACCGGCCAATGACTCAGGGTGTGGTGCAGGATTCAGAGTGTTGGCTTAAGCAAAGATGTACCTTTCTGACATACTGGAAATTGAAATTGCAAAGGTAAAAAAAGGCTCCTGAACCACAAATTCCCTGGATGGCCCTAACATGTTCTCAAGTGCTTACCTGACGTCAGCAACCAACTAGAGGAAGTGCTTGTGGATCCGTTTTCTTTGACCTTTGCACAGACATCATTTCTGATTAAGCAGCTCAGCCCTTTAAGACAGAATGAGGGGGAGGCAGTGGGTGTAATACACCATCACTTCCTGTAAGGTGGAAGCTGAGTGAAAAGAACCTCAATTCCAGGAGCCTGGCCCAACAGGAAGCTGACGCACTTCCAGGTGGGCTCCCCAGGGCTTATTTGGTTCAAGACAATTTATTCTAGCTCTGAGGAACCCAAAGGATTCTGTCTGTGGCTTTAGGGACTGCTACTCCAAACATGACCTAGAGGATCCTAGACAACACCAGGCCTTGCAGAACAGGCCTGATCCAGATCAGGTCTGTCGCCAAGAAGACAGGGGCTGTACCACCAGTTTCAGTCGAGCACCTATGGTACATCTGGTCTCATGTCACCAATGGCATGGTAGGGACCAGAGGGAATTCCGAGAAGTGTCAGCCATGGTCCTGTCCTTAAGGAATTAGGGGTCATTCCACACTGAGTATCTACTAAGTGCTGGGCACTGTTCTAGGGAGATAGAGCAGTAGGCCAGACAGATGGGTCCCACCCCTAACAGAATTTACAATCTACTAGAGTAGCTAACACAGTCATTTCAAATAGCGATGACCGCTCCGAGGAAGGTGAGGCAAGACTGCGTGATGGGGCAGGGGAGCGGGAGCAAGTTCTGACGAGTGTGCAGGCCAGGCCTCTCTGAGGAGGGGAGTTTTGAGCTGGGACACACATGATGGAAAGAGGCCAGCTATCTGGAGAACCAGAGCCAAGGCCCCAGCAGGACCAGGGAGCACAAAGTCTCAGGAGTGGGACTGAGTTGGGTGTATTTGAGGAAGAGAAAGGAGGTCAGAGTGGCTGTGGGCGTGTGGATCAGGTGGAGAGTAGGGTGATGAGATCAGGAAGGTGGTCAGGGGTCAGATCATATAGAATCTGAATCCCTGAGTAAGAAGGTTGGACTTCAGGTGGAGATATGTAGAAGCCATCTGGATGTTCCAGGAAAGGGTGATGTTTACTTTTTTAAAAGATCTCCCTGACTAGTGTGAAAAGTAGACTGGGGAGCAACAGGGCTGATTGAGGGAAGGACTTTTATAAGCCAATTAAAGCACTGAGATTAACCTATGTGAAATTATTGAAGAACTGTCAGATGCTAAGCTCTGGGGTGCAAGCCATGACAGGTGCATGGCTGGGGTAATGCCACAGTCCAGCCTCTCTGGGTTCTCTCAGGCTCACACTAGCCCAACAGAGGCTTGTTCCAGGCAAACTATGGACCAAACCCATTGTAATTGAAATGTGAGCTGTGTTTTGCTAATTGAGCATTCATTCATTCATTCATTCATTCATTTATCATTCACTTAGTGGATGCCTAAATGGAGCAGGCACTGCAGAAAGTGCTGGGTATGAAATAGTGAGCAAAGTCTGGACCTGCCCTCTTGGATCTTACAGTCTCATGTTTCTTTGCATCTACTGCTGGAAGAGTTAAAAACCCAGGCCTAGAAGGTGGTGGTGTTTTCTTTTTAATTCCTTGTTGTTGAAAGTAGCCCCAGCCAGGCAACATCAACATGACCTGGGAACTTGTTAGAAATGCACCACCCATCCTGCTGCATCAGAATCTGATTTAACAAGACTCCCATGGGGTTAGGTGCTCTGCTGTAGGATGCCGTACCTGTTCTTCCCATGGCAGAGGAGCATACTCAGATGCTACTGGTTTCTCTCTTAATCTACATGCAATGTGCTTGTCTCTGGCTCATCAGCTATCTGAGATATTTTTTAAAGCATGCACAGCTATAGGTCTTTTTTCTAAATTGCATTTTCCCCAGATATTTGTCATCTGTGCATAAGTATGTTCTTGATTTCAGTAGAACTTCCACACAGAAGAATGAATCCATCAACGTGATGAAATAAGCAATCCCTTGGGATATACTAAAGTACAACAGATTAAGCAAACAATATTTAAAAGAAGTTTCATTTTTGCTCCCTCATGAGAGGAATGGCTTTACAAAGCTTGTCTTCACCATTATCTAACTAAACAGAAAAGATGAGCTTCCAAAGCTTCTGGCAATCACACTCTCCAGGAACCAGTCAACTAGTCAAGGCCTACTTGTGGATCTCTACTATATGCTCAGCTTTAGGCTTATCCCTTAGTTCCTTCTGGGGACATGCAAGTGTTTGGGACTCTGGGGAAGAGACTCTGTCTCTCCCCCAGCTTGCTGATACTTGTTGTTTCTGTGCCCTCTGCTTCCCACCCCATCCCTTCCTCCAGCACCTGAAAATTCATCTATATTCCAGAGGCAAGAGCATTTAACTAAAGATATCCAGGCTATAGTCATTAATTTATACACATACAAGGAATTGGTTGGCTATTAAGTTAAATATGCAAAAAGTTATATACATGTATATAAAAGATATGCAGAAAACAGGAACTTTGCAACTGTAAAAACCTCATGTTATTTTCTAAAAATATTCCAACAAATTATTGTTTCAATCCTAGCCTTGTAATCAGTGTCCATTAGTTTAATGTTAATGACACCAATGTGTTATCTCTTATTAGTCATCCAAATGTCTGCTCCTTTGGGAGACCACCTGTAGCATGATTTCCGTTTTTTCCCTGCTTTGGTATGACTGCTGGCTCCATATAAGAATGTAGATAAGTTGAGATGGGAAAGACTGTGTGTGTAGGTGTGTGCCCACGCATTCTGTGTTCTGGGCGCAGATGTAGACAGACACCCGTTGTCTCCTCTCTAATTTCCCTCTCAGTCCATCTGCAGCTAACAGTTCTTACCCTCCCATGATCCCCTACAGTGTCATAGTTCGAGCCTCCAGCAAAAATTCCTTAGCTAGTTCTGGGCTGAAGCTAACCTGCTTGCACAATGAGTGTTGGACAGTGTGTCTTTTCTCCTGTGGGTTTAGAACTGGGGCAGTGACTTCCTGTGTATGGAGTGGAATCCGTCCAGCAGTGTCCCCACCTCAGGTGAGTGAAAACCTCATTGCACCCTTCCATTAAGGGCCTTGCTAAATGCCAGGTTGCTGGGAGACCCTATGAGCACCCCTAGGAGCCTTGAGCAGGCCTTGCTGATTCCCGTACAGTACAGACCAAATCCTGGGCAGCCCACAAAAAGCTGGCCTGAAACCAGTGGTGGGCTCCACAAATTACACTTCTCATCTCCACTTAGTCCCAGTGGCAGCTGCTCAGGCCTCCCTTTCCTGTAAAGGAGGTACAGTCAGGGAATGGGGGCCTGTCTGTCCATGACCCCTGCAGCTGGGAAGTTCCCAAACCATTCCAGCATGAACTGGGCTCCTCGCAGGCTGGACAGTAGGCATCAAGCCCATTACCTTCAGTGCCTCGGTTGCTCTGAACAGTTGGAAGAGGCAAATTTGCTAGAGCCTTAGGCTGGAAATAAGTGTAATGGGGACCTGTGAGTCCAGAGCAGAATCTCAGACTCCTGGTCGAGTTTATATTTAAAAAGGAAGCTCTCCCCCTGACCACCCATCTTTCTCCTGTCTCCCCTAGTCCATAAGCTCCGACCAGCAGACATTAAAGTGGTGGCCGCCCTTGGTGACTCGTTGACTGTGAGTACTGAGCTAAGCCAGGCACGGGTACCTGAGAGCCCAGCCAGGCCCTGCACAGAACCAGTGCTCCCTCCACCCTGGCTCTGCCTTCAGCATGTGGTTGACATGACTGAGAGGCGCCCTGTGCTGGGCACTGAAACACAGCCAGGCAGCCAAACAATGTCACCCAGCCATCTAGAGTGCCTTGCCCTCTGCCCTGCATGGTCCCATTCAACGCACCCCCCCCACCACCCGGCAGAAGCCATCCACCCCTCCTCACCCACCGTCCTCAAGCATTTCATCTGTGTGCTACAGCCCCATCCAAGTCTGCCTGCCTTCATCAGGGAACTCCTTTCTGCCTACCCAGACTCAGAGTGGTGGGTCTTCCCACACATTGCCCAGCGCCCCACCCCATTTAAAGATGTGTTTTTGGGGGCAGAGGGAGCCCAGTTCCTGCACCAAGTCCACTTTTTACCTATTGCTGGGTACAAGGCACTCTTCTCACAATTCTGCGAGGCAGTTGTAATCCTCAAGAAACTTGTCCAGCTTGGGAAACAAGAAACTTACACAGAAGGAGATACATAATCATATAGGTGACGTGTAGGACTTTTAAAGTAGAGATTTCATTTCTGTAGAAACAAATTCCCCACGTGTGTAAATGTGTTTTAATTTTGGCCCGAACACAGAAAGCAGTGGAAGGACATACACCCGCTCTTTACCATCAGTTTCCCTGGTGGTGTGTGAATGTGGGAAGGGGACGGCGAGGATGTAGAACCTTACGGCAGGGGCGAGATGATCAAAGCATGGGTAGACCATTAAGTTTTTCCAAATCTTTGTATCATTTCACTAGTTATGGTGAACATATATTACTTTTTTAAGTTTTGAAGAGGAATTTCTCTTTTTTTGTAAGATAGGGCATTTAGAGAAAGCTTCCTAGAAGAGGTAGAAAGTGACAAAGGTCTTATGGCAGGAACTGGAGATCAGGGGAAGATAGCATTCCCTAAGGGATGGGTTGAGTGGGGGGTAATGGGGCCGGCTGGTCCCAGGCCTTCATGTCTCAGATCCATTTGCTTAGACTTGCATGGACAGCAAAGGAGGGCGTGAGCACGGAAGGGGAGGAGAAACCAGACTATGTACACTGGTGAAGGGATTTGGATTTGACCCTGTGGGTAAGGGAGACCCACTAAAAGGTCAGAGATCAGGGGCGGCATGAAAAGAGGTGTGCTCAGAAGAGCAAGCGTGCAGCCTGGCGAGAAGGGAAGAAACACCAGAGACTGTGGGGTCGGGTAGGAGGCCAGAGTGTGGTCCATGCTGAGGAGATGAGAATCCCAGCTAGGAATGTGGCCAAGAGGTGGGAGCTAGCCAGGTTGGGAAGGAAGAATCTTGGTGCTTCTAGGATGTGGTTATTGGTTGTGTATAGAGGATTTCAGAGGCAGGACAAGTCAAGAGATTGGCCTAGAGAAAAGGTGGTACTACTTGTTCTCAGAAAAAGTCAGTCCAGGCCCCACGGCTACACCAGTGAGGGGGACCTTTTCCCACGTCCCCAGCCCGCATGGGCCCTGCACAGGTCTGGAGCCTTCTCTCTGCCTTTCACAGACGGCATTGGGAGCCCAACCAAGCAAGTCCGATGACCCACCCACATCCTGGAGGGGACTCTCCTGGAGGTGAGAATATTCTCCACTCATTTTCTATTGACAACATACCACCAAACAGCCATGAGTGGTGTGTTTCCTGTCATCCTCCAGAGATAAGACCAGGTCCCCATGGCCCAGAACTTGGACACAAGGAGACTCCCTGGTGCTCACGCTAGTCCTGAGGGCAACAGGAGTCATACTCGGTTGTTCTGACTTAGAAACAGGACAGCATGTGGAGCAGCAGGTGGGACGGGCTTTAACAAATGTGCTTTCCTTCCCCAGCATTGGAGGGGATGGCACCTTGGAGACCCACACCACACTGCCCAGTAAGTGACAGTATGGAGGAGCACTGTCGCTATGGCCAGAACCTCTCCCTGGGGCCAGGGCCTTGCCCCTGAGCGAGGGAAGGGAGGGTTATCTGCAAGGAGGGAAGTCAGCCAGCCCTGAAAGGCCCAGAACCGTGCTGCCCCTCTCTGCACCCTAACACTGCACGGCCATCTCCCTCTCACCTGTGCTGTCCGCTTCCTCCCTCTTAAAAGACATCCTGAAGAAGTTCAACCCTTCCATCCTTGGGTTCTCTACCGGCACACAGGAGGACACAGCAGGCCTGAATGTAGCAGTGAAAGGTGCCAGGGCTCGGTGAGTAGATGGGGGCCTGAACAGGAAACAGAGGACAAGGTTGAGCCATCAGGGAGGAAACTGGGAGGAGGAGAGACTGGTGGTGTGTGGGCGCCTGGCCCCTGACGGGCAATAACAGCACTACGGCAGGCCTGAGCCGGCCCTGGCAAGGGCTGTCTCATGATCCTCATGCCCTTTGCGCTGGGTTCTAGTGGGAGGACACTGAGGCTTAGCACGTTTCCTGAATGGCCCCGAGTTATCAGAGCAAGTTAGAGAAGCCAGCTGAGACCAGGCTTCCCCTGCGCACAGCGCTGTCACCACCCCTCGGGGTCCTGGCCGGAGCACTGAGGGCAACTGAGTCGGGCGCTGTCCTGCTGCCTCAGTTGGCCTCCCTGCCCCACGGAAGCTCAGTTCAAATGTGTGGGGTGCCTGCATGCGACCCTGTGGACGGCCAGCCTTTGCTCCCCCCTGTGCTCCTGGGAACCTGGAGTTCCGACTCTGTAAGAGCTGTATCTTGAAGCTAGGGAGTTAGTTAGGGCCCCCCACCAAACAGCATAGCGGCTGTTTGTTTTCACTTGGATTTCTGTTATTGACAACTGAGATAATTAAAGCTGAAATGCCTGACAGGGTTCATTGATTTTCAGCAGGGTGGGCTGGGTATTTGCTCTGTAGAAGGGACTGCTGTGCAGATCACCAGGGAAACCACAGGGGCATGATTCACTCTGCTCACAGGGAGCACTCCCTTCAGGCGAGGTAAGGAGGCCCCACTCAGGCTGAGCCTCCAGAGCCACAGGAAGCGATGTCAGCTGCTCAGCGTCATAAGCAGGAAGAACTTATTTTTCTGCAAAAAGCTAAGCTTCACAGGGCCTTAAAACCAACATCTAACTGCTTTTTATTACCATTATAATTATTCTACAGCACGGGCTCCAATAACCAGGAGGCGGTTTCTCAGTCTGTTGCCACCCAAGCCCTCCTCGCTTCACTGCTCTTACTGCTTTTCTGCTTCACTGCTGCTTGGCCCTCCCCCAGGACAAGTCTGTGGCAGGGAGGGGACCAAGCCATGCAGCTTCCTGTGAGCCTCTCTGCTGCCTGTGATAGGGGAAAGGAGAGTAAGCCTTGACTTAGGTAAGCAAGGTTGGAAAATTGTTCTGTGACTCTCCTTTACCTGCCCTCTGCCATTTACTATGGTGTGGGTACGGGTGAGTTCACTTAGAAAGACAGATACCGCAGCAGAGCAAATAGGATAATGAGACCTGGGGTCAGACCCTCTGTGTCCAGACCCCAGCTCCCAGACTTGCTAGCTGTGTGACCTTGGGCAAGTCACTTATCATCTCTGAGTCTTAGTTTCCTCATCTATAAATGGGGATAATAACAGTACTACTTCAGGGTTGTCATGAGGATTAAATGAGATCAATAGCCCATGGAAAATCTTTAGTACAGTAGATAATATGTATGCCCCCAAAAGAGATTTTCCATTATTAGGATATTTAGTAAAGTTTTATTCAATGTCTAACTTCCCTTCCATCAAGCAATAAGAATTCATTGAACACCTCTGAAGGACTGAGCCCCAAGATGATTACTAACAGATACAAAAGAATCAAAGTATAGAGATGTAGAAGGGAGAAATACGGGCAGGGATGGTACCATGTATGCCCGGCCATGTGCCCAACTCATGGTGGGCACAAGGGTTTAAAATGCCCATCCTGTATGAGTTACTGCTTTTATGACCTCTTCCTTAGAAGCCTTTATTGGCTGTATTCCTTTGCTGGCATGATGTCTCATATACGTTACACTGCAAATATTAAAAGTACATGATTCGTTAAGTTTGACATACACATATACCTGGGAAACCATCACTACCATCAAGCTGAACATCTATCATGCCCCCAAATTCCTTGTGTACCTCTGTAATCAATCTCTCCTCCTGCCTCTACCCCACTCCCTGGTTCCCAGGTAACCACTGACCTGCTTTCTGTCACTACAGATTAGTTTTAATTTTCTAGAATTTTATATAAATGGAATCATACACTATGTACTCTTGTCTTATCTTTTTCCCAGCAAAACTAAGATGCATTCGTGTTGTTGCGTGTCGATAGTTTCATTCCACTTTATTGCTGAATAGTGTTCCATTGACACATCTCTCTCATGCAAAAACATTCGTTTCCTTATTCGTGGCAGACAACAGGGAGCTGAAGGAATAAGAACTAATCCTATTTGTCTCCCCCATTCTGTTTTGTTGGGAGGAAAAAAAGTGAGGAGATGGGGAATGGTGTGGAAATCCAAAGTAACTTCACAGAAGAAAAACAAAAGGATTAAAGGGTCAGAGAGTGGGACCTAGAAGCAAAGGCCAAGGAGTCAGGAAACCAGGAAAGGAGAAAGCTGAGGGATAATTTAGGACCACGAACTTTTTTCAAATATACAAAAGGTTATTTTTAAAACAGGCAGCTGAATAAGAACTGGACAGGCTCGGCCTGCAATGAAAGAGCTGGATGAAATATAAGGGAACATCCCTGATGGGAAGTCTGAGCGGGTCCCACCCGCTGTGGCCAGAGGCCGGGCCTGTGGGAGGAGGCGGCTGGACGCAGATTAGCCCCTGGCAGGGTCCTTACCGATGTGGCTCTGAGGTCCATGGCAGACCTTTGATGTTTACTAGGCTGTGATTTCTTGAGACTCAAAAGTCCTTCAACACATTCTGAAGGAATACAATTTCTATAATATTAACGTTTTTCTTCTTGAGGCACCACTCCTGCCAGACCCAATGCTACAGCCTGAGTTCCAGCTCCTCGGCCAGCGCTAACACCCCTTCTCTCCCCACTGCCTAGGGACATGCCAGCCCAGGCCCGGGACCTGGTGGAGCGAATGAAAAAGAGCCCGGTGAGTACAGGGCCCTGGGCCACCCCGAAAGGTGCTCAGTCTCCGGCTGTCTGGGGCAGGTCAGCGGCCCTCAGCGAGCCGCTCCACACCACGGGCCCTCCTGCCCTTGGCTTGTCTGTAAGGCAGGCCAGACGAGCCACGAGAAGCAGGGCTTACCACCAAATCACCCTCTCTGCTACTCTCTCCCGACCCCGGCTCGGGCACCCCTGGCCCTAAGTCCAGCGCAGGAGCAAGACACGGAGCAGAGAGCTGGCCAGGATGGCGTCCTTGGCCTCTGGCCGTTTCCCGCTTTGCCCACGAGCTGGCTTCACAGAGCCCTATTGTGTAAACACCGTGCTCTAAAAATAGGCTCCTCCTTCCAATCCTTCCTCCTTCCCGTTCACCCGGACCCTCTAAAACTTCTCACTGGCACTTTTTTAAATGCCCCGTGTTTCTGCGTTGGAATTCAGCGCCTGGCAGGGGCCCGGCCGTGGCGGCTGAGCAGGAAGCAGGCTCCTCCAAGGGCCTCCCCGCCCCACCTCTCATCCGCGCCGGGCTCCTCCTCCACCTCCCTCCCGGGGCCTCTCCCTGGGCCGAAGCGCAAAGAAGCCTCCCAAGAGGCAGCTCTGGGCTTTTGCTTCTAGTTGCCTCTTTTGCCCTTGGCTCCTTTGAAGGCCTTTAGATCGAGTATTTAGGGACGTGTTAATACTCCACGCCACCAGGAACTGCAGCTTTCCAAAGAGGACTTCAAAGGGAAAACAGTTGTCCTCCACTGTGTGAGCACACGCACACGCACACGCACACGCACACGCACACCCGCCTCCCTCCCTGAAGCCCAGCCCCTGGCCCCAAGGGGAGCGAGGCTCCGCTGGCGTCTCCTCTCCACGTGATACAAAGCAGGGAAAGGCACTCGGGGCAGGGCGCGGGGGCTGCCTGGCCTGGTGCTCACCGCCTGCGTGCGACTGCCCCCCGCTCCACCGCCAAACTCTAAACTCAGGATCTTCTGAATCCTCAGGAAATCAACCTAGAGAAAGACTGGAAGCTGATCACACTCTTCATTGGGAGCGACGACTTGTGTCATTACTGCGAGGATCCGGTAGGCCCCCGACCAACCCCGTCAGACACCTGGGACAGGAGCCGTGACCTGTCGCTGCCCACGCCTAGGGCCCCGGCTTGCCCCGTGGGAGTCCCACTGGCCTGCTCTCCCAGGTGCCCCAGGCAGCCCCTGGCTCACACACGCCAGGTGAGGCTGGCCTTTCCCACAGTTGAGGGGCCCCTGGGAGAGCGGCTGCCTTGGTCTCCAGACCCCAGAAGTGTCTAGAAGCACCCAGTCTCCAGGCGCTGCCGAGGAGGCGGGCTCTCGTGCGCACGAATACTGCCCTGGCTTCCAGTGGGTAACTAGCAAGCCCCACCCCACACCTGCTTGGAGTCCCTGCACCTGTTTGTTTTGGCCATCCTCCTCGAGAAAAAAACAATATCACAACAGGGGTTGGATAAAATTGAACCAATCCTGATAGGATGGCTTGCTGCCCTTGAGGGACATCATAGCCTAACCACCCTCCGGCAGCTGGCCTGGGCACCTAGCTCGTTCCTCCTGTTGTTTCAGTGGGGAAATGCATCTAGACTTACAACTGGAAATTGTAACTTTTAGAATATGTCTTGTTCTAAGTCGGAGAACATCCTGTATTTTATTTGGCCAGAAAAAAAGCAGCTGCCAGAACTCAGAGCTGGTGATAGAATGTCTGACAGCCCAGGCATGGGGAAAAAGCATTTATCATCCTCTGGCTCAGAAAGACCAGCCACCAAAGGCTTATGAGAATTACACTCCCCCCACACAGGGGTTCACTCTCCCAAGCCTCACCCCCTCTGTCCTCTCCCTTCCTGCCCAGACCCAGACCTGCCTATGGACACTCAGTATAGGAAAATGCCTCTACTGGACATGAATACCTGTCCCTCTTGCAAACAGTCAGGTGTATACTCCTGAGAGCATCTTTTTGTGAAAGATACCTGAAGGCCGCCACCAGGATTAACTCAGGCACATTTTAGGAAGGAGCTAAGTTAGCCTCCAGTCAGGAGATGGGTCAGAGGAGGAGACCCTTAAGCTGAGTCACAAGGGATAAAAATTAGGGGGAGGCAGTGGGGCCGGCCATGGGCCAAAGCCCAGAGGAAAGAGAGTGTGATCACCAGGGGCACCATCGTGGTGGGAGAAGGCTGAGGCTGGCGATAGACGGGACTGAAGTGGAAGGGCCTAGCACCGTCAGGGTCTGCCTTCGGGTCTGAGATACCATGGGGTGCAGATTGTTCGTGGTGCCCAGTAGGGGCGAGGGGGTGACTTTTTACAATGGCCTCTGTGTCCACCAGAAACAAGGGCTGAGCTTCCCAGCGCATCCAGTGCCCCTGAAGCCCATCAGTACCCACTCTGCCCCCATCCCAGGGCCCTAGGGCCCTCTTGTGCTAGGCATCAGACCCCTCCTCCTCACAGAGTGGAGCCCAAGAGCAAAGGAGAACCTCCTCCTTTCTTCCCAGGAGGCCATACCAGCTGAGGAGTACCTTCAGCACATCCAGCAGGCCCTGGACATCTTCTATGAGGAGGTAGGGAAGAGCCGCTGCATGCTCCTGGGTCCTGTTTCCTCCCAGCAACCTGTCTGTCTGCTCCCCTACGGGGGAGTTGCTGCCTGGGTGCAGCCAGGCAAGTTGTGTTCAGTGAGGTGCACACTGGCAGAGCCCCCCGTGAGTGAGCACCTGGATGGCATGGGCGGGAAGGAGCGGCCAGGCTCCCTTGCAGGGAAATTCTAAGTGGATCAGATTGTATTGTTTGGTGGCAAAGAGCCTGCCTCTGGCGCCAGCTGACCTTGTTTACAGCTCAACACTGCAGCTTACTATCAGTGTGACTTTGGGCAAGTGACTTCAGTGTCTCGCTTCCCAAGCTATCAAGTGGGCCAATAAAGACGACTCAGTGAGATAATACGAGTCACATACCCTCTTTGGGCCTCAGTTTCTTCGTTGGTAAAATTGGGGAGGGGGATGTTCAATTGCAAATGATCCCCTAGGCTCCTTCCAACAGTAACCAGTGTCCCTCACAACTGCCTGGGGACCAATGAAGCCCATGCCTCTGCTCCCCACAGCTTCCGAGGGCTTTCATTAACGTGGTGGAGATCATGGAGCTGGCTGGCCTACTCCAGGGCCAAGGCGGGAAATGTGACATGCAGCTGGCGGCTCAGTAAGTACAGCCTCAGGGAGAGGACACCTGGAGAGAGCAAGGCTCACAGGGTGACACCACTACAGGCAGAGCCAGGCAGTCCTGTCCAGAGAGCAGACATCGGCAATGAGCCCGGGACTTGGGAAACCACCTGAAAAGGCCTCTACCTTATTGAATGCCTAAAGTATGCAAGTCACTTCATTGCTCTGGACCCCCACTGCTTTTCTGTAAAGGAAGAGACACATGCTGCCAATCAGCCAATGATCCTTAAGGCCCCCAACATCACGTATGATTCCAAATTCCAACTTGAGCAAGTTTCTCTGTGTTTGAGAGGCAGTGCAATGCAATGAGCTTTCAAGGTAGCTAGATCTGGCCTCAAATCTGGCTCTGCCAATGTAGGAGCTGTGGGACCTCACACAAACCACATGCTCTGGGCTTCTTTCTCCTCACCTGTAAAATCTCCGTGCAAAGCAGATGTGAGGTCTAGAGGAAATGCAAGTAATGTGCCTGGTCCCTGTGGGGCAGGCTCTTGGGAAATAGTGGTTTTTATAATGTCCTTGAAATCAAGCCTTTGAGCTAAGGACTCCTGTCTGGGGTCAAGTGAATTTGCCGGGAAGGTGACCAGCTGGTTCCTGTGTTTGCTAGGAACCTGGCGCCTAGGGTGCATGGTCAATAGCTGGAGGGCCTTGCACCTTCCGGAGTCTGCAGGTCTTGCACCTCATCTAGTCAGGGTGCCTCCAGCTGGTTGACCCTCCCTAGCTTCTCAAGAGACTCCCCAGCCTAGAGCCCTGACGCTAAGTCCTAAGCAGCCAGAGGTAGAGCTGGAAAACTTCAGGAACATGAATAAGAAAAAAGGGCTATCCTGGTAGTCTTCCCACAATTCCAGCCCCTTCTCACACCCTCCCTCCCCTCAGGGAGCCCCAGGAACCACAGGGAATGGGTGGCCTGTTCACCAGGAGGCCTGGCCATTAGGAACCAACTTTCCCGCCTTCTCTATACAAGCACCTGCTAGACCTCTGGCTCCTGAGTTGCATCATGTTCTGGGACCTGCATCCCAGAGTCAGCCAAGGCTGAGTGTGGGGACACCTGTGTCTTGCCACCCTCCTGTTCAAGGCGGCCCAGGATCCAGGCACCCAAGGGTAGCAGCTGCCTCTGTGGGGGTCAGCTTCTTCGGGGCACAGGGTCAGGGCACCCCTGGAGCCTCTCTACAGGACTCCTTATCTCACAGGAGCAGCTGCGCTTGCCTCAGAGGCACCCAGAGCTCCCGGGAGATGCAAGAACTGAAGAAAGTGAACTGGAACTTCCAGGTGAGCCTGCTCCCTGAAGGCGATCACAGCCCCTGAGCTTTTTCTTATTTTATAATTGGAAGTTTATACCTCTTTATCCTTTCACCTATTTCACCCATCCCTCCATGCTTTCAGTCCCTGAAATATTTCTCCAGGCAACTTGGACACCAAGGCCTGGGGGGGAAGCAGGGGGAGCGAGAAATCTCAGAGGGAGGTGGGAGAATCCCAGCCCCCGGCCAGCCCTGAGCAGGTGAAAGCGCTCAGATACCATGTGAGGGGCCCATCTGCCTCTCCGAGGAGAGGGGGCCTGTGGTCACTGCCCTGTTGGTCTCCCACCCTCCACCGTTCTCACCCTCTGGTGTCTGCTTCCCCAACACATTCCCCCTCATGTCCACCTCTGCTCATGCTGTCCCCTCTCTTGAGCACTTGTGCACGTATCCATCTCATGCACAGGGTGTGTCCTCTTACCTCTTCGAAGAAGCTCCTTTGCCTCTGCTTCACCCCCAACTCTCTACAGCAACTTCCGTCTGCATGTCACTGACCCTGAAGCCTTACATGCTTCTTATGTTTTCTACATCTGGCCTCATTTTTCCAGATGATTATAAGCTTCTTGAGGAGAAGCACATCTAATCTATCCCTTTTACAGTCCACATTCTAGCACTTAATAAAGCCAATGACCATGGACACTCATCCCCCAAGTGTACAGGTGTTGAGATGCTTACCATCCGAGCAGGAGGCCTTTGGCCTAAGCATTCAGGTCAGCAGCTCAGAGCCAGCCTCACAGAGACTCAGCATGGATGGTGCGGTGCTCAGGCAGCGGTACAGACTAAATGCATACAGCTTAGAGTAGCCCCTTTGAGGCTGGCCCCCGTTACAACCAGCCCAGGGCAGCAGGACCAGGACCTGTCCAGCTGGCCTCACCAGAGGGTTGAGCAGTCTCTGTCCCCATCCACAGAGTGGCATCACCCAGCTGACCTACCAGCGCCAGTACCTTCAGCGTGAGGACTTCGCCGTGGTCGTGCAGCCATTCTTCCAAAACACTCTCATCCCCCTGAACAACGTAAGCCGGGGGTGCTTCTGGGCAGTGCATGGGAGAGGCTGCTCTTAGGTGATAAACTTTCTTCCCTACGTGGTTTTTTTTAACCATCTCTATCCAAGCAGGCTTCCAAGGCCTCTTGTCCTTTTGGGGGGGTATAATTGGAACGTAGTATAGTGACTAAGCTCCCTGGGCATAGCCCTGCTACTTGCTGGATTGGGATAGAATGAAAGCTTCTTAAAATTATTATTTTTGAGTATTAGCGTAGGGGTGTTGAAGGAAAAGGAATGGACTATGGGTAACTAAAATCCATGTCTGTTTGTTTTTGTTTTTTTTATAATTCCAAAATTGAGTTCCTCCATCAGTATCTAGCCCGGTGGCATCAGCCTTGAAGGAAAAATGCACAGGGCCCCTGTGGGGATGTTAGGAGGCAGGTAAAGGTGTCCTTTCCCGGGAAGGTAACTCCCTTGCCTTGGTCGCAGAGAGGGGGCGCTGACCTCACCTTCTTCTCCGACGACTGCTTCCACTTCTCAGAGCGCGGTCACGCCGAGATGGCCATCGCCCTCTGGAACAACATGGTGAGTGCCCCAGAGCCTACGGGGCAGCCCAAGGATGTTGGCTAATTCTTGCAGTGAATAACCTAGTGGCTGACATAGCCCATTTCTCCCCAGAGCTCAGAGTGTTGGCACACCCAGTTGTCCTGACAGATTCAATTCTCTTGGCAGTGCCCTAGAGAGGAAGGGGGAATAACATTTTGAACAGATCAACAGGTTGAACATATCACCTTCAACCCCTTACTGTGTGACCTTGGGCAAATGATCTCTCTCTGGCCCTCTGTATCAATGTCTGTAAAAGTAATGCAAATGACCCAGAGCTCAGAAAATTGACATAATATGTGCACAGCACAATAATTAGCATTTAATAAGTGCTGGCCCCCATTCCTCCTGTCTCAGCACATTCCCAATTATTATTTCTTTAAACCTCGCAGAGAAAAGAGCCACCCAGTCCGTTTTTCCAGGCTGCCACCTCTTCCTGTCCTTTCTAATGGAGAAAAAGGAAACCTTATGCAATGAGCATAGAGCCCAGGAGCCACAGGGACACCTGGCCTGTGCCCCGCCACTCACTACTGGATAGTCAGCTGCATAGGCAGGAGCTTGACCCATAACCCCAACAGCATCCTGTTGCCCAGAGCAGATGAGATGCCTTTCCAATCCAACGGCTCCTTTTGCTCTAGGCTAGCAGGTAACGGGTAACCCAATCCCCACCCCCACCTGCATGTTCCCCCATGGTGACCAGCAATCTACCTCCTGCTCCTTCTGTTGCAGCTTCAGGCCCACTGTGTCTCTGCCAACCACCACTATGCAAATATTCCCACACCTGTCACCTCATCCAACATGTTCAGGATCTTACGTGGCTGACTCAGAGTACTGCCTTTCCCCCTAGCCACGCCACCTCCTCCTCTCCCCAGAACAGCATGCAATCAGATTTTATCCTTGGCCTAGTTAATTGCAGACCCGGCCTTCCTGTACTTTTGTTTCCCTGATGTTTTCCTCCTGTTGACATCATATCTACCCACTCCTACAACTGCAATTCAGAGTCCTGGGCTGACAGAGCATGACAAGAATCAAAATGTCTGAGTCCCCTCCCACCCAGCCTCCACTGTCATTTTTAACACAAAGTTTACACAATGTAATTCCTGGGAGCAGTTGAGTTTTTTTTGTAGATTTTTGCTTTGAAGTCTAGTTGTTCTTCAGTGGCTGAATCATAGGACTGCGTTCCTCTTAAAATCCCCTCCAAGAATGAGTATCTGTGCACGGCCCCATGGAGTCTCCCGAGATCTCAGGGGAATCCACAGATTCCAAGAAGGGCCACATATGCTAAGCCTTAGCCTTTCCTTCCCAGCATTTTCATCAGGGTATGGACTTCCTACCTGATGGCATTCTGAGTCTGCTTAATGCCAGGAGTCTCTCAGGGCTCAATGGCCATGCTGACTCCTCAAACATGTTAGGGCCCAGTGGTCTCTTTTTGCATGAATTGCCAATGCAGTCCTGGCTTCTCTTCTAAAGCAGCTCAGGACTCACCCGGGTGAGAGACTTTAATACATAAGGCAAGTGAGAGAGATTTCCATATGAAAACAAAAGGTGAACTGCCGTGGAACCATACTGGTAACATTGCAAGACTGTCTGTGGTTTGCCAGCCACACCCCAAATTTAAAAACACCAAAAACAAAACTAAAATCATCTAAGAGTCTTATCCTGTGCTATATAATTTGGGGAAATAATTACAGAGCCCAGGGTCATCCATAACCATCTCAGATAAAGCTCTTGCATCATGCCAACTTTTAGATCATCTTCTCACTGAACTTTCACCCCTAGAGTGACATAAAATGAAGAGGCCATTAGAACGAGAAGGGCTCTCAGAGCCAGAATTCTCTGTGACTGAAATACAGAGACAGGAAGCCGTTTGCCCAGGATCACACAGCCAGTGGCACAGTTAGTGGCACAGCAGGGATGAGAACGGATCCCCTAGTGTCCCGGCCGCGGCACCACTCTGGCCTCTCGGCTCCCAACCTGCTAAGCACCCGTGTAGGTGGTGAATTCACGTCTTATAATTAGTGCTATGACACAGTGTCTACAGCCTCCCCTGATGCCCAGGACACCTTACTAGGGCAGCAGACACCCTAAACACTGCCCCCTCCTGCCCCTCCTCTCAACAGATTGTGCCTCCTCCTCCAGGGACTTTTGCAAAGCCAGAAACCAGCAGCACTAGGGAAGGGCTTTCAGCTTTTCCTCCTTTTTTCTGACACCTGTTCCTCTTCTGTGGAAATCTCTCGGCTCACGTTTGCTTCTCCCCAGTCCCCGGGGGACAGTGCCAGCCTCCTAAATTGCATGCCTCTCTCCAGGCTTACAGCCACTACAACAGCAATTCTCAGCTCTGGCTCTATATTAGAATCATCTGGGGACTTTTAAAAATAAGTAATACATCCAACCACTTTGGAAAACTGTTATATCTATTAAAGCTTTACTATATGTATTTCCTGTGACCCAGCAACCACTCGTACGTGTATCCCCAACAGAAAGGTGCACACAAGTTTGCCACAAGATGCATATGAGAATTTTCCTAGGAGCACTCTTCATAAGCCCCAAACAGGAAACTCCCCAAATTCTACCATCCACTGATAGTAGAGTGGGTCCACAAACTGTGGCACATTCTTACAGTGGAAGATCTTCCAGCAAACTTCAACCACATGCAACTTTATAATAAAGTTCAACAAGCAATTAATAAACAATCTTACAGGGGGGTGGGGTAGCGCTGGAGGAAGGTGCTGGGGAGTCTTCTGAGTGCTGATAATACCTGTTCCTTCATTTGAATGATCAGTTACATGGTATGTTCATTTATTACAATTTATCAGCTGCTCACTTAGGATTTTCCCTTGATTCTACATGTATGTTACTTTAAAAAAAAAAAAACAGGACCTGGGCCTCCTTCCTAGGAATTCTGACTTAGTTGGGGTTGGAACATGGGTTAATATGTTTGAAAAGCCCCCCAGGTGATAATATTACCCAGTGTTTACAAACCACTACCTTAGATCTATTTGCTACAGGGCAACTGCAGTTATCTGCATAAATGAAAATCTGACCAAGTGACGCTTCTGCTTTCCAACTTCCAGAGCCCACCCTTCCCCACAGGAGAAAGGCCAGGTCCCTCAGCCATACACCAGGCCTTGTGGGATTGGCCCAAATTAACCTCTCCAGCAGCCACCTCCTCCACACTCTGATTTGTACCTGGGAAGCCTAGGGAGGAGTGAAGTTCCCTGCCCCACCCCTGCCATCTCATCCCCTTATCTTGGACTACCTTCTACCCTACTTCTCCTGGCAAACTCTTACCTACTTCTACCCTCGACTCAGGTGCCAGCTCCAATAGGAAGCCTTCCCTAATCCCCAGAGCAGGCTAGAGGCCCCAGCCCCATTGCAACCTGCCCTGTCCCAGTCCTACCATTTGCCACATCATTGGCATCCGTGGTGTCTGGCTTTGGAAAGGTGGGTTCTGGGAACAACAGCCCCACTTCCTACGGCCAGCCCCTGAGCTTCTCCACTCAGGTGTCTGCGCCTCTCTTCACCAGTCCCTTCACTCAACAACTATCTCTTGAGTGGCACTATGTGGCGGGTACTATTACAGGTGCTAGGGAGGCAAGCGCTCATGAAGCTTATATGGCCTAGTAGAGAAAAGACTGATAAGGTGACTACTGACTATATTTTTTAAGCTTAAAAAATAAAGTAGGGCAACATGACAGAGTAATGGAGGAGAAGAAAGAGGCCTCACCCAAGAGTGACATGTGACCTGAGGACTGCCAGGCTTGCAGAGGACTAGGGCCAGAATGTTCCACGCAGAGGAAATAGGACCCGTGCGGGCCTGGAGTCAGGCATGAACTTGAGGTGTCTGAGCAGCATAAAGGTGGCAGGACCAGGGTGGCAGTGGAGAAGGAGAGAAGCAGTCAGGTTGGGGCCATATTTTGGGGCGGCTAGCAGATGGATGAGGTAGAAGAGGAACACAGGATCACTCTGCTGCTTGGAGCCCAGGAAATTGGGTGGATGGTTGAGGCAAAAGAGAAAGAAGGGCTTGGGAGAGAAAAAAATCAAAAGTTCTGTTTTAGACATGGTAGAAGTGTGACCTGCCTTCCAGAAATCTACCTGGAGGTATCAGGTAAGCTGCTAAATATATGAGCCTAGACCTAAGTCCAGTGAGCTGATAGGGGATGGCAATTAGGAAAAAATGTGGGAGTCATTGGCCATGGGGACGGCATTAAAGACCATGGGACTGATGAGAGCGCCTGGAGAAAGAACAGTAGAAAAGAGTGTAGGGCCTGCGGGCATTCATCCAACATCCAGCACCAGCAAAGACAAGGAGAGAATGAGGAGTAAAGAATACCACGTCCCAGGAGCCAAGGGAAGCGCTTTGAGAGGGAGGCATCAACTCTGACAAATGCTGTTGAAAACAAGCAAAATGAAGACAAAAAAATGACAGTGGATCTGGCGATATGGAGGTGATTGTGACCTTGACCACAGCTTCCGTCAAGTGATGAAGACTGACTGCAGTGGGCAGTAGAGAGGGTGGGAGGTACAACCAGTGACTGCACCCAAGTCTCCCCAGGGTTATGAGGAGTGACGGTGAAGGCAGCCGGGGCAGGGGGCCAGGGGACCAGGGGAGGGCAGCTAAAGGCGGGGAGATGGATCGTACACAGATGGCCAGGCAGTTTGTAGGTTCCTGGAATACTACTGGGACCCAGCCAGCCTGGCCCTTAGCATCTGTCCTGTCACTAGGTGCTTCTGTTATAATAGGCTGGTGCTTTCTCAGCTCTAAAAAAGCAGAAATACTGCTGCCTTACATGTGTCAATCACCTCCAGCTCTCACGTGCTTTCACTTCATCCTGTCATTGGATGCTCACGATAACCTAACCTGGAACGTCAGGCAGGGATTAATGCCCACCTCTAACCCTGGGGCAGGTCCAGACCCTGCTTGGCATCACATGGCTCAATACCAGCAGGGCCAGGACCCCAGCCGAGGTGGCCACTGTGCTCTGTCCAGTCACTGTGGTCTCTCCCAGGACCAGAGCCCCCCTCCCTCCTCTGTTACTAAGGAACAGCTGTAAAACACTTCAGGACAAGGAAAAGCAAGGCCACGGGCCAGGCATGGGCACTGGCTGGCACAGCGTCCTCTCCCTCCCCTCGGAGGCAGTTTCGGGAGGGCAGGACCAGGCAGGCAGGCAGAAACACAAGAGGCGAGGAGGCTGGACATTCAGGACAGCCTGGATAGGTGAGCGTGCCAGGGGCCGTCCTTCTTGGTGCTGCCATGCAGGAGGGGGCGGCAGCTTCCAGCTCCTTCTCAGAAGGGCCAGGATCAGAAGTATTCAGAACCTCTCTGGACTACAGTTGCTCCCAGGGATGTTTCAAGTAAACTTTTTCATCTATGTGAAAAACATACAAAGTAGCTCAAACGAGAAATTCCGATTTCTGACGAGCCAAGTGTAGTAACGATGCCATGGTAAACAATCTGTTTCTCAGAGTCTCACCTGAAACTGACTAGCTCCAGGCACTTCAAAAAGTTGGTAAATATGATTATCACCGTTTCATAAAACTGAAGATGCAGAGTGTCTGAGGTTATAGCCACCCACAAGGGAAGCAGGAGATGGAGGCTGTGGGCCCAGCCCCTCCACACACTCACTGTGGCCTCTGGACTGGTCAGTCTCTCCTGGGCCTCGGCCTCCTCCTCAGGAAATCCAGGACACAGACTCCGACCTGTCACTGGGTCGAGTCAGGCCCCGCGGCGGCCCCAGGGCTGCTGGTGTGGTTGCCCTGTCGCTGGCTTAAGCCCGCCGTCGCGGAGGGAGGGAGTCTGGTGGGGATACTCCTCCAGCGGGAGGTCTCTCCCAGCTTCGGGGGAACCAGCGCTTCCTTCTTCTCTCTTCAGCTGGAACCAGTGGGCCATAAGACGACCTCCAACGACTTCACCCACAGCCGAACCAAACTCAGGTGCCCCTCTCCCGTGAGTAAACACCTGCCTGTCCCGGGGGACAGGCGCCTCGGGCGCAGGGGGAGTCACAAGAGTCCCCTGGGGCACTATCATGTGCACCTTCCCTCACCACCACCATCCTCAAATCTCCCCTCAATCACCTTATTGTCCCAGAAACTCCTCAGCTCCTCAGCCATGGGCGAAGGACAGGAGAAAGAAACAGGTCTGAGCGAAGCGGGAAGAGGCACTCAGGAAACACAAACGGGCCCTGGCCAGAACCCGGGGCCACCATTACCCCTGAGGGGCACGAGGCGCCCTCTGTCCTCAGCAGGCAGCGAGGTGCTCTCCCATGCCAGGCACACCTCTAGAGCTGGGGCTCGGGAGGCAAGGAGAGATGAGACACCACGTCTGCTCTGGGAGCCTGCCGTCCTCTTCCATCCTTCCCACCACTGCCGCCTTCCAGGCCCCTGCTGCCCTCACCCGGACCACTGACGAGACCTCTCCTCTCCCCCTTCTCTGTCCCTCCTATAGTAGCCACCAGACTCAGAGTGGCCTAACTGAAAAGGAACTCCAGTCTTGTCAAGGCTGCTTGAAACCCTCCCCTGGTCCCCACTGCTCAAGAGAGCCAGAGGGTGGGAGGCCCACTTTCCTCTCTCGCCTTAGACACACTCTCTGCGTTCCTGGAACATGGATCAGCTTCCAGCCAAGCCCCATGACTGAGCTTTCGCTTGTGCCCTCTGCTCCTCCTGCAGGCTCAGCCCCATCTCTGCCTGTGGAAAATTCTCACACCCTTCAAGGCCAGATGCTGCCCTCTCTGACCTGCTATTCCTCCTCTCTCACTGCCCCTACCCCGCACAGCGTTCCTGCCCCCAGATACACACTGTCCATCTCTCTTTTCTGTTTACACCTCTCAGAAGACACTGGCCCAGGCACCTTCGTGACGTGACTGTCTGAGAACATGTCTTATCTCCAAGGACAATGAGAGATGTCATGTCTTAACCTGCAGGCACTCAGCTCCTAGCACAGGGCTCCACGCAGCCGGCACCCAGTGTTCACTGACAGTGAGGAAAGGATCCGGGAGGCAGCCACAAACGCCTCCTCTCCTGGCCCTTCTCAGTTTGGGTTCTCTAAGCTACTACAGAGCCGACCATCCTTCCGCACTGACTTTTCCCGGGGTGGGAGGGTGAGGGTAGTTGTCAAGCAATTGCCTGGAGAAAACGGGTGTGGGGGGCTCTGCCAGCTCCCCACGACCCTCCTATCAGTTCCTAATCTTTCAAGATGGGGTTGACAGCAAGGGAGATGCTGGTGAGAAACCAAAAGGGGGTGTACCTGGGTGGTGAGCCCTTGGGATGCCCATCTTCATCCAGAAATTTGTGCACAGTATAGACAAAGAAGCTTTACCAACAAACAGGGATGAGCTGTGAAAATGTGCAAGGTGATTGCACCACCTCCGGGCTGGGGACTAAGCAAGCTCAAGATGGGCAGGTGGGCAGTTTTCAGAGGCCCTTAACTCCTGACCCTTTCCCCCTCCACAGGAGAGCCCTTATCTCCACACCCTGGGGAACAGTCAGCCACTCCCAGACAAGGCTGATGCAGGCCCCGGGGTGCTCTCCTGGGCCGTGCCACTGGCGGCGGGAGGTGGCCTTGCATGTGGCATTGGCGCAGTGATGGCGTGGAGGGCCATAAGGGGTCGCCAGAGGGAAACTCCTGCAATGAGCCTGAACACCATGAGCTTCTAGGCCCACCAGCCATGTGCAGGAGCTAATTCCCAGCATCTCTCCTCGCCACCTTCTACCTTGGCCTCCCCTGCCACCACAGAGAGCACCTGCTTCAACACCTGGTGAAATAAGATGCCAAAAGGACAGTCATGACTTCTCCAGTCTGGGGCCTATGAGCCCGGAATTGGCAAATTTAAATAAAGGTCAAAGCCGTTCTATTCTTGGGTTAGCCTGCTTGAAGTGCTCACCTTCCACCTGTCGAGCAGCACAGGTACGGGAGCTGGAGTCTTTCATCACCTGTCTCAGCCAGAGCTACTCGAATGGTAGCCAACCAGAGCCCAGCCCAGCCCGTCAGGCTCCAGCCAGCCCCCGATGAGCATATGCTGAGTCACCAAACCCACTATTTCAAACTCTGGCCAGCATTCAAAACAATCCGATACCTGTTAGACACCTGCTCTGTCCCCAGGACAATGCAGAGCAGTGGGGTGACGCCAAGGCTGTGCATGTCCTGGCCTGGCCAAGATGACAGGCTTCTTCCTAAAACAGGAAGCTCCATGACAGTGTGCGACTCAGTACTGGGGCATTTGTAGGTAAATGTGTCTAACTGCTCTCAAGAATAGGAGAGTTCCCTGGGGAGAGTTATCTGGAAGAGAGCGCCTTTGAAATGTCAAAAAAGAAAAAAAGGATTGGGACATGAATACGTCACATATCCTCAACCTGATTTTTTTCAAGGTGCTAAATTTAGGAAAGAATCCATCTTTCTACATTATCGGGTGTCTGAGAGAAAGCTAGAGAGCTTGATAACACAGGCTGGATTCATTCAGCCCCTACCAGGGGCAAGGCTCTGAGCTAGATGTTCACACAGATTCTCTCTTTCATTCTGCACAAAAAAATCCCAGGGTGGTGGGGGGAGGAGCAGGGGAGAGAGAAGTTTTGACAGTAGAAGCGGTGGTTGCACAACACTGTGAATGTACCAGCTGCCCCTGAATGGTTCACTTAAAATGGCTGATTGTATGGCATGTGAATTTCACCTCAACAATAAAGCAATCCATTATCATCTACAGTCCGAGTAACTCTCTGTCATCCCAAGCTTTGGGATGGCAAAAAGAAAAGTGAATTAGAACCCCTGATGTACATTTGAATATGTGGCCTTAGGAGCAAATCCCATCACTAGCCTGATCCTGTTTCTCAGAGTCCTCATCTGTAAAACTGGAAAGTACCCATTTCACCTGCCTCATAGCACTACTGGAAAATGAGAAACACATATAAACATGCTCTGTAATCTAAGATACTACACACATGAAAGTGAAAATGGGCTGTTTTCTCCTGTGGAGAGCTGAGATAGGATCCTGGCTGTCAGGGGAATGGGGAGGTCCAGAGATGGGTTTGGGAGGTGGGCAGCAATAAATGGATGAAGGCTGCCTGCCTTCTTCTCAGGATTCATCATGTTGTCTCTCTCTGGCAAAACAGAAGAGTCCCCAGAAGACCTAGGTCCAGTCGTAGTGTTCTTCTGGGCTCCAGTTTCTGTTTAAGGGGAAGAGCATACCAGCCCCCACATGTCTTCTATGGACCAAAAAACATAGTGGGTAAATCACACTTGTCCTAAAGAACTACCACATCCCACCTTGTGCTCCTGCCTTGACACAAGATAACAATAAAGATAAGCCCTTAAATCCAAGAGTTCAACCTCCTTTTTATTCCTCAAATTTCCATTCCTCCAAATTTCCATTTCCCAGCTCAGAGAATCATGGAATTCATTACCACCAAGTCTGCCCTCACTTGGGTTAGGGGTTGGAATCTACACTGCTTGAGTAACCCAGGAGCCCCAGTCTGAAAAATTAACCCCCAAAAAGTGGGCCCAGTCTGGTAACAACATTAGGCAGAAACAAAGAGAAATCCTCTCTGGAGGGACACAACCATAAGCCAGGCCCCAAATTCCCACCAAATATATACTAAAAAGCTAAATTTAAAAAATACATGAGAGTATCTGCTTGAATGTGGTGGTATGTACATTGGATACATTCCATGCCCTTTTTCCTGTAGGAAAGTGTTCAGTCTAGTTGATACCCACAGCCACACCATGAACAAAGACACCAAATCCTGAGAAAGCCATAGTCTGGTACTCTTCAATATGGCTTTTGAATTAAAAAAATAGATGACTGTGGATTAAACTTGGCCAAAAGTTTTCATAAAGGACATAGAACTTTAATTGAGCTCTGAAGAATGAGAGATGATTTGGTTAGAGGCCAAAAAGAATAGTTATTGAGACTTAGAAAATCACGTCTAAGTGGAGAGACAGATGAGCATGGCATGTATAGGGGACAGTGAAAAGCCAGAGAAAATGAGGGTGATGAACTAGATACAGTTGGACTTGGGGACTAAGGCAAGGGTGAGGAGTTAATAGTGATTATATTTTTATGGTTGTATATCTGGCCACATTTGATCTGGGAATGTAAATGTTAAGGGGGAAAAATTAATACAAAGTAAAATACCAAAAAAAAGTTGACAGAGGGGTGGGTCCAAGTTGGCACTGTAGAAAGAGCCTGAGCCCACCTCCTCCTTTGTGCTCACCGAATCTACACCTACACATAAAGCATTTCATCCCAAGAAAAATGGAGGCCCGAGTGAACACCTTCTGCAGGATGAGGAATAAAAAGACCACATGTCAAACTGCAGGAATGATGGAGACACCCTAACTGAAGGAGCCCATCCCTAGTGTGGCCCTAAGTAAGGAGAGAGAGCGCTGAGCTACCTAAGTGAAGACTTGCTTGCCCTGGGGCACAAAAAAAAGACCACACTTGGAGGGTTTAAACATGACTGTCTAATAGCAAAGGAACTGCCAGAACTCTCTCCAGGACCAGAGGTGTTAGTGAACACCATTGTTTGCATTCTCCCTGGACACTGCCAGGGCAAACAGGAGCAGAGCAAGCAACGATGCTTATGTTCCCATGCACACCAACAGTGCATCCAGGCAAGAGCAGAGTCAGGGTGAATACAGCAGCTTCAGACATGCCAGAGGCAGCCTCCCAGCCCCTGCATACACCCAGATACATCCAGCCAAAATCCAGCAGTCCCTCCAAGGTGGTACTACCACAACACTCACATGGATTAACCCTGCCCCTGCCACTTCCATTCCCTGCCATCCTGTTTGCATGGCCCCAGTGCAGTACCAACCTGGGAGACCTCCAGACTGTACCCATCCACCCTCAGCCACCCTATTAATCCCAGATGGCACCCACCCTAGAGACTCCTGGACCTGCCAAACCAGTCTCCAGCCAATTAGCCAAAACTACCAGGCACATGCAATCTACCAAGGGGACATTCCTACACGCGACCATGCCTTCAAGACTGGGAGAGGTAGCTCTTTCACCTAACCTATAGAAACCAACACAGAAAGTCAAACAAAATGAGGAGACACCAGAATATGCTTGAAACAAAAGAATAGACAAAACTTCAGTAAAAGAACTAAATGAAACAGAGTTAAGCAATCTACCTGATAGAAGTTTAAAGTAATGATTGTAAAGATGCTCACCAGACTTGAGAGAAGAGTGTATAAACTCAGCAAGAAACTCTACAAAGAGATAGAAAAATATAAGAAAGAACCAATCAGGAATGAAGAATACAATAAATGAAATGAAAAATACACGAGAGAAAATTAACAGCAGATTAGGGGATGCAGAAGAACAGGTCAGTGATTTGGAAGACAGAGTAATAGAGATCACTCAAACTGAACAGCTGAAAGAAAAAAGAATAAATACAAATGAGGACAGGATAAGGGAGCTGCAGGACAACATCAAACGTCCTAATATTTGCTTTCTAGTAGTCCCAGGAGAAGGGAGAAGAAGGGATGGAAAATTTATTTAAAGAAATAATAGCTGAAAATTTCCTTAACCAGGGGAAAGAGCAAAGATAGACTCCTAAAAGCAGTGAGAGAAAAGAAATGAGTTTCCTACAAGGGAAACCTCAAAGGCTATCTGGTGGTTTTTCAGCAGAAACTCTAAAGGCCAGAGGGAGTGGCATGATATATTCAAAGTGCTGAAAGAAAAAGACCTCCACAAAGAATACTCTACCCAGGAAGGTTACCATTCAGAATTAAAGGGGAGGTAAAGAGCTTCTCAGATAAACACAGGTTAAAGGAGTTCACCACCACTAAACCACCCTTACAAGAAATGTTAAGGGGATATTTCCTTTAAAAGAAAAAGAAAATCTACAACTAGAAGTAAAAAATTATGAAAAGAAAAAAATTCACTGGTTAAAGCAAACAGATAGCAAAGGCAGTAGACCAGTCACTTAAAAGCTAGAATGAAGGTTAAAAAGTAGTAATAAGTCAACTCCTTCTAAAAATAGGTAAAGGTAATCACTCAATAAAAGGTGGTAAAGGAGACATATACATAAAATGTGGAAGAGGGGAAATTAAAAATAGAAATATCACACAATATCATACAACATCCACTTCTGGGAATTTACCTGAAGAAAACAAAAATCACTAATCTGAAAAGATATATGCACTCTTATGTTCTTTATTGCAGCATTATTTACAATAGCCAAAATATGGAAACAACCCAAATGTCCATTGATAGAAGAACAGATGAAAAAAAATGTGGTATATTTATAGAATGAAATATTACTCAGCCATAAAAAAATGAATGAAATCTTGCTGTTTGCAACAACATGGATGGACCTAGAACATGTTACACTAAGTGAAATAATGACAAATAGCATATGATTTCATTTATATGTGTAATCTAAAAAACAAAACAAACGAAATTGAAATACACTCATGAATACAGAGCAGACTAGTGGTTAGCAAGGTGGGGGAGGGGTGATGGGTGAAATAGGTGAAGGGAAATAAAAATTGGTGAGAATGTCTGATATCTTGATCTGGGTGATGGTTACATGACATACACACATGTCAAAATTCATTAAGCAGCACACTAAGATTTGTGCATTTTATTGCATGTACCTCCATATTTTTTAAGATGCTGGGAAAAAACCCTTGTAATAGAAAAAAATCTTTTGGCAGAGTACTTACTGTGACAGGCATGCCGTGTATGACAATGAAATTTTGCAAATCCCTATTATCATCTCCTTTTTACAGAGGAGAAAACCAAGACTCAGACGAGGTAACTGGCCCAGAGTTATATTTTCATTACATAGTGACATTCATCAAAATGAATACTATTGTCCAGGGTAAGAGAATAATCCAAAAATATAAAACACACGATTCCAGCAGTGAATTGGGCCAAACTGCAAATTAATGTGGTATAAAAGCAAAATCTAGGAAAGGGAGATATTATCTCTACTAGGCAATGGTGGCACCATGAGTTTTTTCATTCTCAATTGGTCAGAAGAATTCAGCTATCTCCTAGTAATCATCTATTTTTAAAAATCAACTATAGGGTTGGAGATTTATTTTGCTAGAGTATATATGGAGTTGCTGAAGCTAGAAAATCTTTTAGTTAGGAAAAAAAATGGACAAACAATCCCTGTGAGAATCAGTAGATGCAACAAATAGCAAGGTTGGACCCACATTTTACTAACAGTAGTACTGAAGACATACTATTCATAAGTATATTTAGAAAAATAAAGACAAAAGGAATTTAAAACATGAGAAAATAAGGCCATTCTTTTTCAAAACAAATTTATGAAAGAACTTTGAACCAAGCAGAACTCTAAAATCAAATATATTAGTATTAAAGAAAAAAACTTCAGCAGATGTGTTCAAATAACAGGATCAAACACTTAGTGACCCAACAGTTCTTGTTCACTTACTGTGTGCAAGTCACTGTTTTTAGCAGTAAGCCTGTAGTACTCATTAATTTCAAAACAGCCTAATGAGGTAGGCAGTACTATTAACCCGATCACACAGAAAAACAGAAGCAGATTCTGTATGTTTTCAGTCTTCTTATAAGAATTAGGTGAGATAAAAAATCCAACAGTTTAAAAATATTTTAAACTAAAATAAAAGTAGTTTAAATAAATATTTAATAATTAACTCCCTTCCCACATCAGAATTAATTCCAATAGATTATTTAAGGAGATTTGTAAAACCACCACCATAATGAAAATATACTCGGCTCCTTGTAAGGAGTCACACATCATTTGCACACATTTTCATCTGATCGTTGCCACAGGTTTGAAAACAAAGCATAGTATTGTTTAGAAAAAATATTCCAACTTGGAAAGAAGGCAAGAGAGTGACCTCTTGTCTGTCACTGTCACTGTTTAACAAGCTCATCTAAGAAATATTTAGTTACCTAGAATACCCCTATGTTTGACTTTGCTATTTACTATTTGATTAGAGCCCAGACACTATGAACTTAGTCGACTAGTGGTTTGCTGACTGGTAAAACAAAGATAACCTCAAGGTTCCGGTGCTATCAGCCTGTAGGACAATAACCAGTTTTGTACCTATTAGCAACATATTTCAGCATTCCATTTCAGCATTCCAAATAACATTATATAATGGAAATGTAAATTTCCGTTCCTCAAATTCTCCCCTGAACCAGACTTAACCACCTTCGTGACACCCTCATTAATTTCTGAGTTCAAGTCTCTGACATCTGTTCTTCCTATATTTGTACGAGAATCGCGTCTTTACATTTTTTTAAATTAAGGATGATTCTTTAAATAACTAAGGAGAAAAGAGTTTTAAAAATTGTAAGAAAATACATAAAACCAAAGGATCTATTATAAAAACCTAGTAACACTGAATAAGTGGGGACCAACAACTCAGTAATTCCATCCCTCGGGGACTATTCCCAAAGAAACATTTGCAAATGTGTCTCTCTAGGGGTATGTGTGTAAGAATGTTCATGGCAGTGTTGTTCATAATAATAAAAAAACTGGAAGCCATGAGATCAAAGTCCATCAATAGTGGATTGGAAAAATAACACGATTTCATACAGTGGAACATTTATGCCTCACTGAAAAATGAATCACTACATCCTCATACATTAACTTGGGTGACTGTCACATATAATGTTGAAAAAGAAAGTTTTACAGAGAATATATATGACTCCATTTAAATATGGAGGTAGGCAATGAACATAGTAGAGAAAATCAATGTAATAATTATCATAAAAATCAATGAAGCTGTGAGAGGAGAGGATTGAGATTGAGGAAGGACGTATGGAGGACTTCAGATACACTGGAATTACTATTTCTTAATGTGGGTGGTGGTTTCACAAGATCTTGCCAGATAACTATTCTTTAAATTGAATGTGTATATATTTCAGACTTTTTCTGTATGCGTATCTCATCATAATTTTTTAAATTAAAAGAATTAAGGAGGAAGATATTTTATACAAGAACCAAGCTAAATTAAGTGGCTTATTTATTCAATGACCAGTTGAAGGGGGCTCTTTTTAGACTCTGTGGCCTGAGGATATGCCCAGAAAAACCTCCATTTTCCTGCCAAGGAGGAGAAGCTCTTCCCAAGGCCCATACACAAAACTTTGGTGAGTATTCATTATAAAGTCACCAGGTTGAAGTAAACATAAGTCAAAGTTGCCCTGAGCAAAGCAGTAAAGACCCCACTTCAGAGCAGGCCCCAGAACCAGCCTCCCAGGAGCAGGAGGAGCGTTTGGGCTCAGCCCCTTAACAACAAACCACTCACGGGGAGCAAGAGGTCATGCAGCTTCAGCAAAAGGCGGCCACCCACATGCACACTGCTGTATCTCTGTGCAATGTCCAGGCAACCTGTCACTATAAGCTCGTCCCACTGTTCCAGCAGCTGGCACTGTGCTAGTAACAGGGGCCAAGGGAATGTGTGCTGTCTTGGAGAGGCCTGGAGTCTGCGCCTGCTGGGCCCTGGCTGCAGGGTCCTGCAACAAGCCTGCTCCCGTCAGGATACGTCCACACAACGCTGGGTGGGCAGGTGTGGAAAAGAAAGTAAGGAGGGTAGAGGAGGTGAGGAAACACATATTCCACTCAGGCAGCATTTCAGCCATTTGAATTTCTTTCATGTCAATTGGTATGAGACACAGTCAGGCCCAGTGACTCAAGAATCCGCCTTGCCCAAGAATCAGGGCACTGGGGATCAGACAGGGGCAAAGAGGAATTGTAATCCTGAATTATTACAAAATACTCTGGTTCTCCAGCTCGAATGCCACAGTGATGATGTCTGCCTTAAAAAAGCTGTTGGCAGATCAAATGAGAAAATGTAGGAAAAGGGTCTGGCAGACGAGGTGCTTGATAACAGGGGTGCTGTAATTTCTCTAGTCTCCTGTGTGCAACCGGCCAGAAGGTGTGCCCATGAGTCCTACCAACCCCACCCTCTGCAGGGCATGGCCCACCCTCGTTCTCAATACATTTTCCATCGAAACTGAGAATAAACTTACTGGCCCACAGCAAAGGCTCAGCCTCACGTTGGTACCTGAGCGGAGGCGCCTCCCTTGGGCGTAAGAACTGCAGCAGAAGGGGGTCCCGCGCTCAGCGCTGAGTAGGGCAGCACAGCGCTTGCCTCTGGTCCTTTCTGAGCATTATTAAATTCCGTTTTGAATTGTCTATCTTTACCAGTATTCCAAAAGGCCAGTGGAAGAGGCTGAGGGTGTGGCCTCCTTTCAAGTGCTATGATCTCGGGCGGACCCTAACCTTGGGGAGCATCTCAGGGTCCAGGACACAAGGGAGGGCAGGCTTTCTTCACCTGTCCCCATTATCACCTGGGAGGCAGCTGCTTTCTCTGCCCTTTCTGCCAGGGGACCCTATAATGTAACAAAGTCTGGTTTTAGGTTAGGTTTACTTCTAAAACTTTATTTTAAAGGTTGCAATGGACCTAGGGTCTGCTGCAGCTGGAACTAGTCCCCCATGCCCTCCCCATCCCGCCCTAGACACAAGACCAGCTACATAATTTGCAGGGCCCAGTGCAACATTAAAATATGAGGCCCCTTGTTGAAAGATTATTAGAATTTTAAGACAGTAATAACAGCATTAAACTAAGCCTGGGGCCCTTATGGCTCACAGGTCACCCACCCACAGAGCAGGCCCTGCCTAGACCACTTAGTGCTCTGTGTTCTTAAAAGCCAGAGAAACCTGCAGTTGAGGGCTTGTCACTCTGTCTGTGGGGAAGGAGGAGGCTAAGAGGTGTCAGCCATCTAGAGAGAACAGTGCTCCGGGCTGTGGGGCAGAGCCGAGGGTGCCCTGTGCACAGGGAGGCCAACAGGAAGCTTGGTTTTTTCCACTCACTGGAAAAATAGCTCAGAGCATCTCTCCTGTGACTAGCAGATCAATGATAACGTCATTATATATGGAGGCTCAATTTCGACCTTTTTTTCCGATTCTATTTTTGCAACTCATTTCTATGGCAGAGGACATGATTGGGATCTCTCTGGGCCTGAAATCCCCTGGGGAGATCCAGGAATGTAAGCAGTTCCCTGAATTGTCCCCAGGCCCATCCCCCTTCTGGAGGCAGTACGGGTACCTTTGGAACCAGCCCCTGAGCTGGCACAGTATCTCATAAGCTTGATGGGAGAATCCGGGGAAGTCCTGGATACCAAGCCCAGACGGCACACAATAAAATTTAGTCACTATGAGTGTGATTCATGCCAGGCTCCTCCCTTTTCATTTTTTACTTGATTGCTTTTGTTGCTCTGCCAAATGCTTATTTGTTTATTCAGTCTTTCTCCCCTTTGTGTTGATATTTATGTTGTTTCTATGACACTCTTACCAACAGGCGTTTTCATTCATGTAGTCTGTCAGCCAGGCAGTGAGTGAGCGATGGAACTGAGCCTCATTATCATGTGTCCTGTGTGGAGCATGAGTCACCATCAATGAGGAAGACACAGGTGGCCTCTGACAGTTTTACAGTCTGCTGTAGGGATCACCACACTATTTTTTATTAGGTACTACTTGTTCTTGCTAAAACAGAAGTAGTATTTTGGGGGAGAGAAATTTGATTGAAGATGTTTCACTACTTCTTAAAATCTTGATTTAAAGTTTTGTAATACAACTATTCATAGGCTTACTTTGGGGCTAATTTTACTACTAAACTTGCTTTTAAAGGTTGTCAGGGATGAAAAGAGATTCCTAGCAAAGATAGAATATGCACACAGAATATGCATCTTGCTGATTGTGCTAAGTCATGATTCTCATTCAACTATACCAAGACTTTTGTTGCAATCTAAAGAATACCCTTCCCTCCCTCATGTCAATCTTCTTATTTTTCAGCAAACTAATTGGAAGGGGTCTCATTTTTTACAAATGGGTTCAAATCCCACTGATGGGGTCCATTTTGAAATTTTAAAAACAGGCTTAAAAAGTTTACTTCCTAGGTTTTTTTTTTTCTAATGTACACAGATATGGGAGTTTTTATAGCTGAATATTGTTGGCCACAGAATCACATAACAGTAGCAATATTTCTAAGCATCTGTTTTCAAAACCAACTCCCATCCCCACCTGTTGTTTTTAAAAAGCAACTCTGTACACCTTCCTTTGAAAGTATTTTTCAAAAAGCAATTACTTCCTCTCCTTTTCCGTGAAGGGAGTTTTTTTTTTCTAAAATACCTGCTAGGTGACATATTACTGACAACCAGTCCTCATCATAGCAAAGGTCTTCTTCAAGCTTGATGACTCGTCCAAGCACGCTGCCAAAATACTTGCATGATGACTCCCCATCTCATTACAAAATGTTGTAAGGATTCTCTTAACCTTAAAATTCTTGTTTCTGTAACAATTACCACAAGGGTGATATCCCATCTCATTTTGTGAGCTCCTGGCTTTGCTGCAATAGCTCACCAATAAAGAATTTCTCTGAAGGTGCTATCTGTGTATTCTTACCCAGAAACCTTTTTATTCCAGTCAAAGCAGGAACTTCCTTGGGTTTTGCAAGCATTGTTTTGCTAAAGAAGTAGTTTTCTGTTGAGAATATATCTTTACTGGTATCTTTCTTTTTTTAATGGCATACACACACACGCAACTACATGTATATGTCATAACTGACACAGTTTATCTACATTTTATCCAGAGGCCCAGTGCTTCATAATTTGTTCTTCTAACACTTGGCAGTGTTTCGTCTGCACCCTCCAACAGTGTATGCAGACAAGTACCTATTCTTTTTGTGCTGTGTGGCTTCCCTCGTTTTATTTTAGTCATCATGGCATGTGGCTCTTTGCCTCTGTTTGTAAGGAAACTAAAAAAAAGAAAAACAAAACCTCTAAACATTTATCGTTAAGTTAAGTGAATTTTGGAAGGTGCTGAATTCACAATCCGTGATTTTAAATGTTGCTTTTGAAGAGTGTGGTGGCTTGTCAGCATGTGCAGAGGACTTTTTTTTACAGTGTCCTGCTAACCCACATGGCGTCGTATCACCAGCCTGTATTTGGAGGCACCACATGCAGTCCCTAAGCCCTTACAGAGGGTTTATTATCACTATAGAAAGGTGCATATATATCCATATTCAATGCAGGCTTCTTGACAATTTCAGTGTTTCATCCTCCATCAGGTCTGATTAGATCGCTGTTGTTGGTATTTCATGGTGTGGCTATGAGAAGCCCTTAGGGTCAGGGGGCTGTCAGTCATTGTGGTCAGCCATTGTTTTAACTCGCCTGACAGCTGGTTGTCAGACAGACTGCAATTCTGGTTCTATGCCTTGCTAACTCTATGACCCGGGAGGACACTTGTTCCAGCACGTTGAAGGGAAGGATTGAGCAAAGGATGCTTTCAACCCCTCAGTGCTGGGTACCTCGCCTGCCCCCACCACCCTCAGCAAACCACCCATACAATATGCAACACTTGAGTGAGGACATCAGGGTCCATCACAAATGAAATATTAGGAAGGCTAATATCTTCCTTATCTTTAGGTTAAAAATGCATATAAGTAGAAAACGTAATATTTTCTTCCCACATCTGAATGGATCATGCTACATACTTCAACTGAAATGTGTCCCCAGGAGCGATTTATCGAAGTACCACAGTCAGTCACTGCACTCCATCACTCCAGCACTCTTGCCACCCAATGTGCTTCCAAAGGCAGAGAGAATGGTCCTAAGTCAAAGCCAGTCTCTGGCTCCTGCTTAATGCAGCATGACCACAGGGTGTCCCTTGGAGGAAAGGTAGGTGTGCTATAACTTGGGTAATGGACACAAGCAGAACTACAGAGCTAGACAGAGAAACAGACACAAAATAAATGTAGAGAATGCCATCATAAAAGGGCACACGAGGACCTGCATGAGACCAAATAAAGAGAAAATTCTGGAAGACTTCCCAGTAGAGGTGTGGGACCTTTGAGCAAGCTTTGAAAGAAGGGTGGACTTTCACTGGGAGGAAGAAAGAACATGGGGCAGAGGTCACAGCATCGGCCATAACACAGAACTATGGGATACATG
>JAQQAC010020896.1:22479690-22504135 GCA_029783875.1 Phataginus tricuspis
AAAAGGAACTGTTGTACACTGCTGAGGGGAATGTAAACTGATAGAGTCACTGTGGACAACAGTATGGAGGGGCCTCAAAAATTAAAAATAGAAATACCATATGATCCAGCAGTCCCACTTCTGGGTGTATATCCAAAGGAAATGAAACTATTCTCTCAAAAAGGTATCTGTATTCCCACATTTAATGAAGCATTATTCACAATAGCCAAGGTATGGAAACAGCCTAAGTGTCCATTGATAGATGAGTGGATCAAGAAAATGAAATACACATTTACACACCCACACAGGAATATTATTCAGCCTTGAAAAGGAAGGAAATCCTGTCCTTTGCAACACCAGGGAGGAGACTGGAGGGCACTGTGCTAAGTGAAATAAGCCAGACAAGAAAGACCAATACTGTATGGTTTCCCTTACATGTAAATTAAAAAAAAATTTTTTTTGTATTAAAGGTCAGACTCATAGAAACAGAGTAGAAAAGTGATTGCCAGGGCCTGGGAGTGGGGAGGACAGGAAGAAGTTGATAAAAGGATAGACTCTCAGCTATAAGATGAGTAAGGTCTGAGGGTTTAATGTATAACATGATAACTATAGTGATAACACTGTATCATATAATTGAAATTTGCTAAGAGAGTAGAACTTAAATGTTCTCACACACAAAAAAAGTAAATACATGAGGTAATGGATATATTAACTGACTCAATGAGGGAAAACCTTTCACAATGTACATGTATAACAAATCATCTCATTGTACATTTTCAGTATTTCACAATTTTATCAATTGCATCTCAATAAATCTAAATAAAATGCTGTAGCTATAAACCAACCAACCAACCACTCCCACAAACAGCTTCTCATTTGGTTTTCTATAGACTGAGTGGTTTAGCTACAAACCACTCAAAATCTTAAAGGGAATGGAAAGAATTGCAAAATAAATCACCAGGTAGCTTAACATAAGATGTCCTTTGTTTCTTTCCTGGAACAATCACCAGAATTTTATTGACATAGACTAAACGTAGGCACTCTCTGTTTGTCAACTGAGGATATATTTCTAATCCATTTTATCCAGTAAACACATGAAAACAGCTTACTGAATCAGGGACTTGCCCAGTTTCAACCCTGGCAATGAATTTGAATCTACTTATATAATTTACATGTAATGGGTAGAGATGGATGAAGAGTGAACACCCCAAGGCAGTGTTTCTGCTGTTATCTCAGTTGAGGTCTGGAATGCACTGATGTCTTGAATGTAGCAGATTCCAGACAGAAAAACTAGTAAATGTTGCTGGGTCCAGCCCTGTGGCTTTGATCCTGTAGAGTCCCAGGCCTGGTCAGGCAGGGCAGAGTATGTACCCAGAGCGAAGGCAGTTTGGAGTCAATGAGGGAAAGGCTGGAAAAGCTGAATCAAGCAACATGACAAGAACAGTGAAGGGGTAAGCCAGAGACAGCCAAGGTGTCCAGAGGTCAGGAGATAGACAGGGCAAGAGTAAGGGAACCAGCAGGAGTCACTTTGGGATGGGAGCTTAAGCAAGGCACGCATGAGTAGTAAACACACGCATGAATAGAAAAACACTGAAGGGCCAGTCTTATTTTGCTTCCCAGGGAGACTGTCTTTTTGGAGGTTTTGTCAAGACTCTGTTCTTTCTTAACAAAATGATGGCATGTCAGGCAGGCTATAGTTGCTGGATAACATATAAGACACCCAGTTAAATTTGAATTTCTGAGAAGTAACAAATAATGTTATAGCATAAGTATGTCCCATGCAATATTTGGGACATACTTATACTTTTAAAAAATTATTCATTGCTTATCAGAAATTCAATTGTAACTGGGCATTCTGCTATCCTAAATCTGTCAACCTTTGAAGGGGCAGATAATAAAATTCCCTCACCCAAGAAAACGTCTGTGTGAGCCTCACACCCTGACAGAGAGCTCCCACTCAAGCAGTGAGATGTGGTATAAACACAGTGAAAATAGAAGAAAGCAAGAAAGAGAGGGTTTGAGGAGAGCAAGCAGGAGGATTAGGAGATTGGAGAGAGAATAGTGGGGGTGAGAAAAGAAAGAAAATAAAGTGAGATTAAAGATGTATAACAGTGGCAGAAAAATTTAGGTGATGCCAACCTTACAGGGCATTGAATTACTTGCAGAGGGAAGCAGTAAGCCCAGGCTTGAACTCTGAGCAGAGGAAGTGAACTGATCCCCAAAAAGAAGAGGGAGCCAGCAAAATGAGTAAGGTCAAGAGGGACAGCTTGAGATCAAGAAAAGGGTAGCTTGATGGCTGTGTAATCCTGGACAAGCTATGTAACCCTCCGGACCTCATTTTCTCAGCAATAAAAGGGAGATTTAAAAAGCAGGGTTTTATACCTTAACTTTTGCACATGTACCACTATAGATATGTTTTACTTTTTCCAGAATTTCATATAAATGGAATCATAGAGTACGTGCTCTTTGATGTCTAGCTTCTTTAATGTTTTGGTCATTTTTGCTGTGGTTCTTTTCATTGTGTTCTTTTTCACTGCCGAGTAGTATTCCATTGCATGGATATATCCATGTTCCTATTGTTGGATATTTTAATAGCTACCAGTTTGGGACTATTGTGAACAAAACTGCTTTCACCACTGTGTACAAGTCTTTTTGTATATGTGCGTTTCCTTTTTATTGGGTAATACCTAGGAAGGAGATTGCTGGATCATATGATAAGGGTACTTTTAACTTCAGGAGAAACTGCCAAGCTGTTTTCCAAAGTGACTGTGCCATTTTATATGTCCATCAGCAGCGTATGAGGGTTTCATTTTGTCCACATCCTCATCAACATGTTACTCTTCTTAATTTTAAGAGTCCCAGTTTTGAAGTCACACAGACTTCAAATTCTAGTTCTGCTTCTTGTAACTCCATCACCTGGGTTAAATCATCTGATCTTATTGAATCCAGTTTCCTCATTTTTAGAATGAGAATCATAATATTCATACAATGGAGTTTAATGTAGCAAGTGAAAACGAAAGCTATGTGCTCAATTTAATTGTTTAGCATACCTAATTAGGTCCACTTCACATTTATTTGGTTAGTTTCAATTCTGAAGACTAACCTTTCTGAAGTTCTAATTTAACAGCCTAGTAAGATGTCTTTGTATAAAAATTATCTGCAGTCAGATGCAGCCTGCTGCGTATGGGCTCACCACCACCACGGTGCCCAGGACCAGGGAGAGCCGTTAGTTCTGGGTGCCCATCTCTAGGTAGAGAGCGAAGGGGCTTACGCTCCAAATCAGGGTGCTTACACCCACTGAGAGCTTTCTCTCCAGCACTGGATAATGGGGAAATTAAGGAACTTGGAGTCGTTAGCCAATTTCTTAAACCTTCTGAGATGTAGTCTTTTCATATGGAAAATGGGGCGAATGACACTCCATTTGATTATTGTTGAGGATTAACATTTGACAAACTGAAAATGCCCCACAAATGATCATTTTACTTCCACTAAAGAGAGGAAATATATCTGTGCCTAGACAGAAACCTTCCTAAAACTAACCAAATGGCAAATACAAGCCCTTCTTTTCAACTTGCCCAGCAGTGCTGGAGGTGATGGGTTTCTGTGGCAATGAGCAATTAAGAAAGGTCACTGCAGGAGGGGTGAGCAGCCCTAGTCACTTGGCACGGAAGAGAGGGACTAGGCCATCAGAGGTCAAGCCGGGGAGAGGCAGGCAAGACATCGACCCCTGGGAATTCTGATTCAGTAGGGCTGAGGTGAGCCTCAAGAGTCTCCCTGTTACCAAGCTTCTCAGCGGATTCTGGTACACAGAGGTTTGGGGCCTACATACCAGTTCTCAGACTGTGGTCCTCTGACCATCAGCATCACATAAAACTTAATAGGAATGCCAATGCTTAGGCTCCATCGCAGACCCAGAAACACTAGGGGTGGGACATAGTAATCTGTGTTTTAAAAGCCCTCTGGTTAATTCTGATGCACATCGAAGTGGACCACTGACCCTTAAGGACATCCCAGTACAGAGGGGCCGAGGCCCAAGTGGGAGAACCGGGAGGGAACAGATTCCAGACGGAAAAGTCAGGGAGCGTTGCCAGGTCCAGCCCAATGGCCGTGGATGACAACTGACCCAAAAAGGCAACAGGGTCTGGCTGCCCCCAGTTCCACTCTGCCCCTCTGGTTCTTGATAGTCTGGGTGGAGAAGGTGGGCAGCTTATATCCTGGTGGTCAGAGGAAGGCTGGGGACCCTGGGCTTCATTGATCTTTTATTCTAAATTTCAGTGTAACTTGGCACATGGGTTGCAACGGGCTGCCAGCCCCACTGTGCAAGACACCAAACGCTAGTTTAAAATGTAAAGACACAGAAAAAGAGACTAGAAGGAAACACCCCAAATTAGAGATGAAAGGGTGGGCTAATCTTAAAATCACAAGGCTGTTTTGTCCAGGTTTCTGATCCTACCCACCCCTCCCTTCCAGAACACTCCAGAAGGAGGCGAAAGGCCAAGGCCTCCGTGTAGGAAGCAGAAAGTGTTGCAGGTGTGGCTGTTGACCCAGCTGAGGGAGGACCGGACTATTTCTCAAACTGTGTTCCAGATTTAATATGTGTGCCAAGGACAAAAAAAAGAAAAAAAAGGGTGAGGGGGGCCTGAAGGGGTGGTCAGAAAGTTTAGGAAACCCCCGCTCTCAGTAGCTCTCGCCTGGAAATTCACCTTGCATATCTGCATATTAAAGGTGCTGAGAACCCTGTCACAAAGGAACTTGTTCACTTCATTGAATCCAGTGCCTCCCATCTTTACTGAGCACAGACCCTGCCTTCTTGACGCATTCCGAAGCCTTGTATGGAACAGTGTTCTGCAGACTGTCAGCTGAAACAGAGCTCTACAAAAATTGTCTGTCAGGGACTTCCTTGCTCTCCACTTCAGTCCTCTGGCCTGCTCGCCTTTCTCCTGTGGATTCAGACCAACCTAAACACTTAAGCCTCCTTCTATCTTGGACAGGAAGTCTAAAAACAGCCTCTGCTTTATGCAACCCTAGTTAGTGTCAGGCTCCATTCTTGGTATTTTGGGCTCTTGCCTAAGCACTTTTTTTCGCCCAGACTCTGCTTGTGCCAGACATGTGTCCTTGACATTCTTCCTCCAGAATTCTGGGCCTGGGTTCTTAAATCCCAGACACTGGGCCTGACCTGCCTCCGTCCCCCTGCTCTTCCAGACCCGAGCCTGGACTGCAGGGTGGCCCCCCGCCTGCTGCTCCCCACATGTGCTATCACTGGGTGTGACTTTGGACCTGCTGGTTGCCAGGATCCATGCTTTTTCACCTAGAAGCATTTATTCCTGCCCCTCCCCTGCATGTTCCATGTCCTGTTCTCCCTTAGATGCCAACTTAGCTCTCAGAGCACTTTGTTGGTTAATTTTCAGATGTTTTTCTAAAGACTTCATTTTTTAGTAATAAAGAATGACAGTTGCTGTCATAAATCTGCCAGGGATTGGACAGAGTACCCCATCTGATGTTTCTGCTGGATGGCAACACCGTGTGCCCGAGGCGGGTAATCAGCACAGCATGGGCATGTGACCAGAAGAGCTCTGGAAATGGTGGCGATTTGCATTCTGGCCCCAGATCTATAACCCTGAGCAAATCCGTGACCCCTGAGCCTCAGTTTTCCCATCTACACAAGAATACACACTTGACCTGTCTACCTTAAAAAGAGGTATTAGGAGGATTAAGATGAAATAAAGTACTGTGGGCTCTTTGAAAGTATATGTTTCATAACAAGGTATCACATGTATTATCAATATTTTATGACTTAGCATCTTGCTGCCCACATCACAGGCTCAGGACTGAGGTGGGCAGAGGAGGTTGTCGCTTTTTATTTTTTTAACACAAATTAATGTCTTTTAAAGGTTGACTCTATGAAATTAACTTATAAAGTGACAGTGACATTGCTTCCCACTTCCCCCATTCTTGCCACTGAATTAAGAGTCTAAGTGAAGTGACCCACTCAGCCTGCCGCTTTGGCACAAAAGTACAGCCATAAACCCAATGGGGTTGGCAACAGGACCTAGGGAGAATGGGGCTCCCTCTCTGGTTGGGCAAGCCCTATGCCCAGGTAGGGTGAATGTACACTTCCCCACAGGGCAGGCCTTCCCTGCCAGGGCAAGAATGGTGGGCCTGCTGATGAGACCGAGTAGAAGAGGGAGGCAGGGCCCTCAGAGGGAGACACTTGCTTTGGTATCCCTTGGCACTGAGTCCTGGCCTTGCCACTTACCAGCTGTGAGACCTGACATAGAACTTAGTTCCTCTGGCCTTTCCACTTCTAAATGGAGCTACAGGTGCCTACTCTGCAGGCTGATGTGACAGCCCCATAATAATTACCAAAGGACCAGAGGAGTGGAGTGCAAGGCAGAGCGATAGAGGTTCCATGGTGCTGATGGCAGGGAAGCGGCAGTATAATGCTGTGGATGCAGAGGGGGTGGTAGTTGTGTATAGCTGGATTGGATTCCAGAGCATAACTGGGTCTGTCCAAAATCACAACAAGTAAGGTCCCAGCTAGAAAGAGAACCTTGAACTTCCAAAGGCCCAGGCCACAGTAAAGACCCCTTACAAAAATAGTCCTTGATCTCACATGCCCGTGGGATCCTCATGACCACCTTGCTGGAGCCTAGGAGGACGTTGGTCACAAGGGCTGCTCAGTGGAAGCTGCAGGGCACAAACCTCTCTGCTGCAGGAATGTTCTAGGGTGTTCTAGGGTGCCAGCAGAGAAGAAGCGGAAATGCTTGCTTTCTCTTTCTGTCCAGCCCTGCATCACTGGACCACAGAGCTCAGCAGGCGGCAAAGCTGGGAACTAAATTCTTGTTGAGTTCCACCCTACAATCTTCCACTTTCTGGTGAAGCAGCTTTCAGCCTTTCTCACAACCACTCAGTGAGGCCCATGTGGGATGCACTACTTCTGACCTTGGAGGGATGCCCAGGCAAAGCCGTAGATGATGACTGGCCGGCAGTCAGGAAAGGTGAAGAGCTCTGCAGGCCCAAGTGTGGCTCGAGGACCAGGAGCATCAGCATCACCTGGGCACTTGTTGGGGATGCAGAGTCTCAGGCCCACCCCAGGCCTACTGGATCAGAGTCAGCATTGAAACAAGATTCTCGGGGGATTAAAATACCTGCTTATTTGTGTAGGGGGTGAGGTGGGGGTGGAGGCAGCAGGGCTGAATTCCTTCTGGAGGCTTTAGGGGGAACATCCATTTCCTTGCCTTTTCCAGCTTACAGAGGCCACCTGCATTCCTTGGCTGTAGACCCCTTGCTCTGCCTTCAAAGAGAGCAGAACACTCCAAAAATTTTAAAGAGGCACTAATATAGTGAGATGTGTCTGGACTTCAGTCCTCCATCGTCCCTGGTGATGTTTTTCACAGGATTAAATTAAATGTTCATTCCTATTCACTCAGTAGGTATTTCCTGTGCACCTGCCTATGCACCTGCCAGGCACTGCATTCGACCCCAGAGACAAGGCAGCAAACAACACTGGCGCCGCCCAACTCCTGAAGAGCCTGTGGCGACGTCTTCGGAAGGAATGGAAGCCAGGGCCAAGGTCAGAGCCAGTCTTCTGAGGCAGAGGCTTCTCTGGCTGCCCCCAGAGAGGTGCCCAGAGTGCTGGGCATTTACTGTGACACTTGCCCCTGCAGATGCCTCACCTTGCTGTTGACAGCAGAGCACAAGGAGTGGTTATCACCCCAGGTGCTGGGATCAGTACCTGGCATACAGTCAGGACACACTGTATGTTCAGAGAACTGAATTACTCGATTGTACCTAACCACCTCTCCACCCACCCGCCCTCCTACCTCCCCTTGCCCTCTTGCCCTCCACTCTTCTCCTCCTTTCTCCTCTTCCAGAATGGTCCTACCCTGAAGAGGCCTCCTTTATCCTTTCCTGCCATTTTCTTTCCCCATGTCTTCCAAAAATCTCCATGTGCATTTTACCAGTCTGTGACACAAACAACTGGGGATCCAACAGTTTGTGAGTTTCTGTTTCACACCAGGATAATGTCACCTACCCCCGGCCCACAGCACTCAGGAACACCTATGGCTTTGTAATGTGAGTGTTCCTTTCAAACATTCTTCAGCTCAAATGCAGTTGGGGCAAGCCAATCATCCACCCACTGGAGCCAGGATGCTGGGACGCCTCCAGCCTTGCTGCTCTGAGAAAATTAAATGCAGCTGTAAGGCTCTGACATGCCAGGCGGCTCTGCAGCTGGATGACATTTTGAAGGGCCAGAGGATCTCCCGTCTTCTGCAAGTAGCAGCAAAAATAGCTCAGACTTCACTGGGAGAGGGGAGAACATGGATCAGGCAGGGCTGTTTGAATCAGTATAATCCAAATTCACATCCTGGCCATGAAACAGGAATTTTAGAAATTCATTCCTACAGAGGAGAATAAAGCACAGGGTTGTTCCACAGCAGCACAGAGCGGATGGCCTGAGTGCCTGAGCCCTCAGCCCACCCTGGTTCTCCCCAGCATGCAGCCAGAGCAGGATTCCTTGTCCATGGTCGATTCTGTGGTCGAGGCCCCAACCCCAGCCTTCCCTGTCATTGTGATGGCTCATATGTGACTCTATCCCCGGAGAACCGAACTTGATCTCGAGGATAGAGTATCTGGCATAGATTCTCTCTTACTAAAAGGAAAGGAAAGAAAATTGCCTCTGGCTCTCCAAGTAAGAGAAATATAGACAGACTCCCTCTCCCTGAGGCCCCGTTTACAACACAGCTGATATAAATGAGGTAATGCTGTTCACCCAAGGCACTTGGGTTTCCACAACACAGAGGGGCTCGAGTTCCCTATAATGGGCGCAGGCTGGGGGGGGGGAGGGACAACCACGCTGATCCAATTCTCAGTGATAACGTGCTCATAAAAGTGTAACATTTGTGAGGAGCACGTGACAGATCTCAGTGTAGACCAACAGACACTGAAGCTCAGCATGAAGAGCAATGCCTTTGAAACATCCAGCTTCACACAGTGAAACCAGGACTCAGAGCCTGCCTGGCCTGATTCCTAAGTGCTTTCAGCTGCAGCCTGCTGCGTGCAGGGAGCCAACGCAACTTCAGAAACTTCTCCCAGGGAGGGCAGGGGCAGGGCCATACACACAGCGGCAGGCAGGCTTGTAAATAAAGCTTGGAGAATCCACATCATCCTTGGAAACTGAACGTGAGAACTCCTCCCATGTCGCTGGCCAGCGGAGGGATTGGCGTTCAGGCACTGAAGGCCCCGACCCCTTTCATCGTCCAGAGCCGATCCTCACAGATGTGCAGCCTCTCACCCACCAGCCATGGTGCCAGAGTTGTCCTTCCAGCCACACATCTGCTGCAACAGACACGCACATGCCCCCCGGCCTCCTTTAAGCCAAGCAGTCACCACCCCAGTTCTCAGGCAGCTCCTGTCTCTAGGCCTGGATTCCCTATTTGGCTGGCCCCCAGTAAGAAACCCTGCCCTTGTCTCAACTCAGCTCCCAACCTGATGGCTCCAAACCTTGTTCTCCCCAAGGCCAGGAGGCTCCCCCTTCTGCGTCCCACGCTTGGACCCTGGCCAGCCCTCGCTGTTCGTCAAATCCAATTACTGATGTGGATATAGTCATCTTTTGGCCACACATTTCACCTGAGGGTTTCAGCCCTGGGCAAGTTCACTATGGATTCAGTGAGACCCAGGAATGACAACAGAACATTCTTGGGGTAAAATTGCTTTATTCTCCAGGTGGTAGGTTGAGCACTAGAATCACATCTGCATCCAGCAGTCTGCAGGTCTGTAATCCTCCATCTCCCGGGCAGAGATCTTTATATGGTGACTCAGTCAATAACACCTTATTGCCTATGGGTGAGGAAGCACCAGCCTAGCAGTAGGCCAAGTACATCATCGAGTGGTTTAGGGTCAGGTGAGGATCCTGGCCACAGGAACTTCCATTTTCCCCACACCCCCTACCTGAGAATCCAGTTCCACAAGTGAGTCACTCTCCACCCGCCCAGTGCCTACTTCTTCCCCACCTCCACTGCTAAGATCCTGGCACACATTCCAGCCCAGCCCATCTGAGCCATGACTGCTCACAGGTGCAGACCCACAGCTGTGACATGAGTTATTTAGCATCAATGTGTAAAACATGTAGAACAGAACTTCACTGCCCGACAGTAAACTGAGTTACAGGATTGAATCACAGCATTGAAACAAGTAAGGAGTTTTCACCCATAACTGTCTGTAAAGTGATTTATTGATTTTAACATGACTCATCTAACCGGCACACTCTGATCTCTGACCACATGTAATACAGATGTCACATTCATCTCACCATCACTGGAACTGCAAGACACCAGGAGGTGGAGATAAAGGGAAAGCCTAAAAACCCAGCAAGTCAGTGGTGCCTGTGGTATAACATCCAACCACGCCCGCTCTGCAGGAGGCGATGGCCCACATCTCCGGGGCAAGGAGCTGATAAAAGATGCGCAATTAGAAGTGTACAAGGTGCTGGCACACAGTGACATAGGGAGAAATTGAATTGCTCACTGACAGTGTCTGCCCATGCAAAGCAGCTATGGAGGCCATTACCAAGTAACAGGGCAGAAATCAGTAACGCTGACAGCTGGGCAGCCTAAAATCTCAGCTTGTACCCAAAAGCATTAGAGAAAGCTGGCCCAGAGCCCAGCATCTGCTCTGGCCTGCACATTAGGCACCAGTGCACCTACCCCAGCCTGCCCATCCCAGCCAGCTTCCCCACCCTCCTCCTCACCTGTTGTCCCTTGCTGGTCAGGGCTCCTCCTTCTAGAAGCAGTGCACGGTGGAAAGATGTCTTAGGGCCTCTTCAAAGCCCACATCTTACCAGACTCCCCACGCCTCTGGTTGCAGCCCAGAAAGGTGCCTTTCGAATTTCACCTCTGCCCTCCGAGAGCAGTGCTTCTCAGAATCACCTGAAGAGCTTGCTGAAACACAGATTGCTAGGGTCCTCCTAATTTAGTAGGACTAGAGAGAGTCTAAGAATTTGCTTGCTAACAATTTCCAGGTGATGCTGGTTTTCCTGGTCCTAGGAGCACCTTTGGAGAACCACTGGGCTCGTGAATGCCTGAGAGTGCTTTGAGTCAGTGGCAGGCACAGCCAGCAGTTCACCAGTCTATAAAACATGCCTGTCCTGAGCCCAGGTTGGGAGCAGCTAGGAAAACACGTGAACAGCCCAACTTTCTGATCCAATATAAGACATTGTCTGCCTGAGCAGAGACCTGGCTCTAATATTGTTCCTGAATTCCTGTTACGGGACAATCAGCAATTAAGTAAGACTTTCATGGCACTTTCATAACACACCATATGGGATGGGCCCCAAGACAAACTTCTTACTGAAACCCAGTCAGCTGCAGATGCCAGGTTCTGAGACTTTCATATATTTGCAAGGCTGGCAACTGACAGGGGCCCAACAGCCTGATGCGGGCAGCCCCACCTGGGGAAGGCATTCTCTGAAGGTCCTCCTTGGGCCTCCCAGGGTTGCTACTTCCACCTGAAGGACTTCATTCATTTATAAAGCAAAGGGAATATGGAGCTTCATGCACTGGCGGTAGTGTGATGCAGCAGTTTACTCTGGCCTCCCACATTCCAGGGAAGAGAAAACTGGGCTTGTAGTGAAGGAATACAGGCTCCAGGCCTGCTGATCACTAACTGAATATGTGACTCAAGCAGGGTCTCAACATCCCTGAATATGTCTGTCTTGCCAGTGTGTTTCAGCCTCGGGCAAGTTCACTATTGTTTCAGTGAGACCGAGGAATGACAATGGAACATTCCTGGGGTAAAAGGGTTTATTACACGGCTTGTTCTCCCAGCGATAGGTCGAGCACTAGAATTACATCTGCATCCAACAGTCTACAAATCTATAATCATCCTTCGTCTCTGCCTCTGCCCAGAGCACTGGGCAGAGCTCTTTAGCAACTCAGTCAATAATAGCTTATTGCCTACCGGGGTGGAAGCAGTAGCCTAGCAGCAGGCCAATTACATCATCAAGTGGTTTGGGGTCAGTTTAAGGATCCTGGCCATAGGAACTTCAATTTTCCCCACAATGTCACTTCTTCTGTTAAGAGAAAAGAATCTGTCCTAATTCACAGGGTTATTACAAATGGCATAATGATGCTGTGTGGAATTATTTATTTTCATTAGTATTACTGTTATTTTTCTAGGACAGGATTATTTACCCAAAAGTAGCTTCCTCACTGTTCTGAGATACTTTCCTGAAGCCCTTTTCCCCCTGACATTGTTTTCCAATGGTAGCTGTTTACTGAGCCCCTTCTCTTTGCCAAGTCCTGCACCAAATACCATAGCCCAAGAATGAAGTGGATAATATTTTCATCCTTAAAGAGCCCTCAGCCTAGTGTGAGGGATAGTGACTGTCAAATAATCCCATTACAGTAAATGTGTGATTCAAGGGTGTGCAGAGGGCACTCTGAAGCAGACGTGAGGCCTGTGGCAGAGAAGGCTAATTCCTACCCAATATTTAGTCTTCCTTCTTCTTAAGTAACAGAACACCCAGAAAAAAAGACTACATTTTTCAGCCTCCCAGGCAAGTAGATATAACATGTGACTAAGTTCTAGCTAATAAGATGTAATGCTGCTAGGAAATCTTTTAAAATAGCAATTGGCATGTACCCTCTCCCCTTACTCCTTTCTCCATCTTCTTGCCAGAAATACAGATGTGATGGCTGGAGCTCCAGCTGCATCTTAAACCATGAGGACAGGGATGTTAAGATGATAGGGTAGTGAACTGGAAGAGGTCTATATCCCTAACAGCTTTGTGTACCAGTCCTGAGCTGCCTGTCTCCAGAATTCATGCACATGAGAGAAGGTAAACGTCTATCTTATTTTTAAGCTGCTAGTATTTGACGTTTTCTGACATGTGCAACTGAGTTTAATCCCAACTAAAAATCAAGGCCAGATTATGAGTGGCCTGAGGATGTTGGACCTTATTATATAAGCAAATAAGGAGCTATAGACAGTTTATAAGCTGCAGAGTAACTTGATATGGAGAGGTAAATGCAGAAGGAATAGAAATGACCCAAGATGTAAAGAAAGCTTATTTCTGTTGATCAGAATGAAGAACTCTGATTTGGAGGGAAAGTGGATTGAGGAGCATGGCTGTAGACTTGGGCACTTTGAGGTGACTGCAGTGAGTCCACGTTAAAGAATCCAAAAGGGAGCTGGAAGTGTAGAAGCAAATCTTGAGAGGGAGGTAAGGACTAGAGCCATAGATTTGGAATCACTCATACAAAAGTAATCACTGACATGCTATAACATGGATGACATTATGCCAAGTGAGATAGGCTAGTCACAAAAGGACAAATACTGTATAATTCTACTTATATGAGGTACCTACAGTGGCCAAATTCACAGAGACAGAAAGTAGAAAGTGGTTGCCAGGGGCTGGGGGTGGGGGAGAATGGGGAGTTTGTATTTAATGGGGACAGAGTTTGTTTTGTAAGATGAAAAGAGTTCCGGAGAAGGTTGGGGCGATGGTTGCACAATGATATCAATGTACTGAATACGGCTGGACTGTACACTTTAAAAAGGTTAGGATGGTAAAAAATACATACATACATAAAGACATGAATGAGTAAATAAATACATAATCTAGTAAGTTTTAAACATCATCACTGAAAGCCTGAGAGTAGAAGAGGTTTCCTGGGAAAGAGGTAAAAGTGAGCCAGAGGGCTCACCTTTGAGAAACAGAAAAAAGATGGTCTAAAGAAAGACAGTTGGTCTGAGAGGTGGGAAGAGAGGAAGGAGATTTCCTGTCACAAAAGCCAGAGAGGGAGAAAATCTGTGACATGATTGTGAAACTTTTAGAAAATAACAGCGCCAGAGAAAGAGAGAGATTGTTCAACAAAGTCTGGCCCAATTGTTTTGATAACAAAGGAGTCTCTGAGTTAGCACTGAGTACAAGACTAAAACTGCAGGTGGTGGCCATCTAAATTGGATTTTTCAAAGCTGGTCAAAGAAAACGTCATGTACAGCAACACAGGGCTAGTGCGAAGAACACAGACACCCGTCCCACTGTGACCATTCCCAAAGTAAAAGGCTGCCTGCACGAGTAGAATGGAGAATGCATCAAATCAGAAGTCAGTGTCAGAACTACGATAAAAGCTCAGAAACCCGTGGTAAAAAGTGCTGGTAGCATACCAGGGGAAGTGGCAGGAAGAGCGAGATCAATGACCCCAGAGAAAAGAGAATTCTAGAAAAGAATCTTCACTATCTCAAACTGCTCACCCCACTGTGAGTCAGTTTGGGGAGGTGACCTTTAACACTTCATCTGTGGTCACTTTAAGAACTAACTGAGGCAAGTGGGGAAAAAAAAAAACCTTAGCTTATTGCCTGGGGACAGAATTCCTCTTAAGGAGGAAACTATTTTCCCATAGGAAAAAAACCTTTCTAAACCTTCAGGTGGCAGGTATGACTGGAGGCATAGGTTAGCAGGAGTCAAGCCAACAAAAGACAATTAAACAGAGCTGCATCCGTGTAGGGGTGAGAGAATGGAGGGGGAGGTCTAGGAGGTCTGCAGTCGCCATAGAACTTCCAAGAACAGAGGGTTGGCATGGTCCACTGTTTGCAACTCTGTATTGAAAACACGCTCCTCTGCCATCTCAAACTTTATTAGAGTAGGAGATTTGGGTAAACAGTAAGGAACAAAGGATGAATTCCATTTGGGCAGGACACCAGGGTAGCAATAAAGGAAGAGGCCCAAGGCCAGAGCAGAGAACAGGAACTCATTGGAGACAGGAAGTTGGAAGGAGAGGAGCCCAGGCGAATGAGATCAGGAAGACCCCAGGCAACATGTGCGGGAGGTGACGATAAAGGGGGCTTCAGGGACAGCTGCACTGGGGCTTGGGGTTGTTGTGATTGCCAATCAATCTCTTTAGCACTGTACCACCTGTGTCCTTATTCTGTCTCAGTCCTGTCTCTTTCAATACTACCTAACAAGTTGCAAGGATGAGGGGGTGGTTCACAGTGTCATGTAGAAACTGAGAAATCATAAAAAAAGAACTAAGGAAAGGTCATCAGACTTGCACAAGAGCAAGTCACCAGTGACACGGGACAAGGAATTTTCAGCAGGAGTGCGGCCAGGGTCACCCCATGTAATTGTGCCATTTGTGCACTGCACAAAGCTTGCCCATCTGCACTCTTGGGGACAAAAGGCAGATGGCAGGAAGGTTATGAATGAGTAGCTAGTGAAGAGATGAAGGCCATGTATCTGGAGCTCCTATATGGGCATATATATTATTTATTGATTGATGCATACAAAATGACTCCAAAATTTAGCAGCTTAAAACAACAAACCTTTATTATCTCACAGTTCTGTGAGCCGGGGATCCAGGCGCAGCTGAGCTGAGAGATGCCTGCTCAGGGTCTATCATAGTGCTGCAATAAAGCTGTCCGCTGGGCCTGCAGCCATTTCAAGACTCAGCTGGCGTGCGTGAAGGATACCCTCCTAAACTTAGTCATGGGGAAGCTGGCAAGCCTCAGTTCCTCATAGGCTCTTGGGCTGAGGGTCTCAATTCCTCGCCACACCACATGGGCCTTTCTGTAGAGCTGCTGGCAACATGGCAGTTTGCTTCCCCCAGTGTGAATGATCTGAGAGAGAGAGAAAGAAAGGTTGGGAAGGAAAGAGGAGGGGAGGAGAGCGGGAGAGAGAGGAGGAGAAAAGAGGAGAGGGAAACGTAGATCTCCAATTCAGAAGCCAATCTTTTTATAACCTGATCTTGGAAGGGTCCCATCCCTTTTGCTGTATTCTACTCTTAGAATAGGTCACTAAGTCCAGCCCTCATTCAAAGGGAGGGGATTACACAAGAGTATGAATAATGGGAGATGGGGATCATTGGAGGCCCTCTTAGATGCTGCCTCTCAAGATATAAAGGTTCAAGCACTCTTTCAGAGAGAAAGCAAATCTTTCTCTCACCCTGGGGGGTAAAATCACTAAGAGACAAAAAGAATTTGGGAAAAGTTCTAAGCTCACTTTAAGCAGGGACCAGAGTGTGTTCCAATTAGTGGCACAGTGGCTAAGTTGAGCAAGGTGCTGAAACAATCGCCTCAGCAGGCGCCTGGTCATCTGCTTCACAGGGCATTAGCTTTGGTGCCCAAGTGGGTTGTCTGCCTCTACCTCATGTGGGTATGAAAAAAGTTCATGAATGCCAACAAAGGTTTCTGAGCCAGAGTAACAGTCCATGCAAAAAATCTAAAGGGGCAGTCAACAAAGGCAAAGCGCCTCACAGGCCAGCCTTGTTTCTGCTTTCTGTGTGGGCTGGACTGTTAGGCAGAAGTGTGGAGGGAAGAAAATACTCACTCACCAGATCAGCCCCTAACAGGCACCACTTGTTTCTAGCACCTCCAGTATCTGGAGGTGTCCTGGCCCCTGGATGGCTGGGCTTGAGGCTGCCACCATCCCTACACATACAAACCCTATGTGGAGACTTGCCCCTGGCCTCACCTCGAGTCACACCCACCATGAGACCCTTTATGCTTTCTTTTAAACTTCCGGACCACAGAGAAGCGCAGGGACAAAAGAGGTATTCTCAATTTGGAACATACTATTAGACTATAGCCAACTCTTCTGGATTCTTTTAGAGGCTCCTGGAATTTCTGAATCACTCTGAATTGATTCAATTCATAAATATTTATCAAGGGCCTGTATGATGATGAGTCAGCTCTAGGCTCTAGGTTGCCTCAGATGAAGTGAGCCAGGAAGAGACAGAACTGGGAAGAGGGCCAAGTCGGTGGGCATGGTGGCAGGAAGCTGTCATGCCAGCGATTATAGCTGGGGATCAGCTCATCAGGAAAGGACAGAGTCCATGAGCCCAGACATTATAACCAAGTGCAGAGACCGACATGAGACCAGAGAGAAGATACATATAAGACAGAATCCGTGTGGAGGAGCTGAGGCTATTACTCAGCAGTTCCAAGTGAACAGGGAAAACATGGGTAGCCCCAGCAAGAGAGTAGAGGTCAGAAAGCCCAGCACCCATCCCTGCAAACAGGGGCCATCTCTGACTTGTTCAGCATCCTTTCCCCAGTATCTGGCACAGTGACACATTCAGGTGCTCAGGTCAACCAGGAGAACACAAGGAGGCAGTCATTTATGTGACATCCATAAATCAAGTTTGTGGTCCACAGTGGGCCTCAGGAAACTAGCAGAAAATAGTGTTCGGACCCAGAGGCTGGGAAAGAAAGCTCAGGATCCAGAACAGGTGGGTGGGGCCAGCTGAAAGCCCAACCAGATTATGAATACTGATTCCAGGGTATTCTCAGGATTAACTATAAAATTAATTAATTCTAGAATTAATCATTTTAAGTAGCCTTTCTGCTTCTGCTAGACTAATGACTGGAACCATGTCTGTCTTGCTTATTGGGTATCCCAGGGCCTAGCACAGGGCCCCGTGCTCAGTAAATTTGTGTTAAGGGAACAACTTCTCCCAGAGAAAAATGAGACTCTGCAGAGGGTGGAGCATAGGTCTAGGACCCAGAGAGCACAGATCAATACAGGAGAGATTTTTTTTTTTCCAGGTGATAGTGAATTGGGAGGAACTAACAGAGTCCAGACTTCAGATTGAGAGCAAGCAATAAGATGCCAATCTTCTATTCCACATTCCTTACCCTCACTTTCCTGGATCTCCTTCAAAATGCAGCAGAGGACTCAAATGACACTAGCCATTCACCTGTCCCAGGGCCTAATCTCCAGATTGTGAATATGTACAGGCAGAAACGAAGCTAACAAACTTCAACATGACACTGTGAAATATTTCCTCTACCCATAACCAGGTGGGCAGTTGAGCAACTCACTTAACCTGTCTCTACAGTAGCCTCAACTATTCCATCATCTGTACTGTTCCAGAAGCTTTATGTTTTGATGTTGTCTCCCTTATTTCCTTTAGCTTTTATTGACTTTGCTTTTGGTGTCAAATCCAAAAAAATCATTGCCAAGGACAATGTCAAGGCATTTATTCCCTATGATTTCTTCTAGAAGTGTTACAGTTTCATGTTTTACAATCAAGTTTTTAATCCGTTTTGGGTTAATTTTTGTATGTAGTGTAAGAGAGCAGTGGTCCAGTTTTACTGTTTTGCATGTGGCTGTCTAGTTTTACCAACACCATTTATTGAAGAGACTGTCCTCTCGCCATCGTATATTCTTGGCTCCTTTGTTGCAAATTAGTTGACTATATATGCATGGGTTTACTTCTGGGCTCTCTATTCTGTTCCACTGTTCTATGTTCCTGTTTTTATGCCAGTGTCACACTGTTTTGGTTACTATCACTCTGTAATATAGTTTGAAGTCAGGAAGCATGATGCCTCCAGCTTTGTTCTTGCTCAAGATTGTTTTGACTATTTGGGACTTCTGTGGTTTCATACAAATTTTTGGATGTTTTCTCTATTTCTGTGAAAAATGCCATTGGAATTTTGATAGAGAATGCATTGAATCTGTAGACTGTCTTGGAGGTATGAACATTTTAACAATATTAATCCTCCCAGTCCATGAGCACGGAATATCTAAAGGAAACCACCAACATAATGAAAAGGCAACCTAAGAATGGGAGAAAGTATTTGCACACCAAATATCTAATAAGTAGTTAGTATCTAAAACATATAAGGAACTTGTACAACTCAATAGCAAAAACCCAAATAACCCAATTAAAAATTGGGCCAAGGATCTAATTAGACATTTTCCAAAGAATATATACAAATGGTCAACAGGTACAGGAAAAGATGCTCAACATAACCAACCATCAGAGAAATGCTAACCAAAACCACAATGAGCTATCACCTTATACCTGTTAGGATGGCTATTATCAAAAACACAAGAGAAAAACAGTAGTGAGGTTGTAGAGAAAAGGGAACCCATAGACACCATTGGTGGGAATGTAAACTGGTACAGCCACTATGAGAATGGTATGGAGGTTCCTCAAGAAATTAAAAATAGAATTACCATATGATGCAGCAATCCCACTTCTGGGTATATATCTAAAAGAAATGAAACCATTATCTCAAAGCAATACTGTACTCCCATGTTCACTGCAGTATTATTCACAATAGCCAAGTAGAGAAACAATCTAAGTGTCCACTGACAGATGAATGAATCAGGAAAATGTGATCCATTCATATATATATTATACATAATAATAATAAATACATATATATATATATATATATATATATATATATATTATTCAGCCTTTGAAAAAGAAGGAAATCCTTTCATTTGCAGCAACATGGATCATGGATGAACCTAAGTGAAATATGCAGAGAAAGAAAAATCCTACAGGGCATCATTTACATGTATCATTAAATTATTTTAAATGTCAGACTCATGAAACAGAATAGAAAAGTGATTGCAAGGGTTTGGGGGTGGGGGAAATAAGGAGAGGTTGGTAAAAGGGTACAAACTTTCACTTACGAGATGAATATGGTCTGATGTCTAATGTGTAACAATGGTGACTGTAGTTGATAACACTGTATTGTACAATTGAAATTTGCTAAGAGAGTAGAACTTAAATGTTCTCACCAAAAATAAACAAAAAAAAGGTAAATATGTGAGGTGATGGATGTGTTAATTGACTCGGTAGGGGGAATCCTTCCACAATGTGTCTGCATAGCAAATCATCAGGGGGTAACTTCAAATATCTTATATTTTGTCAATTATACCTTAATAAAGCTAAAAAAAAAAACAGAACAAAACTATTTCCTCATCTGTAGAAGGAAGGCATTAGAATAGAAGAAAGATTCTGTGGTTCCCCTTCTTTTCTGATATCCTGTGATTCAGTTGTTCTGGTCTGTTTTGAAGAGGATACAGATGAGGATTGACCCGCCATGAAATACACAGTGGCTCATATGCTTCTAATGAGAACTGGAGCAGGCCTTGAAGAAATGCCATATACACACACCCTCTCTGTTCTGTCTCCATGGAGTCTGGCTCTCCTGGAACGCTGTGTCTGTGGAGGAAGGTGAAGCATATTTCCTGTAGGCAGTTACTTATGCTTCCCAGCCCTCTGGAGAGGAGGCAGCATGACAAAGCTGAAAGCTCCCTGGGCTCACAAATGAGAAGCCCTGCATGCTGGTCCCGAACCAGCGTGTGAGCTGGGCAGTCCACCCGTCCTCTTTGGATCTCCATTTGGTCAACTGGAATGCCTGCCCTGCCATCCTCACAAGACTATTGGAGAAAGGCTTCTCCAAAACAGTGCCGAACAGATGTATAATACTGTTAGGAGAACCCGGTCAAAATGGCTGGTAGGACATGAAAGAATGTGTGAGGCAAACAGTCCACAGTTTGGAGACACAAAGCATTTCTTAAATATTTGTGCATTCTAGAAAATTGAGATGAAAGCTGGACTTTGTGAGTCAGTCTGGTAAGAGGCAATGTGGCATAGCTGCTGAGCCAGTAAAACTGGAGGATAACAGTTCCAGCTTGGCCATTTACTAGCTGGGTGACTATGTGCATGTCACTTCGTCTCCCTGAGTCTCAGTTGTCTCATCTATAAAATGGGTATAATCTTCTTGCCCTGCCTACTTCCCAAAGTCGCCACTGGATCAAATAAGATCATTCTGAAAAACGTGGCCCACTGTAAAGTCCCACACACACTGGGCATCAGTGCTCCTGCAGGGCGCTTAGCAGGGGCTCCTAGTCATTAATAACCCTGCTGAGCCAGGGAGGCACATCCAGCCTATGGCACCAGCATAACAGCATCAGCATCGACAGGATAGTCAGACACCTGCATGAGGTGATCTGTGAGCAACTATAAGGCTTCATCTGCCCCCAAAACTTTCTCCTCCCCGGCATTAGAATCTCTCCCATTAAAATCACTCCCGTGGGGCACGTTCAGTTGAGAGATAACTCAGAGCACAAGGGTGTCTGGGCAAGGGGCAAGCAGGGGCTGGAAGCCAACCTTAGCTCCACGAAGCACGGGCTGTGCCTGCCGGAGGGAGGGGCGCTTTTCTCTAATTCACACAGAGGATCAACACAGCCCTCACCTGCAGGTTAGGAAACAAGTGACAAGGGTTTAAATGAAGAAATGTTCTCTGGAATGGGAGGGTCACCCTTCCTCTCTCTCCCATTAGTAAACAGAATTCTGGCGAAACAAAATGCCAACCAGTGAATTTCGTGTGTGTGTGTGTGTGTGTGTGTGTGTGTGTGTGTGTATGTGTAAACCTTAGTCCTTGAGGGTGTAGCAGAAGAGGGCACTATGATGGGACCCTCCCAGGAAGCCCAGTGTTGACCCTGGAAGCTGGGGGACATGGGTAAATCCTGGATAAGAGACAGGGCAGCATGATGTCCATCTGGGGTCTGGGGGGTAGAGGTAATGGAGGGTAGCTTGGCCAACATAAATTTGCCTGACCTCATATTCTTGCTGAAGGTCAGTCCTTCCAGCTTAGGCTATAGGGTAATAACTACAGGTAATAACTATAGTGTGATATTACATGAGGGGTTACCAGTTCCACCCTCTGACCTCCAAGATGAGCCCCCAGCCTTCCCCCAAAATGCTTGCTAGAGCACTTACTATTCCCACCTAATTTTGGCAACACAATCAGACCCTGAGTGCTGCTGGGTGACTTTTGTCAACAGAAATAAGCAGCCGCAGCCGCTCCAAGGTCACTGTGTCTATGTGCACTCAGGTGACTCCCCTGCCCCTCCTTTTTCTCCAGATGAGACATCTCATTGTCTGAGGCTTGTGAGTCTTCCAGGGAGTTCTGGGAACTGGACACGGGCAAGATAATAAACAAGAGACAGCCTAACGTGCCATCGTGGGAAGGAAGGAGGCTTTCCGTCAAGGAGGGCACCACAATAGCCCAGGGTGCAGCTTCCTATAAACCTTGGCACTGGAGCCTCCCAGCCAAGGGCATGGCCACCTCACAGCTGGAGAGGGAGGCTATAGCCTGGCTGTTCCTCTAGGCATCGAGATAAGCAGAAGGGCCACAGAAAAGGGCTTTCCTTCCAGTGGAATGAAGCCTTTAGCCTGGCCCTTCCTCAAGGAGTCCATCCCTTCACCTTTGGAGTCTACTTATCCATGGAAAGAAGCAAAAGAAAGAAGACATATATTGAGGAACGGTATACCCTCCCTGACCTCCAGTTTTAAGGAATGAGGAAGAGGGGGCTACTTATTATGAAAGGCCATTGGTCTGGATGAAGGCTTAGAAGTGGAACCTTCAAAGCATTTTCAAAGTTCTTTCAGTTTTAATGCAAAATTGATTTGAAGGCCAAAGATTTACCTCTTTTCAAGAATGGGTACTATGTTAACACAATTGTGCAGCTGGTCTCACAGCCCATTCACAATTCTGATACTATTATCTCTATTTTTGATATGTTTGAACATTCATGGGGCATTAGCAGAAAAACACTCAGCCATGCTCTTCCAGTCACTTCAGTGAGTGATTCTGACTTTTTAATTAGGGTTCCTCTTGAGGCTCTCATAAAAAATCACCATAATACAGGCCACCCCTAACATTCGTGGGGCCCAACACAAGAGGGTAAGAGGCCCATATACAAAGGTCTAATGTTTAAAAGTTATAGATCAAGCTAACAAAATGTGTTATCAACCCTATCATGACAAATACATATTCACAGTGACTTAGAAGGCCAGGTTCAAGTTTAGAGCTCTCACCCTCCTTGGAATTCTGCTACACAGAGAGCCTGTCCCCCAAATACTCAGCCCTGGGTCCATGGGCTTCTCTTCCTATCCTCCACTCAATTTGCCCTTGTCCCAGCCCACATGTCCAAGCTCCAACCATATACAGCACTACCAGCCTCCTGTTTGGCACCCTTTGAGCCTAGGGGCACACAACTGGTCATATTCTCTGTGATCTCTGCCTCTGGTAGGATGGACCTGGAAAAAAGGCTTGGGCAGGCTTGGGCCATTCAGGCAGGGAATTCTAGGACCCTAGAATGTCCTAGAAGAGGGTCATAGACTACAGGTAGTCACATGTCCTTGACCCTGCAGATTCCTTAGCACAGAGAGAGGCATGGCTAAAAGAGGGTTATGGTGGAGGTCCTCTAAAGTCCAGGGCCCAGGGCATCTAAGGGCATTATTGTGTTGTTAAATGTCCACACTACCCTAAGCAATCTACAGTTTCAATGTAATCTATATCAAAATTCTGATGGTGTTTTTCACAAAAATAGAAAAAAATGTCTAAAATTTGTATGAAACCACAAAAGCCTCCAAATAGCCAAAACAATCTTGAAGAAGAAGAACAAAGCTGGAGGTATCACACTTCCTGATTCCAAACTATATTAGGAAACAGTATGGTATTGGCATAAAAACAGCTATATAGATCAATGTAACAGAATAGTGAGCCCAGAAATAAACCCATGCATATATGGCCAATTAATTTTCAATAAAGGAGCCAAGAATAAGCAATGGGGAAAGGACTTCAATAAATGGTTTTGGGAAACTGGACAGCCACATGCAAAACAATTAAACTGGACCACTCTGTTATACCATACACAACAATTAACCCAAAATGGATTAAAGACTTAAATGTAAGACCTGAAGCCATAAAACTCCTAGAAGAAAACACAGGCAGTAAGCTCCTTGACACTGGTCTTGGCAATGATTTTTTGGATTTGACACCAAAAGCAAAATCAACAAATGGGACTGTATCAAACTGAAAAACTTCTTCACGGCAAAGGAAACCATCAACCAAATAAATGGCAAACTACTGAACGGAAGAAAATATTTATAAATCATACATCTGATAAAGGATTAATATCCAAAATATATGAAGAATCCATGCAACTCAATAGCAAAAAGACAAACAATCCGGGTGCAATATGGGTGGAAGATCTGGGTTTGAGCCAAGAATTTTTAAGTTCCTTTTCAAAACTAAAACCCTATTCTTTCATTCTAAATTCCAGTAACGTGTGGAATACCTACCATGGGCCAGGCACTGTAGTGAGTCCTTTTGCATACATGACCTTGTTTTATCCATGATTCCATCACTCCACACCCCCTTCCCAGCCAGACAAGCTTAGGGTGCTGTGCCCAGGCTGGATGTCCCAAGACATGCAGGGATGGACAATAAGGGATGTGCTAAGTTCATAGGCATTCAAGAGGGAGCACCCAAGATTCAAACAAACCCACAGTCCACCTGCAGCAGCAGTCCTCAGGGGCTGGGCAAAGACATGGACACCTTGTAACAGACCCAGGGAGAGTGGGTGCCTCAGCCTCCTCTAGGGGTGAGAGAGAGCTATTTAGAGCTATAGTTCAGACACTTTCAATAAACAACAACAATACATCTGTACAGCAAAGGACACCATCAGTAGAACAAAAAGACATCCTACAGTATGGGAAAATATATTCATAAATGATGTATCTGATAAGGGGTTGACATCCAAAATATATAAAGAACTCATACACCTTAACAAACAAAAAGCAAATAATTCAATTAAGAAATGGGCAGAGGACATGAATAGACACTTCTCTAAAGAAGAAATTCAGATGGC
>JAQQAC010020896.1:22507374-22550105 GCA_029783875.1 Phataginus tricuspis
GGGATCATGATCATCTTAACCGAGTTGTAAGGATTAAATATGTTTATATGTGGGACATGCTTAGAACAGCATCTGGTATTTAGTAATTATTCAATATGTGTGAATTATGATTTTCATCATCTGCATTTTAAGTGTGAAATGAATAAGGCTTCTAAAAAGTGTAAGAGGCAGGAACTCTCACTCTATTCTGCAACTAAGAAAACGAGGAGGAAGAAGAGGGCAGACAATTGCTAAGGCCACACAGCAAATGAATGTTGGAGCCAAATGGCAAACTCAGACCTGCTGGCTCTACAGCTCAGATTCTTTCCACTGTGTTCATTCATCTCTCTTGGCTTCTTGCATCCTTGATAATGATGTATGTGGGCAGCAGCCATGGGCTAGTAGGAAGAACACAGTCATCGAGTCAGAACACCCGGATCCCAGGGCCTACCTGCTAACTGGTGGGATATGTCACTTCCACTCTGTGAACCTCAGCTTCCCCACATAAAATGGATAACAACCAACTCTTAGGGGTGTTGTGAGGAGGGTAATGGCATCAGGGTGGCATTTTCTGTGCCTGTCAGACAATTGAGAAACATTAGATGCTTCCAAATCTTCTTCCCACCCTATGTGGATCTCTTGTTGCTTTGTCCTGGTTCCCTGTCTTTACTCCCTGACTTGGGAAGTCATTTCAACCTCAATTTCTGAAATACCTTTCTGCCCTTTGCTCACTCATTATGCTCATATTTTCTTTCTCTAGAAGTTTCCATCTACTTCCAAGTCTCCAATACCTGTTTGCAGTTAGAGTCTAAATCTGTGCCTGTATCTGGGCCTTTAACCTTAGAATTAAAATACTGTCTTATTCCAAGGGCCAACCTCAAGCAAAATTCTGGATTGGGTAGAGTTGGTCTTCGACTTGCCTGGCCCTCCAGGCAGTGCAGCCTTCCTCTCCTCCCAGCCCCTGGCACCTGATGTCCTTGGCTTTTCTCTCCCTCTAACCAAACTTCATTTCTGGACAGAATATGAAATTCATCTGCACTCAGGTAAAAGTAAAAAGTAACCATTAATACCTCCCAGAGGCATTTATATTTTAGTGAGGGTCAGAACCTTCTGCCCAAGCACAGAAATCTCCCCATAGAATCTCACTGTGGTGCATCTCCAAAGGGAAGAGGCTTGATCCCAAGCGCAGGGGCTTCTCAGTACCTTGCACTGGGGCCCACCTATGCATAAGCCAGGACCCGACACTGTCTCTGGAATGTTCCCTTGCTTTTTGGGTGGTGTCATAGTCACACTTGTCACATCTATGACATCTCTTATCTTTATATCTTAAAGAGCTCTGAGAATGTTAATTAATGTAAGACACAATCTAAAAAAGCAGATTTGCAGGTGGCAATCTCCAGCTACAACTGCAGTTCCTTTTAAACTTAAAAGCCTTCGTTAAGAAACAAACTCAGGATTTCTGAAGCCCATGTCAGCCATTGTTCTAGCAAAGAGGTAACAGGCCTGGAATGTTTTGGACAACAGTTTTAGTTAGCTGATTTCTAACAAGCATTTCATTGTTCCACTTGTGTTAGGCACATATAGCAATATATGGGTTCAAGTTCCAGCTCCCAGTCCCAGCTGCATGACCTTGGGAAAGTCCTGTGAGTCTTCTGTCCTTTTCCTGGGGATTGTTGTGGGTCTTAAATAAGATAATATCTTCACTGGCACTTAGAGGCCCTCCCTTAAATCAGTTCTCTTCTCCTTCCTCCCCCCCGTTGCCACATAGTGCTGCAGAGAAAGGACAGAGAGATACATCCAAAGCTCTCCAGTGCCCTGTGTTCTAAAAGGGGATACATTTGATTATTAAAAACCTCAGACATACATTCCTTTTGTTTAAAGACTTCAAATGTCCACTTTTACCCTTTCCTACCCTTGCTAGGAAAGAGAGGAAGAAGTAAAAGATGAACTGAAGAGGAAGTTGTAGAGAGCTGTGTGTGCTGGCCATGGTGTAAAACACACCAAAATAAACAGATGGCTTTGAACAAAGAGGGTATTTACAGTCTAGAAGTGGAATTATCAACCTGACCCAAGCTGCACTGTATAAGAAAGAAACCAGGCAAGTGTTTCCTCCTTCAGAAGCACCTAGACAATTTAACTGTCCGTTGGTGTGGCTCATATTCAGCTCAAGAGCACAATACCATAGGCATCTTACCCAGTTCTATGGCCTTCTTCACCTACTCTGGGTGCCCCTACCCTCCTATGTCAGGTAGGTGGGGCAGGTCAATAACTGCAATTTTCTAATACCTTTTTGGATTCAACATCAGAACCAGGAGAGCAAGAAGAGTGGGTTAAATCCAAAGAACGAATGTGAAACTATGTTCAGAAGGCAAAGCAGGATGTTAGGAGACCAGGCCAGAAAACACAATCACAGACTGTGGATGCATCCACAGTGGGGTGCTGGCTGGATGGGGCAGTCAGTGTCAGCTGATCCCAAAGTGCCAGGCTGGGCCGCCAGGCATAGAGCAGGAGCCAAGTGCCAACTCTGGAACGGGAAAGGAGCAGATGGAAGAGGAGCAGAGACCAGGAAATAGCCAAAGCTGAAAACAAGTGGTACAAGAACAGGTAAAGGTCAGAACTTGATGTCTGCAACCCCACTGCCAAACCCACGTTTGAGTGACAGGGAGAACAGAGTCTGAGACATAGGCTGAGGGCTGCCACAGTTCCAGCAGACTGCGAATGCCCAGCAAGCTGGGGTCTCGCCTGCCCCGCTCACTGCCTTGAGCTCAGAGTCTACAGCAGAGTTTGGCAGGCCCACAGTAAGAACTACAGACATGCCAGTCACACTTATGACCTTGTTGAAATTGGCAGAAGCGGGTGAATGACCAAGGTGAGGGAAACCTGCGTGGACTAAATCAAGGACACAACATTAGAAAGGGCACCTTTCTCAGTGAGCACATCTCCCTGCCTCGAAGTGTTAGTATTCAACACCCATAGTTGGACCACCTCACACCTCCCCTCTCTCCTTCCCACATCCTAACTTAGTTTCCTGGGTCGCCTTAATGAATTACAACCTACTTGGTGGCTTAAAATGGGAGATGCATTCTTTCACAGCTCTGGAGGCCAGAACTCCAAAGCCAGTATCTCTGGGCTTCCATCAGGGTGTGGGCAGGGTCAGAGGCCCCCCGGAGGCTCTAGGGGAGAACCATGGTGGAACATGCAAAGTCACAACTGGTTTCCTCAACCCCGCATGTCGCCTTATCTCCCAGTTGGACTTGGTCAACCTCTGTCTAGAAGACTCCTTTTCAAATTTTAAGACCAGTAGCAAGCATCTGACCCCTTTGAAGCTTTCTAGATCTGCCACACTCTGGCCAAGTGAAATAACATTGCTTCTGTATGTTCCCTCAGACCCATATAGATGCACGCATTATTAATAGAGCGCTTTTAATATGCCTGGCTTCCCCACTAGGCTGTGAACTCATCGACAACAGGGACTGTGTCCTAGTCATTGTGGCCCAGCTGGGCCCAGCCTAGGGAGGTCAGGCGAGGGCTGAGGCTCCAGTGCAGTCTGGCGGGCCTTGGCCTCTTCCTTCCCCTGGCTGGGTATCCAAGTGACTCACCCTTCTCCTGGAGGCCATCAACATGCCCCTGCCAGATGCCCCGCAGCTTCACTGATGCCACCCCGCCTACTGCCATGTGATCCCCACAGCCTCCCCCACATCCTGCTCTGCCCTGCTTTGTCCTGCCTCTACCCTGGTGACAGCTCTCCTCCCCTCCCCATCACACCCCTGTGCTGCCTCATCATTCCACGGAAAGGCCAGCTGGAATCCTCTCCCAAGCCCTGGTGCATAGCCCGGTGCAGGCAGAAGAGTGGCTCCCCAAAGATACTAGGTCCTAATCCCTACACCCTTAATGTGACCTTATAAGGAAAAGGGGACCTTGTAGATATGATTAAATTGAGGATCTAGAGATGAGAGATTATCCTGGATTATCCAGGTAAGCCCTAAATGCTTCTGCAAGTGTTTTTCTAAGAGAGAAGCAGGGGGAGATTTCACACACATGTGTGCTTTTGCACACACACACATGCACACACACGCAAAGGACAGGCCATGTGAAGCCAGAGGCAGAGACTGGAGTGACTCAGCCACAAACCAAGGAATGTCGGCAGCCCCCAGAAGCTGAAAGAGGAAAGGAAGGATTCTTCCCTGGAGCCTCTGGGGGGCCTCTGACCCTGCCCACACCCTGATGGAAGCCCAGAGATACTGGCTTTGGGGTTCTGGCCTCCAGAGCTGTGAAACAACACATTTCTGTTTTTTTAAGCCACTAAGTTTGTGGTAAATTATTGCAGCAGGCACAGGAAAGTAATATAGGCCCCAAAGGGGTTGACATGGCTCCCCTAGTTTTTTCAAATGCTCCTACCCCACCCCAGCCTAACACTTCTCCGTTTTCTTATGGTTCCTTTCTCTGAGGACCTGGAACGATAACCACTCTTTATTGAGCACCTATTATATGCAAAGCTTTAAGCCATGGCCTCACATGCTCTACCTCACTAATCCATGCAATAACCCTAGAGAAGGATGTTTAACGTCCAGAGAAGTCAGGTAACTTCCCCAGGGTCACACAGCTAGAAAATGCTGGAGCTGAGATCTAACCTTTGGAATCAAGCCTTTGGCCGTAGCCTTGGTGTCTCACTGCCCCAGTGGGGGACTTCTCCACTTGACTGGCTACCAGTTCTCCAGAAGCCTTCTGGAACCCCTTACAGACAGCAAATGTTTATTGCATGCCAGGCATTGTGCTCAGCAATTTACATATATTATTTTATTTTTATTGTCAAAGCCACTCCATGAGATAGGAGCCATTAGTGTCCCTTTTTATAGGCTAGGAAATTACTACTAGTGGTAGAACCAGCACCGGGCCCTGGGTCTTCTGGAGGCCCCAGACCAGTGTCATTTCCTCTGATCCACTCTGCCTCCCATTTGCACACACACACTGGGCCGAGATTTGACATGGACTCGGTTCAAGCTTCTGAAAAGCTCTGTGTTATCCAAAGTTGGGAGGACTTCCATCAAGTATATGTGCAGAGCTTGCTTTTTAGTTTCCAGAGAGTTCAAAACACCCACCATGCTGCAAAAATATTCCACTGCCCAGACATTCACAAACACCCTGCCCACAGTTTTCAGAAGTCTCTCTACCCAATCATGGCTGCACCCTCCTCATCCCCCTCATTAGAAAAGTTGAGAGCTACACTGTAAAATTAATATACTGGAAAAAATCTGCAAAATATAAGTTATTATAACACTATTATTAATGATGGTCATTATTAATGATGGTAATATTAAAGGTTGGAAAAAAAACAAATGTTAAGGATTTCATCAAAATACGAAGCCCAAGTAAAGTCTTTAAAAAAAAGTGTATTGACAGAGGCGGGTGAAGGGAAGAAAGCCAGGGAAGAAACAGAATGAGAGGAAGATCAAGATTGTCTATATTTAAAAACCTTGAATACTTACACTGATTTATTTAGAATCAGTGATAATTGGCATGCTTTCATACGAGATGTGGAAAAACTTAATTGAAGTAGCGAGCCATCCAGCATGGCCATCGGACACCACACTGCCTTGGGAAGTGAATTAGGATTTCTTGGATTATCTTGGCTCCTTTTGTGTTTGGAAAGAAAGATGAGTCCAGCCAAAGGGAGAAAGAACTGTCTGTGATTGTCAACAGAAGTAGGATAACGAAAAGAGAACAGGACAAGGGACGGCAAACCTGGCTCTCGGTCCTAGCTCTTCCACCCATTGGCCAGAAGGCACTTCCCTTCTCTGGACTTCACTTTTTCCCATCTGCAGATGATTTCTGTGGTGCTTTCAAATTCCACAGGGATATTTTTAACTGATATAGAATCACAACCATGTGTGTTTTGTTTTGTTTTGTTTTGTTTTTGTTTTTCTTCTCACAGTTGCATAATCAACTAAGAGAACAAGGCCAGGTTGCTGCTGAGCACACACATTTCTCCAGAGGGCAAAATCGCATAGACACATGGTTAAAAACCTTCTGACAAGAGCTGTGTCTCACACCCAAGTCCCAAGCTCAATGGATCTGCCCTCACGATGCCCTCTGGAGCAGCCTTGCTAGGGAGGAGGTCCGTGGAGACCTCTTGTCTGAATCTCTTTCATTGCTACACTCCCGGAAAGTCAGCCCTGTCGTTAAGCCTGCGAAGTAAACATCATCCTCAGCAAAAGCTGGAGTCACCTGAAGTTAACCACCCTTTTTGAAAGGGAGAGCTTTGCCATTCATCACTCCACCAGTATCCGCTTTAAAACATGACAAGGAACATGGGGCTCCCCTAAGAAATCACCCTAGCCTTTCATCCAAAATCATCAAAGGTTGTGGGCAGGGTTTAAAATTGCATTTCGTGGCTGGGGCAGACCACAGTTTGGGGAAAGAAAAGACACAGGGGCAGAGTGGCAGGGTTCTGAGGGTGGAGGGCAGTAAGTAAAGGGCCTCCCTGCTGTGACTGCCACAGGGCTGTGGGTGATATTAACACATTCAGAAAATATTACCCAGAAGTCCAGAACCAAGACTTATAAATAAGTATTTCTTGCCTTAAGCATGTATCATAGGTATATGGAGTTTTTACCATGTCATTTTGTTCTTGTTAATTAAGATGCCGCTTCATTATTATGTTAAGGTTGAATCTTGTGTGTCTGTCTTGAATATCCACATAGCTGGCAAATTCTTAAAAGACAGAGGAAGTTTCAAGCGCAACAAGTTGTCCAGTGCAGAACTGAGCCAAGACAGGCAGGCTTCCTTTGCCAGAGAGTCAACAGCAGCCCTTCCATGTGCCTGAAGGCCCCTGTCCCACCAGTCCATCCCCATTTCTGTGACCCGCAAGGCAGTACTTCCTCCCCCAGTTCTGGGAAGACTAAGAAGACCATTAAGGAAAGTTATTAGGTTCCTACATAGCCTAGACTAGTCTATATCCCATCTTGGACTTTCTGAATAGCGATAACAATAACAATAGCTAACTTTTGAGTGCTTACTACGTGCAGGCATTGCTAAGGGTTTTATCTTGCAACGTAATCCTCATGACAAACCTGTGAGATAGCTGCTTTTACCATCCCCGCTTTATAGATGAAAAACTGAGATCCAAAGTACATGGCTAAGAAATGGTAGACCTGGGGTACAATCAAGGCTAGCTGCTTGAACACACAGGTATTTTAAGGTCTAGGATATAGTTTGTGAATTCCTTGAGAGCAGAGATTCTTTTCTTTTTCATTTATTTATTTATTTAGGTATTGTTAATATACAATCACTTGAACAACATTATGGTTACTAGACCCCCTATTATCAAGTCCCCCCCACCTACCCCACTACAGTCACTGTCCATCAGCATAGTGAGATGCTATAGAATCATTACTTGCCTTCTCTATAAATACTGCCTTTCCCGTGTCTCCCGCCACTGCATTACGCGTGATAATCATTATGCCCCTTTTTCCCCCTTATCCCTCCCTTCTGACCCATCCTCCCCAGTTCCTTTCCCTTTGGTAACTGTTAGTCCATTCTTGGGTTCTGTGAGTCTGCTGCTGTTTTGTTCCTTCAGTTTTTCCTTTTTTCTTATACTCCACAGATGAGTGAAGTCATTTGATACTTGTCCTTTTCTGCCTGGCTTATTTCACTGAGCATAATACCCTCTAGCTCCATCCAGTTGTTGCAAATGGTATGATTTGGTTTCTTCTTATGGCTGAATAATATTCCATTTTGTATATGTACCACATCTTCTTCAGCTATTCATCTACTGATGGACACTTAGGTTGCTTCCATTTCTTGGCTATATTGGTCTGTAAATAGTGCTGCGATAAATATAGGCGTGCATGTGTCTTTTTCAAACTGCGCTGCTGCATTCTTAGGGTAAATTCCTAGGAGTGGAATTCCTGGGTCAAATGGTATTTCTATTTTGAGTTTTTTGAGGAAACTCCATACTGCTTTCCACAATGATTGAACTAGTTTGCATTCCCACCAGCAGTGTAGGAGGGTTCCCCTTTCTCCACATCCTCGCCAACATTTGTTGTTGTTTGTCTTTTGGATGTTGGCCATCCTAACTGGTGTGAGGTGATATCTCATTGTGTTATAATTTGCATTTCTCTGATGATAAGTGATGCAGAGCATCTTTTCATATGCCTGTTGGCCATCTGAATTTCTTCTTTGGAGAAGTGTCTGTTCAGCTCCTCTACCCATTTTTTAATTGGCTTATTTGCTTTTTGTTTGTTGAGGTGTGTGAGCTCTTTATATAATTTGGATGTCAACCCCCTATCGGATATGTCATTTATGAATATATTCTCCTGTAGTGTAGGATGTCTTTTTGTTCTACTGATGGTGTCCTTTGCTGTACAGAAGTTTTTAGTTTGATATAGTCCCACTTGTTCATTTTTGCTTTTGTTTCCCTTGCCTGGGGAGATATGTTCATGAAGAAGTTGCTCATGTTTATGTCCAAGAGATTTTTGCCTATATTTTTTTCTAAGAGTTTTATCATTTCATGACTTACATTTAGGTCTTTCATCCATTTTGAGTTTACCTTTGTGAATGGGGTTAGATAATAAACCAGCTTCATTCTCTTACATGTAGTTGTCCAGTTTTGCCAACACCAGCTGTTGAAGAGGCTGTCATTTCCCCATTGTATATCCATGGCTCCTTTATCATATACTAATTAACCATATATGCTTGGGTTTATATCTGGGCTCTCTATTCTATTCCACTGGTCTGTGTGTCTGTTCTTGTGCCAGTACCAAATTGATTGTCTTGATTACTGTGGCTTGGTAGTAGAGCTTGAAGTCAGGGAGTGTAATTCCTCCTGCTTTATTCTTACTTCTCAGGATAGCTTTAGCTATTCAGGGTCTTTTGTGGTTCCATATGAATTTTAGAACTATTTGCTCTAGTTCATTGAAGAATGCTGTTGGGATTTTGATAGGGATTTCATTGAATATGTAGATTGCTTTAGGCAGGATGGTCATTTGACAATATTAATTCTTCCTCACCAAGAGCATGGGATGAATTTCCACTTATTAGTGTCCTCTTTAATTTCTCTTAAGAGTGTCTTGTAGTTTTCAGGGTATAGGTCTTTCAGTTCTTTGGTTAGGTTTATACCTAGATATTTTATTCTTTTTGATGCATTTGTGAATGGAATTGTTTTCCTGATTTCTCTTTCTGCTAGTTTGCCGTTAGTGTATAGGAATGCAACAGATTTCTGTGTATTCATTTTGTATCCCACAACTTTGCTGAATTCTGATATTAGATCTAGTAGTTTTGGAGTGGAGTTTTTAGGGTTTTTTATGTACACTATCATGTCATCTGCAAACAGGGAAAGTTTGATTTCTTCCTTACCAATCTGGATGCCTTTTATTTCTTTGTGTTGTCTCGTTGCCATGGCTAGGACCTCCAGAACTACGTTGAATAAAAGTGGGGCGAGTGGGCATCCTTGTCTTGTTCCTGATCTTAAAGGAAAAGCTTTCAGCTTCTCGCTGTTAAGTATAATGTTGGCTGTGGGTTTGTCATATATGGCCTTTATGATGTTGAGGTACTTGCCCTCTCTACCCATTTTGTTGAGAGTTTTTATCATGAATGGATGTTGAATTTTGTCGAATGCTTTTTCAGCGTCTATGGAGATGATCATGTGGTTTCTGTTCTTCTTTTTGTTGGTGTAGTGGATGATGTTGATGGATTTTCAAATGTTGTACCATCCTTGCATCCCTGGGATGAATCCCACTTGATCATGATGGATGATCTTTTTGATGTATTTTTGAATTCGGTTTGCTAATATTTTGTTGAGTATTTTTGCATCTATGTTCATCAGGGATATTGGTCTGTAATTTTCTTTTTTTTGTGGTGTCTTGGCCTGGTTTTGGGATTAGAGTGATGTTGGCCTCGTAGAATGAGTTTGGGAGTATTCCTTCCTCTTCTACTTTTTGGAAAACTTTAATGAGGATGGGTATTATGTCTTCACTAAATGTTTGATAAAATTCAGCAATGAAACCATCTGGCAAGGGGTTTTGTTCTTAGGTAGTTTTTTGATTACCAATTCAATTTCATTGCTGGTAATTGGTCTATTCAGATTTTCTGTTTCTTCCTGGGTCAGCCTTGAAAGGTTGTATTTTTCTAGAAAGTTGTCCATTTCTTCTAGGTTATCCAGTTTGTTACCATATAATTTTTCATAGTATTCTCTCCTAATTCATTGTATTTCTATGGTGCCCGTAGTGATTTTTCCTTTCTCATTTCTGATTCTGTTTATGTGTGTAGACTCTTTTTTCTTGATAAGTCTGGCTATGGGTTTATCTATTTAGTTTCTCAAAGAACCAGCTCCTGCTTTCATTGATTCTTTCTATTGTTTGAGTCTTCTCAATTTTATTTATTTCTGCTTTAATCTTTAATATGTCCCTCCTTCTACTGACTTTGGGCCTCATTTGTTCTGCCTTTTCTAGTTTCATTAATTGTGAGTTTAGACTGTTCATTTGGGATTGTTCTTCTTTCCTGAGGTAGGCGTGTATTGCAATATATTTCCCTCTTAGTACGGCTTTCGCGGCCTCCCAGAGATTTTGCAGTGTTGAATTGTTGTCATTTGTCTCCATATATTGCTTGATCTCTGTTTTTATTTGGTCATTAATCCACTGATTATTTAAGACTATGTTATTAAGCCTCCATGTGTTTGTGGGATTTTTTGTTTTCTTTGTGTAATTTATTTCTAGTTTCATACCTTTGTGATCTGAGAAGCTTGTTGGTACAATTTCTATCTTTTTAAATTTACTGAGGTTCTTTTTGTGGCCTAGTTTATGATCAATTCTTGAAAATGTTCCATGTGCACTTGAGAAGAATGTGTATCCTGTTGCTTTTGGATGGAGTGTTCTGTAGATGTCCGTTAGGTCCATGTGTTCTAATATGTTGTTCAGTGCCTCTGTCTCTTTACTTATTTTCTGTCTGGTTCATCTGTCCTTTGGAGTGAGTGGTGTGTTGAAGTCTCCTAAAATGAATGCATTGCATTCTATTTGCCCCTTTAATTATGTTAGTATTTGTTTCACATATGTAGGTGATCCTGTGTTGGGTGCATAGATATTTATAATAGTTATATCCTCTTGTTGGACTGACCCTTTTATTATTATGTAATGTCCTTCTTTGTCTCTTGTGACTTTCTTTGTTTTGAAGTCTATTTTGTCTGATATAAGTACTGCAACTCCTGCTTTTTTCTCACTATTAGTTGCATGAAATATCTTTTTCCATCCTTTTACTTTCAGTCTGTGTATGTCTTTGGGTTTGAAGTGAGTCTCTTGTTGGCAGCATATAGATGGGTCTTGTTTTTTTATCCATTCAGTAACTCTATGTCTTTCGATTGGTGCATTCAGACCATTTACATTTAGGGTCATTATTGATAGGTATGTACTTATTGGCATTTAGACATGTGGTTACCAAAGGTTCAAGGGTAATTCCATTACTATCTAACAGTCTAATTTAACTTACTTCGTATACTATTACAAACACAACCTAAAGCTTCTTTTTTTTTTCCTCCTTTTTCTTCCTCCTCCATTCTTGTATGTTATGAATCATATTCTATACTCTTTGTCTAGCCCTTGGGTGACATCTATTTAGCCTTAGGAATACTTCCATCTATAGCAGTCCCTCCAAAATGCACTGTAGAGGTGGTCTGTGGGAGGTAAACTTTCTCAGCTTTTGCTTATCTGAAAATTGTTTAACCCTCCTTCAAATTTAAATGATAACCTTGCCAGGTAGAGTATTCTTGGTTCAAGGCCCTTCTGCTTCATTGCATTAAATACATCATGCCACTCCCTTCTGGCCTGTAAGGTTTCTGTTGAGAAGTCTGATGATAGCCTGATGGGTTTCCCTTTGTATGTGATCTTTTTTCTCTCTCTAGATGCTTTTAAAAGTCTGTCTTTATCCCTGACCTTTGCCATTTTAGTTATTATGTCTTGATGTTGTCTTCCTTGGGTCCCTTGTGTTGGGAGGTCTGTGCACCTCCATGGCTTGAGAGATTATCTCCTTCCCCAGACTGGGGAAGTTTTCAGCAATTACCTCCTCAATAACACTTTCTATCCCTTTTTCTCTCTCTTCTTCTTCTGGTATCCCTATAATGCGAATATTGTTCTATTTGGATTGGTTACACTGTTGTCTCAATATTATTTTTTTTTTCCAAGAGATTCTTTCTTCTCTCTTTCAGATATGGAATTTCTTAATGATTGAATCTCTGGCTTAAATTCATTCCTGTGTTCTTGAATATTTTTCTGTACCTCCATAAGCATGTTTATAATTTCTATTTTGAACTCTCTTTCAAGAAGATTGGTGAGTTCAGTTCATTTGGCCCTTTTTCTGGGGTTTGTGAGATTTTGGTCTGAGCCATGTTCTTTTGACATTTCATATTTCTGTGTGGTGCCCACTAGTGTGCAAAAACTCCAGTCTCTGGAGCTGCTCAACCCCTAGAGTGTGGTTGGGGGTCATAGGGGGGCTGGTGCCTGGGGGGAGGAAGGATCTGTTTCCTGATTCCCGTCTGTGGTGCCTGTCTCCAGTGTCAGAGCCAATGGGCCAAGGACACACGTGTAAGCCTCTGTGCTTTGCATCTCTAGCTGTTGTTTGTGGGTCCTCCCTCTGGCTGGCCTGACACCAGCGCAGTGACTGCCGGTTTGTGAGCAGGTGCCTGCAGGCCAGTAGGAAGGTTCGGCCGGCCTCAGAGCTGAGTAGGCATCCAGGGGGATGGAGCACCTGAGCTCCTCAAAGTTCCCAACCAGCTGGGCAGCACATGCCCAGACAACCTTGTCCAGCTCTCCCTTCTCCCATGCAGCAAGCTCCATGTGAACCCTGCCCCTTCAGCAGCCCTCTCATTGCTAGGAAACCTCTCAGACCGCCTGTCCTTCCTCTGACACAGAGCAGCCGGGTGTGGATCTCGTCCTCCACCAACGGCAGGAATGTTAGTCTCCCAGGCCCTCCGCCCATCCGAGCTCCCCAACGTTCAAAGCGCCACACAGTATAGGCTTCCACTCAGAAAGCAGATCTCCAGGGCTAGGTGTTCAGCAGTCCCAGGCTTCCACCCCCTCCCTGCTCTGTTGCTCCTCCTCCCGCTGGTGAGCTGGAGTGGGGGAAGGGCTTGGGTCCTGCTGGATTAAGGCTTTTGTACGTTACCCTGTTTCATGAGGTCTGCTCTGTTTGTGAGGTCTGTATGCAGTCTGGTTCAGCATTCTCTATTCTTGCTGTTTTAGGGTTAGTTGTATTAATTAACTATATTTTTGTACTATTTGTGGCTTTGGGAGGAGTTCTCCATGTCACCTCTCACACTGCCATCTTGAATCTCCAAGATTCTTTTTCTCTTCTGTACTCTTCCAGAGCCTAGAGGAATCCTGAGCAATAGTAGACTCTTGGCATTTATCTGTCAACTAAGTGACTGATGAGAGATCCATGCCCAGAGCAGTCAAACACCAGAAATACGAGTGACAGAAGGATAGAGAGTGATCTTGCAAAGACAGTTTGGAGAGGTGCTTAGAGCCATGCTGTTTTAGGGTGAAAGAGTGTAGGCAGAGAGCACCCCTCAAGGCAATACTCAGATATTTCCAGAAGCCTTGGGAAGGAAGGTGGCCTTCTATCCTCCAAGGAATAATGAGGCATCCAGAAATAGCAAGGGCACTGGGTGGCTATGGGACCAATTAATGTCCCCATCACTGGTGGTCACTAAGGAGCCAGTGTTGCATTTTGCAAGAAACTGCTCATCTGCTGTTTATCAAAATGCACTAGTGCCCAATTGTTCCTTCACTTTGGGTGGTCTACAGAATTGTCCTTCCTTTTCCTGCATTAAAGATATGAAGGAATGCAGCCCCATTTTCCTGATAGCTTATGTTTCAATATTTTGTTTGTTAGTTATCTGGAACTGAAAATGCATTTCCTATAGGAAAACATGTTATTTAAAGAGGTTAGAGTCTCAAGTAGGTCCTAAAGGCCTTATTTTACCCATTGTTAACTGTACTTAATCTGCTGGTACCTATCACCTACAAATAATCACGTGTTTGTGTAAGAAAATGCATTCCCAATTCTAACTCAGCAAGCTAAGACAAGATTCTTCCTAGTCCTTGAAGTAAGGATTCCTCAGAGTAAGAAAGTTGGCTGAACTGTGGTACCTGATCGCTTTATAACTGGGTTTAGAGAGGAAATCAGGATTTGAGGGTACAGTCATCCCCCTTATCTGAAATTTCACTTTCCACAGTTTCAATTACCCACATTCAATTGCAGTCCAGAAGCAGATGCTCCTCCTTCTGACATATCATCAGCAGGCCAACAGTAGCCTAATGCTACGTCATCACTTCATTCACCTCACTTCTTCTAATCACATAGGCATTTTGTCACCTCACGTCATCACAAGAAGAAGGATGAGTACAGAACAATAAGATAATTAAGAGAGAGACCACATTCATATAACTTTTACTAGAGTATATTGTTATAATTATTTATTTTATTTTTGGTTGTTAACCTCTTACTGTGCTTAATTTATAAATTAAACTTTATCATATGTATGTATGTATAGGAAAAATTATAATATATATAAGGTTTGGTACTATCCATGGTTTCAAGCATCTGCTGGGGATCTTGGAACATATCCTCTGTGGGTAAGGGGGGTTATTTTATAAGACCATGCTAGCCTTATCAAGGGGTCACATCTGCTCAAAGAGTTGACCAGCACCCCTGATTTCTGCTGGCTCAGGGTGGCGCACATGAGAGTATAAGTCACACTGCTGACCGCCTTTGGGGCATCTTAAAGTTCAAAGGGATTTTCACTGCACTCAGCCTATTAAATCCCCAAAGCAAAGAAAGCAATACTTACACAGTGCCAGCTCTGTCCCAAGACTCATTCCATGCTAAGGGACAGAGAGCTGAAAAAAGAATGACTCCAAGAAGCTCCTTATAAAAAATACACATAATAGCTACTACTTTTTTTTAGTATTAACTTTATGCCAAAGTCCTAAATGTATTATACTTTAATTCATTAAATTCTCACAATAACACTATGAGTAGACTTATCATTAGCCTCACATAGAATATGGGGAAACTGAGTTCAGCCTGATCACATAACTTGCCTTAAATCACCTGGCTAGTGCATGGAAGAATCAGGACATAAACCCCAATCTGTCTCAAACCCCAGGTTCCAGGCTATCAACAGCTATGCTGTACTTGTTTACCAGGGGGAAAAAAATCAAAAAAGAGATGCCACAAAACAAAGCTTGCCATAGTATGTTAAAAATATGTATTTTTACCTAAATGATAATCTTAAAAATTGATACAAGCATATTCTGGATCATCAGGCAGTTTAATTATACTGCATCCTGTCCCAGAAAATGGCTCCCTTTTTCATTTACGATTGATCTCTAGACAAGAGGAGGCCAAATGTCCTTACGGCACACTGAATGAGGGTTTTACAGAAGATTGAACAGAAGCAAATCATGGAAGAATTGCTTCCTCATGCAGTCACACCACACATAGTCGTATAGACATGCCAAGCTCTCAAGGGTTTTCCCCATAGGTATCATCCTCACAGTGGATGCAAATATATTACACAGATTCCATCTTTCTGTGTCCAGCCTTGCACACCATGTTGACTCATCATTTGAGAACTAGCTACTTGGCTGTAAACTGCTATCGTCCCCAGTAAGAATTGTTAAGAAATAGTTTTTCTCCAAGTCTCCTCTTAGCTATTCTTCATTCTTGGTGATGCCATGAGTAGTTTTAAATATCTTCTAGAATGTTCTCATTTGCCTCACTAAAAGAAGAAACCCTAAGAAACAAGCAGACAGAAACTTGCTAGTTCACGTGTTGCATATGAATAGCACATCAAGCTGGTTTATGAAAAAGGAAGAATCACAAAGTTTGAATTTATCACAACATTAGAAAAAGTGGGTGAGAAGGAAGCAGAGAAAAAGCAGCACAAATTGGAAGGACAAAATGAGATTATAGAAATAAACCCAAATATCAGTAATCACAACAAAGGTAAATGGGTTAAACTGGCCTATTAAAAATACAAAAAATATTGCATTGAAAAATATTACAAATCCAGATATACTTTGTATGAGAGACTGGCTAAGTTGTAAAGATGCAGAAGGACAGAAAATAGAAGCATGGAAAAGAGATAAAGCTAGAAAAATACAAACAAAAAAAACTAATATGGCTTTAGTCTACTATTAATTATATCAAACAAATTATAATATTATCAGATAAATGAGTTTAAGTCAGACAGCATTATTAGGGGTACAGTGAATCACTACCTTTTGAAAAAAATTTTAACTCATCAGGGACTGTAACAACTGTAAACATAGATGTACCTAAAATTCACATGGGACAAGTCATTTGAAATGGTCTTGAAGGATGAATAGTATTCACCAGACAGACAAGGGTAGTGGGCCAGGGAAAAGGCCATGCCTGCCAGAGGCAACATCACACACCAGCGCCAGAGAGGTGAGGAAAGAAAGAAGCAAGTACAGAGACCTAAGGCATTGAATAACTAAACTGAGAAAGAATAACTAAAACACTGGGAGTGGCGATGATTTCATGTCTATGAAGCCTTCGTTTCTGTGACACTCCTACGTACCAGCAAGAAGAACTGGACCAAGTTCCTCTTCAGCATAAAACCAAAGCCACTAGAAAAAAACTGCTACTTACATGGGGGATGGGAGGACCAAGAAGAGCTCATGGTCTCATTTTCCCTGGCAAGCCTCTGTATTGCAAATTTGCAAAGTCCCAGAGTAATTCACTGGTGATGTCATTTTAGCCTTAGAAGATTGCCTGTCCTGAACAGTCATGTGACTACACCCTTTGGCTGTCACCAAGAGGTCTGAACAAGACTGGCAGCGTTACTCAGCGCCAGCACACTAGCAAGCTGCTTTAGTTCCACACTTTTATAATTACAATCTGACTTGTTACATGTAATAAAAAGGGAGTAAGAAATGAGAAAGAAAAACAAGTAATTTCATACAAGTGTAGAAGTAATTTCATATTAATGCCATGACATAACACATCCATTTGATTTCATTTGGCAAACAAAGCAGAAGATCCAGTTTGACAAAAAAGATCAAGAATAGTTGCACAATGGGCTTCTGAGTTGGGAACGTCCTTTACATGGTGTCAGCTTCTACCACTGCAGGTAAGTCGTTCAGTTGTGAACAAAACACCATCGAGAGTAGCCACAAAGTCTTAGGAAACAATGTGCATTTGAGAAGGAACTACTTTTTAAAACTTTAGACAGTTTAGACAATTTGTGTCTCTTGAATCTGGACCCCCTTTTTGCTGATATTTTTGGTTAATAAATAACCTAATATGCAGTGGAATTGACACCTACCTACCCATTTTTTATTTTGGTGATGAAAACTGGAAACTAAGAGGAGAGGCTGAAGGCCTGTGGACGAGGGATTTTCTCTTTTTGTGATCTCTTCAAAAGTGTCCTTTTCTGCTTGGTTTTTCCTTTAATCACAGCAGAAAGCATTTTCCACATCAGAGAAAGTGGAGAACAGGCCTTAAACCCTGTGCCTGTTTTCTCTCCAGCTATGCATATTTGTCCTCTGTCCTGCCAGGAGCTCTTTTCCCCTCTCTTCTCATTTGTCCCTCCTTCCTTTGTTCATTCCTCGGTTCCTTTCTTGCCCAACACAGAATGGCAGAACCTAGGCAACCTAGTACTATCTGTAGAAGCTGCTTTATTCTAATAATCCAGCAAGTATTTCTCAGGTGCCTGTGATGTGCCAGCACTCTTCTAGGTGCTGGGAATACTGCAGAGTACAAAGCAGGCAGAAATCCCTCTGTCACTGAGCTACATTTGAGGGTCATCACGGAAGCTCAGAGAAGTGCTGTCTGAGCTGAGATCTGACCAATGTAAAGCAGTGAGCCCGGGGAGAACACCTGGAGAATGTTCAGAATGCAAAGGGTTTGAGAGGAGCAGTAACTCTGTGCATTCCAGGAAAAGGAAGGAATTTGGTGTGCTATTGCTGAGTTCCAGTCATCCACACGTGAAGGCCACTTGTAGCTGCTGGGTCACTGGACTGGAGCCATACCAGGAAGTGCCCCCTGCAAAGGCAAGAAGTTCAGATTATGAGGGGCCTCTAACTCCATTGCAAACGACTGGGTGTGAGGGTGTCTGTGGTTTCAGAACCATCAGTGTAGCAGCCATGTGGGCAGTGACACAGAATAGGAAGGGACTGGAGCCTGAGGAGCAGAGAGAGGAAGCCAACGCAACAGTGAGTCCCCAAGGGTGGTGGCACAGAGCAAAATGTGATCTCTGGAAGAAATGGAGCACTGTGCCTTCAAGAGAAAGCCATCAGTTTCGATGGGGAAGAATGGGGGATTGGGAACATGAAATAAGAGAAATTTATTTAGAGCATTTTGCCCACAGAGTTCTAGAGGGCGAGTGGAAGGTGAGGAGGAAATCTTCCTTAGTGGTCTGAAGGAGGACTGAGAAATGGAGGCGGATTGGAGAGGGGAGGAAGGTGAGTTTCGAGAAGGGGCTGGACTGGAGCTAGCACACAGACAGGTACATCCACTTACCCTGCCACCTGTCCACAGCAATAGCAGGTGCCCTTTCAAAGCAAGCCAATTGAGGAAAAGGAGCTAAATATGTCCTTTTCTGTACAGGAACGTGGATGGCCATGCCTCTGTTTTTATAGACTGCCCTCTCAACACCTTGACCTGTGTTCCCTTTCAGTAAACATAAAATTCACATACACTCTTTTAAAGCTATTTGACATCTCAAAATATAGTTACTAAAAACAAATCAAAGTGATTTCAGAATATGCTTCTTCAAGTTACTTATGCCCTGAAAATCCCCACTGAATTGCTGCAGCCTGAGAGTGTGGTCAAACCTGCACACCAGCCTCAGGCTGCATTCATTAACTCAAACTGGAAAGGAAAAAGCCAACAATTTGGTGGACTGCCAAAGGTTGTCTTTACAAATATGGAGACGGGTTTAGTCAAGGGAAGGAGAGGGTGCTGGGGTGAGAGCCAGCTTTCCTTGCTTCAAAAAGCAAAACCAGACCCAGTGACTGAAAGTTCCATATTAAAAAAAAAAAGTCTCACTAAAGACCAGAACTTTCTGACAGTGGAGGCAGTGAACCCCAGCCCTGCAGGTGAGCTATGTTGTAAAGCAGGAGCCTGCCCTGTTTCTAAGTTGCCTTCTAACACTTTTGTTCTTTGAATTGATTTATATCTAAACACCATGAACACTGAACTGAGTCAGGGTATACACAAAGATTTTTGTTCTTTGTCTCATCAGAAATAGCCAGTTAAAAAGAATTGTCACCATCATAAGCCATTAGAGAAACACAAATCAAATTCACAATGAGATACCATGCCACACCCGCTAGGATGGCTATAATAAAAAAGACTGACAATATCAAGTGTTGGCAAGGATGTGGAGAAATTGGAACCTTCATACACTGCTGGTGGGAATGTAAAATGGTGCAGCCTCTTTGGATTACAGTCTGGTAATTCCTCGAGAGTTAAACAGTTGCTATGACCCAGCGGTTCTACTCCTAGCTACATATCCAAGAGAAATGAAAACATGTGTCAACACAAACACTTGTACATGAATGTTCATAGTAGCATTATTTGTATTAGCTAAAAAATGAAAACAGTTCACATGCCCATCAACTGATGAATGGGTAAATAAAATGTGATATGGCCATACAATGGAATATTATTGAGTAACAAAAAAAGGAATGAAGTCCTGATACATGCTCCAACATGGTTATGGAGTTCTGGGCTGATGAAAATGTTCTAAGGATGACTGTAGTGATGGTTTTACAATTCTGTGAATATACAAAAAAAAATTTAACATGTATACTTGAAATGGATAAATTGTGAGTATGTGAATTATATCTCAATAAAACTGTCAACCAAAAAAAAAAAGAATTACAGCACCAAGATCAGAAGCAGATTGACTGATGGATCCCAGATCAGTTCAGATTTGTGCTATGTATGGGGGTCAGGGGAGAAAGAAAGCTGGTTGGGGGTTGGGGGAAGGAAAAGAGGAAGACAAAAAGAAAAAAAGAACTATTCTCACAGTAAAACGGGGGGGTAAAATTTTAGCATAACTGTAGTTTGTTAGTTAAGGCAGGATCTCTATCATGTAAACATCTGCTTCTGAATTCTAACTCCAGAGGGTATTTTTAGGATGATTTCTCCTAAACTTCCAGATAGCACCACCCTGAGGCCCAGACAACAGAGACCCCTGACCTTCACTCCACATTTACCACACATGCTAAATTGTTTGAAGGACATATGGGTGCCTGGGGCCCTCAGGATCCAGAACTCCTTGCTGGCCAGTGCAGCCCATAACCCTAAACATTTCCTCCTGAGATAACCCCCTCCTAACTCACAGAAACACGCCTGCACCTTGCTGTCCCTCTGTCTTCAAAACAGAAGAAGGTTTGTGGATTGTATTGCTGCCTATATTAGAAATAAAAACTGCTTTGGAAAGATTTTGAATAGTGGCAGCTCTTAAGTAAGAAAAGACAAAATAATTAAGTTGTCAAGTCCTTCCTCACAAAGAGTACGAATGCAATAGATTCTTGCATAGGGAAGTACCGTTACCCGGGAGTGCTAAGCATCCTTTTCCTTGCTTCTCTTTCTGTTCCATCTCACAGTCCTGGAGGCACCTGAGAATTAGATGGTGTGCACAACAGGTGCACCCAGTGACTGAGGATATTGTAATATCAAACTATTCATATTTCTCTTAAAATGGAAATACATAGAGATAGTATAGTGTACATGAAACATAATAGTGACTCTTTATATTGACAAGTAGATGGATGTTAAACACTAGGTTTGCAATTATTTAATTTTTGTAAATATATTTAGTGAGTTTTAATCAAATACTCAAAGAGTTCAATTTAAAAGCTTGGTTATATTTAAATAATTTTTATTTAAAATGTGGGTATATTCATTTTTTAATAATAATGGAGACTATAAGTATTTTTAAACAATAACTTTTCAAAAATAAACTATATAATTTCAAATTTTTCATTTGCTTTAATTTACCTTTTTGATAAAAATATGCTCAGATTTTAAACATTTTGAATAAGTTACACTCTACTTTTAATCTGCTATATTATTATTGTCAGTTAAACACAATTATATGAAAATCTTTGTTGTTATAGCATAACTAGTGATTTTGCTGAAATGAAAAAAATAAAATAAATGTTGTGGAATAAATTAATAGTTTATGAATTATCTATGTGTTTTGTTACTCATATAAAACCACACTAGCTCATCCAAGCATATGCAATAATTAAATTTAGTCATCTTTGATCTTTGCTTCCTTTCATCATATAAAGACCATTGCTTTATAAATGTGCTTGGATTTTGTCGTTACTTGTCAAGACAGAAGGATGGAACACATTTTGCTTACCTTTTTTTTTAACTTTCCTTATACTTTCTAGACGTGTGGACACAGGGTATGTGGGCCTCCCGCTGTGCCCTGTCTGGCCTGCTGCCTAAAGGGTCAGGTTACCCAGGCAAATGTAAGGGGTGAGTTGCGCATTTCCAGAGAAGGCCCAAATCCTTGCCTTTCTCTCCAAAAATAAAACTAAAAATTCCAGGAGTTCCTTTGGGTGGTTATACTTCTATGAGCATAGTTAAAATTCACCTTAGAGGGGAAATTAATCAAGCCCCTATAACCGTGGAGATAGAGGTGTTTTATGAGTCTTTTCCTTTGTGGTGAAGGAGTCAGTGGAGGAAGAGAGGCAGTAAGCAGCCCGTCCACCCCAGGGCTGCAGACCGAAGCAGGAAAGGGTCCGGGCACAAAGGCTTCCCAGTGCAGGCCGAGGAGGCCACTCAGGGCCCCGCTTCCCAAGGCCCCAGAGGCCAAGCTTCCAAGCTGAGAGCCTCTCTCTTAGGACTGGACTGCAAGGGAGACATTGCTCTTTGGTGCTGATCCTGGGCTCCTCGCCTTAGCAGGAGAGCTACAAGCCCAGGACCTGCAGGCCAAGAAGACTGGCACCAGAGTCGGGTCAGAAGCTCTCTCAGGAACATCCACAGCCTTGGGCCTGGGCCTTACTACACCTTAGACTTTTGTGCTAAAAAGAAAACCACATCCCCTTTAGGCAGTTGAAACCAAAAGGCCCCTTTCCTCCTTGCAGAAGCAGCCCTGGGCCAGGCAGCTGGTTTTGGCAAGAGCATCCAGGGCTGGATTTTGGGCCCAGGGGCCCCCTCAGGTGGGCACCAAGCAGTGGGCACTTGTACCAGCATGCATGTAGCTCTGGAGCAGGGACGGTGACTTGACTTCTGGGGGTGGTTCACCGGAGCAGAGATTTCAAAATTCCACCCATTATCCCATGCAGCCCTATGTTCCACCGAGGTCCCCTGACCTCTATCCCCAGACCACAGATCAGCCACAGCAAGTCTGATGGGTATGCCTGATGGGTAGCATAGGTTTTGTTCTTTTTGTTTTGGTTTGGAAGAAGAGATTGCACAACTTTAAAAAAATTTTTTTTGAACTCCATATCTAGACCAGTCACATCATGGTCTCTGCAGGCAATAGGAGAGGAAGACAGCAAGGGTAGGGGGTGTTTTTAGGGACATCAGTAGCCCCTGGCAGTCCTCTTCTCCTTGGCCCCACCAGGCCCTGTCCTTACAGCTACTTAGAATTTTTCAGAACTTTGGTTGGGGAGTCTCTCTGTAAATCCAAATTGCTGGGCTTTATTAAACTTTTCACCTGCGAAAGCACACAAACAATTTATTTTTCAAACATCTACATTTGAAAATTCCTCTAGTTATAATCCTCTGTAACGTTCAGCCAGCAAAGCAGCTATGACATTCCCTCATTTTCCTGGCTAAATTTAGAAGCAAACATTTTCAGAATATGAAATTAAATAACAAAGGTCATAGGACAATGAATAATATGCTGTTCATGGCTAATTATACTTGGTTCTAAAAAAAAAGTCATCCTAACCTCTACATAAAAATTGTATGTGTAGTTATTTCACTTTGAAATGTCATAGGGTTACTTGGTTTCAAAAAGAAAATGGAAAAGCACAAAGAAATTCATGTAATACTGAAAGAAAACATTTCTTAAGAGAATGTAATGTTTAATTCTTTATTGCTTCCTTTTGTCTTGTGTTGGCTTATAAATATGCAATGCACAATTCTTTGTGCTAGTGAAATTCAGGGTTCACTATATTTTTAGTCTTTTCAGAGAAAAGAGCCAAATAATTTAGATGCAGAAAAGATATGATTGTTTCAAATGATCACTAAATCTGATGAACCATTATAATCATTAGGGAGACAGAATTACATTTAATCATTTTCCATGAATCACTAAACTGTACTTTTAACTTCAAACAATGTTGTTTATCCATCCTTAATACTTCAGACTTCAAAAGTAAAACACTTCTGAAATACTTGAATGAAAGTCACTTATCTGCCCAATATTTATTTCTGCTTTAATCCAAGCAGGGACTTAATTGTGAGTGAATTCGTTCTAATACTTCAATAAAACAAAATAAGCAATTCATGCTGTTAATATGATGGAAGTAATAGCTCTGGGCAGTTTAGCAAATGCTTACCTGTGACTTGGGGTGTTCCCTTAAAAAAAGGCACCTTGAGGTTAAGCTCCCTTTTGTTTTTCTAAGGTAATGTTGCCCTGGGAGATTAGAGAAGGGTTTTTCCTCTGAATGTTTTCTTCCTGTTGTCCTAAGATTCATACTCTTGCTTCTCCTGATCGGCTTAACAAGCATTATATGGACACTTACTAAGTGCCAGACACTGTGCTAGATGTCAGCAATTCAAAGATAAAGAATACGGTCCTGTGGTCAAGGGGTCCAGTGCAGAGGATTCAGACAGTGGGAATGCCGTACGATATGCGCTATGCTAGGTCTGCAAGAGGCTCCTGGTCTGGGCCAGCCCACAGATTTTGAGTCCAAAGGTGGGGTTCAGTTTCTTCATCTGGCTAATTTCTCTAGAGTCCATTCAAACTCAAAACTTTATGATTCTAGTTGATGGCTCTAGATTTTATGTTATTTCAGATAAGGTGTTTAAAAGCTACACTGATAGAGTTACAGTACCTCTATAATACTGATGCCAGGATCAGTCAGTCTCTTCCAGGCTCCTCTTAATGTTGCATGATGTTATTGACCTACCTAAGCCCCACAGTTACATTTTATCCTCTGGGGGAGAGACATGTTGGTATGTTTTAAGGATGTGGTAATCTTACAATCCACTCTTATTTGGTGGTGAATGGCTTTGTCATCTTACTCAAGTTACTTGCTTGCCACGGATTCAAATTCTAGAAGAATTCACTGATCTTTGATGCTTTCAAAATGCATATAAGTGTGACACACTCTTGTCTTCTATTTTAGAAAAGAGAGGCCTTAAAATGGTTTGATCTTGTGATTTATTGGGCAGCTTCTTGTCGGTGAAGGAGGCTGATCCCCGCCACTGTCTCCTGGTTTGCATCACTCAAGCTCATGGGATTTGCTGATTCAGGATCATTCTGTTCTTCTACTGACCACTTCTAAATGAGCAGAACCATTCTCCAGCTTGAGAAGTAAAACTCATGTTTGTTTTGGTTTGGTTTGTTTTGTTTGAAGGGCTTTCTAGAAGACCCCAAACAAGATGAGATGAAGGAGTAAATTTAAAGTGAGGGGATGGAGGAATAAGAGCTTTTCCAACTACAGCCACCCTATCCGTTGCAGCATTTGAGAATCACTGCAGTAGAATAGTAATAGGAGATTAGAACCTGGAGCTCAAACTCATTTACATTTCTCTCACCAAATCCCCAACTGCTGTGTAATCCCGGCTCACCCTCTGGTCACTTACACTAATCTGTTCAGCTGCATATTTTGAGTTTAAATAAATAAAATTTTTAACTGATTTAAATTCCAAAGAATGAAATACATAATAAAAAGCTATAATGGAAAAAAGTATATCCTGACTGTCTACTATACTCACCCCAAAAACAAACAGTAAAGTTGGTTAAATTGGGTTCTTGCAGTGAGTCTTGTTCCTCCACTCAAGGAAACAGAGATTTAGTTGTAGCTGGAGTATCCAGTTTCAAAACAATGCCCATTCATTCACTGGGTGCAATTTAGGTGTGTTATGCAAAGCCCTGGGGCAGCTCCCTTGACCCAGCTGAATGACAGAGAGCCAACAGGGCCCAGGAGAGCCAGGCAGTCGCAGACCCACAGAGGAGTGGGTGTATTGCTTAGAGACTGAGATGAGTCGTCTCAGAGACCCCTTTGATTTGGTACTTTCCCCCAATTACCTGAGCTCATCTCTTCCCTGGCCAAGGGCATTTTCTCCTAGGCTTTCTCTAAAAAGTCCCATCTTGCCCTGCCCCTCCCTACACTTGAGTGCTGATAACCCTTGTTCTCCCAAGTGTTCTGGGAGGGAAGAGCTTTTGTCCATCCCTTCTGGCCCCTCGGTTCCCATCTTGGGCAAATCCTCTCGGCTAGCCAAGCCTAATGAATTTATCTGGCCCTTTATACAAAAGGTTTGTCAAGCTGTGAACCAGAGTTCCCATTGCTCCTCTGGGAGGCCTACGGGTTCTTGCAGATGCATCCAGCTAGAATGCACTCCTGGCCTCTTGTCTTTCCCTCACTCAACCCTCAGGAAGTCATGTGTTACATGATGGATGAACTTGAGAGAGGGACCTGAACTTAGGTCAGTGTCAGTCCTCGTCTTCTCAGAGCCAGCCTGTCACAGGCAGCGTAAGTTCTGATGTAGTCTATGCCATGCGGTATGAGACCAATACTGCATGCTCTAAAACTTTATCTCAGGGATAGATTCACACTAACTCAAACTCACAGGCATTGCTGAATAGCCAAAATTCAAATTTATTCCATTTTAATGATAAATACAACCAATTAGCAGATGGATCCTCACATCAGCACATCAGAGCATTTGCTCCCTGGGGACAGAGGGCAAAGTGACTTAAATTCTGTATTCAGAGCACAAAATCTGAGAAAGGAGAGATAGGTAGATGATTTATCAAAGCATTCATTTGCCAAGAGACCTGAGAGCTCAAGGACCAAGCCCCTTTCTCCCCTCAACAGTATTTGGAAAGGTGTTACCAACATCTGACTTCTTAGGCTTCGGTTTTCCATGCTATAGGCTGACAGCACCTCTGCCCACTGCCTCTGTTCATCCAGGTTTTCTCCAAATAATTGATTATCTTTATGGTTGTTAATTGATGATCACATTCTGGGGCTTTCCATCCTGAGATTACCCTCAGGTCAGCTTGGCTGAACTTTAAGTGTCTTCAAAGTCCTGAGTTATACACACTGGCTAACAGTTTATCCCTTTGGTGAATTTATCACATCTTGTGTGGAGTGTGTGTGTGTGTGTGTGTGTGTGCGTGTGTGTGTCTTACTGATTTAATGCTTAAAAGGCAACTGCATCTCCTAGTTCCAGGCTTCGGTGGAAGACGCCTTACTGTGTTACTACCAACAAGGTATTTTTGAGCTCTTTGGAAAGAAAAATTTTTGTATAATTGTTTTTACTATACTTTGAAACTTAACTACCTGAATTCAAGCACTTAAGCAGTTTTTCCTTGTAGTAACTTATGAGACTAAGCTAATGACAAGTATCTAGTGAAGACTCACAGTATAACTCATCTGTTTTTTTTTAACGACTGACTGTTAGTCTTATGCAATAAACTCAACACATCTTTAAGATCTCCGATTTGTTTCCAAAGGAAATGGATAAAAATATTTGACTTGAGCAAAGAAACAGCTTGTTGGATGTCTTCAACAATCAGAATCAGCCTCAGACCAGAAATGTTCTCCACTGTGGTCCTTTTTTTTCCTCCCCAAACATCTCTTCTGCGTGGGGCATAGTTTTTGACACTGTAGATATAGCAGTAGAAATATGATAATAGAAGTTTCTTGACTGAACGAAGCTTAAATTTTAGTTGAGAGAGACAGACTATAAAAAAAATAAGCAAGAAAAAAATTAGCAATTGGTAAATGCTATACAGAAATTAAATGAATACTGTAATTGTGACTACTTTAGATGGGGGTCGTCAGCAAAGGCCTCTCTGAAGGGCAGCATTTAAGCTGAGACCTGAACAACAGTAAGCCAATTGTAGGAAGATGAGGATAAAAATATTACAGGTAGAGGAGGCCTGGAACAAAGGCCCAAAGGGAGGGCAGGCTTGGCGAGTGCGGAAAGAGAAAGAAGGCTAATGCGGCCATAGAGAGGCTGGGGGAGAGGAAGTGAAATTAAGACCAAGTCTTCCGTCCAGAGCATAGGATGTAGAATGTGCACAGAGGCAAATACCTTGATAATTCCCTCATTTGGAGGGACTATGGGAACTGTAACTGCTTTACCCTGCCTCACAGTTTTGCTCTATTTTAAAAATGTATCAGAAGGAAAGGTGGGTGTGCAATATGGGTTAGTTCAGTACCTATAGCATGTCTCTGGCCATGCTCATTTGTGCGTCTTTTCCAGATTTACCAGGTTATACCGTTTTCCAAATCAGACAAATGGCATTTGAGAAGAGCGAAAGGGCAAGGATGTTAAAAACTCGTCACCATGTCTCTCAATATCTCAGAGGTCACAGATGTTTAAAAGCCAACGATGGAAGAGCAGGACCTAGATGAAGGATTTCTTATGAACTGTTTTATTAAGACTTGATAAACTTACTCATTTGGAGAGACTGAGATATCAGGATTCTGGGTCTGAAAATGTGTGTTCTAGCTCAGTGATGTATGTATACTAGGGAAAGAATAAATGAGGCCTCAAAATATATTTTGGCCCTGAGGTTCGCAGGTTCATAAACTCATTGTCCTCAGCTCAATAGGGAGAGGGCTGGCTCTGTGTACTTGATTCACATTAATCACAGTTATAATAGACTGATTAATAAAGTACAATGCCATTTACTCGTTACTTCTCAGGTTATAACTACTGGCTGAAATTCATGTCTGTTGATCAGCACATACTCTTCCTGGTAGGAAAATCTATTTAAAACATCAAATTAAAGTGATGTTAAAACATCAAATTAAAGAAAGTTAAATGTTAAATATGGAAGCTGACAAAATTAACCTGGGTATTTTGAAGGGCTATTTTCATTAAGTAATGGCAGCCTGATACAGTCGTTTTTCACTACAAGGACATACAGCCCCAGGTGGGTAAATGGTTTACTATTTAGCTAAAGAGGGAAGGCCATTCCTAGAGAAACACTGGCAAATTTTTATTCCCAGACTCTCATTTTTCTAGCTCTGGGCCAGCCACTATTTCCCAAAAGGTCATTTAAAGACCACCTAGAGTAAAGTTGGATATTTATTTTAAAATGTATTTTTAGGCCCTGTCCTATACTCCTGAACCATAACCTCTAGTTGTGGGCTGAGAATATTAATTTTAACTAGTTTTCTGGGGGACTGTAAGTACACTAATGTTTTGAAAACCACTGTTAGCTGCTAAGCTCTACAACCTTAGACAAGTTAACTACTTAACTTCTCCAAGCCTCAGTTATTTGTCTGTAAAACAGGGATAATAATAGGTCTTATCTTCTAGGGTTATTGCCCAGATCAAATGAATCAAAACATGTAAAGCCCTTAGAACAGCATCTGGCACTGAGCAAGCGCTCCATATGTGCTTGCTCTTATCATCATTACCACCATTTCTGTCCTCACCTTCATTGTCATCATTCAGCCCACCACACTCCTGTTTGCTCTGAGATTCAGTTTTTTTTAATCAAGCAAAACCAAGTTTTCTGGTTACTATATGCAGAAATGGAGCCTGAGCCCTTGACAGAGTCTTAGAAGCATCTCCCATATGGTTTTTCTTGACAATACTTCAGGGTTTCTGACTCTTCAGGATGGAAAAGACAGTATCCTAAGCCAATTCCAAATCATGCAAAAGTATAGATTTGTTTTTAGGAAGGTTTCTAGTGGCACCCACATGTTTGACTTGAAGCCTCTGTTTGATCTCAGATTTTGGCACATACTTGCCCTGTCCTGAAACTGGACTACATCTTGTCTTGACTCTAAGTGCTCTGTCTACTAACAGCAACATACCAATTTGTTTAAAGTCATCTCCCTGAATGTTGTCACTTGTTATTAATTACCCTTGTTATTTACATCTTCCTTCAAAAAACGAACAAAACGTAGTTGGTTTCAGCAGAGTGATGGTGATGGTGGTTCTAGTTAAATCAGCTGGAATCTTGGAGGTATCACGCTGGTATGTTTGGAAGTACAGTACCACACACCATGCTTTGCAACTTGTCAGAATTTGTAAGTAGAACGTAGAATAGCACCATTCCTATCAACTCTCTCTTCATCTGAATATTTCAGAGTGGGCTAGAAACATTAATTAAATCTCAAAACATCCCTGTGGCACGGATAATTACACTGGTTATGCCTGCATTTAAGACGGGCACATCTAAGGAGGAAGACGTTAAGTGAAGTTAATTCTTCAAGCCTGGCCGATTGAGCAACAAAACCACTCAGGGAACTTTTCATCACTACAGTCTGAACAATTCTGCAATTCATTTCTTCAAACTTAAGCATAACATTTAAAACTGAGTTGTTGAAAAATGAATACATTTTTGCAAAAAACAAAAAATTAAAAGTCTAACCTGGGTGATGAGAAAAGGAAGGTATACCCTGGGATTAGCCAGGGTTTAGCTACTCGGACATCCTTTATGTCCAATGTCCTTCCCAGAGCTGGACCTCTTCTTTTCTAATCAGTATGGATTCTTGTTCCTTTCTCTCATTTCCTCTTCTCAATAAACTGTGAGCCTACACTCTGCTGTTGGCCTGCAGTGGGAGAAAGAGCCAGGTTGCTGATGACAAGTGTGTCCTTAAACAGCCTGCACTCATCAGACTCGCAGCACTCCACTTGGCTCTGCCCCATTTCACTCGTGCACTGGTTTCTGATGAACACTGCCCAGCTCCCAGGTCAGCGGCTGGCAAGGCTCTGAACTATTTTTATCCAAGTCCAGGGCTCAGAGCACTAAATTTGGATAGGTACCTGAGATTCAGCTCTATTCTATTTTGCTCTCATTTCAATTTATCGTGTCTTCATTTTAGACTTTTCTGGAAAATATAGCTGAGAGAAAGAGAACATTTTGAACACACAGCAAACAGATAATTACAATTCCCTGTAACGCTCTTGAGGTATTATATTATATTATATATATACATATATATCATATTAATCTTAAATATACATTTTGATACACTTTCATGTAAGTATATACTTGTTTGACCATCACATAAATCAACATAAAGGACACTAGCACTCCAGAAAAGTTCTTACCTGCCCCTTCCCAGTCAATATCCCTATGCCCCAGAGGTAAAGTCTATTCTAATTTTTATCTTTTGATTAGTGTTGTGTTTTTGAATTTCATCCAAGTGGAACTGTGCAGTATATACTTTTTATGCCTTCTTTTTCTCATTCATAATGTTTGTGAGATTCACCCATGTTGCTACATGCAGCAGTAGATTGGCTTTTTGTTTTTCCTATGTAAAATTCCACCATATGAGTACACTATAATTTACATATCGATTCCCCTTTTGAGGGGCATTTAGCTTATTACAAAGTTTGGTTATTAAAAATAAGGCTGCCATGAACAGTTTGTTGGTATCTCTTAGTGTTCATACACACTCATTTCTGTTGGGTATATACCTAGGAATGGGATCACTGAGTCATAGGGTAACCTTGGATCTGGCTTTCGTAGATGTGCTAATTTTCTAAACTCGTTGACCATTTTCTTTCCCATCAGCAGTGTGTGAGAGTTACAGTATATATCCTCACCGACACTTGATATTTTCTGTCTTTTTAATTTTAGCCATTGTGGGTTGGTGTCTTATTGCGGTTTTCACTTGCATTTCCCTGGTGACTAATGATGTCAAGCACTTTTTCAGACATTTATTGGACATTTGGACATTCGCTCCTGGCCATTTTTAAACTGGGTTGTTCGCCTTTTTCTTATTGTTTTATAGGATTTGGATTCTTAGTCTGTGACCTGCCCTTTCACAAAACTTAATTTTAATGAAGTCCAATTGACCAATCTTTCCTTTTATGTTTAACATATTTTTGTATACCGTTTAGGAAGTGTTTAACTGACCTAAGGTCATGAAGATAGTCTCCCATGTTTTCTTCAGAAGCTTTATTGTTTTGCTATTTAGATCTGACCCATTTCAAGTTTACTTTTTAAGTATGGTATGAAGTAGAGATCAAATCTCTTTCTTTTTGTTCCCATAAAAATACCCATTGCCCAAGAATTGTTTCTTGAAAAGACCATTTTTCCCCCACCATATATATGTGAGTCTGTTTCTGGATCTATACTCTCTTCTCTTGGCTTATCTATTCTTATATCAATACCAAAGTATCTTAATTACTGTAATTTTACATTAAATATTTTAATCTGTATAAGCCACAAACTTTGTTCTTTCTATTCAATTTTGTCTTGCCTGTTTTAGATCCTTTGTATTCCATATATGTTTTAAAGACAGTTTATCAATCTTGACCACCTTCCCACTGCCAAGAAAAAAGTAGTTGAGATTTTTATTAGGAGTGCATTGAATCCATAGATTAATTTGGAGAAGATTGATATCTTAATAGTGAGCTTTCCAATTTATGAATACAATATATAGCTCCACTTATTTAAGTCTTCTTTAAACATTTTTAACTTAACAATAGATATGTTTATCTAATTATGTCAGTAAATATTCTTCCACAACATCATTTGTAATGCTTCAGAGTATTCCACTATGTGGGAGCAACACAGTTAAATGAATCTAATCATTAGGCATTTAAATTATTTCTAATTTTTCACCATTTTGGGAAATCCTGTGATAGTCATTGGTAGACACAAATCAGAATAAATGGACTGCTGTGTAGAAGAGACTTTTGAGAATAGTCAAGGGTTTTCGCTGCGTGTATGTGTGACTATGCATGTATCTCCCTCTCTCTGGCTTGCTTTCTTAGCACTCTCAGACACACGCCACACACACACACACACACACACACACACACACACACACACACACAAACACACAATACCATATGTATTCAGCAGAAGGTATTAAACAAATGTTTCTTCCCATGCTCTGAGTAGTTTAAACATTACATTTACATGTCCCATGGCTCAAGCAAATCCCATTCCATACCAGAATATCTGGGTTATATTTTTTTAAACTAGAAAATTTAAATATTTGTTTTTAGCTACTAAAAATATGACAATTTTGTAGCATTAGGTAAGTCAGATTCTTGGACCCTCTGATTCCTCATCTACAAGAGAATAAGGGCCATGGCACCGAAGTTCCTCCAAGCCCTGCCATTCTACTATCTTACTTAACAGATGCCTTTGGTAGAGACAAAAAATGAATTCAAGTAAATAAAACATATCAGAACATAAAACATATAGTTAAAGGAAAGCACACAATGAAGAAAATACCTATGCTAAATACAAACAATAGAATCTTCCTATCCAAGATATACTGATAGAACTTGATACAGATATATAGATTCAAATATATTTGATCAGTATTCAATTACATTCCATAAGTAATCAAGGAAAATGAGCCAAAAGTTTGCACATTTGATTATAAATATAGTAACTCACCATTAGGAAAAATAAAGAGCCTCATTAAAAGTGCAAATTAAAATGACATTAATGGATCACTACCCACCTATTAAACCAACAAAAATAAATGGAAATGATAAAAACCCCATAATGGCTAAACTATGGAGAAACATGATATTTAATGACTGCATAATATTCTGCTACAAAAAATACCATTGTTTAACAAGTTTCCCATATTTGGGCATTTAAGTAGTCATTGGACAAATCTTACTGAAGAACAATCTATGAATATGTGTAAAGAGCTAGAAAATTGTCCTATCGTTAACTGATAATTCCACTTTGGGAAATATACTCCAAGTTAAAAATGGAAATGAAAATCAAAAGTTTACAAAATTATTAACAACGGTATTTTTGTTAAGAAAAGCTTGGACAGAATCCAAATGTTACAGTTAAAAAATAGCTAAGTAAAAGGGAGAATGAAGTCTTTAAAAGAAGATTTACTTTTATCTTTGTTCAACAAACATTTGAGTGTTTATTAATAGGAGACAGAAGATTTTAAAAAAGAGAGTTAGAGCTAGTCTCATTCTTAAAGGAACTCCAACTCAGAGAAATGGGTGTAATAATCATAGGCAATAGTTCTTGAGGGTTTACTATGTAGAAGGTACTATTTAAGTGCTTTGGATATATTAACTCTTAATACAACAACTCTATGAGGTGGACATCATTATTATCCCTGAAGCACAATGGTGAGATAACTTGCTTGAGGTTGTCACATTCCAGTGTTAGGATGTATCATCATCATTTATTTAATGAATCCCTAATCATTAGACTCAGCTGAGATTGGAAAGGGGATTGGGTGGCTCTGAACCCCTGCACCAAATACCTTGGTCATTTAACACAAAAATAATAGGGAAATAAGTAGCAGAAGGTACAACGTACCATGGGAACACTAAGAATAAAACTATGGGCTTGTAGGGGTAGAGAATGGAGAGCAGGGGTAAACCAAGGATGGGGTAAATCAGGGAGCAGAGTGTATGGAAAGTCAAAGGCAGCATGGATTGTGGAAAGCCCTGCTCAGTGTTCAGATTTCATCCTGAAGATGATGTTGAGTGCCTGAAGGATGTGAGAATGTGGGTTGGATGGTGGGGAGGCCAATTGGGAGGTTTCTGCAACTGTCCAGATGAAAGGAAAGACAGATCTGAACAGAGGCAGAATCAGTGGGGATGAAGGAAAGGGACCAAATGATGAGAATGGGCCCCACCAAAACACAGAAATGAGTTTATAGCACGAGCAGGCTTGGGGAGAGGGCAAGGAGGGCAAAGAGCACAAAATGACATATAAAATACTGATCACTCCTCAAACAGTGTAGGCATACATGTTGAACTCCACTGGTACAAATGGAGGACAGAATGAACCCAAACCGAGGAGACACCATGTCCTGAACCAGGTTCTTCATGAGTGTTACCTCATTCAGTGCTCCCCCCTCTGCCAGGCAGATATCTTTATTGTTATTTTACTGGCTGGGATACTGCAACCCCCAGAGCTTAGGTGAGCTACTGTGGGTGTGGTTTATCTGTGGTGGAGCCAGGGTGTGAGCCCTGGTCTGTATGATCCCACATTCCTGCTCTTGCTACTCTATCAGGCAACCTTCCTCATTCTAGTAGAAAAGAGTATAACACATTCTTTTCTTCCATGAAATTTGGATCATGACAATTGAAGGAGAAATTCAGACTTGGAAAACTAGCACGGGAAAGATTATCTTGACTTCATCTTTGATGGATCGCTCTCCTTCATCCCCCTGTACATCCCGCGCCACCACCTTCTGTTAATCCCATCTCCAAGGTAGCTCCAGATGCTTCCTTCCGTCCATTCTCAGTACTGTGACTGTAGCACAGCCTGGGTCAGCCCAATCCTGCCCAAGCTGATGTGATACCAGGCTCATTTACTTGAAAGGCATTGTCTCCTGCTCTTTTCTCTGATCAAACATTTTGAAATGGAACCCTTCAAGACTTCCTAATGAAAATTCTTCCTATTTCCACTGTCATTCTCCCCCAGCTTCCCACTGACTTGTCATGCTTCTTCTCTCAACCTGCCAGCAGCTCCCATGGCACTCACAATATAATCCTGTGTCCTCGACATGTCTCTCTTTTCTGCTTCCGACCCTTCCTCTCATCTCCTCTGCCAACATGATGTTCTTCATCTATGTCGTGCATATTTCTACCTCGGGGCCCTTACATAGTACTTCCATCTACTAGAAATAACCCTGTCCAACCCACCCTGAGATATCGACATGGCCCTCGTTCTCATTTTATTCAAATTGCCACTCATTTGTCATGTTCTCAGAGAAATCTTCCCTGGCCACCCTATCTAAAAATAGCATTCTTCTTTATCCCCAGCCTCTTACCCTGCTTTATCTTTCTTTAAGGCCCTTAACACCAAACACACACACACAAACACACATGCGTACACACACATGCACTCACAGACCACCTCCTAGGCAACTAACCATCCTGATTTGCCCCTTGGTTCTGAACCAAAGGACTTTCAATGCTAAACCCCAGAAAGTTCCAGGCAAACTGGGATGGATTGATCACCTATACCTCCCTTCCAGAAATAAACTCAACCGGGAAAGGACGTGACATTCTTCTCTGCTGTGTCTCCAGCATATAACACATGGGCTGACATAGAGTAGGTGCTCAATCCATATTGGTTGAACAAGTGAATACAGGAATATTTTCCTGTTTCAAACAGCATCAGGTTTCACTTTTCTGCCCAGCATTCCAGATCCTCTTTGACTGCCCATCCTAATAATCCCACCCTATTGCCTACCACTCCTGCTGTGCACCTTTTGCCCCCAGGCATTCCTGCCTCCTAACACTTTTGCAAACTTCACCAGAAACAATCCCTTCATCTGAAGAGCCCTTCCCTGGCTCATCTACCTGAGTCAATCCCTTTAACAAGCTTTGTTTTCTTTTTTGAGGTCTGTACAGTGACCAGTGGAGAAGAGGTTCATGAGTCCCAGCAGAATTCCCCAGGGCATTGTTTCAAAATACATACTTATCCACTTACTCCCAAAGCTGAGAATTAGAACTTTTTTGATGGGAGGAGGAGAAATCAAACATTGGTATTTTGAGAAAGCTCTCTAGATGATCCTGACAGCAAGCACACAGCCATCTGAAAGGCACTAAAATGCACTCCACAATCCTTCACAACCCTGTTCCCATCCCTCACTTTCAATGCTTTATTCAGGACATACCTGATCTCATTGCTCTCTCCCTTTGAACCACACTCCTGGACACTAGTACTCCAGACCTGGCATGAGAATAGGGGTAAGTCAGGGTTGCTTATGTGTGACTGTCTGGTCTGGGAGCCCTCTCAGATGTGTGGGGCAGTTGTTACCACCCTTTCCTTGGCTGTAGCTGAGAATGGCCCCTCCTTCCCTCTCATTCCTGAAGACTCCGCCCCTCTGTGAAATCACCTGCTTTCTGGGGGCTCCCATCGTGCTGTGAGCTAACTATCCCTGCCATCAAAGCCACTACAGCCACGGACCCAGCCCACCCCTCTACTCACTCGGTCCCACTCTCTCTCACATTGTGTCCCAGAGCTGGTCACCTAACTAGCCCCAACTTCTAAGTCACGCCACCTGGTTCTTCCAGCCTTCATCCCTAATTCTATAAAAGGGAAAATATCTACTCACAGGATTTTCAGGGGGATTAAATGTGATACTATCAGTAAAAATTCCCAGCACATAGTACACTTAGGAACCTCCAGCCAGAAGCCTTCTTTCTGACAAAAGAACAATGCCTGTCACTTGGGCCCTGGGATCCTGGTTGTCCTGGCCAGTTTGGGCTCATCTTAAAAGAAGCATCACACCCAGATATACCCTAATGTTACCTGGATTGGGGATTACTCAGTCACATTCTCTGGGTGCTTTGTTCAAACTTGGACTGGAATACAAGGGGCCAGAGAAACCTCTTTTTAGCAACTAGAAAGTGGTACTTTGAGCTGGGGCACTGATAAAACATATTGGGACAAAAGAGGAGACTGCTGTGCTGATTGTTGACCAGGCTGTCCTGCAAGACCAGAGGATGAAAAATAGGATGAGAATTGGCATGGAGTTGCAGGGTTCTACGGGATTCTTGCACAGGGAGGGGAGGGGATGAAAAGAGTAGGTTCTTGCACAACTCAATAGCTTTCAAGCAAAAATGAGAGAGAAGGAAGGTGGGTGCAGGGAGAGAGAGAGAGAGATCTGAGCTAAGAATCAGAAGTTCCAGATTCAAGTCCTAGTTTTGCTGTTAAATCATACAATTTAAATTTCATAGACCTTAACTTCCCAAGCTACCAAGTGAGTGAGATCAGAAGTAATTGTGTCTTCTAAAAAAGTTCCCAGCACATATGTTAAAACCCTTCTTTCCTTCTGACCTTACATTTGCTTTGGTTTGGAGCCAAAGTGCTCCCTGGCAACCAAATCCCTAGACGCCGTGAACTGTCCTCAGCCCACCCCTCTTATGGGATCAGAGGTTTCAGAGTCCCCCTCACTCTCCAAGCTGCCTGCCCAACCTTTATTTCACATCTAAGGCCCAGGTCTGCCTGTGAATTAGAACAAGAATTGTCTTCACGCCTATTGCTCAAGGTAGTGGAAAATACTGAGATGTTTTCTGTTGTGCTAAATTAGAATCCTCAATGGCTTTTGCCCATAAACTTTGTTATAATTGGTGATTGGAGTCCATATTACCATGAATACCCTTTTACAGTTACATTAGGCTTAGATTGATTTTGCAGACTGATCTGGGAATTCAACCACCATTTGTACCACAGTCTCTGTGGGAAAATACATTCCGTGTTCCAAACAATTGACCTTTTGGAGTTGATCCAGTTCCTAAGTTGGGGACGGCCTGTACAATATTATGTTACATTTTGGGTTTCGTTTGTGTGTCCTAGAATCAAAGACTTGTCAGAGCTGGAAGAAACTTTGGAGATCATTTATTAATGGACTCAATTTGTAGGTAATGAAGTCAAGGCTCAGAAAGACAAATTGGTCTAAGGTTATTCAGCTACTTCGGTCTCTCACCTCCAAACCAATGCTTTTCTCACTACCCAAATCGTTCTGTGGTCATTCTCCCCCACAGTCATTACAGCCACTTGAAAGATGGGAAGATCATGTCTTTTTCAGCATAGAATCAAATATTCTAAATGCTTCAGAAATACTTCATTGGTTTATGATTCACTTTGCTTTAGAGGTCTATTCACTAAGATTTCCTTAAATAATAAATACCATTAGGGCATTTCAATTAAGTATTTATAATAGACTAGATTTGGTTTAAATCAAGATTTGAATAATTATTCATAAATATTCTATTTAACCAGTGTTTCTTTCATAAAAGGACCTGTTGATATTGGATGTCACCCCAGTAAATATTTTTCACAGCTCACAGACACATTTGGTTTGAGTGTTAGGAGATACATGCTGTTCATTTTTAATGTGGTTTAAGGGGAGAGCTACACATTTCATAACTACATTAGAAAACTTAATAATGCTTTATTTACCAAAAGCAATTGAAAGAGACTTATGAAACCATTCAGAAGTAAACCTTCTGCAGCTGAAAAGGTGACTCTACATAATTTGGATATACTGCAGGTGGAGAGCAACCATCATAAGAAACAAAAACATTAAATTGTTTTCTTTGAAATGAACTTTCACATTTTATATACTTTTCTTCACCAACAAATACATTCACTTATTTCCTGGTATCTTGTTTTAATGAGCAGGATGGGAGGGCACTGAAAGAGAAACAATCTCATATATGTAGATGACATGATTTTATTGTAAGACACTAGCAATGATCTAAAAAGACAGCTGGCCCTGTAATCTAATTATAAGAAAGAAAGAAGAACTACAGATCAATTCTTCAAAAATTAAATAGTTATCCTTTATGATAGCTGCCCATCCAACTCCAGTTGCTTTATAGTTAACTGTTCTATATGGCCAGTTAATGCCTTCAATTACTATTTATTTTGCAATGATTTCATCTCAAAGGATATACCAGAGTTAGCTTGAGACAATGTTTCACTGAAAGTGTGTGTGTGTGTGTGTGTGTGTGTGTGTTCATAAGTGGGGGGTAGAGATTATTGGCCAAGGGCTGAGGAAGAAGCATTTGGTTAAACCTGGTTTTATAATTTTGGGGGCTAAAATTACTGAGGACATGCCTTATGATTTAGCTGATAGCTTTGGTGCTGGATTATTCTCTTATATGTGTATTGAAATGAAACCAAACTAAATCTTTTTTTTTTGCTTTATAATTTTTTTAATTGAAGTATCATTGATATACAATCTTATATTGGTTTGAAGTACACAACACAGTGGTTTAACAGTTACCCATATTATTAAATCCTCACTCCCACTAGTACAGTTATTATCTATCAACATAGGAAGATGTTACAGTATCATTGGCTATATTCTCCATGCTGTACTATCACCCTTATAACCAACTTATATTATGATTGAGAATTTTTGTGCCCTTTTATCCCCACTCCTTCCCAAGCCCCTCCCTCATGGTAACTCCCAGTCACTTTGCAGTGTCTGAGTCTACTGCTTTTTTGTGTTCATTTTATTTTGTTTTGTTTTTAGATTTCACAAATACATGAAATTATATGGAAAAAATAAATCTTAAGGAAAAATCTTGGCCTTGCCCAGGTGTACCACACAGGACTGGCTCTGTATTGAGGGGATGATCTCCTACTCATGCATGTGTCCTTGTCTGGTTTCTCAATATCCTTGAATTGAGCTGACTACAAAAGCTTAAGACATTTGATATACAGAATGGCTGCCATCAAGAATATCAAGTAAACTTAGAACTTACTGCCACTTAAGACTTATTAGAGACTTGATTAAGAGGAATCATATTTATGGAAGGACATCCCAATGAATGTTGATTCTTTCATTTATAAACTATCTCAGATTGGTCAGGGGGAGCAAAGAGCTGTAAATCACTATCATAACCCCAGATTTTTCTACCTAAACCTACAACACACTTTCATACTTATTGGTTATTGGCCAATATTGAGAGACATAAGAAACAATCCTGTGAAAGTCTGTGCTATGTTTACTAAAGGGAATCATGAGGCTGCTGTTCACTGTGTTCCAAAGTGCCTTCTCTTGAGGACACTCCATAGGGGCATGTCTCTGGTCTCAGCACAGTGATGTCTGGGTTCCTCTGAGCACAGGTCTGCCTTTATGTAATGGGCATGTCCCAGGCATTTCCTGTTAGTAAGTACAAATAAGTTCATGATGTTATTAAGACCCCAAATCATGATTCCCTAAGCCCCTTGCAATCAAGAAATCCAATTTTCCTCCACAGATATTTCTGGAATTACCCAAGGATATTGACATGTGTGACCCAAGTATCTCCCAAAGCCTAGTGATGTGCTGGTAAATGTTTAACAAAACCAGCTCTCTGGTGGAAAAAGCTATAGATTTTTTAGATATGTTCATTTCCTTGGTGTAAATACTCCTACCATGGCCAACATGATGTCACTGAACATGGAGTTGGAAAGAGATGCATAAAAGCACATCACTGAACAGCTGATCTTTAAACAATATGGGTTTAAACTCTGTGGGTCCACTTACACATGGTTTTTCAATAAATATAATTTTTGGAAGATTTACAATTTGAGCCATATTTTTCTCTTCTTTAGCTTATTTTATTGTAAGAATACAGTATAAAATACATATACATACAAAATATGTGTTAATTTTTTTGTTAATGTTAATGTCAACTGTTCATGTTTATTAGTAAGACTTCTGGTCAACATAGACTATTAGTAGTTATAGTAGACTAATAGTGGCAGACTATTAATAGTCGACTAATAGACTATTAATAGTAGATTAGTAGTATTCAAAAGTTATACGTGGGTTTTCCACTGTGCAGCATTTCCACCATACAGATAAAATAGATGTAAACAACCTCTAGACTACACATAATAGTAAAATGTAACAACATAAATAGGATATGATGAATTTTGAGTAATTATTATCTTTGTTTTTAGGAAAATTAATTTATTTGTAAGTCTATATCATTTAATTTTTAAAATAATGGCTCGTTAAACAATTGGCCTGCAAAATCCCCAAAAGTTTAACAACTGGCTCTCATGAGCCACTGTAAGCTGGTTTCAGCATCACTATCTAAATCCCCACTGGGTTGGGAGTCCCACCAAATAGTTTGCCTTCAATCTGTTAGATTAACAGTCCTGGTCTACCAAGGAGCAGGACCTTAGCCTAATTCCTTTCCTGGGTCTTGCCACATGTCCAGCCCGTTCTACAGGACTGCTGCTCACGACAGTGCCTGGGCCAACCGATGTCTCCTACACCACTGGGAGTCTTCTCCTGTCTCTGCTGGCTTCCCTAACAGCTGACCTCCACTCGGCCCACAGGCCACTGCTCACCCTCAGGAGCCTCCTCCGTGTCAGCATCTGCCAAGCAAGGGCTTCTCTCGCCTTGGTACCCACCTACCCATGAACCTCGTGGTGGTTCCGATTGCTGTTGCTGCTTGCAGCACTGTCTCCTCCAGCCTTTGGATCTCTACCTCTTACCTCTTCCTCTGTCCTCAATCTCTTATCCACATTTTAAAGTCCAAGGAAACTTTGAAAGCTGAGTTTCATGCAAATAGCACCAAAACTCATTTAACAAAGTAGGATAAAATGGAAGTTAAGCATGATCCCAATTTTACAAAATAGGTGTGTATTTTACATATCCTACTGGATATTACTAGATGCCTGGGTTTGAATTCCAGATCTGCCACTTACTTATTTGTGTGATTTGGGACTAGGTATTTAACCATTCTGTGCCTCAATTAATGCCATCTACAAAGCAGAGATAATAATAATACCTACTTTATAGTACTGGTGTAAGGATTAAATGAGATTACATGTGTATAACATTTAAAACAGTGCCAGAACACATACCGGGATCTCAGTAAACATTAGCTATTATTAGTGGTATGTGAGTGGAAGAAGCACTGCTTTGAGCTTGAGATAAGCATAGACGGCCATCTTGTCTGAGCTTCTGGACAAACTCCTGAGGAGTAAAGACCTTTGATTTTACAGAGTTTTCTTTGAAAACTCTGGTTTGCATAGATCCTTTGCATGGCTCCTCTTCCTCCTTCCTTTCTAGAATCCGAACTGTGTGATGGAATGAAAAGCTGGCCATCTTGACCTTTCTGAACCTCCCTGTTTCTTTGTTCCCCTCTTCTATGTGGTGGGTGATACAGGCATGAAGATAAATGTGGGTTTACCCTGTAGGAGCTTGCAACCGAGTGTAGGATACAAACGCATAAACAATTACAAGGTAGGATGATTAAGCAATATAATGGAAGAATGAATAAAAAGCGTTATGGAAAAATACTATCTACACAGTGGATGGAGCTCTAAGACGTGTGGTAGTGCTACATAGAAAAGAGAGCGGTCGGTACCCATGTAAAATATTGCTGACCCTTCCAGAGCCCATTTTAACTGATTTCATAGGACATTTGGGCGACAAGCCGTTTGGAACGGCAGGGCATAAAATCTCTTATTCGCAATGTCAATTTTTTCCAGTAGAGCGACCCCTTCATACTATCTAAAAGCGCAAGCCCCTGTCTCGAACATAGGTAACGATATCCACAATTCTCGGTTGACGGAAACATAACGGATTGCTTGCAAAACCAGGGAATGAAGCCAGCAAAGAGGCGGGAAAGACACAAAGTCTGCAGAGCGCCCCGGCCCTGGCAGCTGGTCAGCGATGCTTACGTGCGCTCTGCGTAACGCGAGCTTCCTCGGTGCAGCGAAACCCGGGACCCTCCCGGGCGCCTGCGCTGCCGCAGGCGATTCGGCGCAGTGGAAGGGTGAGGGCGGGTGAAAGAGGGCAACGCACCTGCGCGAAGGCGGCGGCGGCGGCGGCGGCGGCGGGAGAACCCAGCCCAGTGCGATTGCGCGAAGACTGAGGCGGCAGGGAGGGCCGCGAAAGAGTGCGCCGTGCGCCTGCGCCGGGGGTTGCGTGGCGCGGTGGCGGGGAAGGGCGGTGTGCGTTGAGCGGCGCTGCGGGTGGGGCCGTTGGCGGCGCTGGTGAGCTTTGCGGAGTTGGGCGGTGCCGAGGAGGAGGAGGAGGTGGCGGCAGCTGGGTCTGACGCGGCCCGGTTCGTGGGGGCCCCGCTTGTTTATTTATTTATTTATCGTGTGTGCCTCCGAGTGTGCGCGCGCT
>JAQQAC010020896.1:22550115-22603440 GCA_029783875.1 Phataginus tricuspis
GGGGCCCGGCCGGCCCTTGGGAGGGGCCTCTCCCCCAGCCCTCATCCAGCCCTCATCCTCCTCCCCCTCCGCCCCGAGGCGGCCGCGGAGGACGGGGCCCACAGGCTGGGCTACCCCCGGGAGCTCAGTCTTGGGGAGGCGGGCGAGAGGGGATGTCCCCGCGGGCGGGCGGTCAGGCCCGGCAAGCAGTGCCCCCCCGGACCTTTGGGGACCCGCACGGCGGCGCGCCGGCCCGGGGGTGCGAGGAGTTCAGGGGTGCTGGGTGACCCTTCCCAAGGAAGGTGCGAGGATGCGTGCCTCCTGTGCCTTGTATGTCCGTGGAACGTGTATTTCTTCTCTGTTCTCTTTGTGCATTGCCCTTCGTTGCCTCGATTCTCGTTCCGGGAGTGAATTTTATAAAAACCTTCTTGAGATGGTTGTTCGGTCGGTTCTGCATTTTTACATGATGCTATATGACATTTTTTCCCTCTATTTAAATAGGGTAATATTAGCAGGAGCTAAGTGCCTCCCATTTATTTAGCTAGAAAAAAATAGTAAAAGTCTTTGACCGAGCTGAAGATGCACGCAAGAAATACAAAATCTAGACACATTTGCTGATGGGACTGGCTTTCAGGTTTGAGAATTTAACAGGTTTGAACATAGACTGAGAAAAGGTCTATTGTAAAGCGTCTCGTGTTTAAAAGATATTTACAAGTTTTTGCATCTTTTGAAGTTTCCTGGCCCTTCTGTTTTTATTGAATAGTTATATGTCGGGGTGGGAGATTGAGGGAAAGGGATGGTTGGAGAGGCTAGGATATTATTAAAAGTTAATCGCTGTTCTTTGCCAGTGAATCCAATTACCCCCAAAATGTGCGTCATCACCAATAGCTTTGTGAGTGTGTAGACAAGAAATGAAGCCTTTAAAAAAATGGAGAGTACTCTTTCAGAAGAAACCGTCGAAGGATTACATACATATGCGCTAACTAATTTGCTTTCATATTACCTGAAGGTAATTGTTTAGTGAAGCAGTATACCTATCATTTGGAAAATAATCAGGATTGTATGATAGATGGGGGAGGGTGCTAGTTCCTTTTTTCAATCAGTGTGTTGTTATCTGATAAGTTCGTTGTGTATACCCGTTGTGTAACAAAACTACAGTGTGCTCCAGATGTGAAAGCCTTTCTACCTGTCTGAGTAAGAGGCAAAGTTTTACCAGGAACTCTCACTTACCTTTTCCTTTACTACCAAGTTATTCCTGAGAGGCCCCCTGGTGCCTGCAGTCTGTGTTCGCTACTTAAGACTTGGTGGACTTAAACAGACGTGAACATCTTGCTGGGTCAGTGAGACATTTGCTTTGAAAAAAAGTTGTATTTTGTAATTGTAATTGTTCTAAGAGCGAAATATAGCTATTTAAAATTTTTAATTCTTTAACTTTCGGAGAAATTTAGGCCACCAACCGTTTTTAGACATTTTAAACTTGGTTTGTAAATGTATTTTAAAAGTCTGATGCTTGTATCTCAACTTCTTCGCCTTTATTTTCCACATAGTTACATATTTATATATTTTATAGGCATAAAACTGTATTACGTGTTTTAAAATGTTTGAGCTGGAACCTTTTAAGTCAGACACATCTTTTCGATTATAGATACTTAAACTTCACTAGTAGTTCAAGGTTATTGGAAAAAAGATGGTGAGGGAAATAGGCTTAAGTGAGTGATTCCATTTGTTTTTGGGAATTCAAATTAAATGTTTGGTTCTGGAGTTGGACGATCTTTTTTTTTGGTGAGAATTCTAGTCCAGACATTTTCGCCTTTTAAATCAGAAAACATTTTTTTACCTGCTTAGTGCCAGTCACCAGGAATCCAAAGGTAAGACACAGCGTCTTCACTCAAGGAGCTCCCAGTTTCAACAAGTAATTTTCAGGCTTTTCCAGCCTCCTCTCTGTTCGTATGTTCAACACATACCCATCAGTGAAGTTTCATGACTTGCTGCTTAATCAGGAGAAGTATATTTAGTTTGACAGTGCCTCCCTGGGAATCTTAAATTCTCCAGGCTCTGCCCTTCCTTCCCCCTTTCAAAATACAGAGCCGTTCAAAGACATACAAGACAGACTTGGATTTTCTGATAATCATGTTCAGTCTTCAATTTTCTTTGCTTTGGTTTTCAGTGATATTACATGCTAATATAACTCAAATTCAGTTACTTGTATTTTGTAAAGTTGCCTAGCAGAATACCTACAGTTAGGTTTTTGTTTGTTTATTTTTAGTATTAGATGAACATAGAAGTTAAAATTTGGCCAGAAGTCTATACATTAGGGGGGAAATCAGCAGGACTTTATCTCAGTTTAAAATGTTGATTATAGTTCCACAGTGTAGTCTTGATTCTTTTTCTTTTTTACTATATCAAATTGCCAATCAGCTGTAACATTTTTAGTAACTACATTTTAGGAGTTGCTTTGTACTTTTATTTTTTAGGTAGGCATATGATCAGTGTAGTATTTTCAAAGTGCCTCTGGGATGTTTAAAGAGTTTTGTTATTTAATGTAAAACAATAATACTAGTTTGTTTGGATAGTGCATATTGCTCTAGTATGTTTTCTTGAGTTAAGTTTTATGTGGAATTAGAAGCCAAAGATGCCTGCCACTCTATTGTAGTGATTTATTATAGTACTCTTTGACAGATTGTTTATGTTGATGGTGGGGCCTACGAGTATCCAGTTCCTATGGAGATATCCAGTAAAAGCTTTTTTCAGTAGTTCAAAAGGAATTAGGATGGTAGTGGGAATATAACAGAATCCCTTGCAAGTTTTATTCAAACTATAAATGTTGAGTTTATTTTGGGGAAGGTGAGTTGGATAAGTAGAATCTAGCGTGTTTGGAAGGAGGATGCCAATTGTGGAAAATTGCTTCCTTCTAAGATAGTGCTAGCTCTGTTGACAGCCATACTTGATCCAGGTATTTAAAACCTGGGCTTTATTAGTTGATGATAATTATAATTAACAAATGCCTCTTATGTATATCATATATATGTGGAAAATTGTGTGTGTGTCTGAGATTTGCTTTTTTCCCTGATTATAAAGTATTCTTGTAGAAAACTTGTGAAACAGAGAATTATAAATGAAAAAAAGCCCTAGTCCCCCATAATTCCACAGACTATTGTTTATATATCTTTATGAGTTAATTTTCAAGTATTACATCATGAATATTTTCCTTGTCATTGAAATGTCTTCAGAAATACTTCAAAAGCTCTTTGCTGTATGATAGAAAAGCTTTCCTAAAATTTTTTCGTAACCACAGAACTAAGCTTGAGTATTACAACATGAACTGTAGAATGTTAGCAGTGTATAAACTTATGGAGGAATATGATCGTGTTTTACATTTTTGGCCCACTACTAGCTTTATGAAATCTTGGTATGTGTGTGTTCTATTTTGTTTTGTAATGCATTCTTCACTTAATCTCAGCCTGTTAGTTGTCTGATTTTGTGCAACTGCTGTGATCACTTTATCGCTCTTTCCTTTCTTGTAGGTCATATACTCTTAAAATCTAGTTAGGCTGAGAGACTAAGCAAATAGGTTTTTCTCATGTGTCCTTTTGAAGTTAAAAAAAGAATATTTGAAAAGTGAAATGGATTAATGAAACCACATGAAGGCCCCCCCTTTTAAAATAAGTTTTATTGAGATATAATTCACATACTATACAGTTAGTTCACCTATTTGAAGTGTATAATTCAGTGGTTTTAGTATATTCAAAGAGTTGTGCAACCATCACCACAGTCAGCTTTAAAACGTTTTCACCACCCTCAAATACAACCCTGTTCCCATTAGTCAACACCCCCTTTTTCCTTTCACACCTCCTTCCAGCACTAGGCAACCACTAATCTGCTTTCTGTCTCTATAGATTTTGCCTATTCTGGACATTTCATATAAATGAAATCACAATGTGTGGTCTCTGATTGGCTTCTTTTAATGTTTTTAAAGTCCATTTTGTAGCATGTGTCAGTATTTAATTCTTTGTATGGCTGAATAATATTCCATCATATGAATACACTATATTTTATCCATTCATCACTTGACAGACATTTTATTTCCCCTTTCTGGCTACTGTGACTAATACTGGTGTGAACATTGATGTACAGGATTTTGTGTGAGCAAATGTTTTCACTTCCCTTGGTTATATAGCTAGGCCTGGAATTGCTGGGTCATGTGATAACTCTGTTTAACTTTTGAGGAACTACCAGGCTTTTAAAAGCCTCTTTTCTGATTAAATTGTTTAATTATGACCCTGTCTAAAGGTCAGGCAGTTTGAAGGAGGAGCTAGTTGCTCCTGGCAGCCTCACCTTTCACCAGGAAAAGTGTATAGATCCAATGCCAGGTCTACTAGAAAAGAGCAGGTTGGGAAGTAGAGGAGATCATCTGAGGGATACTTTTCACTTTTCTCCTGTTTCTTGAAGAAGAAGCTAGAGGAGGCGTAAAAGTACATTTTAAAACTGATTCAGAGATTAAATTTGTTTGTCTTCCTGTTAATTAGCTTTAGCAGTAAGAGAAATTTTAACAGTTGGATGTAGTTCAAAAGTGTTTTTATTTTGTTATTTGAATGAGAAGCTGGAGCTTTCCTGGTAAATATCTAAATTCAAGAGTAGGATTCATTTGGATTTAGAGATCTGTTTACATTTGAGTCTAGAGACAGGATTATATTAATATTTAGGATTAGTGAGGAAGATGGTAAATTGTATTTAATAGTTTTTTTCTCTCATATCTTATTTCACACATTTATTGTTTAACAGTATCTATTAAAATGGCATGCAGTCTCAAAGAACCCTAACAAAGATAAAATAATATAGGTATATAAGATGTCAAAATATTTAGAGGAGATTCTCAAGATGGCAGCATGAGTAGGGTGGTGGAAATCTCCCAATACCATATATATTTTGAAAATACAGCAAATACAACTATTCCTAAAAGAGAGACCAGAAGACTGCATCTACATCTGCAAGAACTCAACATCTCACAGAAAAGGGTAAGATACAAACCTGTGATCTGGCAAGACCCTAGCACCCCCCCACCCCAGCTCACTGGCGGAAGGAAAAGAATCAGAGTGGGGAGGGAGTGGAAACACAGGACTGCTAAATAACCAGCCCTAGTAATCTGCACCAGGAGCACAGACACATATTGCATGGTGTACAGGATATTAGAGGAATGGAAAAGCATAATCTGAGATGCGAACAGGTCCCCACAGCCAGCTGCCTTGGGACAAAAGAAAAGTGGGCGCTTTAAAAGTCTTAAAGGAACAAGGGTTTAACAGGCGGACAAAATCATCCTGGCACACTCAGCACAGCAGGCTGGGAACTTTAAGGAACTTGAGGCGCCCTAGCCGCCTGGGTGGCAACGTAGCTTCAAAGCCCCTCACGGCAATAAGCAGCCTGCCGTTCATTCCACCACCACCCCCGGCACTGCAAGCAAACCAGCTGACATGTCATTGCTGCAGAGCAGCCGGGGAGCAGCCCTGCCCACAGCAACCACACAGTCTTCTCCCAGCGCGCAGCTTACCAGGCCAGACCCAGAGTCTGTCCCCTGCGTGCAGCTGCCCAGCACAGACAGCAGAGACTGACGCAGAATCCAGAAGGCACAAAGGGGCTTTATTCTCGTGGTGAACACATGCTGCTTGCCTGCAACCCCTGCCAGTGGCCTAGGCCATTCCAAGGGCTGTCCTGCCCACGGCAGCTCGGGATTAACCCAGGGGCTGCCCCCTGCACCTGGTTGCCCGACACAGGTAGAGGAAGGCAGCGCAGAGTCCAGAAGGCACATAGGAGCTCTGTTCTCACGGTGAACATGCGCTGCTCACCTGCAACCATCACCAGTGCCCTAGGAAATCCCGAGAGCGACCCTGCCCATGGCAGCTCAGGGGAGTAACCCAGAGGCTGCTCCTTGTGTGCGGTTGACTGGCACAGGCAGCTGAGATGGGCAAGGTGACCAGCAAGCAGGAAGGGACTTTTGTTCTCCCAACTGATGCATGTGCCACTCGCCAGCAATCAATTCCTTGGCTATGAAAAAGCAGAAGAACCTTGTTCAGTCCAAAATCCCTCAAACACCAGAGAGAGGGCCTGGTGAGACCAAAATCATCAATCTTCCTGAAAAATAATTCAAAGTAAAAGTCATGAGCATGCTGATGGATCTAGAGAGAAATATGCAAGAGCTAAGGGATGAATTCCAGAGGGAGGTAACAGAAATGAAACAAACAATGGAAGGATTTAGAGCAGACTGGATGAGTTGGAAGAGACTGTTAATGGAATAGAAATCAGAGAACAGGAATACAGAGAAGCTGAGGCAGAGAAAGATAAAATGATCTCTAGGAATGAACGAATATTAAAGAGTACTGTATGACCAATCCAGGCAGAACAATATTTGCATTATAGGGGTACTAGAAGAAGAAGAAGAGAGAGAAAGGGATAGAAAATGTCTTTGAAGAAATAATTGCTGAAAACTTCCCCGATGTGGGGAAGGAAACAGTCTCTCAGACCATGGAAATACGCAGATCTCCCAACAAAGGGACCCAGGGAGGACAACACCAAGACATATAATAATTAAAATGGCAAAGATCAAAGACAAGGACAGAGTATTACAAGCAGCCAGAGAGACAGAAAAAAGATTACATACAAAGGAAATCCTATCAGGCTATCATCAGACTTCTCAGCAGAAACCTTACAGGCCAGAAGAGAATGGCATGATATATTTAATGCAGTGAAACAGAAGGGCCTCAAACCAAGAATACACTATATGGCAAGAATATCATTTAAATTTGAAGGAGGGATTAAACAATTCCCAGATAAGCAAAAATTGAGGGAATTTACCTCCCACAAACCACCTCTACAGTGTATTTTAACGGGGCTGCTCTAAATGGAAGTGCTCCTAAGGCTAAATAGATGTCACCAGAGAAAATAAAACCACAGCAAAGAAAGTAGACTAATCAAATACTAACTAAATGCAAAATAAAATCAGCTATCCACAAAATCAGTCCAGGGAAACAAAAAAAAGTACAGAATAAAACACCTAACATATAAAGAGAGGAGGAGGAAGAAAAAGAAGGGAGAGAAATAGAATCATCATACTGTGTTTATAATAGCATAATAAGTGAGTTAAATTAGCTGGTTAGATAGTAAAGAAGCTACCTTTGGTAACCATGAATCTAAAGTCTCCAAAGGCAATAAGTACATATGTATCGATAATCACCCTAAATGTAAGTGGACAGAATACACCAGTCAAAAGACACAGAGTAACAGAATGGATAAAAAAGCAAGACCCATCTATATGCTGCCTACAAGAGACTCACCTCAAACCCAAAGACATACACAGACTAAAAGTGAAGGAATGAAAAGAGATATTTCATTTAAACAATAGGGAGAAAAAAGCGGGTATGCAGTACTTGTATCAGACAAAATAGACTTCAAAACAAAGAAAGTAGCTAGAGACAAAGAAGGACATTACCTAATGATACAGGGGTCAGTCCAACAAGATATGCACCCAACACAGGAGCACCTACATATGTGAAACAAATACTAACAGAATAAAAGGAGGAAATAGAATGTAATGCACTCATTTTAGGAGACTGCAACACACTAGAAAAGATGGACCTAACAGACATCTACAGAACTCTACACCCAAAAGTAGCAGGATACACATTCTTCTCAAGTGCACATGGAACATTTTCCAGAGTAGACCACATACTATGCCACAGAAAGAGCCTCAGTAAATTCAAAAAGATTGAAATTGTACCAACCAACTTCTCAGATCACAAAGGTATTATAAAACTAGAAATAAATTGTACAAAGAAAACAAAAAGGCTCACAAACACATGGAGGCTTAACAACATGCTCCTAAATAGTCAATGGATCAGTGACCAAATTACAACAGAGATCAAGTAATATATGGAGACAAATGAAAACAACAGCACAATGCCCCAACTTCTGTGGTACGCAGCAAAGGCAGTTCTATGAGGGAAGTATATAGCAATCCAGGCCTATTTAAAAGAAGGAAGAACAATCCCAAATGAATAGTATAAATTCACAATTATTGAAACTGGAAAAAGAAGGACAAATGAGGCCCAAAGTCAGTAGGAGGGACATAATAAAGATCAGAGAAGAAATAAATAAAATCGAGAAGAACAAAACAATAGAAAAAAATCAATGAAACCAAGAGCTGGTTCTTTGAGAAAATAAAATAGATAAACCTCTAGCCAGACTTATTAAGAGAAAAAGAGAATCTACACACATAAACAGAATCAGAAATGAGAAAGGAAAAATCACTAGACACCACAGAAATACAACAAATTACTAGAGAATACTATGAAAATCTATATGCTAACAAACTGGATAACCTAGGAGAAATGGACAACTTTCTAGAAAAATAGAACCTTCCAAAACTGACGAAGAAACAGAAAATCTAAACAGACCAATTACAAGCAACGAAATTAAATCGTTAATCAAAAAACTACCCAAAAACAGATGGATTCACCACTGAATTTTATCAGACATTTAGTGAAGACATAATACCCATTCTCCTTAAAGTTTTCCAAGAAATAAAAGGGGAGGGAATACTTCCAAACTCATTTAATGAAGCCAACATCACTCTAATACCAAAACCAGGCAAAGATGCCACAAAAAAAGAAAATTACAGACCAATATCCCTGATGAACATAGATGCAAAAATACTCAACAAAATATTAGCAAACCAAATTCAAAAATACATCAAAAAGATCATCATGATCAAGTGGGATTCATCCCAGGGATGCAAGGATGGTACAACATTCGAAAATCCATCAACATCATCCACCACATCAACAAAAAGAAGGACAAAAACCACATGATCATCTCCATAGAGGCTGAAAAAGCATTCGACAAAATTCAACATCCATTCATGATACAAACTCTCAACAAAATGGGTATAGAGGGCAAGAACCTCAACATCATAAAGGCCATATATGACAAACCCACAGTCAACATCATACTTAACAGCGAGAAAGTGAAAGCTTTTCCCCTAAGATCGGGAACAATACAAGGATGCCCACTGTTCCTGCTTTTATTCAACATAGTACTAGAGGTCCTAGCCATAGCAATCAGACAACACAGAGAAATAAAAGGCATCTAGATTGGTAAAGAAGAAGTCAAACTGTCACTGTTTGCAGATGACATGATATTACACACAAAAAACCCTAAAGATTCCACTCCAAAACTATTAGAACTAATATCTGAATTCAGCAAAGTTGTGGAATACAAAATTAATACACAGAAATCTGTTGCATTCCTACACACTAATGATGAACTAGCAGAAAGAGAAATCAGGAAGACGATTCCATTCACAATTGTATCAAAAAGAATAAAATACCTAGGAATAAACCTAACCAAGGAAGTGAAAGACCTATACCCTGAAAACTACAAGATACTCTTAAGAGAAATTAAAGAGGACACTAACAAATGGAAATTCATCCAATGCTCTTGGGTAGGAAAATTAATATTGTCAGAATGGCCATCCTGCCTAAAGCAATTACAGATTCAATGCAATACCTATCAAAATACCGACAGCATTCTTCAACAAACTGGAACAAATAGTTCTAAAATTCATATGGAACCACAAAAGACCCCGAATAGCCAAAGCAATATTGAGAAGGAAGAATAAAGCTGGGGACCTCGCTTCCAAACTTCAAGCTCTACTACATAGCCACAGTAATCAAGACAATTTGGTATTGGGACAAGAACAGATCCATAGATCAATGGAATAGAATAGAGAGTCCAGATATTAACTCAAGCAAATATGGTCAATTAATATATGATAAAGGATCCATGGATATACAATTTGGAAATGATAGCCTCTTCCACAGGTGGTGTGGGCAAAACTGGACAGCTACATGTAAGAGAATGAAACTGGCTTACTGTCTAACCCATACACAAAAGTAAACTCAAAGTGGATCAAAGACCTTAATGTAAGTCATGGAACCATAAAACACTTAGAAAAAACATAGGCAAAAGTCTCTTGGACATAAGCATGAACAACTTCTTCATGAACATATCTCCCCGTGCAAGGGAAACAAAAGTAAAAATGAACAAGTGGGACTATATCGAACTAAAAAGCTTCTGTACAGCAAAGGACACCATCAGTAGAACAAAAAGACATCTTACAGTATGGGAGACTATATTCATAAATGACATATCCGATAAGGGGTTGACATCCAAATTATATAAAGAGCTCACGCACCTCAATAAACAAAAAGCAAATAAGCCAATTAAAAAATGGGTAGAGGAGCTGAACAGACACTTCTCCAAAGAAGAAATTCAGATGGCCAACAGGCACATGAAAAGGTGCTTCCACATCGCTAATCATCAGAGAAATGCAAATTAAAACCACATTGAGATATCACCTCACACTAGTTAGGATGGCTGCTATCCAAAAGGCAAACAGTTGTTGGCAAGGATGTGGAGAAAGGGGAACCCTCCTGCACTGATGGTGGGAATGTAAATTAGTACAACCATTGTGGGAAGCAGTATGGAGGTTCCTCAAAAAACTAAAAATAGAAATATCATTTGACCCAGGAATTCCACTCCTAGGAATTTACCCTAAGAATGCAGCAGCACAGTTTGAAAAAGTCATATGCACCCCTATGTTTATCGCAGCACTATTTACAATAGCCAAGAAATGGAAGCAACCTAAGTGTCCATCAGTAGATGAATGGATAAAGAAGATGTGGTACATATACACAATGGAATATTATTCAGCCATAAGAAGAAAACAAATCCTATCATTTGCAACAACATGGATGGAGCTAGAGGGTAATATGCTCAGTGAAATAAGCCAGGTGGAGAAAGACAAGTACCAAGTGATTTCACTCATCTGTGGAGTATTAGAACAAAGCAAAAACTGAAGGAACAAAACAGCAGCAGACTCAACAGAACCCAAGAATTGACAAACAGTTACCAAGGGGAAAGGAACTGGGGAGGATGGGTGGGAAAGGCGGTATAAGGGGGAAAAAGAGGCATTACAATTAACCCATACAATGTAGGGGGTGGGGGCGCAGGGAAGGCAGTTTAACACAGAGAAGACAAGTAGTGATTCTATAGGATCTTACTACGCAGAGAAGACAAGTAGTGATTCTATAGGATCTTACTACGCTGATGGACAGTGACTGTAATGGGGTATGTGGTGGGGACTTGATAATGGGGGGAATCTAGTAACCATAATGTTGCTCATGTAATTGTTCATTAATGATACAAAAAAGAAGATATTTAGAAATAAAAACTAAAATCTCATTAGCTGTTCCTGAATCAAAGATTGTCCTGGAAGTCTTGGAGTATAGGGATTCAAGAAGAGAAATGGTTTGCAAATATCAGTAGGCTTAGTAATGTCCTGGTGGTAGAGGATAGGGATTTCTAGTTGAATTTTCTAGGATTTAATTTTGAGTGGATACAAATTTATGCCCTCAGGGAGTGACCACTGCTGCTCTTGCAGCTGTAAATAGCCTGTGTACTGTTCACATGTGTAGCATTTATGAGGGTTTACATACCTTCCTGAAAATCACTGACCTCAGGGCTCTCTCCCTTCTCAAATTTACCTGCTACTGTGCAAGGACAGATAGAGGGATTTACATTACATGCATTATCTAGTGGAATTACTGCCTTTGGTTCTTAATACGTGCCAACACTGTGTAATTTGGAAGTTTTAACTCAGTTTATTTCACTGTAAAGGATTTAACCTTAAAATGTTCTTAGTATCCCAGAGTGCCCATCAAGTCAGTGAGGGTTGACCAAAACATTTTCTCGTTTTGAGTACCTAATACCATTTTAACTTTTTAATAATCCCATATTTTCAAGATTTAGAGAAATCAAAGGTTACTTTTCATAATAAAAGAAGATCGAGGACAATCAATTACATAGCTTTCTCTAATGTTACATAAATGCAGTTTTAATAGCTCTTTGTTTTAAATAGTAAGGTGAGATGGAAACCTCATAGGTAATTGTAGGCTTAATCTAAGTTATTTGAGTATTTACCAAATAATTGATCCAAAGTAGTGAGAGAAAATGACTAAGTCTTCTGAGTGAAAATGAAAGATCTAAATTAAATGACAAAAAGAAATATATTTTGTGAATGTCAGGCCTTAAATGCAGTAGTTAATGTGAATCCTTAATGATAATCAGATGTTTACTCAGTTTTCAAGTGTTCACTCAAGATACATCAGTAAGTATTGATGTATTGGGAGGCCATGCTTATTATACTGGTTATGGATACAGGTTCTGCATATACATTAATTTCAGCTCTGCTCCAGTTTATTCTAGGGGTTGGGGATGATAGTTTGTCTTTCATAATGTGTCTGTAAAGATTAAGCAGGTAAAATACTTCCACCAACTCTTGGCACCTAGTAAAAGCTCAGACAGTGTTATCTCTTGTTATTGCTTAGCATAAACCTGAGCTAAGAAATGGGTAAAAGAAAGGCTTTTTATGCTACTGAGTCCTGGACCCTACCCGTAGTAATTTTTGAGGCTGTTCTTGTGAGGATCTAAGTTACTGTTTCCTCCACATTGTGCTAATTGCATACAATCACTCTTGCCATACATGTGTATAAAACATTTCTTTACTATTCCCATTATCTAGGATTTATAATCCGATTTGATATACCAGTGTTGGTGTTGAAGGAGGGAGACTTTTTTGTTTCTAAAATGTTGAAAGGCAATATAAATAAGGAAATCTGTTGTATGCTTTCTTTTGGCTAGGGACTAGAGCCAATGGACCTTAAACTTTTTTTGAGTCTTGGGACCACTTTAAGAGCTTTTATGTGAGTTATTTATCATTACTGTGTTAGAAATTAAAACTGAGAATTTTTAAATACCTGTTTTTAATTCACTTGAAATAATAACCCATTAGCATAATGTTTTCAAAAGAAAAATAGTGATAAGCAAATCTCTTTAATGTCGAGTTTTGTAGAAGACAGAAGTCTCATTTGCTTTGCTTCATTGCTTCAATCTGTTTTGATACGTTGTTTGTTTTGGTTGATGTATATGAAGAAGAAATACAGACATGTAGTTGGAAAAGGAAGGAGTATTTTAGTAGCCTTTTTAGATCATTATGGGTATTTTTAATATATATTACCAAAAACCAACAACTGTTAATTTCTTAAAGGTTAATTATAATGTGGAATCTAAAAAATCAATGAATTTTTTTGTTTTCATACACTAAAATCCATTTGTCTTGCACTTTAAATGGGTCTTACACATGACTTCGTAACATGCATTGGTCATTGGGAAAAATACTGTTAAAGCTGAGTTATGCAGATGTTCAATTGTTGACACATTTCATACAGTATTTTTAAAAAATCACATTTATTAATATTAGAACAAGACAGAAGGAGAGTCCTTAAGTATGGAGAAGCTGTTAAATTCATGATGCTGGATGTAAGATTTCCAAAATTTTTAATTTTCACTTGAAAGCTTGAATTTTATCATTAGAAGCAAATGCTGTCAGTTGTTTTCTTTGAAATGACAGACTCTCTTTGTTCATTTTCAAGAATATCTGTTAAATATATGAGTGTTAATAACCATTGTTTGCCATTTGTGCTTTCCAGTAAAAAAGATGTTCTGTGAAAAAAAACTGGTTAGATCAGCTTGGAACTAAAAGAGTCACATGAGTGCTTTACAAGATGTATATTGGTCAAGATTTAATAAAATACATTGTTTTTATTGCTTAATCAAGGGTGTTCTTTAGTGAAACTGGACTTTGTGTGGCTCACTGTAAATACATGGCAGTGAACACCAGTGGCTACTAGTACAGTTTGGCTCTACTGACTTGGTTTGTGCTAAGGTGCTAGCAGTTTTACCTACCATTGCATTTGCACCATGCACATGTTAACACAGTGAAAAGGGGGTCATACTTGGAGAACCATAGGGCTAGGGCACTCTTTCCTTAGGCTGCACCAGTATCTGTTACTTTCCTTTACTCTTTTCTCATTATTTGTTTACCAGTCTCTCTGGAATGATTTATTAACTTGATAATTCACAGACCCCTTTTGAAAATTCATGAAAGCCATGGGCCTTCTCAGAAAACATAAGTATTCATGTACCTACACAGTATTATAGACAGTGTGGGGTATTATACAGAGCTCCTGAAGGCCTTCTGTAGGCCCTGAAACCATATTAAATGTTCCTCAGGCAAACCTAAGATAAACTGAAATTATGGCAGTTGCCTAATCCTTTCACTTGAAACCAGAATTCCATATTTTAATCAACTGTAAAAATTACTTTTTCATTTTTATGTTCTATTAATGGAGAAATTGCCATTTCATCATACAGAAAATATTTAGGAAATTTAGGACGTCTGTATTTAAGTTAACTTTGGTATTGGTTAGTATATAACCTTGAGTGAATCTTTCTTGGAGATGGGGGCAGGGTAGAGTAAGTTGGAATTAAAATATTACAGGTTAATGAAGATTACTAAGATTTCACAGGGCACATGTGATAGTGAAATTAATTCTTTTTTCTTGGCATCCTTTCCTTTTTAGAAAAGGCTGTTATTAGTAAGTACTTGTTCAAGAAAATAACAGATGTCTGTTGAAAGATAAAATTTAATACACACACAATTCACATACGGACACGTATATATCACACACCATTTATAATTTAAAAGACAAACCTTCATTGAAAGAATTTTTATATAAATAGGAAATTTGAAATACACTGAGTATAATTTTTTGTAGTCAGAAGAGGGGAATTCTTTTGGGGCATATAACATTTTGCTTAATTGAGGTTCATAGTGTTCATCTATTAATGCTGAACTGTAATGATATCTTAAGATTTCATCTTGGAAGATGTCTTTTAACAAATATAGGTACTACCAAATACTGATACCAGTCCATAAGCATATGATTTTAGTCATTATTTGGAAGGTATTTATAGTTCTACTAGTCATCTCTCAGTATTTAGCTTGTAGCATTTAATTACATTTCAGATTAGTCAGTTCCAGTAGAGGGATAGGTAGAAGCTCCTTAACTGCACAGTTAAATGGGTTTTGATATATTTTGCATTAGTGTTATGTCTAAAGAATGCTGTTGGAACCGTGGTTTGGGCTTAGAAAATATATATGATGAAAATCTCACTTATTTTGACAGCACTGAAAGCAACTTGACATTTACTTGTGATTCAAGCAGCATTAGTCATCAGAATGATTTACCCTAGTATATGTTTTATGTATAAGGGGTATTTTTTTTTTGGCCTTATAATTTTAGGTTGACTCATTAAGAAACATCAGGTTTGCAGCAGAGTCTAATTTATAAAATACTCAGTGTTTGATAATAGCGATTGAGAGTGATTCTACTTATTCAGAAAAATTCAGTACCGGCCCTGAGCTCAAAAAAATAAACTGTCACCACTAAACCATTGAACTACTGCGTGGTAGGGCAGGTCAAGATACTCAGCTTTTATTTCCAAGAAATACTCATAAAACTTAGTTCATGAGAGCTAATGAAACATTATTGATACCACTGGTCCAATCATACATGAAAGAATCTTTTTCTGCTGAGTAATTGCACCATAAACATTAAACACCTTAAATTTTCCCAAGCTTTGTAAAATTGTCCAGCTGAGTCTTTTTGGCTTCACGTATGTCTTTACCATGGTGTTTTTTCCTCAGCTTCTTTGAAAATAATATTGCCTCAAGTTGTTCCACACAGACTATTCATAGAGGGTAACTCTTTAGTTACTTCAAATTCAGTATTGGCTCCTCAAATAAGCAACAACTAAGTATTGGTAATGTCTGTGAACTCGTGAGCCAAGGAAAACTACTCAGTTTTGTTATGTTCTGAAACTGATGATTGATACTGCTCCCAATGTCTTCTACTCTTCAAGAACTGTTCTTGCAGAAAGGCTAATAATCTTAGAAAGGTTTGTTGCCTTGGGACATATTAATCAAACATGATTTAATTAACTCACCATTAAAAAATGGCTTTTCTCACTTGCTAACACATGAGCCAGTTGGAAACTTACTTTGGTTGCAGCCTCATTTTTATTTTTGTGAAAAATTCTATGATGAGATTTCACTTAAAATTTTAGATTTTTTTCTGTCACTTTCCTGTGAGTTGGGAATTTTGTGAAGAATGCTTAGTCTGGTGATGTGAACATGTATTCTTTTAACTGGTAATGTGAACATACATTGTATTTTGTAATGTCATAAGTACAATGCCTAGTCAGCTAACTTAAGAACAAAATAATACACACACTACTGTGCCTTATTAAACTCACATTCACTTTTCTTGGTTTGACAAAATGAGTATGCACTGGTAATAAGAGTAAAATAAAATGTTGCAGTACAGCAGTAAGCGTGACACTCAAGGCACCATTGAGTTACAATTGCATCTCTGTAATTTGTAGTATCCTGAGAAGCAGTGCAAAGTGATCAGAGTGCCCCATGTGGTCTCTGTTGCAGCTACCCTACTGTGCCTGCATGGTAAAAGCACCCATTGGTGATACATAAATGAGTAAGAGTGGTTATGTTCCAGTAAAACTATGGACACTGAAACTTGAATTTCATATAATTTTTATATGTCACAAAGTATTGTTCTTCCCCCACCCCAACCACTTAATGTAAAAATTAAAACAGGCATTGGGCCAGTTCTGACCCTTGGGCCTTAGTGGTTTCCCCTTTTCTGGTGTTGACATGATTGTGCAAATATACAGAATAATTACCTTATCAGGAGTCAGGAGACCTTGGTGCTCCCACCAAAGCTGTGTGACTGATTCAGTCAGATAAAGTATGGGGTTAGGGCCCATAGATTCTAGTCTTTGCAAGTTTTCCTCAGAATTCTCTATGTGATCATCTGAATTTCTAATATGTACCCAATAATAATAATGTCTTGTGTACCTCTCTGTTTTTACTTTAACACCCAATATGGGAAATTTCTTAGGGTTTTGATCTTTGAGAGAAGGGAAGAACGGTGAATGTACAATCTCTCTGCATAGGTGGCACTTTGGGGCCACTGAAGCAATTGAGACTTAAGTCCAAAGCAGTGAGAACCTCATAGACTCTTAACTTCAGAATCCGTAATCAGATTCTGTATCATTGATTGACTTAAGAATGTACACATGTACAAGAGAAGATTCCAAGCAAACAGGAGCTGCGAAAATAAAGATCTGAGCAGAGATTCCAGCAAACCCTCTAGTGCCAAAGAGGCAAAAGTTGAAGTTCAAACTTGGCTGGGTTAGAGGGACCATATTACATATGAGTTTTCCATTGAGACTCCATCATGGCCACTGACTAAGACTAAGGCAAAACTGAAATAGACCAGTCCTTAGAAAATGAAGGTGAGTCCTTGGTACTCTGCTGCTAAAAGGAAACAACCCTGTATGGAAAAAGATGTCATCTTGAACTTCTACAGTTTTTCATCCATAATCCCATATTCCAGTGATATACTACAGGATATGCTAAAAAGATTAACTGACCAAAAATCAAAAGGGAAAGAAAAGGAACAAATTCACAGACAATTCAGGTATTAGAAGTATCACACAAAGACTCCAAAATAACTGATTTAATATGCTCAAGATGGAGAGGAAAAGATAGAAAATTACAGCAGAGACCTAGAAAGTATACAACTAAAAATTAGCATTAACTAAAAAGAATTTGGCGGTTGGGTTTACTAGCAAATAGAAACAGCAGAACAAAGGAGTAGAACAAGCAAAAGAGAGTTGAGTAGAAATTATGTAGTGCTGAGAGAAAAAATGGAGGAGAAATAAAGCATAAGAGACAGTGGAAAGGTTTAACATGTATAATGGAGTTCTGGGAGAGGAGTAAGAGGGGATAGAAGTACTGAACAAGAATTTTCCAGAACTGAGAAAGACACCAAACCAAAGCAAAAGGAGCTCTGAATTCCAAGCAGGAAAAATACAAATAAAAGCACACTGAGACCCATCAGAGACTTAACTGCTAAAAATCAAAGAAAAAGAAAATCTTAAGCTGCCAGAGGAAAGAAGTCAATGCCTTCATGAGAATAATAATTATGATGAGTATATCACACGAAACTACAAAAGCTAGAAAACAATAGAATGAGACCTCTTTAAAGTGCTGAAAGGAAAAAAAAAGAATTCTAATGTAGAATTCTAAGTGCAGTGAGCATATGCTTCAAAATTATAGACAAAATAAAGACAAACTAAAGCTGAGAAAATGTATTGATAATAGACCAGAACTAGAAAATACTAAAGGAATTCCATGTTGAAAGAAAATGACCTCAGATAAAAGCACAGAACTGCAGAAAGAAATTAACAACAGTAAGAATAAAGTCTGTAAACATAAATTAGTACTGTTTAATAATTATGGCTTGTGTTTAAAATATGTAAAAGCATTGACAGCTGTAGAACAAAAAGCTGGAGAGTGGTCAGTCAGAAGTATGTTTATCTCTAAAGTAACTCCCAAAATAAGGAGAAAATGGAATAATAAAAGGTAGTTGATTATTCCAGTAAGTGCAAGGAAAGAGAAATAGTGAAATAAAGAACAGATGAGACAAATCAGGATGGCAGACTTCAACTATATTTTGTCAGTAATTACAGTGAATTTTTAGAAGGGGCAAACAAACACTCAAAGCTCAGACCTAACTGTACAATGCTAAAAGGGATATATTTTCAATTTAAGTACAAAAAAGTAAGTAAAAGAATAACATATCATGTACACATTAGACAAAAGAAACTTGAGTTGGCTATATATTTATGTGAGAAAAAGTAGCCTGTGAGATAAGAAGCATCACTAAAAGTAAAAGACATTGCATAATGTTAAAAAGATAAATTCAACAGGAAGTAATAATAATCTTAAATCTTTGAGGTATTTAATAAATATAGGTCCAAAATACAAAAAGGAGAAGTTGACAGAACCAAAAGGTTGAAATAGAAATCACAACCAGAGAGGATAAACACCTTTATCAGTTACTACTAAAACAAATAATTAGGAAGGATCTAGAAGATTTAAATAACACAGTCAAGTTGACCTAATTGAGACACACTGAACAGTTTACCCAACTATAGGATATGTTTGCTTTTCAAATATGTCTGAAACATTTACTAAAATACACCATATGCTGTACCATACAGCACATCTCAGTAAATTTGAAAGAAATGAGATCTCAGATATGTTATCTGACTTCAATGATGATAAACTAGAAATCAATAGCCAGTAAGTGGAAATCCTCCAATATTTAGAAATAAAGCGCTGTACTTTTATATATCTTGCTGGCTAAAGAAGAAACAGCAATGAAAATTATAAAGTAGTTTGGCCTGAACAATAATGAAAATATGTGTCAAAACTTGTGCGCTGCAGCTAAAGGCAATGCCTAGAAGGGTATGTATAGCTGTAAATGTATTATTTGGGGGTGGGAAAGGCTGATCATTTAAGTTTATATTTCAAGACAAAAGAAAAATAAGCAAATTATAACCAAAAAGAGATAGGAAATGATATTTTTTTAATGAAATCATTTTCAAGATTGATGAAAGTATTAAACCCCTAGAAAGATTGATAAGATAAAAAATAGAAAACAAATTGCCAGTATCAAGAAAGATACAGTTGATAACTCTGTTAAGGGAGATGAAAGAGATGGAACAAGTAAGAGCAGTAATGTAATCCTGGATTGAATTCTGTACTAGAGTAGAAGAAAATGCTGTAAAGGACGTGGTTGAGATAGTTAATAAAACTGTAGTACATTCTTTAGGTTAAAGATTTGTATTGATGTTAAATTTCTAAATCTGACAGCTTGTACTATGGCTATATAAGAATATTCTTAAGGAATATATAATAATGTATTAAGGGTTAAAGGAGCATGATGTACACAAACTTATTCTCAAATGGTTCAGAGAAAACTTATTTATATATATGTATTTTTTAATGATAGATATTATAAAATGCTAATTTTATAATTTAGGTGGCACAAAAAATGGAAAATCTGAATAGTCCTATGTGTTAAAGAAAATGAATTTGTACTTGAAACACTTCTCAAGAGGAAAATTCCAGGCCCAGATGATTTCACTGGTTACCTAAACATTTAAAGAAAAAATGTACACCTATTTTACACACTCTCTTAACAGAAATTAAAAAAAGAAGTAACACTTACCAACTTATTTTGAAGTCAGCACAACCCTGATACGATATCAAAGTAATGACAAGTAACAAGGAATGGAAATTACTGGCTAGTATCTCATGAATATAGCCACAGAATATTAACATATTGAATCATGGAACATTTAAGAAAGATAATATCATAATATGATGGGGTGTATTGTAGGAATCCAGGGCTAGCTTAACAATCAGTATAAGTTAAATTAACAGAATAAGGGGGGGAGTATATGATTATCTCAGTGGTTGAGATACAGTATTTGATCAATTTTAACTCCTTTCTAATAATTCCTAGCAAACTGAGTATGTACAAAACCAGAGCTATCATACTTAACAGTGAAATATTGAGTACTTCTTCCCCTGAGTTTGGGAAAAGATAAGGGAAGACCATTAGTACCACTTCTGTTCAATACTGTCCTGGAGGTCCTAGCCAATTCAAAAAGGAGGAAAAAAATAGTGGATACAAAGATTGAAAAAGAAGTTAAAACTGCTGTCAAATTACAACTAAATTTTGGTAACTTAAGAAGTGTTTTATTATTGGAATCATTGGAAAAGCCAAAAGTATTTTGTCTGTCTTGTCCACTGGTATTATCTCTAAAATTACTTTTAGATGTGTTACATGACAGCAACCAGAGATCTTTAAGCCTTCAAGGAAAAAAAAATTTTTTTCTCCTTAAACTAAAACAGGTTTTTGATGTACTCATAGTAGAACTGTATTTTGTAACCATCACTTCACACATTTAAAACTTTTAATGGTAAGATTAAGAATTGTTCCTGTTAGAGGGAATTGAATCTAAGCTAGTGTTCTAGATATTTCAAAGTTAGATGTTTGTTTTGGTCTTGGAAAACTCCAAATGTCCATGGGAAGTGAGTAATTGATGTTTGAGAGCTACTGCTAATGTAGAAGCTCTACTAAGTTCCCATAATAGAAGTAGTTCTGCTGATCTTTGTTTTGAATCTCAAGGATGGTCTTACTAATTGTCAAATTTGCTAAAGCACATTTCAGCATTGTTTCTGTCTCTTCTTTGTTACTTATATATTATATTAATGGAATGTATACATGGATCGACTTTTTGCATGTGGGGGCTTTATTTTTTAAAGCCGCTCAACCTGACAAAGGAATTGAAGCAATTTTTAGCCAGAAACCTGTAGAGTCAATTATGAATGGGAAATAGTAGAAGTATACAGAAATATATATAGTGTTTTCTTTTTTAAAATGCCTCTTTCAGTTAAGATTAAATGGAATATAGTAGTATATTTTAAGATTAAAGAGAAAGAGCCAGTGGAGAAAGTAATGCTGAGAGGAAGTGATTACAAGTTCAGTTCAGTAGGGCAGATAGGGCACTCCCCATGTACCATTCCTTCCCTCTATCCCAGGGGTTACTGGGAACCTTATTAGTTCATGGATTTTATGACTTATTCATGTGAAATATGCTTTCTTCTACCTAAATAGCTTTTAGAGTTTTTAATATAATGCTGTATTGTGAACATGATAATACATTATAATTTAATCAATATCTGGCACATTTTTTATTTGTTTTGCTGTGATCAGAAAATTGAGGTGCTGGTTGCTAAAATTGTTGGGACTGCTCATAGTATTCCAAGGGAATGTGTGAAGCTCCGTCACATACTGACAGCTACTTTTTATTTAATCTCCCTTTCTTCATAGCCTGGTTCTTAGTGATGCTATTACCGCTTTCTTCTAAATGCAAGACTTTGCTGAGAGAGTAGGCCGGACACTCAAAGGTGCTGTCCCTGAAATCTTTTAGATATCTGGGGCTTCAAGGCCTCAAGTTGGCCATTGGAGAGCAAAGAAGAGGACTGTATTTCTGTGGCTGTAGCCTTGAGGAGTGTGATCAGGAACCAGCAGCAGTGAAGATAGAAGCCAAAGAGCACAGTAACCTTACTGTTAGCCACAGGAGACAGCAGTGTTTCTGATGTTTGCTGCCTGTGTGACTTTTCTGATCCTCATAATACAGACATGACTTTTTATTTTAAGAATTACTATTTTATGTATAAATTTTAGGAAACTGACCATTTTACTCATTGTTTATCAGTACGAGGATGCCGTCCAGGAAAGATTGTGCAGATGACTGAAGCAGAAGTTCGAGGCCTATGCATTAAATCTCGGGAGATCTTTCTCAGCCAGCCTATTCTTTTGGAATTGGAAGCACCACTGAAAATTTGTGGTATGTAAGTGGGTAAAGTTGGAAATAATCCCTTTTGAATCCTAGTTATCCTCTCCTATCTACATTGAAGATAATTTAGAGAAAATATTTGAAATTTCTGTATAAAAGAAGATAGGTTTTATCACATAAAATTTTATAAAAGTGGAATCTTTCATAAAATGACAAGAAAATACTTGTCTCATATGCAACAGGTTAAGTATTGCTATTCACACTATAAAGAGTTCTTAGAAATAAATAAGAAAATGACAATACAATAGAAAAATAGCAACTACAATAAAAAGGCAGATGTTAGAAATTCAAATGACCAATAAACATAAGATCCTCAGTGTAACCAGTAATCAGTGAAATGCAATTTAAAAACAATCCTAAACTAATCAGATTGGGGGAAAATGTCAAAAACTGGCATCCAGTGTTGTCAAGGATGTAGAGAAATGACATTCCAGTACACTGGTTAGAAAAAACATGTATAGAATTTTGGAGGTCAGTATGACAATATCCATGGACTTCTTATTTTATTGTGATCGTTTTAATTTATTTTGGAGGTTATATACTTTGCAATTTGTATTTATTCTTTTAAGTGTTACAGTAGCTTCTAGCCAAAAGCAAAAACTTAAGACTTCAAGTTTTGAGTGATTGCATTGTTAATAGCCAGAAAAATCATTGCACAGAAGATATTTTTCTATAGTTCACATAACAGCAGGAAGTGATATAAATAATGTATTATACTGGCTTTTGGTTTCATAGCATAGTTTTCCTTTATAGTGGCTATTAATGTTTATGACATACTTTTATGGACTTAACAATTAGGGATTATTTGCTTTGTGCAAAAGTTTTCATTCTCTTGCATGTTTCTTAGTGATCAACATTCACACCATATAACCTGCAGGTGCTTTCGTGTGTTCTCTTAATACTTACTTTCTCATTTTTCATGTGATAAGTCATGTGCTTGGTGCTCTTTTTTACAGTGCCTAGCAAATAAAAGATGTTAGCTCAGTAAATGTTGAATAAATTAATTAGCTTGGAGTATCACCTTTAAGTAAGAGGTTGTAGTTGGGAATTTTGTAGGAAATGATCAACCCTTCTGATGAACCTAAATAAAGCAAATGTATTTACTGACAAGTCATCTTAAAATGATTCAAAATCTTAGCAAGGTACTCTTTAAAATGTTTTAATACAGAAATAATTTGGAGGTAGTAGTAATTTATACTAAATATTTCTAAGTTCCTGCTATTTGTCTCACTGTCTGGTATAACAAAGTGACCTTTTAAATTACCAGGTAATAATAACTACTGTATTATCTATTGTTATATACAAATTATCCTAAAACTTTGTGGCTTAAAACAACATGAATTTCTTATCTCACAGTTTCTGTGGGTCAGGAATTCAAACCCAGCGTAGCTGAGTCCTCTGGTTCTGGCTGGAATCAGGGTGTTCTCTGGGGCTACAGTCATCTCAAAGCTCAACTGTAAAAGGATTTCAATTACTTATGGTCTGATGGGCTGAGGGCCTCCATTCCTAATGAGCTGTTGGCCATAGGCTTCCTTCAGTTTTTTGCTTTATGTGCTCCATAGGGCTGCCTTCATCACTGAGCATGAGAGAAAAAGCAGTCTTCTGTAACCTAGTCTCAGAAGAGACATCACATCTCACTTTTGCTGTGTCCTGTTAGAAGCAAGTCACTAGCTAGAGCCCACATTCAAGGGGGGAGGATTACATAAGGGTGTAAACATTGGGCATAATTTCATATAAGCTCTTTACCATAGTAACCAAATTTTCTAAAACTGGCCTTTTCTACTTTTAGGAGATATTCATGGACAGTATACAGATTTACTGCGATTATTTGAATATGGAGGTTTCCCACCAGAAGCCAACTATCTTTTCTTAGGAGATTATGTGGACAGAGGAAAACAGTCTTTGGAAACCATTTGTTTGCTACTGGCTTATAAAATCAAGTATCCAGAGAACTTCTTTCTCTTAAGAGGAAACCATGAGTGTGCTAGCATCAATCGCATTTATGGGTTCTATGATGAATGTAAGTAATAAATAAAAGTTATTAATGGAAAAATTCCGTAATAATTTTCCATTTCAAGGGAGTTCCTTTGATTCAGTTTTTCTTAAAGTATGGTCGATCTATCAAGCATAGGCCCAAGAAGAGAGCCTCTCATGGAAGAGGAACCTGAAACTGGGACATGTACTAATTAAATTGGTTCCTTGGCATTTCTTTGGTCATGGTTTTTCAGGGTGACTGCAACTTACTCAGCTGAAAGGCCCTCTTGTAATTAGTTTATGTAGTAAAATTTCCAAGTGCAATAGAGGTCATTCTTGAGTCCATTAAGGTTTTAGTTCAGCATTCTTATGATACGACAGACACACTCATTGACAGACACACTCATTGGCCTTGTGTTACAAGAAATACTGGGAAGTTCTATGAAATTATTTTAAAGTTTATTAGAAGAATTCTAATCTATGCCTATAAACCTAGAGAGAAGGATACCGAATAGGGTATCCGTATTTTACTGTACTTTTTCATAAGTAAGGAATCATGAGTTTGCTGTTGTGTAGTAGTATTTCCAAGTGCTACTTCTAAATTACCTAACTACATTTGAAATTGGTCTTTTGCTTTTGTTAGAGTATGGTAGTGAAATATGTTTGGTTAATGTACAGTTTACAATTTTGCAATGATTTTCAAGTTGGTTTTACTATTTTTTAGTTCTGAATTCCCCATTAAAATCAATTTTTTATTTTTTCCATCTTTAGGTATGGTAGAGTCCTATTCAAACTCCTATTTCCTTGATTCATATAATCACTTACTTGGCAAATGTTTGAGGAAGTTTTAAATGCCAGGTATTAAGAATGCAGTGGTACACAAGACAGGTGATCTCTGTTCTCATGGAGCTTACATTCTAATAGGAATGATTCTATATTTGATGTGTATTGCATTTTTCTTTTCTGAGGTGCAGTGTATGGTTTCAGTTATTTAAATTAGACCAGTTGACAGTAAGTGGATTGTAGTAGACTAACCACTTTTCTAAAGCTACATCAGAAATAGAGGTATATTCTTCAAGGGTAAAATATGGGCTTGAATATCCATAAGGATAGAAATGACATCAAATGAAGTAATGTATGAGAACATCTATAAACACCTTGAGTTATTTACACATAAAAACATAGGAAATTAGTGCTTGTGTCTTTCATTCCTCCCCTGGGTTAGTTGTTGGCAACACTGCCAAATTCAGAAAAATCAGATAACTCTAAAAAGGTGAATATATACTTGAGATTGTCTTTGTTATAGCTCTTTATGCTAGACTGCAGGAAAATTACAGTGTTTGTGTCTCTGTTTATACTGCTATAGTGCCAAATTGTAATTCACTCAAAACTGAATACCAGTTAAGCACTTGGAAATTCTCCTTTCTTGGCAGTAAGTTTATGCTGTGTTACTCAATGCATCAGAGTTCATATGGACAGTCTCCAGGCACCCCTTTTACTTCTGCTTACTTATTTGGCTAGGTATTTAACTAGTGTACATGTTGAATGGAAAAAATTAACTAATAGTCTACTAGACTACTTCAAAATGTTATAATGATCTTAAAAGACAAAAGTGTTTAATCTGTTTGTTTCAAACACCACCATCTTTGAAGTAATTGTAACTGAAGGTGCTGGATGTTTGTTATATTATCTTTTTAAAAGTATACAAGTAACACATTTATTATAGAAAAAATGAAGTGTTAAACATAAAGAAGAAAATTGAGGTTATTTATAGTCCTGTGACTGTGAGAAAGCTAATGAGAACAGTTTTAGATTATTTTATTGCTTGTTTTTTTAATAGGTAAACGAAGGTTTAATATTAAATTGTGGAAGACCTTCACTGATTGTTTTAACTGTCTGCCTATAGCTGCCATTGTGGATGAGAAGATCTTCTGTTGTCATGGAGGTAGATGAGTAAATTTGCCTATGGGATTTTCTTACTGTTCATTATCTAGAAAAGACCTATAATAATTATGATGCTGTGGGAAAACAAAGCAGTGCTTGTGTGAAAACTCAAAGTGATTAAAACTTTTAAATATGGCTAGTATCTCTTTTAATTACAAGAAATTTGGGTTTATACATAATGAAAATGAAAATTTGGTACTTGTCTTTAAAGAATTTAATATATGAGGATAACCAGAGTTTTGTCTGAAAAAATGTCTTCCCTTTGCCTCAGTTGTGATAGAAAGATCGTCCTGTCATTAAAAATGAGAGAACCTTGATATTTTCCTGCCTGTATTAAATTCCTTTTGTCAGAATCCAAATATAATTGAATTTAATATTCCCACATGCCAAGGCTTTAGATAATATGTCTGCTTTAGTTCTAAAAATTTTTTTGGTAGAATGCTAAGTCTGTTCTATGCCTTGTTAAGTAGCTTGAATATATGAAAGTTCATTTGAAAAACTAACATGTATCTAGCACTTGGCTGTATGCCACAGAAATAATAGATAATGTATGATCTGGCTATCTTGAGGGTAAAATGTTTATTTTCAAACCGCATTGAGTAATAAAAGAGATTTAATTATGTTGAAGGACTTGCAGCAACAATAATTATTGTGAGAAGTCAGGAAAGGAAGAATTGTTTTGTGAATATTTATGGATTTTGGAAGATAAATAGACCTTGGAGAAGTCAAAGGGACTTGAGACAAGTCTTATATGTTGTCTAGTTAAGTAATATGTAAGGACTGGCATAACTAGAATGTCAAGTACATGTTGGGGAATAATGGGTTCAGATTACAAAGATTTGAATACTGAACAAAAGTGTTTGTTGAGTGGTTTAGTAACCATATTGGTTTTTTGTGCAGGGAAATAATTTAATGAAAATACTGTAATAAAATCAGTTTTTCATCAGTATGTGAAAAGATTAAAGTGGAAAAACTCTGAAATTGGTGTACTTGTCTAGGCCTGGGGTACTAATTGTGTTATTCTCTGATAGAACATAATTGAAATACATTTTACAATAGATATTTAAGAAATTGTAGATCTTGACAGTAGTATATCTAAAAATAGAAATGGAGCAGAATGAAATATGAATATTTGTTTCATATATTTCATTCTTTCATATACTTCTTTTTAACTTCTGACCAACAGTTATGCTTTTATGAGGACAATGAGCATGCTGGAGTGGGATATAGGACGGTTTCAAGGGACAGAGTGAGGCACTAACTTGGAAGTCAACATATTTAGATTTAGGTGGTAAGAAGTGGCAAAAGTGGTAGGAAGGATTGGAATTGAGTATGTTCCTATGAAGGGCAGGGAATGGTTGGAAAGAAAGAAGATGGTGGGATTTCTTTCCTTGAAAAATCTTTTGAAATGAAAGGGAATTTCTTTTCCCTGGTAAGGAAGAATGGAGAACATAATGTTCTATTGTATCAAATGGGATTCTGTTTTAAAAGGTAATGTATTGAAGCTAATATTAAAAGGAACACTTTAAGTATCTTTAATTTCACATCTTGAATCTACTTTAAATGCTTTTTTATTTGAGTGAAAATTTTTTATATGTCAGTACTGTGCCTCATCTTTTTACTTATAGGACTGTCACCAGATCTGCAGTCTATGGAGCAGATTCGGAGAATTATGAGACCCACTGATGTCCCTGACACAGGTTAAGTATATACAGAGGTTTAATTAATTGTTTTACATAAAATATTGGCATATTTGAACTTAACTGTATTAGTGGAATTCGTAGGATTGGTTTATGTAGTAAATAATAGAGCTCTTTTTAGTACTCAACAAGCTAACTACACATTACCAGCAGTAATATAAAATATTTCACTTTCCACTAATTATTCTCCAACATGCAGAAGTTTTAAACTTTATAACCGTAATAATTGTTTCTGTCAAACTTCGTTGTAACAAAAGATCTCGGTATTGATTCCACTTAACTTCCCATGTTTGTAAATTCCCTCGTTCTCATCAATATTGAATACATCCATCAAAGACCTGTTAAAATTAGTCTAAAGTGTTTTAATTAAAATAATCTTTCTTAGCTGAGGATGCAGTTAGTTACCTTTTTTAAAATTACTTAGTAGTTATTTTCTGTGTGTATATTCCAGATTTTTAGAACTTAGAAGACTAGAGATATGAATTCTATAAAAATTATGTGAAAATTTTGTATGAAAAAAATAAGACAATTATTCAGACATTCAGAATAACTTTCAGGCAAGTGAAGCAAGTCAAAAACAAAAGCAAATTAAGTTCTAGTTGAGGATAAATCACTCTGTTGGTTAACAAATGAGCTGAATGTAATTTTATAAATCAGTGCCAGGCACAGTTGCCACCTACTCCAACCTTTTACTGGCTTTTAAATGGTAATTATTTGTATTTGGGTACCAGTGTATGTACTAAGTGTTATACAGCCATATCTTAGAGTTAGTGTGAATTTCATTCCAGACCACCGCATTAAAGCAAACATCACAAAGTGAGTCTGATGAGTTTTTGATTTTACAGTGACTATATAAAAGTTATGTAGTTATTAAGTGCACAGTGGCAGTGTGTCTTAAAAAACAATGTGCATGCCTTAATATAAAAATACTTTATTGCTAAATGGTGACCATCATCTGAGTTTCAGCAAGTAACTCTTTTGGTGCTGTAGGGTCTTGCCCTGATATTGATGGCTGCTGACTCATCAGGGTAATGGTTGCTGAAAGTTGGGGTGGCTGTGGCAATTTCTTAAAATGAGACAATGACATTTTCTCCATCAGTGGACTCTGCCTTTCAGGAACAATTTCTCTCGTGATGCTGTTTGATAGTCTTTTACCTACAGTAGAACTTTCAAAATTGGAGTCAGTCCTTTGAAACCCTGCTGCTGCTTTATCAACTAAGTTTATGTAATCCTTTGTTGTCCTTTCAGCAGTCTTGACAGCATCTTCATCAGTAGATTCCATTTTCAGAAACCACATTCTTTGCTCATCCATAAGAAACCGCACCTCATCTGTTGAAATTCTCTCATGAGATTACAGCATTTCAGTCACATCTTTGGACTCCACTTCTAATTCTGGTTCTCCTGCTGTTTCCACTATCTGCTTTACTTCCTCCACTGAACTCTTCAGCCACTCAGAGTCATCCATGACGGTTGGAATCAATTTCTTCCAAACACCAGTTAATGTTGATATTTTGTCCTTGTCCCATAAATCATGAATGTTCTTAATGGCATCTAGAATGGTAAATCCTTTCCAGAAGGTTTTCAGTTTACTTTGTCCACATGCATCAGAGGAATCACTGTGTCTTATGAAATGTATTACTTAAATAATAAGACTTGAAAGTCAAAGATGAGTAGATCCATGGGCTACAGAGTGGATGTGGTGGCAGCAGGCATGAAAAAAACAATCTCATTGTACATCTCCATTAGCACTCAGGTGACTGGGTACATTATCAATGAGCATTTAGTATTTTGAAAAGATTCTTTTTTCTGAGCAGTAGGTCTCAATAGGGGGCTTAAAATACTTAATAAATCATGCTGTAAACAGATGTGCTGTCATCCAGGCTTTGTTTTCCATTTATAGAGCATAGGCAGAATAGATTCAGCATAATTCATAAGGGTCCTAGGATTTTCAGAATGGCATATGAGCATTGGCTTCATCTTAAAGTAACCAACTGCATTAGCCCCTAAGAAAGACAGCCTGTCCTTTGAAGCTTTGAAGCCAGGAATTGACTTCTCTCTAGCTATGAAAGTCCTAGGTGCATCTTGTTTCAATAGAAGGCTGTTTCATCTACATTAAAAATCTATTATTTAGTGTAGCCACCTTTATGAATTATTTTAGCTAGATCTTCTGGATAATCTTCTGCAGTTTCTACACTAGCACTTGCTCCTTCACCTTACATTTTTATGTTACAGATGGGATCTTTCCTTAAACCCCATGAACTACCCTCTGCTAGATTCCAGCTTTTCCTTTGCAGTCCTCACCTCTTTCAGCCTTCATAGAATTGAAGAGTTAGGGCCTTGCTCTGGATTAGGTTTTGGCTTAAGGGAATGTTGTGGCTGGTTTGTAACCAGACCACTCAAACTTTATTCGTATCATTAATAAGGCTGTTTCACTTTCCTCTCAATCATGTGTTCACTGGAACAACATTTAATTTCCTTTAAGAACTTTTCCTTTGCATTTACAGTTTGGCTGACTGTTTGGCACAAGAGGCCTAACTTTCAGCCTTTCTTCAGCTTTCAATATGCCTTTCTCAGTAAGAATCTTTTCTAGGTTTTGATTTTAGTGAGAGATGTGCAACTCTTCTTTCATTTGAACAGAGGCCATTATAGGGTTATTAACTGGCCTAAATTCGTTATTGCTGTGTCTTGGGGAATAGGGAGACCCAAGGAGAGCCTTAATGGGTAAATAGCCAAGAGCTATTGGGGGATTAGTGCTCATAGGGTAATAGCCTGTCCATGGAGCAGTCAGAACACACATTTTCTAGTTAAATTTGCCATCTTATATGGACACCTTTCATGACACCCCAAAATAACTTGTAATATGATTATATATTTGTCAGTATCTGTAATTGCTATTGTGTTGTAACATCAGAGATCACAGATAACCATACAAAATATAATAGTAATGAAAAACTTGGAAATATTTCTAGAATTACCAAAACATGACACAGAGATATGAAGTAAGCAAATGCTATTACTGGAAAAATATTGCTAGTAGACTTGCTCAACACAGGGTTGCCATAAACCTTTAATTTGTTAACAGTATCTGTGAAGCACAATGAAATGAAATATGCCTGTACTAATAGTGGCATTCATATCATAAAATGCCATGAAGACCTATGAATTGAATGCAGTTACACTGTTTTCTAGTTCAACTTTTGCTTAACATATTAATGTCTTCCTGTGTGTCGTTTTCTGACACCACTTTTGATGCCAAATGTGTTTTTGCATACTACAACTGATTCTCCAGCACCAAGTGGGTGTCCAGCAACTCAGTTCTATTGTGACACTAACTCCTAGAGTTAGCCAAGACCTCACACGTTAAGGGCTCTATTCCACAAGGTTGCCCCCCCTTAGGTTTCCAGCATTAAGTGGGGTTCCCCACACACTCACACTATTACCTGGCCAACTACAAATTCACAGATTCCTCACAACTACCTCCTCAGATGCTTTACTTATATTCACCAGTTTATTACAAACGATAAAATTCAGGAACAGCCAAATGGAAGAGGTGCATAGGACAAGCAATAGGAAGGGGGATGTTGGTTGGTGAACAGCTTCCACACCCTTTGGCATCAAACATGTTCACCAGCCAGAAGTTCCCTAAATTTGGTTGTTCAAGAGTTTTCATAGAATTCAGTTTTCAGCCCCCAGAGGTTAAGGGGGACAGGGTGGGAGGGCTGACAGTTCTAACCCTCTAATCACATGTTTGATCTGTTGACTTAGGCCCCATCCTAAAGCTATGTAAGGGCCCCTGGGTCAACTCCTTAGCATAATGATGGAAAGGGGTTCCTTAAGAGTAACAAAAGACACTCCTATCACTTAGGAAATTCCAAGAATTTTAGGAACCCTGTGCCAGGAATGTGAACAAAACTCAAATATATTTTTAGTTTTATCACACTGTCACACTATTAAAAACATTTACATAAGCAAAACTGCTCTCCTCAGTTCCTACCAGACTATTTTGTTTAAACAAACTTACATTATTGGATTAATTGTCCCATTGTTATTTGTGTAATTAGACCCACCCTTTGTATGTTCATCAGTTTTCAACAAGCTTAGTATCTTGAAAATGAGGATAGTCTAAAGTATCATAGTGTCTAGAAACCCTGTCATATATTAGAAACATAAAGACAAAGGTCTTTTAGCTTACGTATTGTTTATTGATGATTTTTTAATGAGGAATTGATAATTCATCAAGCAGGGTTTAGCTAGATGGTTGCAGAGTTCATTTTCCACTCTTAAGAGTCAAAGATTCTATAGAGAGGTAAGCATTAAAAAATATTCACAGTCCGGAGCCTGAGTAAGACATGGTTAAACCTGTAAATTGGGCTGTTAAGAACATACATTTGATTACTTGATTTCAAGTGTGATTGGATTGTTTTGCTCATACTGAAAGCCTGATAATATCACTCAAAATGCTATTCATGACTAAACATCAACCATTCTACATAGATCCTTCTGTTGGTAAGCCTGACATACTGTGTATTCTAAGAAGTTGCCTCATAATTTACTGTGTAACAGCTCATTTGTTTTAATTATGAAAAGAAAATCATGCATTTTACCAGATTTTTACTGTAATTGTGTAAAAAAAACTCAACAGAAACCAGTATTTAAATAATAGGGAATTTATTTAAAATGCTAATTTCTAAATAAGGTACAGTATTAATACATATTTCAAGTCATTACATCTTTAGAGTTTCTGTTAATGGTGTAGTTAAGACATAAATGAATTTCAAGGGTGACATACTAGGTTTCTCTTCTCAGCATATTCTAATGGGACATTTCTGAGATACTAAAAAGGTCATTTTAAGCTTTGATATTTTCTATAATCTTTAGAAATTTAATATATAAATTAACATTTTTTAAAGAAACAGCCTAATGATTGTGATTTGTTCATTAGGAATTGAACTGTAAAACACTGAACCTTAACTGAGATTCTTACCTTGATTCAATTAAAGTTGAAAAATGTCACGGTGCTGTTGCTGTCGTTAGTTGATTTTGTATGCATCCAGACTTTCATATTTCCCAAATAATTCTAAAGGCAACCAATACATTCCAGTTTTACTGTTAAAATTATAGACTACTATCTTGGTCTTCGACTCCTTGCTTCATCCCTGAAAACACACTGGAAAGTATGAGAATTATGGAACACTAGGTATATGCATGTATTATTTTAAAAGAATTAGTATGTGATTCTTTACAAATCAGGAAAAGCTTATAAATTGAGACTATCGATCCCAATAGATTTTGTATGCTGGTGGATTTCTTAAAACATCATAGCAGCAGCTTAGGAAATGATAGAAATTAAGAGTACATTGCCACCAGTTCTGCAAGATGTTTTAGATAATTGTTTAGCAAGCCAAGTTATACTATGACTCACAATGAAGTTCTTTTTTTGATAAGCCATATTATGAAGTTGATGGATTCTCAAAAAAAATCTTAAAACTGACTCATTCTAAAGAAATCTTCAATTAGCATTGATTTCTCCTTCCCTTAGCTTCATAGTTCTTAGAAAAGCAGTATCACCATCTCAACATCCACTCCCTCTTATCTCACTACAATTTGACTTTTATCCACTCTCTTTCCCTCAACCATCAAGAAACTGCTTTCATTAAGGTCTGATGACCTAATTGTAAGTGACAAATTTTTTGGCTTTTGTCCTCCTCTTGTTGCTCTCAAATCTTAACCATTTCCTGCTTCTTGGTAATTCTTACTCGTTTCAGGAGATGTCAGCTGTTCTAATCTCTTCCTTTTGTTTCAACCATTCCTTCTCAATATTTTGTTTATTCCCCTTTTCTTGCCTGCTTATTAAATGTTTGATTCGTGAGACTTTAAGGTCTTCTCATTTTACATTCCCAAGGTGCTCTGAATCCCTCCTAAGATTTACACTACTATTAGTATGATGAAAATACCCAAATAAATATTTTTACCTCTGACCTCTTAAGGCCGAAATATAATAAAGCCAAGGATCTGATCTGATTTTGTTCCTCTATACTTTATTTAAATCCTCCAAACCTTTGTAGAAAATATTTTCTTCCCTTAACATGACTTACAGATCAAATGTAATTCCAGTGAAATCTTAGTTGGGTCCGTGGAATTAGACAAACCGATACAGAAGTTTTTATGTAGAAGAACAAAGGATTGAAAGGAACCAAGAGCTGATGGACAGTGACTGTGGTGGGGTTGGTGGGGGGGACCTGGTGACGGGGGGAGTTCAATCATCACGGTATTGCCCATGTAATTGTAGGTTAATGATACTAAAATAAAATAAATTATTGAAAGGAACCAAGACAATCCTGAAGAAAAATATTAAATGAGGATACTACTGCTATGAAAAATAAAGATTTATTTAAAAGCTATAGTGTGTTATTGGTTTAGGGATAAATACAAATAAATTACCTGAATAGACTACAGTTCTGTAAGGAAAGGATGAATTATTCAGGAAATGGCTGCTGGGTCAATTGATAACCTATATAAAGAAACCGAACAGCCTTTTCTATATATCATGTGCTTAGAATGTGCCATACACATATTTCCTGTATGTGGGAATGTTTGGAAAGTACTGCCTTAAGAAGCCAGGCAAGATTATATTTGTGTGGTTGCTTTAACAAAGTGGCTGAGTTCACTGGGCTGGGATTTTATAGGGGGCAAGTGGTTCTTCCTGTTGATTAAGGAGTAAGAGGGCAGGAGAAGAAATGTGATTTATACTTTATTTTACAAATATTTCACTTTTTCATTGCTGTTTTTATTCTTTAAAGGTTTGCTTTGTGATTTGCTGTGGTCTGACCCAGATAAGGATGTGCAAGGTTGGGGAGAAAATGACCGTGGTGTTTCCTTCACTTTTGGAGCTGATGTAGTCAGTAAATTTCTGAATCGCCATGATTTAGACTTGATTTGTCGAGCTCATCAGGTATAAAATATAAAACTTTGATATTTTAATATTTATTAACTTTAAAAAAGTCCACTCCTTTTATTTTTGAGGAAACAGATCCAAGAAACTACTTACAAGCAAAGCAGTGAGTGAGAGGAAGCCTATACCCTGATCTCAAAATTAACCATCTATAAAGATTTGTTAACCCTTCCTAAGAGGAAATGTTTCAAATGAATATATTTTTGCAGTGTACTGCAATACTAAAAGATTTTTCAGTGCTTATCTGAAGGCTTTCTAGAAATATTTGATCCCATTTAAATACATTTGTATATTATAGATAATAATCAAATGAATTGCATGGACCCTGATACAAAACCATACAAGTTTTCGAGACAGCTGGGGAAATTTTTATTATAGATTGGGTATTACATATTAAGGAGTCATTGTTAATGGTTTTAGCTGGGATGATACTGTTACATAAGAAAGATGTCCATATTTTTCAGAAATGTATACTCCAGTATGTAGAGGTAAGATGACACGTCTGGGCTTTGCTTTAAAATATATCAACAGAGGAAAAAGGGATAAATGAAATAAATGCAGCAAAATCCTGATAATTATAAGTCAGGGTGGTGAGTAAGTGTGAGTTTATTGAACACTCTTCCCCTATCTTCTTTTGTGTCTATTTGAGTTTCATTATAGAAACATAAACACAATTTAGGTTTGTTTGTTCATGTCTTCTTCCACCACTAGATTGTACAGTCTTTAAGGAGGGGATTGTGACTTATGGACCTTTGAATATCCATTGCCTTGTAAATTTACTGACATCACATGCATTTAGTGTTTGTTAAATAAATGGATTAACAAGCTTATTTTAACAATTCAAGTTCTCATGTTCTCTAAAATGTAACTGGTATGAAATACATTGAATGAAAAGCATTTTTTAAGATCTTTTCTGGCTACTTTTGAAAGTACTAAGTATTCAAAATTTTAAATGTATTTTTAAAGATTCCTTGTTACTTCTTTGTTAAAGCAAAATTTATTAAGTATATGCCATTCCACAATACTTGCCTTTTTAATCAGTTAAACATTGTGTTTATGTTAGATAATTAAAATAAAGCTTCCACTAGATGACAGGGTAGAGTTGCTAAATTTCCTAATAAAACACCCACTGATAATTTTTTTCAGCTGTAGCTTTCCATTCCTGAATACTTTCAAAAATAGATGGTGGTTTTCACAATGAGATACCACCTCACACCAGTTAGGATGGCCAACATCCAAAAGACAAGAAACAACAAATGCTGGTGAGGATGGGGAGAAAGGGGAACCCTCCTACACTGCTGGTGGGAATTTGTAAGCTAGTTCAACCATTGTGGAAAGCCATATGGAGGCTCCTCAAAAAACTAAAAATAGAAATACCATTTGACCCAGGAATTCCACCTGTAGGAATTTTCCCCAAAAACCAAGATCCCAGATTCAAAAAGACATATGCACCCCTATGTTTATTGAAGCACTATTTACAATAGCCAAGATATGGAAGCAACCTAAGTGTCTATCAGATGAATGGGCAAAGATGGTGTGGTACATATACACAATGGAATATTATTTAGCCATAAGAAGAAAACAAATCCTACCATTTGCAACAACATGGATGGAGCTAGAGGGTATTATGCTCAGTGAAATAAGCCAGGCAAAGGAAGACAAGTACCAAATGATTTCCCTCATTTGTGGAGTATAACAAAGCAAAACTGAAGGAACAACACAGCAGCAGACTCACAGACTCCAAGAAGGGACTACTAGTTACCAAAGGGAAGAGGATGGGGTGGGTGGGGAGGGAGGGAGAGAAGGGGATTAAGGGTCATTATAGTTAGCACTCACAATAGGTAGGGAAGGCAGTATAGCACGGAGAAGACAAGTGCTGACTCTACAGCATATTACTTGCTAATGGACAATACTGCAATGGGGTGTGGGCGAGGACTTGTTAATATGACTGAATGTAGTAACCACAATGTTGCCCATGTGAAACCATAATAAAATTGTATATCAGTGATACCTTATTAAAAAAATAGATGGTGGTTTTAAAGTCAGGTTACTGAACTACCTTGGTTTGCACGATCTTTTTCCAGATACTCCAAAATCCTATTATGCTTATTTTCAAATATATTATCTCTGAAATTAAGGGACTTATGATGGGAAATAACAGAGACTACAAACTAAGAACTGAAAGTACATAATGCCAAACACTATCCTGAGCAAGCATAGATAAGGTGGCCAATGTCTTAACAGAAAAGGTTAATCTCTAAATTCTGCCTTAAGGTAGTTATAATAGGAGCATGAACCTGATCCTAAAATAGGAATTTAAAAATTAAAGGAATTGATTTGGGAGGTGCTTTTGTACATTATCAAGTATTGTAGTTAATTTTGCTTTACCTAAAAGTCTGAAAAATATTCTTGCCTACTATAAATAAATATAAAATTTACATGTCATTGCCTGTTTCTCAGGTTTGGAGAGCTGAGAAATACAAATTGTTTAAATCAGGAATTGACAACAGATTCTAGAAATAATGTTAAATCATTAAGGAAAAGAATTATATTCAAATATTTTTAGGCAGCTAATTATTTGGAGATTGATCTGTATAAATTACACTCAATATTGTAGCTACATAATACTAATAGAAAGTGGAGCAAGAAAAACATTCTTGGCATAAGCTATCCTTCACTGTCTGGATATTGTTCACTGAATTAAGGATTCTATAGTTGGATTATAATGCCATAATCTAAGAAGTACTACCTGTCTCAGCTTCCTGTAGACACTTAACTATGCATATGGAGAACCTTGGAAATGGTATGATATTTTAAACTTCTTAGCTATCATAAATTATTTAAGTTAAATCCTTGCATTATAGAAATTTTAATGTTCTAAGGCAAATTTAAGAATAAAAATCAAGCTTCCAAAACAAAATGGCTTTTGTGTTTTGGGTTTTTTTGTCACATTAATCTCAGTTAAGAATTATCTATAAATAAGTGTGTTTTTTCTTTTGACAGGTGGTGGAAGATGGATATGAATTTTTTGCTAAACGACAATTGGTAACCCTATTTTCAGCTCCAAATTACTGTGGTGAATTTGATAATGCTGGTGGAATGATGAGTGTGGATGAAACTTTGATGTGTTCATTTCAGGTATGATATAAATATATAACTAGAACTCTAAAGCCATTGTTACAAGGATTTTTCTTTTAGATTTGCATTCTTTTCTTGAACAGGTATAAAAAATTGGTTTATTCAGAAGTGATTATCACTCATGGATCCATTGTTGATCCATGTGTTTAAATTGTTAAATTCCTGTATGACTCCTTGGATAGTGGCTTACCTACTAAAAGTATGTGAATTCAGTGAATAATTTAGATTTTCTTTTGCAAGATGAAAGATGTTGAGAGCAAATTATAAAGATGAAAATAAGGTAAAATACTTAACGAAAAAAAACCTTCCAAACAATCTTAAAGTACCAACTTATAAACATTTACATTTTAAAAAGACCAACTCTAGGTTTAGCCTGCTATTTAAGATTAAAAGTTTCAGTACTTTGTTTTTGCAAAGTTATTTTATGTCTCTAACATTCACACTCTACATATTGTTCTCTTTTTAAATGTAGAAGAGCTTTCCTATTCCTTTTTTCCTTTATTGTATTACACTGTTTCTATCAATTAGTACAATTGAATAGTAAATGTTTGACTTCTCGTTTACAATTTTAGGATAGTAACCCAGGCCTTATTCTCAACAGTTGCCATAGTGGAGTTACATGAATATTTCTTTTCACTGAGGCACTATGATGCTCTGAATAGTTCTAAGAAATGCTTCATAATTATTGAAATTTTCTACCTATACTATAGGCTAAGCTCTATTTACACTAAATACAATAAAAGTCAGATAAGTATGGCAAGTCAGACAATAACAAGTAGGGGTAAGGATGTGGTGAAGTTGGAATCTTCATACATTGTTGGTGGGAATATATGTTGATGGTGGAATGTAAAATGATGCAGCCACTTTGGAAAACAGTTTGGCAGTACCTCAAAAAGTTAAACACAGTTTCTGTATCACCCAGCAATTCCCTCCTAAGTATACCTTTTTAAAAGAATTGAAAACAGGTACTCAAATACATGTGTGTGCATATTCTTGGATCATTATTTGTAGCCAAAAGGTGGAAACAATGCAGATGTCCAACTAGAGTGATGAATAAACAAAATGTGTGGAATATCCATAAAATGGCATATTGTTTGGCAATTTAAAGTAAGGAATTACATACTACAACATGAATGAACCTCAAAAACATTATTTCAGTAAAAGAAGCCAGTTACAAAAGACCATATATTTATGGTTTCATTTACTTGAAAGAGCTTTAGGATAGTAGAGAGTAGAAATGATAAGTGATTGCCTATGGGAAGGAGGTTTCTTTTTGGGATGACAAAATTTTTAAATTAGGTTATAGCAGTGGTTATACAACTCATAAATATACTAAAAATCATGAGCCTTTAATATTTTAAATGGGTGAACTTTATGAAATGTAAAATATGTAAATCTGTTATTTTCTTAAAGACATAAAAAACTAAGGTCTGTCGTGTGGCTAATTACCCTCTAAGTAAACAGTGACAGCATTATGATGAGAACCTAGGTCTTTTGACTCATAAACTATTGTTCTTCCCTTATGGTGAAGAAGCTAATTTGAAAAAAATTTTACTTAAAATCTAAGACTGGGTAGTTGACAGGAGTCCTGTACTTGAGCTTTTATAACTAAATTATCAGTGGAATAACAAAATAAGAGCAATATTGAGATATTTAGACTGCGTACTCTTTAAATATGAGAAATGTTTGTGGAACTTTGCTGTTTTTTTCTACATTTGTATTGCACTTTTACCATTTATATCATTTATTGAAAAACTCTCTATTGTAATAATAACTTTCTTAAGCATTTGAAAGAATAATATTGTTAATAAATTGTTTACTTAAAGATACTGAAACCATCTGAAAAGAAAGCTAAGTACCAGTATGGTGGACTGAATTCAGGACGTCCTGTCACTCCACCTCGAACAGCTAATCCACCGAAGAAAAGGTGAAGAAAGGAACTCTGTAAAGAAACCATCAGATTTGTTAAGGACATACTTCATGATATATAAGTGTGCACTGTAAAACCATCCAACCATTTGACACCCTTTATGATGTCACACCTTTAACTTAAGGAGACGGGTAAAGGATCTTCAATTTTTTTCTAATAGAAAGATGTGCTACACTGTATTGTAATAAGTATACTCTGTTAAATACTCAAAGTTAAATCCAAATTCAAAATTACCCATTAAAGTTACATCTTCACACATCAGTTTTTAAAGTTGAAAAGCATCCCAGTTAAGTTAGATGTGATAGTTAAACCAGATGAAAGCATGATGATCCATCTGTGTAATGTGGTTTTAGTGTTGCTTGATCCTTTAATTATTTGGGGCTTGTTTTGTTTTGTTTGTTTTTGCTAGAATAATGGCAAATATTTTCTAAGTTTTTTGTTTTTGCTAGAATAATGGCAAATATTTTCTAAGTTTTTTTCCCTAAACATTTTTAAAAGTGAAATGTGGGAAGAGCTTTTAAGACATCACCAACTTATTTTCCCTTGCTTATTTATACTTATGTACCTGTTTGATCTTAATAAGAAAACTTAAGCCTCATTACAGTAAAAATGAATTTCAGAAATTGATTATTTTTTAAAATACGCAAACTATCCAATCCAGTGATTTAATCAAACAGTTTGGGCAGACTTTACAGCTGATAGTGAATATTTTGCATTATACAGAAATTGCCACTGTTTGGATTTGTGCACTCTAATTTTTAACTTATTGATGCTCTATTGTGCAGTAGCATTTCATTTAACTTTAAGATAAGGCTCATATAGTATTACCCAACTAGTTGGTAATGTGATTATGTGGTACCTTGGCTTTAGGTTTTAATTCGCACGTTTTGGCATGTTTAACTTTCTGGTAACACCCTCACCTGCATTTGTTTTGTTTTTTGGGTTTTTTGTTCTTGTATTTTGTTTTTAGATCCACAGAACATGAGAATCCTTTTTGACAAGCCTTGGAAAGTGACACTATTTCTTTTTTCCTCCCTTTGTACGAAGGCTGTATTTAAATGAATGCTGGTCAGTGGGACGTTTTGTCCACTATGGTTATTGGGTGCTTACCTGTCTATTGCCATGTGAATGTTGTATACGACTGTAAGGCTTATGTCACAAAAGATTTTTATTCTGATTTTTCATGATCAAAGTTCATATGATATTGTGTAGACATGCTTTGTAGTGAACTATAGTAGCAATAATTTCTGTACATGATCAAGGGTTTATTGCAGCATTTCTTTTCCTGTTCTCTTTTTTTTAAAGAGTTAGTATTAATAAATGACAAGGAGTAGAAAGTCAAGATAAAGATTTTAGAAGGAGAACTTACAGCACACAGATATGTGATTCTTTGGATGCGACATTTTTGGATGTGATTCTAAAAGCTTTTATTGAGTATTGTCAAATTTGTAAGCTTCATAGAGATGGACATCATATTTATAATGCCCTTCTGTATGTGCTACCATAGACGTGAAATTCTTGACCTTAATATCGTCTTTGAAAATGTTAAACTGAGAATTCTGTTAACTTACATTTTATGAATTGGCATATTGTATTCCTGCAAGAGATTTGATTTTTCAGCACAGTGCAAAGTTCTTTGCGTATGTCTTTTTTTCTAATTCCATTTTGTTTTAAAGCACATTTTAAATGTAGTTTTCTCATTTAGTAAAAGTTGTCTAATTGATAAGAAGCCTGACTGGTTATTTTCTCTTTTTTTTTCCTTTACAATGAGAAATTAAATACACATCTTACTCAAATAGATTTCAGTGTCTTTGAACATACATTAAAGTCTTTCCTGCAGCGGTTTATACTGCATATGATACATTAGGTCAAAGAGGCTTTTATGTAATGTGATTTAAATATCTTCCTAATAGGAGTGTAAGTTGAGCGATTTCTAAGAGAATTTTGGAATGTACTCTTAGTTAACAGTAAAATGGGTCTAGAAAATAAGGCTTTGACAGAAGACAGGGCAGTCTTATTAATCTGAATCTTAATCAGAACACATTAATTTGGATCCTACTTACAGGGTTTCTGTAATGATTCATCCAGGTCAATACTGAATATGAAAAAACTCACTAATTAAGGAAATTAAGATTGATCACTAAATGTAAAGAATAAAAATCATGTTTAAAAAATTACTCAGTCTTAAAAACCTCTTAACAAAGCTTAATATAATGTGTTCATGACTAATAATATTTACCTGGTAACACCTGCTACTTGATATAAATAAAACTTCGTTTTTTAAGAGAAAACTATCCTATAATTCTAGTGTTGCTAATACATATTGGTCTTCCATGTCACTAATTTGTATCATTCTTCCTTTCTGATTTTGAATGATTTTCCATACTCAGATTTATCTTTAACCCAAATATCATGACATTAAAAATTTTTAAACACACTAGACAACTGTGGTTATGTGATGGATCACATGGATATTAGGTTAAATTTCTGTTAACTTGAAAGAATTCAGTGGATCTCCCACCCCCACCCTGCATTTTGAAACTTTAACATTGTTTTAATTTTGCCTGGGGACAAATTTTAATCATAATCAATCAGCAAGATTGGTTTGTGCAAATGTTGAGTCAAAATGCTAGCAAGAATTTTAAAGCTTAAAAGGTGGCTAATTGGATATGAGAGTTTTTCAGAGGATATATATGCCTTTCAAAAAATTCATCTGCAGGAAAGCCAGAGATGTGTACCTTATGAAAATAAAAGTTATTATATTGAGCCAAGAAACTGAAAATGTATCTTCGTTTATAAGTTTAGGTATATTCCTTTGTCTCCTTGGCAACTAACTTTTGAACCAAAAGGACTTTTTTTTCCCCCTCATCTTTATACTAAAAATGTGTTGTAGAGAAGAAAAATGGTAAGGCTTATTCTGTTCTTGCTACCCTGACCTAATCCACCTCCTTCCTTTCTGCCTATGAGTCCACCCCAGAATCAAAGCTGCTCTTGAGAAGACACTCAATAGCCTTAATATACCAATGGCATTCTCTTAGAAATACTATGTCCCTATTTGCTAATAGATTTTGGTGTTCATAATTCCCTTGAACAGCTAAGTGGTGGTTAAAGGATTTTAAAATGACAGAATATCCATGCAAAATAAGCAACAGTTAAATAACACAAACTATTTCCATTTAAGTATACACATAAAGTTTTATTATCCTTACTCTTTATATAATGTTTAACAAAAGTGAAATTTAGATGCCATGTAATGATTTTGATCTGTTAAAATTTGATCTGTGTGTGTGAATGCCCAAATTTTTAAACAAATCCCACGGTTAGAAAAATTTTAAAGTCAAAACTTGATTCTTTCAGCCACCACATTCTACATTGGTTGACTTACATACTTATTTCTCACTGAAATTTACTTCCTTTCTCATTCAGGTTGCCAATGTTTTATGAAATCTTACTTTTTAAAAGTGACTGTAAGTCTTTGCTTCTTTCCTCTTAGGATCTTTGCCAGCTGATGTGGTTATAAAGTCTTAACCTGTAGCAGACATTGTTCTGGGTATCCGTAGGGTGCAAGAGTAAAGTATGTGTGCTCGGGCATGCATGTGTGAGAGAGAAAACGAACTGCCTGAGGCTGTAGATTCAGCATTTGTGTGATAACTACATGCAAAGAGGTGGGAACCAAATTTATCCCTGGAGGCTCAAGCCTGGCCTGGGATCACCAAGTAAATTTGTGTGAATTTTTGCAGCTGCTTAATCTGAGTAATTCAGGAGATATACAGACCAAAATTACTCCCCAGAAAGCAATGACACCACAGCAAAACATATGAAACTATCAAATTATTACACCAGTTATACACACTAATTTATTGTCTATATCATATATAAGTATTGATTTTTGATAAGGCACAGATAAAATACAGTTTAACAGTTAAGTTGTCCAGAGGAGTCCCTTATGTAACAATTTCAACTTGAGCTAACTATGAAGTCTTAAATCTCCTTGCGTGTTTCTTCGAAAAAAAGGAGTTGAGGAAACAAAACCAGGTTTTGAAACTATATTGGCTATGTCCTATATATAAAGGTTTTGAAACTATATTGGCTATGTCCTATATATAATTCCCAAACTGATATTGGCACAGTTCCTGAAATGCTGCCACTTACCAACAGATTCTTAACAGATGGATGCCTATTCTACCATTCTTGGATAAACATGAGCTTTGTGTGTCTAACACTAAATAAGGATTCCTGAGAAGGCAGATGTGAGGGGGAGTCACCTGAGAAGTCATATTCTGGTAAAACTCGTGAAACTAAAATTTACCAAATTAAAAATTAGTAACTATTACCTCAGGAAAACTTGTGGGTCCAACTCTGCACATACACTGTTGCGTGGTGTATGACTTCAGGTAGGAAACTGCAGAAAGAAATCCCTGTTCTGTAGCCCATATCTAGCTGGGGCCTGGTAACTCACCAAAATTAATTTGATAGTATGAAATATCTAGGTCAAACACTTTATTGCTGTACTGTTAAGTTTTTTTGAATTGGAGACTAGTCTTTTTTCAAAGGAGTTCTTAAACTCTGTGGGTATGCTCACTGACAGACTAACACAAATTGTGATCTAAATCATTGTACAGATCCATTTATATGTTGGGCATTCCTTCAAAACATTGTTACATTTGGCCCTAGATGCCTTTGTGATTAGAATAAGCTCATATGAGCAGACATTTTATCTCTGATTTGCTGATGTATCTGGCTCCTAGAGTTGTTCCTGGAACATGCCAGGCATGCAAATGTTTGTTCAAAGAAGGGTGAGTTTGAAAAATTACTGCTATTTTGGCACTGACCTTTGGAGAAATCAGCCAAAAATAACAGTTGCAGTTGTCATTTATCCTCATCTTTTTTTTTTTTTTTTTTTTTTTGGTTTTTACAAGAATGGTGGAGTAATCTCAGGAGTAAATTGATCTGGGTGTATGTAGCTAAAATAAGTCATTTGTTGTAAAAAATGTATCCTTTATTTGGTAAAATACTGGTAAATATGAGAAGCCGAAGTGTTCAGTTACTTGAAGGAACATTTTGCAGCTAGCACCTGACAGGCACATTAGGTAAGTTGCCTGTTACACAGAATCAAACTTTCCCAGATCTTTATGGTTACTTTCTTACCCTACTTTCTGTAGTCTAGGTTCTCTGTTTTATTGACCTTAAATTCACCTTTGTTGTGAGCCTCTTCAAACATTTTTAGAGAAGTGGTATAGCTAGTATAACATTTTGCCTTTTCAAAAGTCACCTAGTAAATATGAGCACTTAAAACCAGGAGTCAAAAACAACAAATGTTGGCAAGGATGCAGAGAAAGGGGAACCCTCCTACTCTGATGGTGGGAATGTAAATTAGTTCAACCATTGTGGAGAGCAGTATGGAGGTTCCTCAAAAAACTCAAAATAGAAATATTTGACCTAGGAATTCCATTCCTAGGAATTTTCCCTAAGAATGCAGCAGCCCAGTTTGAAAAAGACATACGCACCGCAGCACTATTTACAATAGCCAAGAAATGGAAGTAGCCTAAGTGTCCATCAGTAGATGAATGGATAAAGAAGGTGTGGTACATATACACAATGGAATATTATTCAGCCATAAGAAGAAACCAAATCCTACCATTTGCGACAACATGGATGGAGCTAGAGGGTATTATGCTCAGTGAAATAAGCCAGACAGAAAAAGACGAGTATCAAATGATTTCACTCATCTGTGAAGTATAAGAACAAAGAAAAAACTGAAGGAACAAAACAGCAGCAGACTCACAGAACCCAAGAATGGACTAACAGTTACCAAAGGGAAAGGGGATAAGGGGAAAAGGGGGAATTACGATTAGCACACAATGTAGCAGGGTGGGGGCACGGGGAAGGCAGTATAACAGAGAAAACAAGTAGTGATTCTATAGCATCTTACTATGTTGATGGACAGTAACTGTGATGGGGTATGTAGTGGGGTCTTGATAATGGGGAGAGCCTAGTAACCATAATGTTGCTCATGTGAAATTGTATATTAATGATAGCAAAATAAAAAAAAAATTTTTTTTTAAACCAGGAGTCAAACCTTGAAAGTGGAGAGGCCACTGCCTCATTTTAACAAATACAGATTAAGTCGTAGGCAGAAGCAAGTGTAGGGAAAGATGAAGAAAAAAGTATTTTCAATAAGAAACAAAAAAGTGAGGTATACTGGAGAAAACTTTGAAAAGATAAATACTGTCCTTTTATCTTGCTAATTGGTTACTGTTTTATCCTGGTACTTCTCAGTAGTTCATATAAAATGAGCAGTCCACCAGGCTGAAGTCTTGGTCCTAGTGCAAAATTCCAGGAAGAGGATTTGGCCCAGCATGAGAGCCCTTAGGACTCCAATGACTGAGGAAGGGGACAGATGATACTGCATGAATATAGCTTCTATCCCGGTACCCACATGGTGTGGGAGGTTTAGAACATTTCCTTGAAAAGAGGTGCTGAAAAAAAATCCAAAGGTGTCCTCTATAATCTAAGCTAGTCACAAAAAGTCTGAAAAACATGAAGTTCACAAGATGTAGACTAATGGGAATTCTTAACTTAAAATTGGTACAACTACCTGGAAAATGAATTTAGCATTCATAATCTCATAAATTTGAAAATGTGCAGACTCAAACCCATCAAATCTCACTTGAAAGCATTTATAGGAAAAGTACATGCATGCACCATGGGGCATATACAAGCAGTAGTAGTATTTGAAATACTTTTACAGGCATTGACCAGTCAGACCACTAACTAGTCAGAACCTGTGCAAGCAATAAATAATACAGTCTTAAAAAGAAAGGTGTAGGAGCTGGTAACCAAGTCTGTACGAGAATGCTTATAGTATTTGTAGTAGCAAAAAAGGACCCAAATGACCACTGACAGGAGCATTGATACATTATGATGTATGCATAGGACAGAATTCTATACAGCAATGAAAATGATCCACGGTGTCATGTATTAGCATGTCTAAATCTTATGAAGAATAAGTCACCTCTTCAGGGAAGTAAGGAGAGGAGGAGAAGCATACAGAATCTCAACAGTATTGTTTCATGTTCTATTTTTTGGTTGTTAGGTCTATGCTTTTTGGGTGGGTAGTGGCTTCTCTAGTTTTGTATTATGCTTAGCCTACATATGTGTTATATACTTTTGTACATATCAAATAGTCCACTTTTTACAGTGTATCCTATCCATTTTGTAAAGCTGTATCTACACATAAAAGTATTTTTAATAGAAAACATAGCTGGTTAATAAGATTACATAAGTCAGAACTTTAGAAAGTGCTTCGGGAATTGTGGCACAGAGGCCTGCACTTACTAAAAAACTCAAATGATGGGCTGATGACTTAAACTGTGTCTTAAAAGTGATACCAGTGGACTTCCGGGAAGATGGCGGCATGAGCAGGGCGGCAGAAATCTCCTTCCAAAACTATATATATCTATGAAAATAAAGCAAATACAACTATTCCTAAAAGAGAGACCAGAATACACAGGAAAGCGCACAGCGTACAGGTACACCTGAGAGGACTCAGCACCCCGCAAGGAGGGTAAGATACGGAGCCGCGACCCGGCGGGACCCGAGCACTCACCCACCCCAGCGCACCGGCGGGAGGAGAGGATTCTGAGCCAGGAGGGAGTGGAAGTACACCCTGCCCTGTGAAATAACCAGCCCCGGTGATCTGTGCGGGGAGCACTGACACATATCTCACAGTGTAGTAGAGATTGGAGAGACAGAGGGTGCAGGATCTGAGCCAGAACGTGTCAGGGTGCTTGCAGCCGGCTCCCGGGAAGGAAAGGAAAAAAAAAAAAAAAAGAAAAGCGCGCAGATCTTAAAGAGACAGGAGCCCAGCGGAGGAGCTGGATTGTCCCCGGCACACTCAGCCCAGCAGGCTGGGAGTCCTGGGGAGTTTCGGACCCCTTAGCTGGTGACTGGGAAAGGGTGGCACACTTAGACTTCCAACACAGATCAACAGCCTCCCATTCATTCCCATCTCTGGCCAGAGCTATAAAGGGCCCTGTGGAGTGGCACGGCCACGGCTGCAGAATAGTGGAGCAACAGCGCCACCTACAGCATCCCCACAGAATCTACTCCCGGTGGGCGTTTTTTTTTTTCTTCTTCTTCTCTTTTTTCTTTTCTTTCTTTTTTTTCTTTCTTTCTTTTTAAAGTCTTAAAGAGCCCAGCTGACATATGTGGCAACTACCAGTGACCACTTCTGTAGCTATGAAAAGACAGAAGAATATGGTCCAGACTAAGATCAATCACACAACCCCAGAGAGGGAGCCTGAACGGATAGAAATGCACAGTCTTCCTGAAAAAGAATTCAGAATAAGTCATAACCATGCTGATGGATCTACAGAGAAATGTGCAAGAGCTGAGGGAGGAAGTGAGGGAAGTGAGGAAAGACAATGCAGAAATCAGACAAGTAATCGACGGGCTTAACAGCAGACTGGATGAGATGCAAGAGACTCTTAATGGAATAGAAATCAGAGAACAGGAATACAGGGAAGCTGAGGCAGAGAGAGATAAAAGGATCTCTAGGAATGAAAGAATATTAAGAGAACTGTGTGACCAACCCAAACGGAACAATATTCGCATTATAGGAGTACCAGAGGAAGAAGAGAGAGAAAAAGGGATAGAAAGTGTCTTTGAAGGAATAATTGCTGAAAACTTTCCCACACTGGGGAAGGAAATAGTCTCGCAGTCCACGGAAACCCACACAACTCCCACCACAAGGGACCCAAGGAAGACTACACCAAGACACATAATAATTAAAATCGCAAAGATCAAAGACGAAGACAGAGGATTAAAGGCAGCTAGAGAGAGAAAAAAGATCACCTACAAAGGAAAACCCATCAGACTATCATCAGACTTCTCAACAGAAACCTCACAGGCCAGAAGAGAATGGCATGATATATTTAACGTAATGAAACAGAAGGGCCTCGAACCAAGAATATTGTATCCAGCACTATTATCATTTAAATATGATGGAGGGATTAAACAATTTCCAGACAAACGAAAGTTGAGAGAGCTTGCCTCTTATAAACCACCACTACAGGATATCTTAAACAGATTGCTCTAGAGGGAAGCACCCCTAAGGCTAAAAAGATGTCACCAGAGAAAATAAAATCATAGCAAAGGAAGCAGACCATCCAAATACTAACTGAAGGCAACGAATAAAACACCTAGTATATAAAGAATGGAGGAGGAAGAATAAGAAGGGAGAGAAATAAAGAATCATCAGACTGTGTTTACAATAACTTAGCAAGAAAGTTAAGTTAGACTGTTAGATAGTAGAGAAGCTACCCTTGAACCTTTGGTAACCACGAATCTAAAGCCAACAATGGCAATAAGTACATATCTATCAATAATCACCCTAAATGTAAATGGACTGAATGCACCAATCAAAAGACACAGAGTAATAGAATGGATAAAAAAGCAAGACCCATCTATATGCTGCTTACAAGAGACTCACCTCAAACCCAAAGATATACACAGACTAAAAGTGAAGGGATGGAAAAAGATTATTTCATGCAAACAACAAAGAGAAAAAAGCAGGTGTCGCAGTACTTGTATCAGACAAAATAGACTTCAAAACGAAGAAAGTAGCAAGAGATAAGGACATTACATAATGATAAAGGAGTCAGTCCAACAAGAAGATATAATCATTATAAATATATATGCACCCAACACAGGAGCGCCAGCATATGTGAAACAAATACTAACAGAATTAAAGGAGGAAATAGACAGCAATGCATTCATTTCAGGAGACTTCAACACACCACTCACCCCAAAGGACAGATCAACCAGACAGAGAATAAGTAATGACACAGAGGCACTGAACAACACACTAGAACAGATGGACCTAACAGACATCTACAGAACTCTGCACCCAAAAGAGGCAGGATACACATTCTTCTCAAGTGCACATGGAACATTTTCCAGAATAGATCACATACTAGGCCATAAAAAGAACCTCAGTAAATTCAAAAATATTGAAATCCTACCAACCAACTTCTCAGATCACAAAGGTATAAAACTAGAAATAAATTTTAGAAAGAAAACAAAAAGGCTCACAAATACATGGAGACTTAACAACATTCTCCTAATTAATCAATGGGTTAATGATCAAATCAAAACAGAAATCAAAGAATATATGGAGACTAATAACAACAACACAAAGCCACAACTTCTGTGGGACGCAGCAAAGGCAGTTCTAAGAGGAAAGTATGTTGCAATCCAGGCCTATTTAAAGAAGGAAGAACATACCCAAATGAATAGTCTAAAGACACAATTACTGAAATTGGAAAAAGAAGAACGAATGAGGCCCAAAGCCACCAGAAGGAGGGACATAATAAAGATCAGAGAAGAAATAAATAAAATTGAGAAAAATAAAACAATAGAAAAAATCAATGAAACCAAGAGCTGGTTCTTTGAAAAAATAAACAAAATAGATAAACCGCTAGCCAGACTCATTAAGAGAAAAAGAGAATCTACACACATAAACAGAATCAGAAATGAGAAAGGAAAAATAACGACGGACCCCACAGAAATACAAAGAATTATAAGAGAATATTATGAGAATCTATATGCTAACAACCTGCAAAACATAGAAGAAATGGACAACTTCCTAGAAAAATACAACCTTCCAAGACTGACCAAGCAAGAAACAGAAAAACTAAACAGACCAATCACCAGCAACAAAATTGAATCGGTAATCAAAAAACTACCCAAGAACAAAACCCCCGGACCTGATGGATTCACCTCTGAATTCTACCAGACATATAGAGAAGAAATAACACCCATTCTCCTTAAAGTTTTCCAAAAAATAGAAAAGGAGGGAATACTTCCAAACTCATTCTATGAAGCCAGCATCACTCTAATACCAAACCAGGTAAAGACCTCACCAAAAAAGATAGATACACACAAATATCCCTGATGAACGTAGATGCAAAAATACTCAACAAAGTATTAGCAAACAGAATTCAAAAATACATCAAGAGGATCATACACCATGATCAAGTGGGATTCATCCCAGGGATGCAAGGATGGTCCAACATTTGAAAATCCATCAATATCATTCACCACATCAACAAAAAGAAGAACAAAACCACATGATCATCTCCATAGATGCTGAAAAAGCATTTGACAAAATTCAGCATCCATTCATGATTAAAACTCTCAATAAAATGGGTATAGAGGGTAAGTACCTCAACATCATAAAGGCTATATATGACAAACCCACAGAAAACATCATACTTAACAGCGAGAAGCTGAAAGCTTTTCATCTAAGATCGGGAACAAGACAGGGATGCCCACTCTCTCCACTGTTATTCAACATAGTACTGGAGGTCCTAGCCACGGCATACAAGGCATCCAGATTGGTAAAGAAGAAGTCAAATTGTCACTATTTGCAGATGACATGATACTGTACATAAAAAACCCTAAAGACTCTACTCCAAAACTAGTAGAACTAACATCTGAATTCAGCAAAGTTTCAGGATACAAAATTAACACACAGAAATCTGTTGCTTTCCTATACACTAATGATGAACAAACAGAAAGAGAAATCAGAAAAACAATTCCATTCACAATTGCATCAAATAGAATAAAATACCTAGGAATAAACCTAACAAAGGAAGTGAAAGACCTGTACTCTGAAAACTACAAGACACTCCTAAGAGAAGTTAAAGAGGACACTAACAAATGGAAATGCATCCCATATTCTTGGCTAGGAAGAATAAATATTGTCAAAATGGCTATACTACCTTAAGCAATCTACAGATTCAACGCAATCCCTATCAAACTACCAACAGCTTTCTTCAATGAACTGGAACAAATAATTCTAAAATTCATATGGAACCAGAAAAGACCCCGAATAGCCAAAGCAATCCTGAGAAGGAGGAATAAAACGGGGGGAATTACGCTCCCTGACTTCAAGCTCTACTACAAAGCCACAGTAGTCAAGACAATCTGGTATTGGCACAAAAACAGACCCATAGACCAGTGGAACAGAATAAAAAATCCAAACATTAACCCAAACATATACAGTCAATTAATATTTGATAAAGGAGCCTTGCATATACAATGGGGAGATGACAGCCTCTTCAGCAGCTGGTGTTGGAAAAACTGGACAGCTACATGTAAGAGAATGAAACTGGACTACTGTCTAACCCCATACACAAAGGTCAACTCAAGGTAGATCAAAGACCTGAATGTAAGTCATGAAACCATAAAACTCTTAGAAAAAAACATAGGCAAAAATCTCTTGGACATAAACATGAGTGACTTCTTTATGAACATATCTCCCTGGGCAAGGGAAACAAAAGCAAAAATGAACAAGTGGGACTGTATCAAGCTGAAAAGCTTCTGTACAGCAAAGGACACCATCAGTAGAACAAAAAGACATCCTACAGTATGGGAGAATATATTCATAAATGATGTATCTGATAAGGGGTTGACATCCAAAACATATAAAGAACTCACACACCTTAACAAACAAAAAGCAAATAATCCAATTAAGAGATGGGCAGAGGACATGAATAGACACTTCTCTAAAGAAGAAATTCAGATGGCCAACAGTGCCGGGGCCTGCCGGCAGGAGTCGAACAGTTCCTGAGTGGGGGCATCGGGCTGTATCTACAAGATGACAGGAGGGCAAACTGTCTGGTGCAGAATGCAAAGAAGCTTTATTCAGGCATGGCTTATATACACATGTATTGCCTATAGATTATATTCACATACCCTTGTCAAGGACCTCAAATCCAATCACTTAAGTATTGCCCACAGATCAATACAATCGGACATCAATCCAATACTTAGGTCACATACGCCTGGGGGCATCTGGTCCAGGTGGCTGGCCTTGAGATAAGACCTCCCTGCATTTCTGAGATACTTGTTCCTGGAAATTAGGAAACTTTTCAAGGTTACTTTCAGAGTCAGGCCGGGTTCAGGCCTTAGATGGAGACTAGGCACAAAAACACAATCAGCCTGTCCTGTACTCTTGCTCCTTCTGTCCCAATCGCTCTCCACACAACAGGCACATGAAAAGATGCTCCACATTGCTAATCATCAGAGAAATGCAGATTAAAACTACAATGAGATATCACCTCACACCAGTGAGGATGGCCAACATCCAAAACACAAACAACAACAAATGTTGGCGAGGATGTGGAGAAAAGGGAACCCTCCTACACTGCTGGTGGGAATGCAAATTAGTTCAACCATTGTGGAAAGCAGTATGAAGGTTCCTTGAAAAACTCAAAATAGAAATACCATTTGACCCAGGAATTCCACTCCTAGGAATTTACCCTAAGACTGAAGCAGCCCAGGTTGAAAAAGACATATACACCCCTATGTTTATTGCAGCACTATTTACA
>JAQQAC010020896.1:22603840-22735890 GCA_029783875.1 Phataginus tricuspis
CTAAAGCCAACAATGGCAATAAGTACATATCTATCAATAATCACCCTAAATGTAAATGGACTGAATGCACCAATCAAAAGACACAGAGTAATAGAATGGATAAAAAAGCAAGACCCATCTATATGCTGCTTACAAGAGACTCACCTCAAACCCAAAGATATACACAGACTAAAAGTGAAGGGATGGAAAAAGATTATTTCATGCAAACAACAAAGAGAAAAAAGCAGGTGTCGCAGTACTTGTATCAGACAAAATAGACTTCAAAACGAAGAAAGTAGCAAGAGATAAGGACATTACATAATGATAAAGGAGTCAGTCCAACAAGAAGATATAATCATTATAAATATATATGCACCCAACACAGGAGCGCCAGCATATGTGAAACAAATACTAACAGAATTAAAGGAGGAAATAGACAGCAATGCATTCATTTCAGGAGACTTCAACACACCACTCACCCCAAAGGACAGATCAACCAGACAGAGAATAAGTAATGACACAGAGGCACTGAACAACACACTAGAACAGATGGACCTAACAGACATCTACAGAACTCTGCACCCAAAAGAGGCAGGATACACATTCTTCTCAAGTGCACATGGAACATTTTCCAGAATAGATCACATACTAGGCCATAAAAAGAACCTCAGTAAATTCAAAAATATTGAAATCCTACCAACCAACTTCTCAGATCACAAAGGTATAAAACTAGAAATAAATTTTAGAAAGAAAACAAAAAGGCTCACAAATACATGGAGACTTAACAACATTCTCCTAATTAATCAATGGGTTAATGATCAAATCAAAACAGAAATCAAAGAATATATGGAGACTAATAACAACAACACAAAGCCACAACTCCTGTGGGACGCAACAAAGGCAGTTCTAAGAGGAAAGTATGTTGCAATCCAGGCCTATTTAAAGAAGGAAGAACATACCCAAATGAATAGTCTAAAGACACAATTACTGAAATTGGAAAAAGAAGAACGAATGAGGCCCAAAGCCACCAGAAGGAGGGACATAATAAAGATCAGAGAAGAAATAAATAAAATTGAGAAAAATAAAACAATAGAAAAAATCAATGAAACCAAGAGCTGGTTCTTTGAAAAAATAAACAAAATAGATAAACCGCTAGCCAGACTCATTAAGAGAAAAAGAGAATCTACACACATAAACAGAATCAGAAATGAGAAAGGAAAAATAACGACGGACCCCACAGAAATACAAAGAATTATAAGAGAATATTATGAGAATCTATATGCTAACAACCTGCAAAACATAGAAGAAATGGACAACTTCCTAGAAAAATACAACCTTCCAAGACTGACCAAGCAAGAAACAGAAAAACTAAACAGACCAATCACCAGCAACAAAATTGAATCGGTAATCAAAAAACTACCCAAGAACAAAACCCCCGGACCTGATGGATTCACCTCTGAATTCTACCAGACATATAGAGAAGAAATAACACCCATTCTCCTTAAAGTTTTCCAAAAAATAGAAAAGGAGGGAATACTTCCAAACTCATTCTATGAAGCCAGCATCACTCTAATACCAAACCAGGTAAAGACCTCACCAAAAAAGATAGATACACACAAATATCCCTGATGAACGTAGATGCAAAAATACTCAACAAAGTATTAGCAAACAGAATTCAAAAATACATCAAGAGGATCATACACCATGATCAAGTGGGATTCATCCCAGGGATGCAAGGATGGTCCAACATTTGAAAATCCATCAATATCATTCACCACATCAACAAAAAGAAGAACAAAACCACATGATCATCTCCATAGATGCTGAAAAAGCATTTGACAAAATTCAGCATCCATTCATGATTAAAACTCTCAATAAAATGGGTATAGAGGGTAAGTACCTCAACATCATAAAGGCTATATATGACAAACCCACAGAAAACATCATACTTAACAGCGAGAAGCTGAAAGCTTTTCATCTAAGATCGGGAACAAGACAGGGATGCCCACTCTCTCCACTGTTATTCAACATAGTACTGGAGGTCCTAGCCACGGCATACAAGGCATCCAGATTGGTAAAGAAGAAGTCAAATTGTCACTATTTGCAGATGACATGATACTGTACATAAAAAACCCTAAAGACTCTACTCCAAAACTAGTAGAACTAACATCTGAATTCAGCAAAGTTTCAGGATACAAAATTAACACACAGAAATCTGTTGCTTTCCTATACACTAATGATGAACAAACAGAAAGAGAAATCAGAAAAACAATTCCATTCACAATTGCATCAAATAGAATAAAATACCTAGGAATAAACCTAACAAAGGAAGTGAAAGACCTATACTCTGAAAACTACAAGACACTCCTAAGAGAAGTTAAAGAGGACACTAACAAATGGAAATGCATCCCATATTCTTGGCTAGGAAGAATAAATATTGTCAAAATGGCTATACTACCTTAAGCAATCTACAGATTCAACGCAATCCCTATCAAACTACCAACAGCTTTCTTCAATGAACTGGAACAAATAATTCTAAAATTCATATGGAACCAGAAAAGACCCCGAATAGCCAAAGCAATCCTGAGAAGGAGGAATAAAACGGGGGGAATTACGCTCCCTGACTTCAAGCTCTACTACAAAGCCACAGTAGTCAAGACAATCTGGTATTGGCACAAAAACAGACCCATAGACCAGTGGAACAGAATAGAAAATCCAAACATTAACCCAAGCATATACAGTCAATTAATATTTGATAAAGGAGCCTTGCATATACAATGGGGAGATGACAGCCTCTTCAGCAGCTGGTGTTGGAAAAACTGGACAGCTACATGTAAGAGAATGAAACTGGACTACTGTCTAACCCCATACACAAAGGTCAACTCAAGGTAGATCAAAGACCTGAATGTAAGTCATGAAACCATAAAACTCTTAGAAAAAAACATAGGCAAAAATCTCTTGGACATAAACATGAGTGACTTCTTTATGAACATATCTCCCTGGGCAAGGGAAACAAAAGCAAAAATGAACAAGTGGGACTGTATCAAGCTGAAAAGCTTCTGTACAGCAAAGGACACCATCAGTAGAACAAAAAGACATCCTACAGTATGGGAGAATATATTCATAAATGATGTATCTGATAAGGGGTTGACATCCAAAACATATAAAGAACTCACACACCTTAACAAACAAAAAGCAAATAATCCAATTAAGAGATGGGCAGAGGACATGAATAGACACTTCTCTAAAGAAGAAATTCAGATGGCCAACAGTGCCGGGGCCTGCCGGCAGGAGTCGAACAGTTCCTGAGTGGGGGCATCGGGCTGTATCTACAAGATGACAGGAGGGCAAACTGTCTGGTGCAGAATGCAAAGAAGCTTTATTCAGGCATGGCTTATATACACATGTATTGCCTATAGATTATATTCACATACCCTTGTCAAGGACCTCAAATCCAATCACTTAAGTATTGCCCACAGATCAATACAATCGGACATCAATCCAATACTTAGGTCACATACGCCTGGGGGCATCTGGTCCAGGTGGCTGGCCTTGAGATAAGACCTCCCTGCATTTCTGAGATACTTGTTCCTGGAAATTAGGAAACTTTTCAAGGTTACTTTCAGAGTCAGGCCGGGTTCAGGCCTTAGATGGAGACTAGGCACAAAAACACAATCAGCCTGTCCTGTACTCTTGCTCCTTCTGTCCCAATCGCTCTCCACACAACAGGCACATGAAAAGATGCTCCACATTGCTAATCATCAGAGAAATGCAGATTAAAACTACAATGAGATATCACCTCACACCAGTGAGGATGGCCAACATCCAAAACACAAACAACAACAAATGTTGGCGAGGATGTGGAGAAAAGGGAACCCTCCTACACTGCTGGTGGGAATGCAAATTAGTTCAACCATTGTGGAAAGCAGTATGAAGGTTCCTTGAAAAACTCAAAATAGAAATACCATTTGACCCAGGAATTCCACTCCTAGGAATTTACCCTAAGACTGAAGCAGCCCAGGTTGAAAAAGACATATACACCCCTATGTTTATTGCAGCACTATTTACAATAGCCAAGAAATGGAAGCAACCTAAGTGTCCATCAGTAGATGAATGGATTAAGAAGATGTGGTACATATACACAATGGAATATTATTCAGCCATAAAAAGAAAACAAATCCTACCATTTGCAACATGGATGGAGCTAGAGGGTATTATGCTCAGTGAAATAAGCCAAGCCGAAAAAGACAAGTATCAAATGATTTCACTCATATGTGGAGTATAAGAACAAAAAAATACTGAAGGCACAAAACAGCAGCAGACTCACAGAACCTAAGAATGGACTAATAATTACCAAAGGGAAAGGGACTGGGGAAGATGGGTGGGAAGGGAGGGATAAGAGGGTAAAAGGGGCATTACGATTAGCAGATGTAATATTGGGGGGGCACGGGGAGGGCTGTACAACTCAGAGAAGACAAGTAGTGATTCTATAGCATCTCACTACGCTGATGGACAGTGACTGTAATGGGGTTGGTGGGGGGGACCTGATGAAGGGGGTAGTTTAAGAACCATAATTTTGCACATGTAATTGTAGATTAATGATACCAAAATAAATTATAAAAAAAAGTGATACCAGTAAAGATAATGTAAATGGAAGTACTAGAAACCACATTATTTGTAAGCTAAAAGAAGTGGGAGACGTGGTCAGAAAGAAAAGCAGGTATGTTAGTAAGTCTGGAGTAAAGAATTCTTATAGGATAATAGTGGAGAGATGAATTTAGAACACAGAATTGGGACAACCTGGAGGCAACGCAGACAGCATGGGATGAGGAGGCTGGAGGCAATCAGATTATTCAGTGAGGAATAACAAAGCATGCTTTAGAGATGGCAGACTAAATGGACAAGAGGAAAAAGACTGTAGAGCATAGTGTGGAGACTGTTCAATTAAATATTTATTGATTTATCATCCACATCCCAGATCAAATGAAGGAGGCAAGAAGAGAACTAAAGAACACCTGCTATATGCCAGTCCTCTGCTAGACAGTTTGCCCACATCAAATTTGTCCCAACCAAAGTAGTGGTATTTTGCCACACTCACCTTTAACTGAGGGTTAAATGACTTGCCCACGTTCATACAATTAAGTGCAAGCGCTTGAATTCAAATTAACTCGGTGATTTTAAGGTACATTTCTTTCTTCTACATCATGTGCCCAACATAGTAAAAACCCAAGAATGAGAACACTCATGAAGGCCTGGCTGGTAGTAACCCTTATCTTCAAGCCAAAACTTAAACAGTAAGCTTCCTGCCCCAGTAGCTTTGTTAACATCTGTGTTCACTGACTTTTTTGTGCGAGTTTTACTTAAGTAAAAACTATTTCCTTTGTGAAGATTTTGGGATCCTAAGGAGTACCTTCTCCTAACATTATATATGCATCCCTTTCCTGGCACAACTCATTGTGCCTTATCGTTTAGTTTTGGCGTCTGTCTAGAAAGTTCTAGAAGGGCAGGGCTGTGATGTTTTCATTACTGTGCTACTGTCCTTGCCTCCCATTTTGTAACAGTGCTTTCCATACAGTAGACATTCATTGTTAATTAAACATTCCGTGCTCAAGGCTTTAATTATCCCAGTAAACCCTAATACCTTGGAGGAAAAGAGAAAAACCAGGGAAAGGGGAACGAGGCTTGCTTGAGACAGTCATTTTCCTAGGAAAATCAGTATTGAAGGTTTTCACAACCAGTTGATGCTTTTTGGTCCATTCCTCCATTTATGGGCCATGGCAAAAATCCGGGCATTTGTAAGGAAAAATGAGTTCCCAGACTGCACTGTCTTCTTACTCATAGGTGATTTTGCCATCAAGCACCCCGTGTGAGGGCCCAAGAAAAACGGGAACTAATATACTCATTCTTCAGGGTTGCTGACTGAAGCACTAATTGCTGGGAAGTACCACTAATAGACAGGGTCAAATTGCTTTCTAAGTGTAATTAATAATTCTAGTAGCTCAACGGATCTGGAAGCAAATACAAATATCAAAATAAATCTGGTCCATCCACTCTGGAGTATTATACAGCCATTTAGAAAAATATTTGTCATTGTTTATGTTTAGAAATGTTTAAAAGACTGTAGCAATATGGAAAAAGGCCGTGACATTTTAACAGAAAAAAAAAAAAAACCCAGGTCATACATTAGAAGGGAAATGAAGAGGAAAGAATGTCACAGAAAAAAAATTGTAAAACTGTGAAGAACCCTTTCATTTAATCCTTCTACAAACATTTATTAAGCGCCTACTACATCCCAAGCACCTGGCCAGGGGCTAGAATGAGGCCAAAAAGAAAAGGGTCCTATAGAATTTACAGATGAGAGCAGCAAGTTTAACAGAAGAGAGTAATATCCGTTCTCACAAAGAGCTACAGTATTCACACCTTTTTTAGTTTAAGTGGACTCTTCTGCTTAGGTAACCATTTAACACAGTAGTAATTATACTTGCATTATAGCTGCCGCTGCCAAGCGCCCCTCTGATCCTTTGTCCCACTGCGGACGTCTCTGATCACGGAGTACCCGCCAGTGTGTGCGACCTCAAGTCCCAGCCCTGCGGGGCCTCGCCGTCTAGCTGAAGGGAAGACAAATGGTTCTAATGTGGTAAGTGTCCAAGGGAAAGGGGTTAAATTAAGAGGCGAGAAAAGATCGGGGAGGGTCGGGACGTTTGCCAGGGCCTTACCTGGAGGTAAGCAAGGTAGAACAGTAGGTCGCCTGCCAGCGTGGGCTCCGAGCGCGAGCGGGAGGGAGCCGGCGCCGTGGGGCCCCGCGCACAGACTCAGGCCGGCCCCGCCCCTGGGCGGGTTCTGCGCGCTGATTGGCCCGCTCGGGCCTCCGGTTGGTGGGAGGTGTCCGAGCGGGTCCTGCGGCGGTGAGCGACCCCAGACTAACCGTCTCAGGCCCGGAGCGTGCGAAGTCCGACTGCCCGCCCGGCCTCCTCTCTCCAGCCCCAAGTTTCCTCAGGTACCCCGCGCTGGCTCCCGGGTTCGGGCCTCGCCGGCGACTTTCCAGCTAAGATTGTGCCCGGTCCATCCATTCCGTTTCGCACCCAACCCCGCAGCCCACCGTGTGTGAGGTAGTGGCGGCGTCCCGGCCGCTGCCTACGCACTTCGGCGCGATTCCCCTCAGGCGCCTTCGCTGCGGCGGGCGGAGCCCCTCGGGCCTGGGATCGGGGAAGGGACGGGCCGGGGCGTCGAGGTCGGGCCCCGAGGGGCAGCCTGGGGCTGTGGGGCTGTGGGGCCGCGGGCGGGCCGGCGAAGCGCGGGTGAAGGTCGTCCCGAAAGAGGCCGGGCGGCACCCTTCCCTGGTGTCTCTTGGCTCTCGCGGCTTACAGGTGTGCTGAGCCCTGGGCTGGGGACGGGAAGGGACCCTGATGAAACGGCCCCGTCCTGCAGCCCAGCCGCCGCCCGCCTTCGTTCTTCCGCGGGAGGCGGTATTTTGAATGAAGTCCTGCCTTTTCCTTCTTGTGTCCCGTTAAACACCTCATTCCTTCCAAGAATGTCTGCACCAGAATCTTGAGATCTGAGCTGCTGGATCTCAGCGCTATGCTCTTAGCCCATTTCTCGAAATTTTCAGATGTCCTTTTCTTACATTTTCAGTACGACTGGAGGCCAACTAGCTTCAATTAAAAAATTTTTTTTGGAGTAATTTAACATTTAAAGACGATAAGCCCCAAGCTCTGTTAAAATTGAGATACTATTTACAAACTTTACTCTTTAACATAAGCACATTTAAAAATACCAGTGATCTCTATTACCAGTAAAATTCTAACATTTAAATTGTATGTACGAGTTGAGGTGAAATTTGGCTACCTCCTATTCCGACTTTCCTTGAGACACAACAGCAGCACTGCTGTATTTTGAGTTTTTGCTAAGCATTTAGCACTGTGCTAGGTATTGCCCATGTACCGTCGCTCCTTGAACAACTCAGGCTGACCCGTTTGGAAAATCCGTGTATAACTTTTGACTCTCCCAAAATTTAGTAGTCTACTATTGACCGGAAGCCTTACAGATAACATAAACAGTGATCAACACATATTTTGTAAGTTATGTGTTCTCTACTGTAGTCTTACAATAAAGTAAGCTAGAGAAAAGAAGGTGTTTTTTTCAAGTTGTAACAAGTCTCCAAATTTTTTCCAGTATATTTATTGAAAAAAAATCCACATATAAGTGGACCTGTGCAGTTCAAACCCATGTTGGAGGGCCAGCTAGTTGTTTTCCTCATTAACCCTACAAAATGCATATTATTAACCATGCCTAATAGGTAATTTGCATTGAGTACTTACTGTACCCAGTTCTTTAAATTTAATTAAAAGGCTTTTTTATTATCTCGTTATCTTAAGTCAGGACACAGAGGCTCTCAAAAGTTAAATAGCCTCAGGTCACATAGCTAGTGTGTGATTGAATCAAGTCTTAATCCAGGTCTGTTCTCCAGTGTTTTAAATTCTACTCTCAACTGTCCTTTCTGCCATCAGGAACATGTAAGAATCCTGTCTTTATAAAAAACAAAATCCTCATTTGACTATTGCCCCTTCCAGTTGCTGGATTTTCATTTTCTTCTTCATTTCTTAATCATTGCCACATTAAAAAAGGGGGGGGGGGCATGGTCACACATCCTGCACATCATTTCCAGCACATCACTCCTTTAATGCTATTCAGTCTAGTTTCCATTTATTCCTACCACTTCACTGAAGCGTGTTGCTTAATTCAACAGTCGGGTTCGATTTCTAATCAGCTTTGAACTTCTTATTGAAATAGCCATGTAATTTTACAAACACTGTAGCACCTAGCACATGCCTGGGGCTAAAAGTGTTCTGTAGACATTAGATGATTCAGTTAGAAACAAGTATTTAAAATATCCAAACACTGGAGGCTTGATAACAGCCTCAGCAAAACTTCCAAGAATTTTGCCAGAATATGTTTCTTAAATTTGCTGTATTGTTTTTCAATATTAGATTCTGTGGTTATGATAGAGAAAAATGCTGTAGTCATTTCAGTAAGGATTCTTTTTTAAGAGTTACTTTTTAGCAAAAAGGTGGTACACCATATTTCTTCCCCAAAACAAAGGCTTATTTAACCACCAAGTTACACTTTATGCACATGTACACCGCAAATGCCAAAATTAAATTTTTATAAAGTGTAAGCTTTGTTTTCCTGACAAGGTGATGAAAAGTAATATTGGAATGCTTACCATGTGCCAGGTATTCTTTTTTTATAATTTATTTTGTGTTTTCTTTTATAATTTATTTTGGTATCATTAATCTACAATTACATGTGCAATATTATGGTTATTAAACTATCCCCTTCATCAGGTCCTCCCCACCAACCCCATAACAGCCACTGTCCATCAGCGTAGTGAGATGCTATAGAATCACTACTTGTCTTCTCTGAGTTGTACAGCCCTCCCCGTGCCCCCCTCAACATTATATCTGCTAATCATAGTGCCCCTTTTTCCCCCTTGTCCCTCCCTCCCTTCCCACCCATCCTTCCCAGTCCCTTTCCCTTTGGTAACTATTAGTCTGTTCTTGGGTTCTGTGAGTCTACTGCTGTTTTTTCAGTTTTTTTCTTTGTTCTTATACTCCACATATGAGTGTGTGCCAGATATTTTATACATGATTTCATTTAATCTTTAGAACAAACAGTTCCATGTAGCTACAAAATATGGGGCTTTGGTGTCAGACAGTGCTGGATCTAAGACTTAGCTTTATCACACACTAATTCTGTGGCCATTGGCAAATTTCTTAACTTCCCTAAGCCTCAAATTTCTCATCTAGAAAATAAGGATAAAATAATGCCCACCTTACAGAAATGTTTTGAGAATTTAAAACTTTTAAGTGTCTGGCACATATTAAGTGATCAGTATGAGGCTGCAATTATAGGGAAGTTAAGGCTTACCCGCCTGCCATGAATTGCCAGTGAATATTGCTATTAGATTTTTCATATAGACAGAGCATCCTCAACTACTACCTCTCTTGTCTGATCCTGTGAACCACTACCTCTATCACTCCATAGAGAAGAAATTATTTCAGATGCCTATAGGTTAGGTTAGCTTTGATCTATTTACCAGAAACAAAACACAAGCAAAAAATCCCAGACATCCTATTAAAATATGAATTGTGGTCTGGTTTTTTTTCATGTTGGTAAAGTCCACAAAAAAACTTATTAAAGGATTTTGCCATACAAGCATAGTTTCTTCTGGTTCCACTTCCTTCCCTGTCTCTTGCCCTTCCCTGAAATCACCCGTTTTTTAATTTGCCTTTCATTCTTTTCCTCTTGCTTACCATCGGAACTCTCATTCTCTTAGTATATCCAAATAAGAGCAGAATTAAAAGCTATCTCAAGATGGAATTTGACCAAGAATGTAGCATTGATAGTTTCTCTCCAAAAGCTCCTTCTTCGCAACTTTCTTGCCTGTGATTGCTTATTAACCTCAGTGAATCTCTATTTCAGACATTTCTTTCTCTGTTTTCTCAAATTTCATATGAAGTATCCCAACATGTACATAAAGGTTTAGTAGAATAGTATAAAGCTACATATGATATTTACCTTTTCAATTGATAAACTTTGCATTCCATGTCATGATACATCCATGGTTGTTTTAATACAACAACACTATTTTAAGTTACTTAACATTAACTAAATTTACCTCCTGGGAGATATACCGCAATTATTCTACATTCTGGTACATTCACCAGTGAGCCTAGTCCCCACACCCCAATTTGAGAAGACTATTTAATTTTCTCCACCTAGATTCTAAGTAAGGCTGCTCTTCCAAAAAAAAAAAAAAGATGCACATGAGGTGTATAGGAAAGAGCAGAAAGTTCTTACACAAGTCTCAAGGCTCAATTTATCACCTATTCCGTTTTCTATGGAGTTTGTAGCACCCCACCCCCAACTCCATAACTGCCTTCAGTTTGGTTGGACCTTAGGATCTAGAAAGAAAGATTGGGGTTGGGGGGCCGTGGAGGGGAAGAGGGAAACAAAATGGAGCAGAAGCAATTATAGAATCAATTGAATAGTTTCCTCTGCCTAGTTCTTCAAAATCTAGCCCCATAGTGGCTAATCTGGTAGCCACTTGCCCCTTGTGGCTGTTAAACATTTGTGACTGCTGCAACTGAAAAATTGAATTTTTACTTCAATTTATCATACTAAAAGAGTGTAAAATATTTTTCCCATACACACTACTTCATTTTTCACTTTAACTGTTGGAAATTTGGCATCCAAATTAAGATATACTGTAAATGTAAACACACATCAGATTTTGAAGACTTAGAATGAAAACGAAAGAATGCAAAATAGCTCATTAGTTTTTTTATTGATCACATGTTAAAATGATATTTTGGTTATACTAGGTTACATAAAATGTATTACTAGAATTAAATTCATTTTCTTATTTGTACTTTAATGTGGCTTTAAAAATATAAAATTACATATGTGGCTCACATTATATTGGACAGTTCTAGTCTAGCCCCACTATATCCAATCTTATTTTCCATTCCTTCCTTCAGCAGGAAAGTTTCTGAGGGTCAGGAAGGAGAATCTGTACCTAACTCCTTGAACACCAAGGGAGGCATGGCTGCCTGGGTCACTGTGAGTTATGGATCCAGAGGTTCTCATTAGGGTCTCAGAGTAGTTTCCTGTTTTGCCTATTCTTACCTCTATTTCCTATTACCCTATAAGTACTTTGACCATAAAAGTATTATTAACAATAGTAATTATGTGAACTAATTACCATCAGATGTGATAGTGATTATGCATACTGTTAAATGTTGATGGATGAATTTTTGTTTCAAATTTTATTAGACTTTAGCACTGTACATTCATGTACACTTATTACCGTCAGCCACTCAGCATGGTCATACAATCAACTTTAAAAATTAGAGGGATCGATTTATGAGAACCCACAAAGCATATATACCATACATTTCTTTGCTAGAATTGTTTTTAACTTTTCAATAAATACCAATAAATGCTTGTAGAACAACTAAATTTTGTACCATATCAAGGAATTTACTAATAAGAAAATATGTTTTTTTGTGTTTGGGATTGCTTTTTAACATAATACTTGGTGTTGATAATTCTGGAAATAGTTTTCTTTATTCTATACAAAATTTGAGATGGCATGTAACAACCATATGATAAAATTATGTCCATACAAGCCGAATAAAAAATTATCAGGAAAAGAGAATATTGTAATAGATTATAAACTCAGCAGTTTCTATAATTAACTTGCAAATTTGTTTTGTTTTGAGTTCCCTAATAGTCAAAGCAGAATGGTATACAGGATCTTATTATTTGGGAAAAAGAGGCATACCAGTTATGCAAAGGAAGCATAGCTTTTCTTAGCACTGAATTCTAAAAGCAGTTTCTTACCTGAGTCACTGTCACAAATAACATCTTAGAAGCAAGTTCAGTAACATTTCATATGACTGCATCTAATAATGTCATCCAGTTAGTTGTTTTTAATACAGAAATGAACAAGAGTGTGATAAATAATTGTATGTTTTGTTTTTTACAGGAATCTTGGGACACTAAAATGAGGCATAATCAGCTGTGTTGTGAGACACCACCTACTGTCACTGTTCATGTAAAATCAGAGTCAAATAGATCACATCAACCTAAAAAACCCATTAATCTGAAGCGTCCTATTTTTAAAGATAGCTGGCCAGCATCTGAAAAAAATGTACATAATTGCAAGTCTAAACGTCCCAAAGGACCCTGTCTTGTTATACAGCGTCAGGAAATGACTGCTTTCTTTAAATTATTTGGTAGGTCTAAAATGTAGTAAAGTACTTAAAAATGAGAGAGTATAGAGATCTATTTTATTGTTTTCATAATGAAGATGATACTATTTTCTATGTCAAATTTTCTATCTCCAACCACAAATTTATTTTGTTCTACTTTGTTTTTTTTTTTAATGTTGGCTTTTTGTCTGTTTTGATTGCTTTTGAATTCGAAATTCAGATTTATCTAGCTTCTAGACTACTTAAATCAAACTGTCAAATGTAAATTCTGGGCAGTCCAAGTTCATAGCATGAGTTTTGTTTGACCTAAAGTAAAATACTACCTAAAGTCTCAGGTGACCCAACCGACCCAGTTTGACTTGGGTGTGTGGAGTTTCCCAGAACTTTTATTGCTGAAACTGAGTAAACTGGGAAGGTTAGTCAACCTAGAGAAGTTTCACTATATCTGGAGAATGCTGTTAAAAAATTAACTGTGCTTTATCATCATGAGTATGAATTTGTTCAGATCATGAGACAGTGCTGTTTTGCTGATAAATTTCTTAAAAATAACCAAAAAGAAACTTATTACAGTATACTTCTGGCCAAGAAAGAAAAAGAATTTTTTTTTTAGGTAAGGTAGTAAGATAGACAAATTAAGATAAAGGGTAGGATAGATAGATTCTGGCATCTATCTGTGGGAATGAATCAAGTCAAGAAGATATCACAGTCTGGTAGATCTAGGTAAGAGGCTTCCTTGTTTATAGAGGAAGGCAGATATAGATGCGTACATATAAAAGGAGAGAGTTGGGAATCAGAGTATTTGCCCTGATGAGAGGACAGAAATTTTTAAGAGAAAGAAAAAAACAAGAGGGCAAGCTGGTTAAAGATTTAAAGGAAAGCTAAATAAGAAGATGAAATAAAAAGAAAAAATGTAATGTAAGTAGGAAAATGTTAACTTTAAGAATGTTCCGTGTCAGGATCTAGAATGCTGTTAATACAAGTTTTCCTCTCTCTTTATTAGCAGTAAATCAAAATTATTACCTATAAACTTTTTTATTTTTCATAACTGATCAAGAGAAGAGAAAATATCTGGCTTTACCATTTTAGGTAATTTAAGAAAAAGAAATGGGATTAACAAGGCAAAATTAATTTTTCTCAGAAAAATCAGTACTTATTTGTACAACTTCCCATATATTTGACTACATTTATGCTATTTCTAAGATGTAAAATTGAATATAAAAGTTGTGCCTTGTTACTTAAAATGAATGGAGGAAGTAGAAAAACACAGATTTTTCTCAGATTATATTCTAATAACTACCCATATATTTTGGGATTGTATATTCTGGCCTTTTAAAATCAAAATAAGTATTTTTGACCTGCTTTTTGGATATTAATCTCTTTTTTTATGCATCTTTATCCTCTTCACCTATTTCACCTACCCACCCCAACCCCTCCCCCTTGGTAATAACCACAAGTCACTTCTCATTGTCTTTGAATCAATTGCTGTTTTGTTGATTTTGTTTTGTTTTAAATTCTACATGTAAGTGAGATCATATGATATTTGTCTTTCTCTGTCTGACTTACTTCACTTAGCATAACACCCTCTAGGTCCATCCATGTTGTCGTAAATGACAGGATTTCTTTCTTTTTTGTGATTGAATAATATTCCATTGTATGTACATATCTCCTTCTCTTTATCCATTCATCTTTTGAGGGACAATTTGGTTACCTCCATATGTTGGCTATGGTAAATAATGCAGCAGTAAACACAGGTGCATATATCTTCGAATCAGAGGTTTTGTTTTGTTTGGATAAATTCCTGAAAGTGTAATTACTGGGTCATATGATATTTCTATTTTTAGTATTTTGAGGAACCTCCATACTGCTTTCCATTGTGTCTGCACCAAATTATATTCCTACCACCAGTGAAGGAGGGTTCCCTTTTCTCTACATCCTCACCAATACTTATTTCTTGTCTTTTGGATAGTGGCCATTCTGACTGGTGTGAGGTGATATCCATTGTGGTTTTGATTTGCATTTCCTTAATGATTAGAATATAGAGCATCTTTTTATGTATCTGCTGACAGTCTGTCTTCTGTGGACCTCTACCCATGTTTTAATTGGATTATTTGATTTTTTTGGTGTTGAATCTTATGAGTTCTTTACATATTTTGTATGTTAACCCCCTTATCAGATACATCATTTGCAAACATATTCACCCATACTGTCTGTATGTTGCCTTTTTGTTTTGTTGATCATTTCCTTTGCTGTACAAAAGCTTCTTAGTTTGATGTAGTCCCATTTATTTCTGCTTTTGTTTCCTGATATTAACCTTTTTTAACAGTATTTCCACTCAATCCTTTTTTCATAATGCTGTTTTTCCAAAATTAAGTGTTAATTATAGATAACTAAAGAATTATGAATCTTCTTCATATAGACATTTTTATATGTATTTAGATGATATACAAATGGACAGAAGTAAATAAGAAGAAAGAAGAAGAATCTAAAACTAAAAATACCTTGGGGCCTAAAAGAAGAAAAGTAGTAGGAAAAGTAAAACATATTCAGAAAACAGTGTTTTCATTAAGTCATTATTTCTTAAAGATGGAGTTATCTGTTATCAGATTCCATTTCCACCTATTAAAGATTGATTTTGGAAAGTAACAAAGAGCTAATCTGGAGTTACTCAAGACATATTTCTCAAAGAGCTATTGGGATACTCAATAAAACAAACACTTATACCATTTCACCTCCAATCTCAGCTATATATTACAGCAAATTGGATGGGAAACCAAAAAATAAAGCAGTAGCTTTTTGTACTGTGCCTGCAATGGTAAATAGACCAAAGAACTGAAAACTACGCCTTGGACAATGCTGGTCTAGCCATTTTTGTTTGATTTCTAAGCATCATTTATAATCTCCTTATGTAGAAATTAATTCTTCAGAAAGGAAACATTCTATTTTTAAAAGACAAGTTATGGCTATCTTTTGTTGTAGATGATGATTTAATTCAAGATTTCTTGTGGATGGACTGCTGCTGTAAAATTGCAGATAAGGTAAATTTGGTAACATAATCGTTAACCAGCATTATTATGTTACTAGGCCATCAGAACTTTAACAAAATCTTGTAAGAGTTTTCTATTTTATTAATTAAGGTAGGAAAAGAACTACCCTGCATTGCTTCTTCAAAGTGGAAACCTTACACAATAATTTTTTAAATAGCATACACCATAGATTATACTTGAGGAATTACAGACTATTGTTGATTAGATTTAAATGACCTTAAGTCCATATCTGTTTGAAAATAAGAATCAATATAAACTTAATACATTTTGATCAGAATTATTACCTTCTATCAGCTGTGGAGAAAGAATATTCTGAGATTCATTCCACTAAGGTAGGCTGTTATACATTTTAATGTTTTGTAGGTTATTTAGATAAAATATATCCCAGTAATCTTTTTGAGTAAAATTAATTATCATGTTCTCTATTTAGAAATCAATGTTTCATAAAAGAACAGTGTGATGTAAGAATATCTTTACACACTAGGGACCTTGGTGTTTCTATGCTCTTGATTTAGTTAAGCAGTTATGATTTCAAGTTTATAAATGCCATCTTAAACCAGGTTAGTCATATCAGAAAATTCAGCATGACTGCACATCACACTTAATGTTCCAACCAACAGAAAAGGGAATGAACAGAAGACCACTAAGTTAATATTGATATGAACTTTTTAATTTCAAGGTTAAGGTAATAGATAAAATTGGAGAAGGTGGCGTATTTTTTATTTTCTAATTTTGGAAAGTTTCAGACATATATACCTTAGGGTAGAGAAATAGAACAGAGACCTCCCATGTGCCTGTCATCTTGCCACAACCATCATTAACTCATGACCATTCTTGTTTCCTCTAATCCCTTGCCCCAAAACAGGATTATTTTAAAGCAAATCCCAGACATCCTAAAATTTTATCCAAAAATATTTCAAGATGTATCTCTAAAAGATGGTATCTTTTAAAACATAATCACAATGTCACTAACACTTTAAAATAAATTAATAGTAATGCTTTAATATCAAATATCCAGTTCATAAGAAGTTGAAGTACATTACAGTAATTAAAGTTGTTGGACAGCAGAGGGCAGTGCTTTTAAAGTAACTAGCCAGGAGTGTTAACATTTCAAGAAATGAGTCCTCTACTGATAGTTTACCTTGAAAACTTGGAATCCCCTTTGTGACCAATCCTCTGAAGGTAAGATGAATAGGCATTTTATGAGAGGAAATCGAATACATCCATAGCATAACTTGTTTTGAATTTGAACAGGTAGAGCCTTATATCAAGCTAAACATGTGTCTTTTTAATATGCATTTAAAGTACATTTTTTTCCCAGTGAAAATAGAGCCATGTTATTCTAATTTCTGCCTAGAAATTACTTTAAAAAGCAAATATGGATGTCTACAACTAACTCAAAGAGTTCAGAATAAGAATATTGTGTATACACGTTAGGCCAATGTGGCAACATATTAATATATTTGGAGAATGTAGGTGAAGGATGTACAGCTATTTGTTTTATTTTTATTTCAACTTCTCTATAGGTTTAAAATTTAAGATAGAAAAAAATTGGGTTTTTGGTTAAAAAAATATTGACTAATAAAATTTAGGAGTTCATTCTAGTTACAATCCTAATCATGATAAATGGTCTGGAACTATTTCTCACTGTTCATATGAATTATAGGGAGCCAAGAAATAAGGACTAAAAACAAATAAGGTATTTCTATAGTAAGGATAAATAATGCTTTATTGTTTCATTATTTATCTTAAAGGTAACTATTTTAAAACAGTTTTACTTAGGAAACCAAAACATTAATTTTTAACTTTTTTCTCTTTAGTATCTTTTGGCTATGACCTTTGTTTATTTCAAGAGAGCTAAATTTACTATAAGTGAACATACCAGGATAAATTTCTTTATTGCTCTGTAAGTATGCTTTCTACTAAGTGACTTTTGTGGTAGTTATTTATAAGTATATGATATTTTAAACAGAGGCTGTTTCTATTTTCATTGATCTTATCCTGCTATATGCCTAAGATTTATTATTCAGTATTTCACTTGATTTTGTATTGTACCTTTTACATTTTTCAGAATGCTCCATATAAATTATCTCAGTTTCGAATGTCTATCTCAATCTCACAACCTTTTCTACCCAATACCTGGATATATTGCTGCAGTTGGAAACCTATGAATATAATTTTAAGCACTTAATTAGATACCTACATATAAAAATACTTAAGTTAAATACCACAACAGCTTTTAGCACTGAAGAATAATTTTTTACTTAGTCTAATTCAGAATCAGAGTGATTCAAGAAATAGGACTGAAACTGATTTCTGCATGTATTTAAGAGACATATTTCACCATGCATAGAGAAAAATGCACTCAATATAAAATTTGGTGTTGATTGCTAACTTGGGGAATATAATAGTACTAGCTAATATGATTGATTATTTCAAGGTATACCAAAGCTCTTTTTTTTTTCTTTTTACCATTTATTTTATTTTAGTATCATTAACCTACAATTACATGAGCAGTATTGTGATGATTAAACTACCCCCTTCATCAGGTCCCCCCCACCAACCCTATTACAGTCACTGTCCATCAGCGTAGTGAGATGAGAATCACTACTTGTCTTCTCTGAGCTGTACAGTCCCTCCCGTGCCCCCCCACCCTATGTCTGCCAATCGTAATGCCCCTTTTACCCTCTTATCCCTCCCTTCCCACCCTTCTTCCCCAGCCCCTTTCCCTTTAGTAACTATTAGTCCATTCTTGGGTTCTGTGAGTCTGCTGCTGTTTTGTTCCTTCGGTTTTTGTTTTGTTTTTTTTTTTCTTTGTTCTTATACTCCACATATGAGTGAGATCATTTGGTACTTGTCTTTTTCGGCCTGGCTTATTTCACTGAGCATAATACCCTCCAGCTCCATCCATGTTGTTGCAAATGGTAGGATTTGTTTTTTTCTTATGGCTACATAATATTCCATTGTGTATATGTACCACATCTTCTTAATCCATTCATCTACTGATGGGCACTTAGGTGGCTTCCATTTCTTGGCTATTGTAAATAGTGCTGCAATAAACATAGGGGTGCATCTGTCTTTTTGAAACTGGGCTGCTGCATTCTTGGGGTAAATTCCTAGGAGTGGGATTCCTGGGTCAAATGGTATTTCTATTTTGAGTTTTTTGAGGAACCTCCATACTGCCAAAGCTCATTTTTTATAAGCTCATTTCTTCCCTGTGAGATGCATTTTTAAATTATCTCAATTTTATAGATGGGGAAATTGAGACTTGGGAAGATTAACCACTTTCCAAGATCACAAAAGTAAGTAAGCAACAGAGCTGAGAGGCAAATTCAGGTGTGACTTGCCAATAGCCAGATTCAGCCATTGACCACTAAGGTATATTGCTGTTTACATATCTCTTAGTATTGTATTATCTAAGTGTGTTGATACAATATCTATCTTATAATTTTTACCTCACCTAAAAATTACAAACAAATCCAAAGAAGCTTTAGTTTAAATCTTAGTAGATGCCTGAAATTGGATTTGTATTTTTTTGGTAGTTATTACCAGTAAAGCACTGTCAGCTTATCCTATGAAGTGAGGTTGCATTACATGTTATATTACAAGCTCCATATTAAAAATAATATGAATTAGAATTTCCATTTTGTATCTAAACATACTTTTTGTTTAGTCTGACTCAAGGGTGTTCTTCCCACTAAATAGTTGTTCTCATTAAATATTTTCTCAAACAGTGTAACTCAAGTTCTTTTCCTTTCTATATAATCTTATAATACTTCTATTATCATGTGCCATATTCTCTTTTACAGTTACTTGTTTTATACTTCGTTGTCTCTTCTACTTGACCATAGGCTCCTTAAGGGCAAGGAACATGTATCTTATTTATCTGCATCCTTCAGTGACTAACATATAGAACGTTCTTAATTCTTTATTTGAATAAACATAATTAACTATTATGAAAAAGAAATGGACTCTGCTTCAGGAAAATTTACATGTATACTATAAATATTTCATCATATTAAGCCTGAAAAATTATTAATATAGAATAGAATCATGAGGTAGTCCTGATACCATAGTACATTATAGATTTTCCATGTTTCACTTAGTACACACAAAAAGGGCCAACTACCAGCTCTGTTTACCCTTAACTAAGAACTACCAGGATACTAACGTAAGAAATTACATAATTTGCCAGAGAACATGATTTGACTTGTATAACTGAATGGGTTTAACAATGAGGTGCTTTAAGATAAGGTAATATTGAATTTAGGAAGGAAAAGTATTATGTAGGCCTTCATTTATATTAATGTAACTAAATATATACATGGTTTTTAAAAATACATGAGTGTATACAATTATAAAGTAAGTCTTCCTCATATCTTGGCATCCCTCCTCAAGGGCAATTAAAGTTTCATTGTATCTGTCTAGAAATAATTCTCTGTACATGAACTCGTGTATATTACATGAATAGAAGCATACTATATACTCCTGTGCCATATAAAATTTTAAATGTGAAATATCTACAAAAGAATGGACTGCGTGTGTGTGAAATAAAATAAAAGCAAAACAAATACCTATGTACCCATGACTCATAGAACACTGCCAGAATCTTAGAAGCTCACAGTACCCAGTTCCCAAATTAAAGTCCCCTCCCTTCCACATATAATAATTGTCTTGCTTTCTTGCTTTTCTTTATTCTCTTTATATACCTCTAAAAAGTATATTATTTCATTTTTCCTGTTTTTGAGCTATATAAAAAATCGTGTACTATTCTGTATTCCTTCTTTTCATTTAGGATACTATAAATTTGAGATTAATTTATATTGATACATGTAGGTATCATTCATTTTCACTGCAGAATAATATTGTTGTTTATATATTTGCATTTTTTTCTACCACCCTGTTATGTACTTTGTCGGTGTCCCACTTTTTCTGTTTCTTCTTACCCCTCCATTTTTATCTGCTTTTTGTTGAGATTTATTTTTGCTATTATTAATATACAATAACATGAGCAACATTATACTTACTAGACTCCCACTATTATCAAGTCCCCACCACATACCCCATTGCAGTCACTGTCCATCAGCATAGTAGGATGTTACAGAATCACTACTTCTCTGTGTTATACGGCCTTCCCCATATCCCCCCACCCACCCCCGCTACATTATGTGTGCTAATGGTAATAGCCCTTTTTCCCCCTTATCCCTCCCTTCCCACTCATCTTCCCCAGTCCCTTTCCCTTTGGTAACTGTTAGTCCATTCTTGGGTTCTGTGAGTTGGCTGCTGTTTCATTCCTTCAGTTTTTGCTTTGTTCTTATACTCCACATATGAGTGAAATCATTTGATCCTTGTCTTTCTCTGCCTGGCTTATTTCACTGAGCATAATACCCTCTAGCTCCAGCCACTTGTTGCAAATGGTAGGATTTGGTTTCTTCTTATGGCTGAATAATATTCCATTGTGTATATATACCACATCTTCTTTATCCATTCATCTACTGATGGACACTTAGGTTGCTTCCATTTCTTGGCTATTGTAAATAGTGCTGCAGTAAACATAGGGGTGCATCTGTCTTTTTCAAACTGGGCTACTGCATTCTTAGGGTAAATTTCTAGGAGTGGAATTCCTGGGTCAAATGGTATTTCTATATTGAGTTTTTTGAGGAAACTCCATACTGCTTTCCACAATAGCTGTATTAATTTACATTCCCACCAGCAGTGTAGGAGGGTTCCCCTTTCTCCACATCCTCGCCAACATGTTCTTGTTTGTCTTTTGGACAGTGGCCATCTTAACTGGTGTGAGGTGATATCTCATTGTGGTTTTAATTTGCATTTCTCTGATGACTAGTGATGTGGAGCATGTGCCTGTTGGCCATCTGAATTTCTTGTTTGGAGAAGTGTCTGTTCAGCTCCTCTGCCCATTTTTTAATTGGCTTATTTGCTTTTTGTTTGTTGAGGTGTGTGAGCTCTTTATATAATTTGGATATCAACCCCTTGTCAGATATGTCATTTATGAATATATTCTCCCATACTGTAGGATGTCTTTTTGTTCTACTGATGGTATCCTTTGCTGTACAGAAACTTTTTAGTTTGATATAGTCCCATTTATTCATTTTTGCTTTTGTTTCCCTTGCCTGGGGAGATATGTTCATGAAGAAGTCTCTCATGTTTATGTTCAAGAGATTTTTGCCTATATTTTTTTCTAGAGTTTTATTGTTTCATGCCTTACATTCAGGTCTTTGATCCATTTTGAGTTTACTTTTGTGTATGGGGTTAGACAGTAATCCAGTTTCATTCTCTTACATGTAGCTGTCCAGTTTTGCTTTTGCCAACACCAGCTGTTGAAGATGCTGTCATTTCCTCATTGTATATCCATGACTCCTCTATTGTATATTAATTGACCATATATGCTTGGGTTTATATCTGGGCTCTCTATTCTGTGCCACTTGTCTATGGGTCTGTTCTTGTGTCAGTACCAAATTGTCTTGATTACTGTGGCTTTGTAGTAGAGCTTGAAGTCAGGGAGCATAATTCCCCCTGCTTTATTCTTCCTTCTCAGGATTGCTTTGGCTATTCGGGGACTCTTGTGGTTCCATATGAATTTTAGAACTGTTTACTCTAGTTCAATGAAAAATGCTATAGGTATTTTGATAGGGATTGCATTGAATCTGTAGATTGCTTTAAGCAGGATGGCCATTTAAAAAATATTAATTCTTCCTAGCCAAGAGCATGGGATGAATTTCCATTTATTAGTGTCCTCTTTAATTTCTCTTAAGAGTATCTTGTAGTTTTCAGGATATAAGTCTTTCACTTCCTTGGTTAGGTTTATTCCTAGGTATTTTATTCGTTTGGATGCGATTGTGAATGGAATTGTTTTCCTGATTTCTCTTTCTGCTAGTTCATTGTTAGTGTATAGGAGTGCCACAGTTTTCTGTGCATTAATTTTGTATCCCACAACTTTGCTGAATTCAGATATTATCTAATAGCTTTGGAGTGGACTCTTTGGGGTTTTTTATGTACAATATCATGTCATCTGTGATCAGGGACAGTTTAACTTCTTCCTTGCCAATCTGGATGCCTTTTATTTCTTTGTATTGTCTGATTGCCATGGCTAGAACCTCCAGAACTATGTTGAGTAAAAGTGGGGAGAGTGGGCATCCTTGTCTTGTTCCCAATCTTAAAGGAAAAGCTTTCAGCTTCTCGCTGTTAAGTATAATGTTGGCTGTGGGTTTGTCATATGTGGCCTTTATTATGTTCAGCTACTTGCCCTCTATACCCATTTTGTTGAGAGTTTATCATGAATGGATGTTGAATTTTGTCAAATGCTTTTTCAGCATCTATAGAGATGATCATGTGTTTTTTTTCCTTTTTGTTAATGTAGTGGATGATGTTGATGGATTTTCTTGCATCCCTGGGATGAATCCCACTTGATCATGATGGATGATCTTTTTGATATATTTTTGAATTCGGTTTGCTAACATTTTGTTGAGTATTTTTGCATCTATGTTCATCAGGGATATTGGTCTGTAATTTTCTTTTTTTATAGTGTCTTTGCCTGGTTTTGGTATTAGAGTGATGTTGGCCTCATAGAATGAGTTTCAGAGTATTCCCTCCTCTTCTACTTTTTGGAAAACTTTAGTGAGGATGGGTATTAGGTCTTCACTAAATGTTTGATAAAATTCAGCAGTGAAACCATCTGGCAAGGGGTTTTGTTCTTAGGCAGTTTTTTTATTACCAATTCAATTTCTTTGCTGGTAATTGGCCTGTTCAGATTTTCTGTTTCTTCCTGGGTCAGCCTTGGAAGGTTGTATTTTTCTAGAAAGTTGTCCTTTCTTAGGTTATCCAGTGTGTTACCATATAATTTTTCATAGTATTCTCTCATAATTCTTTGTATTTCTGTGGTGTCCATAGTGATTTTTCCTTTCTCATTTCTGATTCTGTTTATGTGTGTAGACTCTCTTTTTTTCTTGATAAGTCTGCCTAGGGGTTTATCCATTTTGTTTATTTTCTCAAAGAACCAGCTCCTGCTTTCATTGGTTCTTTCTATTGTTTTATTCTTCTCAATTTGATTTATTTCTGCTTTAATCTTTATTATGTCCCTCCTTCTACTGACTTTGGGCTTTATTTGTTCTTCCTTTTCTAGTTTCATTAATTGTGAGTTTAGACTGTTCATTTGGGATTGTTCTTCTTTCCTTAGGTAGGCCTGTATTGCAGTGTAGTTTCATCTTTAGCACGGCCTTTGCTGCATTCCACAGATTTTGCGGTGTTGAATTATTGTTGTCATTTGTCTCCATATATTGCTTGATCTCTGTTTTTATTTGTTCATTGATCCATTGATTATTTAGGAGCATGTTATTAAGCCTCCATGTGTTTGTCGGCTTTTTTGTTTTCTTTGTGTAATTTATTTCTAGTTTTATACCTTTGTGATCTGAGAAGCTGGTTGGTACAATTTCAATATTTTTGAATTACAGCGGTTCTTTTTGTGGCCTAATATATGATCTATTCTTAAAACTGTTTCATGTGCACTTGAGAAGAATGTGTATCCTGTTGCTTTTGGATGGAGTGTTCTGTAGATGTCCATTAGGTCCATCTGTTCTAATATGTTGTTCAGTGCCTCTGTCTCTACTTATTTTCTGTCTGTTTGATCCGTCCTTTGGAGTGAGTGGTGTGTTGAAGTCTCCAAAATGAATGCATTGGATTCTATTTCCCCCTTTAATTCTGTTAGTATTTGTTTCACATATTTAGATGATCCTGTGTTGAGTGCATAGATATTTATAATAGTTATATCCTCTTGTTGGACTGACCCTTTTATCATTATGAATGTCCTTCTTTGTCTGTTACTTTCTTTGTTTTGAAGTCTATTTTGTCTGATACAAGTACTGCAACTCCTGCTTTTTTCTCACTATTAGTTGCAGGGAATATCTTTCTCCATCCCTTTACTTTCAGTCTGTGTTTGTCTTTGGGTTTTAAGTGAGTCTCTTGTTGGCAGCATATAGATTGGTCTTGTTTTTTTATCCATTCAGTAGCTATGTCTTTTGATTGGTGCATTCAGACCATTTACATTTAGGGTGATTATCGATAGGTATGTACTTATTGCCACTGCAGGCTTTTGATTTGTGGTTACCAAAGGTTCAAGGGCAATTCCCTTACTATCTAAGAGTCTAATTTAACTTACTTTGTATACTATTACAGACACATTCTAAAGGTTCTTTTTTTCCCCTCCTTTTTCTTCCTCCTCCATTCTTTGTATGTTATGAATCATATTCTGTACTCTTTGTCTTCCCTTGGGTGACATCTATTTAGTCTTAGGAATACTTCCATCTTTAGGAGTCCCTCCAAAATGCACTGTAGAAGTGGTTTGTGGGAGGAAAATTCTCTCAGCATTTGCTTATCTGAAAATTGTTTAATCCCTCCTTCAAATTTAAATGATAACCTTCTCTGTAAAGTATTCTTGGTTCAAGGCCCTTCTGCTTCATTGCGTTAAATATATCATACCACTCCCTTCTGGCCTGTAAGGTTTCTGTTGAGAAGTCTGATGATAGCCTGATGGGTTTTCCTTTGTTTGTCATCTTTTTCTCTCTCTAGCTGCTTTTAAAGGTCTGTCTTTATCCTTGATCTTTGCCATTTTAATTATTATATGTCTTGATGTTGTCTTCCTTGGGTCCCTTGTGTAGGGAGATCTGTGCACCTCCATGGCTTGAGAGACTATCTCCTTCCCCTGATTGGGGAATTTTTCAGCAATTACCTCCTCAATGATACTTTCTATCCCTGTTTCTCTCTTCTTCTTCTGGTACCCCTATAATGCGAATATTGTTGCATTTGGATTTGTCACACAGTTCTCTCAATATTCTTTCATTCTTAGAGATCCTTTTTTCCCTCTGTGCCTCAGCTTCTTTGTATTCCTCTTCTCTAATTTCTATTCCATTTACCGTCTCTTCTACTACATCTTATCTGCTTTTAAATCCCTCCATTGTTTGTTTCATTTCAGATATGGAATTTCTTAATGATTGGATCTCCAACTTAAATTCATTCCTCAGTTCTTGAATATTTTTCTCTACCTCCATAAGCATGTTTATAATTTTTATTTTGAACTCTCTTTCAGGAAGATTGGTGAGTTCAGTTTTATTTGGCCCTCTTTCTGGTGTTTGTGACATTTTGGTCTGAACCATGTTCTTTTGTCATTTCATATTTCTGTGTGGTGCCCACTATTGCGCAGAAACTCCAGTGTCTGGAGCTGCTCAGCCCCTAGAGTGAGGTTGGGGGTTGTAGGGGAGCGTAGTGGTGCCCTGTTTTGTGAGGTCTGTTTGCAGTGTGGTTCAGCCTTCTTTCTTGTTGCTGTTTTAAGGTTAGTTGTATTAATTAACTATATTTTTGTACTTTTTGTGGTTTTGAGAGGAGCTCTCTGTCTTACCTCTCACACCACCATCTTGAATTCTATTGAGATTTTTTAATTTTTATTTTTGGCACTCTTTTTTCCTCTACTTGTTTGGAAATTATGCACTCTATATTTATTCTTTTAGCAATTACCCAATTTTTTTAATCACAGGAATCTTAATCATTTTAACTTTATCACTCCCCAATTTATATTCTCTTGTTTTTGCAATTGTGTAGTTCTACCTGATTCCCTCCAAACAGACATAATTTTATACATTCAACATTTGTTTAGGTTTACCCACATATTTGTATGTTTTCTTACTATTCCTTCTTACTTCTCAAACTTTCTCCTTGGAACCATTTGACTTCCTTTCTGATTGCTTTTAAGACCTCTTTTTCTTTGCTATTTGTCTATTAACTCCATTATCTTCAGACTTGAGGGTCTCTTTCTATTCATGATGCGTTGTTCCCTTATGTGTTTTGTAATTTTTTTTACTAAGTTGCCCATTTTTCTTGTAAAGTCAACTATGGGGCTTGCATCATTTCCAGTAGGAAATCTCCATCCTTTCCCCTGTTCCTGTGTTTTCTAATATGTCTTTTTTTCCCTCTGACTTAAGATTTTCTCTGTATCATCTTTTCTGAGCAGTTTCATTATGACAGGTCTTGGTGTAATTTTTTTCATGTTTTGTGCTTTGGGGTCTTTGAGCTTCTTTGTGGGTGTATAGTTTTCATAAACTTTTGAAATTTTTCAGTCATTATTTCTCCAAATATTTTTTCTCTGCACTAACCACCCTTTGGGGACATCAGTGTTACCCGTACTGTAATCTTATAATTCTCTCAGCTCACTGATGCTCTTTCTCTTTGTGTTTCATGTTAGATAGTTTATATTGTTAGGTCTTCAATACAGAGACCTTTTCTTCTGCAATATTTAATATGCTATTAATCCCAGTGTATTTTTCATTGTACAGGTAGTTTTCATCTCTATAAGTGCACTTTCAGTGTGTCTACTTACCTTACTGAACATCTGGAATAATTATATGTCCTCATCTGTTACTTCTACCATGTGTGTCAGTTTTGATTGTTCGATGATTCTAATTATGGATCATGTTTTCCTGCTTCTGTGCATGGCTGATCCCCCCTCAAGTATTTGGCAGGATACTTATTTCCATAAGTGTATAAAGAAACTCCCTGAGTATGGGGAAAGATCATAAGAAATACAGTGCCTAACATTCACCCATAACTGGAAATAGTGCCTGTTCCCTGCCAGACTTAAAAAATTCATACTTCACAGGATATTGAATAGAATACTCAGGAATGTCTTGCCTCAGTAGTGGGGAATAATTAGTCCAAGACTATCATTGCTCCAGATCCACCATAAAAGCAAAACCTTAAAGGATCAGACTGCCTCCAAGTAACTTAACTACATCCCAGAACAAAGCTCAAGATTTATAGGAATACAAATATATCCAGATTTCAATAGGGTACAATTCACTGTATCTCCATTTTTTATCTACATTTCTTTAATTTTGAGTAAGGTTGAACATCTTTTATGTGTTTCTAAGCAATTTGTATTTTAGTTTGTGTGAATTGCCATTCCTGTCCTTTACCCATTTCTTTTTTGAGTTGTTGGTCTTCTTTGTTAGGTATCTGGCTAATACAGTTGAAGAAGATGAAGAAGAATCCAAATATGAAATTTTTCCATGGGCTTTAGGAAAAAATTGGAGAAAACTGTTCCCTAATTTCTTAAAGTTAAGGGACCAACTCTGGGATAGAATTGACTATAGGGCTATTGTAAGTAGAAGATGCTGTGAGGAGGTAAGATTTTTAAATACTTCATATATATAAACTTTGTCTTCTTTTTTTCAACAATTTCACTTATTAAGGTATTATTGACATACACTCTTATGAAGGTTTCACATGAAAAACAATGTGATTACTACATTCACCCATATTAGTCCCCCCCATGCCCCATTGCAGTCACTGTCCATCAGTGTAGTAAGATGCCACAGGTTCACTACTTGTCTTTTCTGTGCTACACTATCTTCCCCATGTTTCCCCCCACACCATGTGCATTAATCATAATAACCCTCAATCCCCTTCTCCCTCCCTCCCCAACCACCCTCCCCTTTGGTAACCGCTAGTCCCTTCTTGGAGTCTGAGTTTGCTACTATTTTGTTCCTTCAGTTATGCTTCATTGTTATACACCACAAATGAGGGGAATCATTTGGTATTTGTCTTTCTCTGCCTGACTTATTTCACTGAGCATAATACCCTCTAGCTCCATCCATGTTGTTGCAAATGGTAGGATTTGTTTCTTTCTTATGGCTGAATAGTATTCCATTGTATATGTGTACCACTTCTTCTTTATCCATTCATCTACTGATGGACATGTAGGTTGCTTCCACATCTTGACTATTGTAAAAAGTGCTGCAATAAACATAGGGGTGCATATGTCTTTTTGAATCTGAGAAGTTGTTTTCCTTGGGTAAATTCCTAGGAGTGGAATTCCTGGGTCAAATGGTATTTTTATTTTTAGTTTTTTGAGGAACCTCCATATTGCTTTCCACAGTAGTTGAATTAGTTTACATTCCTACCAGCAGTGTAGAAGGGTTCCCCTTTCCCTGCATCCTTGCCAGCATTTGTTGTTCCTAGTCTTCTATGTTGGCCATCCTAACTGGTGTGAGGTTATATCTCATTGTGGTTTTATTTGCATTTCCCTGATAATTAGTGATGTGGACCATCTTTTCATGTGCCTTTTGGCCATCTGAATTTCTTCTTTGGAGAAGTGTCTGTTCATATCCTCCGCCCATTTTTTAACATGGTTATTTGCTTTTCGGGTGTTGAGGCATGTGAGTTCTTTATATATTTTGGGTGTTAACCCCTTGTCAGATATGACATTTACAAATATATTCTCCCATACTGTGGATGCCTTTTTGTTCTGCTGATGGTGTCCTTTGCTGTACAGAAGCTTTTCAGCTTGATGTAGTCCCATCTGTCCATTTTTTATTTTGTTTCCCTTGCCTGAGGAGATGCATTCAGGAAAAAGTTGCTCATGTGTATATTCAGGAGATTTTTGCCTATGTTGTCCTCTAAGAGTTTCATGGTTTCATGACTTACATACAGGTCTTTGATCCATTTCGAGTTTACTTTTGTGTATGGGGTTAGACAATAATCCAGTCTTTTTCTCTTGCAGGTAGCTGTCCAGTTTTGCCAGCATCAGTTGTTGAAGAGGCTGTCATTTCTCCATTATATGTCCATGGCTCCTTTATTGTATATTAATTGACCATATATGCTTGAGTTTATATCTGGACTCTCTAGTCTGTTCCATTGGTCTATGGGTCTCTTCTTGTGCCAGTACCAAATTGTCTTGATTACTCTGGCTTTGTAGTAGAGCTTGAAGTTGGAAAGCATAATTTACCCAGCTTCATTCTTCCTTCTCAGGATTGTTTTAGCTATTTGGGGTCTTTTGTGGTTCCATATGAATTTCAGAACTAAACGATTTGCTCCAGCTTGTTGAAGAATACCATTGGTATTTTGATAGGGATTGCATTGAATCTGTAGATTGCTTTAGGCAAGATGGCCATTTGACAATATTAATTCTTCCTATCCATGAGCATGGGATGTGTTTCCATTTATTGATATCTTCTTTAATTTCTCTCATGAGTGTCTTGTAGTATTTCAGGGTATAGGTCTTTCACTTCCTTCGTTAGATTTATTTCCAGGTATTTTATTCTTTTTGATGCAATTGTGAATGGAATTGTTTTCCTGATTTCTCTTTCTGCTAGTTCATTGTTAGTGTATAGGAGTGCAACAGATTTCTGTGTATTAATTTTGTATCCTGCAACTTTGCTGAATTCAGATATTAGATCTAGTAGTTTTGTAGTAGTTTTGTATTGGATTCTTTAGGGTTTTTTTATGTACAATATCATGTTATCTGCAAACAAGGACAGTTTAACTTCTTCCTTGCCAATCTTGTTGCCTTTTATTTCTTTGTGTTGTCTGATTGCCATGGGTAGGACCTCCAGAACTATGTTGAATAAAAGTGGGGAGAGTGGGCATCCTTGTCTTGTTCCTAATCTTAAAGGAAAAGGTTTCAGCTTCTTGCTGTTAAATATAATGTTGCCTGTGGGTTTCTCATATATGGCCTTTATTATGTTGAGGTTCTTGCTCTCTATACCCATTTTGTAGGGAGTTTTTATCATAAATGGATGTAGAATTTTGTCAAATGTTTTTTCAGCATCTATGGAGCTTATCATGTGGTTTTGTCCTTCTTTTTGTTGATGTGGTGGATGATGTGGATGGATTTTTGAATGTTGCGCCATCCCTGCATCCCTGGAATAAATCCTACTTGATCATGATGGATGATCATTTTGATGTATTTTTGAATTCGGTTTGCTAATATTTTGTTTAGTATTTTTGCATCTATGTTCATTAGGGATATTGGTCTGTAATTTTCTTCTTTTGTAGTGTCTTTGCCTGGTTTTAGTATTAGAGTAATGCTGGTCTCTTAGAATGAGTTTGGTAGTATTCCCTCCTCTTCTACTTTTTGGAAAACTTTAAGGAGGATGGGTATTAGGTCTTCACTAAATGTTTGATAAAATTCAGCAGGGAAACCATCTGGCAAGGGGTTTTATTCTTAGGTAGTTTTTTGAGTACCAATTCAATTTCGTTGCTGGTAATTGACCTGTTCAGATTTTCTGTTTCTTCCTGGGTCAGCCTTGGAAGGTTGTATTTTTCTAGAAAGTTGTCCATTTCTTCTAGGTTATCCAGTTTGTTAGCCTACAATTTTTCATAATATTCTCTCCTAATTCTTTGTATTTCTGTGGTGTCCATAGTGATTTTTCCTTTCTCGTTTCTGATTCTGTTTATGCGTGTAAACTCTTTTTTTGTTTTGATAAGTCTGCCTAGGGGTTTATCTATTTTGTTTATTTTCTTGAAGTACCAGCGCCTGCTTTCATTGATTCTTTCTATTGTTTTATCTTCTCAATTTTATTTATTTATGGTCTAATCTTTATTATGTCCCTCCTTCTACTGACTTTGGGCCTCATTTGTTCTTCTTTTTCTAGTTTCTTTAATTGTGAGTTTAGACTGTTCATTTGGGATTGTTCTTCTTTCCTGAGATAGGCCTGTATTGCAATATACTTCCCTCTTAGCATGACCTTTGCTGCATCCCACAGATTTTGCAGTGTTGAATTATTTTGTCATTTGTCTGCATATATTGCTTGATTTCTGTATTTTGTCATTTGTCTGCATATATTGCTTGATTTCTGTTTTTATTTGGTCATCAATCCATTGATTATTTAGGAGCGTGTTGTTAAGCCTCCATGTGTTTGTGGGCTTTTTCATTTCTTTGTGTAATTTATTTCTAGTTTCATACCTTTGTGATCTGAGAAGCTGGTTGGTACAATCTGAATCTTTTTTAATTTACTGAGGCTCTTTTTGTGGCCTCATATATGATCTATTCTTGAAGTTCCATGTGCATTTGAGAAGAATGTGTATCCTGTTGCTTTTGGATGGTGTGTTCTGTAGATGTCCATTAGGTCCATCTGTTCTAATACGTTGTTCATTGCCTCTGTCTCTTTATTTTCTGTCTCGTTGATCTGTCCTTTGGAGTGAGTGGTGTGTTGAAGTCTCCTAAAATGAATGCATTACATTGTTTCCCCCTTTAATTCTGTTAGTATTTGTTTCACATATGTAGGTGATTCTGTGTTGGGTGTGTAGATATTTATAATGGTTACATCCTCTTGTTGGACTGACCCCTGTATCATTACGTAATGTCCTTCTTTGTCTCTTGTTACTTTCTTTGAAGTCTATTTTGTCTGATATAAGTACTGTAACTCCTGCTTTTTTCTCACTATTAGTTACATGAAATATTTTTTCCATTCCTTTACTTTCAGTCTGTGTATGTCTTTGGGTTTGAAGTGAGTCTCTTGTAGGCAGCATATAGATGATCTTGCTTTTTTTCCATTCAGTGACTCTGTCTTTTTTTTTTTTTTTTTTACAATTTATTTTATTTTAGTATCATTAACCTACAATTACATGAGCAATATTGTGATGATTAAACTACCCCCTTCATCAGGTCCCCCTAACCAACCCTATTACAGTCACTGTCCATCAGTGTAGTGAGATGAGAATCACTACTTGTCTTCTCTGAGCTGTACAGTTCCCCCCGTGCCCCCCCACCCTATGTCTGCCAATCGTAATGCCCCTTTTACCCTCTTATCCCTCCCTTCCCACCCATCTCCCCAGTCCCTTTCCCTTTGGTAACTGTTAGTCCATTCGTGGGTTCTGTGAGTCTGCTGCTGTTTTGTTCCTTCATTTTTTTTGTTGTTGTTGTTCTTATACTCCACATATGAGTGAGATCATTTGGTACTTGTCTTTTTCGGCCTGGCTTATTGCTGCGTAATATTCCATTGTGTATATGTACCACATCTTCTTAATCCATTCATCTACTGATGGGCACTTAGGTTGCTTCCATTTCTTGGCTATTGTAAATAGTGCTGCAATAAACATAGGGGTGCATCTGTCTTTCTCAAACTGGGCTGCTGTCTATGTCTTTTGATTGGTGCATTTAGACCATTTACATTTAGCGTGATTATCGATAAGTATGTACTTACTGCCATTGCAGGTTTTAGATTCATGGTCACCAAGGTTCAAGGGTAATTCCCTTACTATCTAACAGTCTTAATTTAGCACTTAGTATGCTATTATCAGCACAAACTAAACGTTCTTTTTTATCCTCCTTTTTCTTCCTCCTACATTTTTAATATATTAGGTGTCATATTCTGTATTCTTTATCTATCCCTTGATTGACTTTGGGGGTAGTTGATTTGATTTTGCATCTTCTTAGTAATTAATTGTTTACTTTGCTGTGATTTTATTTCCCCTGGTGACATCTATTTAGCCCTAGGAATACTTCCATCTATAGCAGTCCCTCCAAAATGCACTATAGAGGTGGTTTGTGGGAGGTAAATTCTCTCAGCTTTTGCTTATCTGAAAATTGTTTAATCCCTTCTTCAAATTTAAGTGATAACCTTGCTGGGTAGAGTATTCTTGGTTCGAGGCTCTTCTGTTTCATTGCATTAAATCATGCCATTCCCTTCTGGCCTGTAAGGTTTCTGTTGAGAAATCTGATGATAGCCTGATGGGTTTTCCTTTGTTTGTGAACTTTTTCTCTCTCTAGCTGCTTTTAAAAGTCTGTCTTTATCCTTTTTCTTTGCCATTTTAATTATTATATGTCTTGGTGTTGTCTTCCTTGAGTCCCTTGTGTTGGGACATCTGTGCACTTCCATGGCTTGAGAGACTATCTCCTTCCCCATATTGGGGAATTTTTCAGGAATTACCTCCTCAGTGACACTTTCTATCCCTTTTTCTCTCAATGCTTCTTCTGGTACCCCTATAATGCGAATATTGTTCCATTTGGATTTGTCACACAGTTCTCTCAATATTCTTTCATTCTTACAGATCCTTTTTTCTCTCTGTGCCTCAGCTTCTTTGTATTCCTTCTAATTTCTATTCCATTTACCATCACTTCTACTACATCTAATCTGCTTTTAAATCCCTCCACTGTATGTTTCATTTCAGATATGGAATTTCTTAGTGATTGACTCTCCATCTGAAATTCATTCCTAAGTTCTTGAATATTTTTCTATACCTCCATGAGCATGTTTATGATTTTTATTTTGAACTCTGTTTTAGGAAGATTGGTGAGTTCAGTTTCATTTGGCCATTTTTCTGTGATTTGTGAGATTTTGGCTGAACCAGGTTTCTTTGATGTTTCATAGTTCTATGTGGCGCCCTCTAGTGCCCAGGAGCTCTAGTGCCTGTAGCTGCTCAGCTCCTAGAGTGAGGTTGGGGGTTGCAGGGGAGCAGTGCTGGTGCCTAGGGGGAGGAAAGAGCTGTTTCCTGAATCCTGGCTGCAGTGCCTTTCTCCAGTGTCAGAGCCAGTGGGGTGAACACACGGGTGTAAGCCTCTATGCTTTGCGTCTGTAGCTGTTGTAGGCGGGGCCTCCCTCTGGCTGGCCTGATGCCAGGGCAGTGACTGCCGGTTTGCGAGCCAGTGCCTGCAGGCCAGGAGGAAGATGCAGCAGGCTGCATATCACAGAGGGGGGCCTCAGAACTGAGTAGTCAGCCAGGGGAATGGAGTGCCTGAAGCTCCTCAAAGTTCCCAACCTGCTGGGCAGAGTGCACCCGGACAATGTTGTCCACCTATCCCTTCTCCTGCACGGCAAGCTCTGTGTAGTCCCTGCCCCTTCAGCAGCCCTCTCGCTACTAGGAAGCCTCTCAGACCAACCACCTTTCCTTTGTCCTGGAGTGGCTGGATATGGATCCCTGTCCTCCACAAATGGCTGGAATCTCAGCGTGTCAAGTATTCCACCTGTCTTAGCTTTCCAACCCTATTAATCTCCAGAGCACCATGCAATGTAGGTTTGTGCTCCAAAGCATATCTCCAGGTCTGGATGCTCAGCAGTCCTAGGCTTCCACCCCCCTCCCTGCTCCATTTCTCTTCCTCCTGCTGGTGAGCTGGGGTGAGGGAACAGCTTGGGTCCTGCCGGATCAAGGCTTTGGTATGTTACCCTGTTTCATGAGGTCTGCTCTACTCTCTAGGTGTATGCAGTCTGGTGCAGCCTTCTTTCCTGTTGCTCTTTTAGGATTAGTTCTATTAACTGTATTTTCATACTATATGTGGTTTTGGAAGGAGTTCTGTCTCACTTCTCATGCCGCCATCTTGAATCGATTAAGATCGTTTTCATTTTTGACAGCAAAAACCTTTCTTTCCAAACAAAGCTTTACACACAACCTCAAAATTGAGGTTCTCTGCCGGCTTTGTCTTCCCTTAGCCCCTCCCAGAACCTCTAATATAACCTGTGAATCCTAGGGCTCCTCACAGCAGTTTGAAAATCACTGGTCTAGGCAATTAAGAAGGCACCATCTGGCTCTCAAATTCTACAATTCTCACTTACTTAGGGCCATTGATAACTGCTACTAAAAATTTTTGCTTAGAAGTAACATGCTGCTTATAAATTATAGACATCATGAAGTCAGCATAAAGTACACTTCCCTAGCCTGCCTTCTTAGATGGACATTATTTCCCAGATGCTTACTATGGGATATGAATTTTATGCATATTTAGCCCTCAGAACAATCCTATGAGACAGTATCCCCATTTTAGACATGAAGAAATTGAGCCTTAAAAATTAACTTCCCCAGTATCATACAGCTAGCAAGTGGCAGAACCAGCTTGAGAAACTAAATCTATCCTGACTCTAAAGGCAGTTTTATATGTAAGAGTTTAGAGAACAGTACCTGACATGTAGTGAGGAATCTTAAGTTCATTATAAGTAATTCTTCATCTAATTCATGCAACAGCCCTCTAAAATTGGCACTATTATTCTCTCTGTATTACAGACAAGGAAACTGAGGAATAAAGAGTTTATGTAACTTATCTGTGTTCTTACTATATCCCTTGCCATAATTGCAAACATTTTAAGATTAGCCTAACGTACATTGTTGGAATCCTCAACAAAAAATTTTATTTTTAACCTAATACATTCCAAAGTTAATTATGTGTTGTTTTGAGCTAACTGTATTATCTTTCCCAAACTTAGAGTATTCAGAACTGAAAAGCCTAGAGTTTTTTCCGTCCTATTTTCTATTCAAAATAATTTAAACTTTTTGTCAGTTATTATCTTAAGGATCCAAGGAATGAATCACACTTTATAGGTATTACTGACTTATCGGGAGATGCCTTTTTTTCCTCCCAAACATCAGTAACTTATATTTTTTATGTCTAGTATTAGAGATAGCTGTTCTTAAATTACAATTTTTGTACTTAATTTTAAAGTATTATTCAAATCCTAAAAGAAAGCTTTCCATTATAGGTTATGGCCATTGCTCCAACCCATTATATATGGCAACGAGAACGCTCTGTGCACCACAGTGGAGCTATTAGACACTACAACAGAGATGAAGTTCAACTGCCCCGGGGACCTAGTGCCACACCGGTAGATTGTTCACTTTGTGGTAAAAAAGGAAGATATGTTAGACTGGGATTGTCTTCTTCATCATCTTCATCCAGTGATAAAGAGGTGATGGAGAAACATTCCCTGGAATCACACAACTCATTCTCAATGGACACAATAGTTGATCCTTCTCATGCTTACAGCTGTTCTCAAGGTATGATTTAGTAATGTGTCAGAATTAGATTTATGTAATAACTATTAATTAGTTGTTAATAAATCCAAGTTATTTATTGATCTACAGTCAGTCTTTACAGGCAGGGGTAAAGAATAATTTGTATAACACAATATGAATTAATTAGTATTATAAGTTTTTCTCTTTTCAAAGTTACTATTTTTCATGTCATTATCTGTTCTGCATTAACTGACCTAAACTAAAAGATTTTTAATGTGACTTATGTTAAATTGACACCTAATAAACATGGGTTTCAAAAGTTTAAGTATTAAGTATTTTAAGAGCCTGAACTATTTTCTTTGCAATGTTTACTTTATGCAAAATAAGTTTCAAGAAAATAAATTTTCTTGTAATCTCACCATCCAGTTTTATCAGTGACTAACTTGGTTTTCTTCCATATATTCTTGTACATTAAGATACAATTGGCATGTAGTATAGTTTTAAATATACAACATAGTGATTTGATATGTGTATATAATGGGAATGATTACCACAATAAGTTAACATTCATCATCAATTACAATTATTTTTTTGTGATGGGAACTTTTAAGATACACTCTCTTGGCAACTCTCAAATGTACAATACAGTATCATTAACTACAGTCACCATGCTGTACATTATATCCCCAGGATTTATCTTGTAATTGGAACTTTGTAACTTTTGACCGCCTTCACTCATATCACACCCACCCCCCAACCTTGACAACCCTGTCATTTCTCTGAGTTTGGGACTTTTTAGATTCCACATATTAAGTGAGATCACACAATATTTGTCTTTCTCTGTCTGACTTATTTCACTTAGCATAGTGCCCTCAAGGTCCATCCATGTTGTCACAAGTGGCAGGATTTCCTTCTTTGTTACAGCTAATATTCCACTGTGTATATATTATATGTATTTCCCTTTATCCATTCATCCATCAGTGGACATTTCCATGTCTTCACTATTGTAAATAATGCTGCAATGAACATGGGAGTGCAGTTATCTTTTCAAGTGTATTTTGTTTCTTTTGAATGAATACCCAGAAGTGGAATTGCTGAATCATATGATAATTGTTTTTGACTTGGAGGAATCTCCATACTGTTTTACGTAGTGGCTGCAGCAATCTACATTACCACCAAGACTGTACAAGGGTTCCGTTTCCTCCACATCCTCACCAACACTTGTCTTTTTGATAGCCATTCTAAAAGATATGAGATTGTATCTCCTTGTGGTTTTCATTTGTATTTCCCTGATAATTAGTGATGTACCTTTTTGTGTACCTTTTGGCCATTTTTATGTCATCTTTGGAAAAATATCTTGAATGTTTTTTTTTTTCTGCTGAGCTGTATGAGTTCTTTATATATTTTGAACATTAACTCTTATCACATATATGGTTTACAAATATTTTCTCTGTTCTGTAGGCTGCCTTTTAATTTTTTTTGATGGTTTCCTTTGCTGCACGTAAGTTTGTTTGTAGTCCTACTGTTTTTTTGTTGGCTTTGCTTTTGTTGTCAAGCTGAAAAAACCGTTGTTGAGACCAGTGTCAAGGAGCTTACCTGTTTTCTTCTAGGAGTTTTATGGTTTTAGTTCTTACATTCAGGATTAATCCACTTTGAGTAGATTCTTGGGCATGGTTTAAGTGGTAAGATAGTGATCCAGCTTCATTCTTTTGAAAGTGGCTGTCCAGTTTTTCCAACACTATTTATTGGAGGGACTAACCATTTCCAGTTTTTGGCTTTTATCATAAATTAATTGACTGTATGTGTGGGTTTATTCAAGATATCAAGAGTAGTAACAGTCTATATTTTATAGGCTTTGATATTGCAATAGGAAATCAGAGTAAGCCCAGGGGGTAAAGCCAGTCAGTTTGCTTGGGGAAAAAAGCAGGTCTTTAAGGAACTGTGGATGAAAAGTGAGGTGCTTGATTTAGGGGAGCTGTAAATTGAAATGTGCTTTCAGCCTGTCCCTGGATGGAAGCCCCAGTTTAGGATGTGCAGGTCCCATACAGGATGGAACAAGTATTTACTCATTACTGTTGTATTCAGAGTATTAATTCAAGTTTAAATGTAAAACCTTTTGTTTCAGGATGACAGAAAGCCATTATTATTGTATGAGTGTTAAGATATTTACAATACGTCACTAGAAATATGTCACTAGAAAACTACTCTGCTAATAACTCAAATTGGTTCTCCAAATGCAACCAGTGATTTTTTTCAAAACACAGATCTAAATATGTTACCCCTTACTTCATTACGTGCTTCAGTGGCACCCCATTTTCTTATGACAAACTACTTAAAAGGTCTTCAAGATCCTGCATCCCTGACCCCTACCTGTCTTTACAGTCTCTTTCACTCAACCCCAGCATCTGGCCTTTTCTGTTCTCATTTTCCCTGATGTAGTTATCTCCTACTTAACATGCAGGTCTCAACTCAACTGTCACTTATACAGGTAATTCCTTGACCAGAGAAAAACCCCTATTATAGTATCTTTTACTTCTTTGGAGCATTTATAAGTTTTAGTTTTATATTTGTGCGATTACTTTATGTCTAGTTATACCAAAGACAGTAAAGTCTAAAATGGAGAGATTTTAGGTTAACATTTTCCATATAACAAAAAATATGTACAGTGTTATTTAAAATATATATATTAAATAGTTCTAGCTTATGGGATAAATCCAAATATCACAGCACGTATCTTCCCAGGCACTACTACTTAAAAACCTATAAAACATCTGTATTTAAACAACAACCTAACCACTCTAAAATATGGATAACCTTAAAGATTAGCTATACATATTAAATGAAAAAACATTACAAAATTCTTAAAACAATGTAAAGCACATGGTAAATGCTAAATAACTGGTGCCTATGAATAATATAAGCCCTAGTCCTAATTAATGCATATTTATATAAAGCATATTTCTTCAAACATTTGAATTATGTAATAACAGAATTCTGATGTTCTTTCAAAATGATTAAAATGATTCTGAGAAGGTTAAAAGAGATTCAAGAATCATTACATCTTCTGTTAGAATTTTTAAGGTGGTTACATTGTTCTTACCAGTTTTCCCCTTTATTTACTATAACCCAGATTTCTTTATTTTTTTCAGACACATAAAAATTAAAATATGTATTTAAAATACACAGATACCTAAAATTTATCTTAAAATGCCTATTTTATTTTGGTAGCCAATGATCATCAATCAAACAAAGAAAAGAAAACTAGTTTCATGGAGAAAGACAAATCTATGGAATGGTTTACAGGAAGTGAAGAATGGGTCAACTAAACCAAACTGGAATCATTAACTACAAAATGTCAAAATAGGACATATAAGCAGTTTTGAAATGTTACATTTCTTTCTTGGCTTTGATATTTTTCAAAAGTATATGTAAAAGTTATACCAATCATAGTAATAGCTAAAAATACCAATCTATGAAAGTAGTGATTTGTAATATAAAGTTCTATTTTGGTAGTTTTCCATCTTCAAATCAGTTGTCATCTGAGGTATTCAGTTAAAGTTGTGGTTTGAATTTCCTCAATTTGACAAGAAAAGCTAATTCAAGAGAAGAAAAAAGTAAGGTCATTACAATAATTAGAAGAAAATACCATTTAATATGGGCTGAAAGCATTACTCACCTGTATGACCAGTTTGCCAGTGTATAGGTCTAGCAATATAGGGAAATGATCCATATGGAAAATCAGAATGTGATTCTTCTGTTATACAACAAAATATATATTATAAGCTATATACAATATTTTATAATTTTTTCACAAAACTGTTAAAATACAAATTACTTCCCCTTTACTCTAAGTTTTTTCTCTCAAACGTTTTTTAGCATTTGTTTTGCAACCACTTTACCAATTATCTTACAGAAAAAAATTTGTCAAGGATTACATGATAAACATATATGGTTTTATAACCAAATAGATAAGCCCATATCACAAAGTAATGAATATGTGAAAACTTGTTTTTGACTTAAATAACATGTACATACAAGGACCTAAATTTAGTTAAGGAATTTGAGCAACTTCCTGAAAGCTGCTTTTTGAAGTATTAGCTATTTGCATATCAGGTCCTATTAAATTCATTCCTTTCCTTAAATTCTAAATAATCACTAATGTAAACTAAAAATATTCTTCAGTATATATTTTTTTAGTATATATTAATTCATTTTTTTTATAATTTATTTTGGTATCATTAATCTACATGTGCAATATTATGGTTATTAAACTACCCACTTCATCAGGTCCCCCCCACCAACCCCATTAGAGTCAGTGTCCATCAGCGTAGTGAGACGCTATTCTTTAGTATATTTAAAGTATATTTCATAAGCCAATTTCCTTGTCACAATTAAATGTGAATATTGTAAGAAGCTCAATTCTTCAAAGGTATCAGAGGTTTTACATAAAAAGCAGGAAAAATCATTATTCTGTCCCTTCGAGATTTTAACGGAATAAATACATTTCAATTCCTGAGGGGAAAAAAAATAAATTCCTGAGAAATACTTTTAATTTGTTGGTCAATATACTCAGGAACCTGTTCTCCAATTTTTATTGCAAGTACTGTATATAATAAAATCGAAACTCACCATGGTCATCCTCGTGAAACATCTCACCTTCAATTCTAATTTTCTTTTGAGTATGTAACTGTAAATCCGTGCTGATTTTAGGTTCTACTTTTTGAGCTAAAATTCCATTTTTCTGTTTTGCAAGGCAAACCAACCAATCTCTGACAATGACTTCACTTATCTTTTCACATGAGAGAGAAAGTTCACAGATGCGGATTCCATCTAAAAGTTCAATAACCTGTGTGATGCTTTCAGAAAAGTGGAAAATGTATTTTAGATTTCTACTACAATAATAACCTTACATTTATTTTAAGCCCACTATACCTCATACCCAAATTTAAATGCCACAGTTAAATCAAGGGGTGCAAAAGTAAATATGCAAGTTAGGGTAGATAAGAAGCAATTTCACAGAATACTAAGTAAATTATTGAGACCATAATTTAAGATTATTGTTCACACTACACTTTTAAAACTGTGTTTCTAAATTGTTAGGATAAATATGCATCCTGTATTACTATTTATGTAAAGAATGATTTAAAAAAACAATATAACTGAACTTGGGACAAGTGTCACTTCCTAACAGTTGTACAAGATGACATATACATGTAACTTAGTTACAAAATGAACACTTTAGCCTAGTACAAAAGACAAAATAAAAGTGTGTTTAAAGCCACATGACAAAGAAGATAGCCATATTACTCACTTTGCTAGATATACAGCACATATACCGCCATGTTTAAGACTTGGGTATAGAACAGGCAAAGCAATCTGAGGATTCAACATATCCAAAGCTACCTGTTGTGGGAGAGGAAAGAAAAAGACTGAGTTCTGTTTAAATAAAGCACAGGTTTTCTTTTCTTACTGTGGTGAAACACTTTTGAAAAGCAATTACCCAGATAAAATATTTTCTTTTTTAGAATGTAACACTATTGATTGTTATATTGCACCCCAAAAGGGGTATTTATTATTATACAATTTGTCAGAGTATTTTACACATAAAAATCATTTCATTGCATTATTTTGTACTTGGCAATATTAAGAATAGAAGAATTTTTTAGCAGTATTTCATATACATATACATATACATACATATGAAGTTTCCAGTGGTTTAAGCTTTAGCTCAGCTTTTGGGAACAAGTCCACATTATCTCAATACATATTTTTATGTTCAAAAAAGAAGTTCTGAATATTAATTTTAGAGATTCTAAAATACAAGAATCCTGTTCTTTATTTCTTTATTTTTCATTCAGCTGTAGAATACGGGGCTGTACTTAACAAAAGATGTCAAATTAATACAATGAGTAAATGAAATTTCAAAAAAAATTACTTAAAAACATAAATATAGTCAAAAGAGAAAATAAAGTAACTTTTACAATAATTCCAGAAAGCTGAGAGTAGTTGATGCATCAATATATTTATTACATTAGAAATTATTCTATGTGTTTGCTTTAAAAAACAGTATTAATGGGTCACCATTATTAATTTACTCATCAAATATTTGAGCACCTTCCATGTGCCAAGTATTTTGCTAAGTGGTGAGGATAAACAGGGAACTTATATTCTAATAAAGGGATAGACGTTAAAAAAAAAACCAATAAAAATGTAGTGAGAAGGTGGTGAGAGACCTGAAGAACTATAGTATAAAGCAGAATATGAGGAATAGCAGGGCAGGGAAAGGAAGCACTATTTTATATACAGTCTGGTCAGTGAAAAGACCTGAACAAAATGATTAAGCTTACCCTGTGGAAATTTAGGGGGGAGGTGTGCCCCAGACGGAAAACACAGCAAATACAAATGCTCTGAGTCTGTAGGATACTTGTTGATGCTTGGAAGGCCACTGTCACTGCAGTGGAAACAAAAGAGGGAAAATGGTAATAAGAGATGGGTTCTAAGATGGGGGCAATGTGGTGGGAGTGGTGGAAGGACAGATCATGTAGAATTTTAACAGGCTTTAGCTTTACTCAGGAAGAGAGTTTTGTACATGATCTGACTATTTTTTAACTTTTTCGTGGTAAAAACATAAAATTCGCAATTTAAATGTAAAACTCAGTGACATTAAGTACATTCTTATTTTTTAAATCTATACATAGAGAAGACTGGGAGAAGGTGACCAGCATTAGCAAATAGCATTGGATGTGATGAGAAGTGGTAGGTATTTTGGAAAGGTACAGCCAATTAGAATTAGGATTGGCTGTGGAATGAGAAAGAGGGGAATCGTGATGAATCAAATGTTTTTAGCCTAAGCCACTGAAAGACGGAGATGTCATTTACTAATGAGGAAAATGATGAAGACTATGGGAGGAGCAAGCCTCAGGAGAAATAATCAAGAATTCAGGTTTGGACACGAGTTTAAGATGCCTTTTCAATAGCCAAGTAAAGACGCCAATGATTGACTCAAAAGGTCAACATGATGGGCATAGATGGGTTTCCTGGACTGTAGCTCTACCATATTATTGATGAGGACCAAAAGTCAGATAACCAAGAAACCTGCCACCCTTATGAATGCTCTATTCTCAGTTAACATTATCATTCATCCAGTCACTAAAACCAGGAACTTGCGAGTCATCACTTTCTTTACCTTGAATTTTCATTTGAGAATCTGGCAGGGGTTTATTGCTGAACTGAAATTATCCAGCTCCACAAATTAACCTCTCAGGTATTTCTCAAATTTGTCCTACTATTAATGCCTTAGGTCAGGATCTCATCTTATATTCTTGAAACATTACAAGAGCTTTCTACATAGACTCACAGCCTCCATTCTTCCACCAGAAATATTCTAAAATGTGAATCTGGACATTCTACTCCCCTACTTAAAAACTCATCAGTAGTTTCCCATTATCTAATGTCCATATGCCCTAGCTTTATATATATACAAGTGTTCTTCATTATCTAGCCCCTCATGACTGCATATGCAGCTTCATTTCCTCATTATGCCCAATTCTACAGCCATGGTGTTTCACACTTCTGAGTCTAACAGTTATCTTTTGTTCAAGGCTGAAAGCTCCTTTAGATGTGTAACTCATTTGTCTTAGCATAGTACATGGCACATAGCAGGTCTTCAATTACTGCTGTTAAATCAAGAAACAGTGGTTTAGTAGTTATTCAGAGAAGATGATAATCATTTGGTTAGCTGACTAAGGTACATTCCATGAAGGAGACAACCTTCGATGTAAGCTTTGAAGAAGAGTAGAATTTAAACAGTTGAAAAGGGAAAAGGAGAGAATGATGAAAACCATAAACTAATATTTAATAAATGCTTATTATATATAAGGTACTGTTCTATGTACATGAATTATCTCCCTTTAATGCTCAACAACGCTATGAAATAGGCACTATTATTACTCCTGCTTAAAACATGGTGACCGAGGCACAGAATGATTAACTTGCCGAAGGTCATATTGGCTATTATAGAGCCTGAGAGTGAACAAGGCTGAATGGACTCCAAAACTCATTTCCCTCTATTCCCCCACTTTGTCCCCACCTTTTCTCTCAGAGATAATCATTGTCCTGAAGTTGGTAATGTCCCAAATAACTTTATGCTTTTACAACATATATATATAGCTACAAACAATACATGCTATTGTTTTGTACAGTTTTAAATTTTAATATGTGGCCATTCCATATGTATTACTTTATAATGCTTTTTTCACTAAGCACCATGTCTTCGAGATTTATTGATATATAGTTCATTTATTTCACTGTGTTAAATAATACTATTGTTAGTATCCCATTATATCCATTCCTCTAGTGATGATTAGGCTGTTTCCAAAATTTGTTAAAAATCTTTTTTTTTTCCTTATTCTCTGTCTTTGTGGTTTAACAGCTTTTTTATTAATTTACCATCATTTTAGATGGTAGGAGTATAGGCAGGTTACATAAAGGGCTAGAGAAGAAAGGACAGCTGAGATCAGATTCTGAAGGATACCATAAGTCTTTGAATGAAAGGCTCCTAACTGGTTTTTCGGCAGGAGAGTAACGGTACCAGAACTAGATTAATTTAGAGATGAGAACGGATTAGAATTGTGAAGTCCCAGGAAGTGAGATGGCAGCTAGGAGAGGAATTAAATAGGGAACAATAACCAAGTAGGATAACAGTAACCAGAAATTAAGTGGTAGAAACTTATGTTTAATAAATACTTGATTTTTGGTTAAGTGCTACCTTAAAGCAGTACTTCTACCAACTGACAAAGAAAGGATCCAGTTTTAACCTAATACTTCTGTATTATGATTAATATATGAATACCTCTATAATTCTTCACCCCTAGTAGTATATGACTCTTCCACAGCAGCTGACAGCTTTCCTCCTTGTATATTCTCATACCAAGTACTCATCTGGCACTATTACTCAAGAGAGATTCAGCTGAATAAATCCAGTAAGGAGCATTCTTTCCTTTAGATCAGGTTAAGCAGGTTTCTACGAAGTTTAAAACAGTTAACTGTGTTTCATGCTCATCAAGCAAAATTCTGATGACCTATTAACATCACATGTATCTGTGACATTCCCATACAAGGCCTACACGCAATTCCTTTGCCCTTATTGAGCTGTAATACACAAGCCAAGAGGATGAGGAAAAAGAACTGTGGTCTTTGTGTCTAGGAAGCTGTACCATTAAAACTACAAACTGTAGTTATATTAGAGATAGGAACCAGTCCTAATAAAAATATCCTCTTTGAACTTTATTTCTCACCTAGTCTCCATTGTAAAGGCCTAAAATAATCCAACCTTCCAACAGCCAATTAAAAATGGCAAAGATGACTCCTTGCCCAGACCTCGGTCCACAGTGTCAAGCTATGAATCAATAATGGCATAATCAAGCATAAGGCAATGTAACTAGAACTCTGAAACTTTGAAGCCAACTAATAGCTTCATGTCCCCCATCTCCACCATCACTGGTCACAGCTTACAACGTCATCCCCCATCATCTATCCTTTTATCTTCATACTACTATACCTCTTTCCTAAGTCAACCTCCCACTGCTCCTCTTCCTCACAAATCCCTCCTCTCCATTTTTTGGAGCTTTGTTCATAATAAATGCCTCTATCATTAACATCTTTAATGAATAACTCCTCTACATCCTGAATTTTAACTGTCTAAAGATGCCTCTTGCCTGTTCCCTCACAAATGAAGGCTATTTATTCTCCCAAATCTCACAACATGAGGTCAGGTGCTGGGCTCATTATGCCCCTAATGCTGCTTCCAAATTATTATTGCTTTACTGTAGAGATGCTTAAGTTCATGATGCTCAACAACTACTACTAATATTTGGTCATTACCCCATATTTACTAACAACTTTGGCAACTGAATAGTATGTCTCTCTGCTTTAAATCCCACCATGACATTCCTTCCACTCCTAGAGACAGAAATGGAACAAATGATGAAGGAAGACCTTTTCCCATACAAAAGAAGTATTATCCTTGTTTTTTTGCATGATTAGGTAATATCATAGGACCCACTTTAGAAAACTTACCGCATCAAATATTAAAGATTTTATGTCTTCAGCTGCTCCTAAAATATCCTTATGAATAAAATCCACATTGTCTGGCCACTCTTCTACATGATTCATTTTCCATGAATCACGCCAGTGTTTGTAATTCTTCTTAGCTAGTTCATGGTGGTCTTTTCGTATTTCAAAACTTATGACTCGTCCTTGTGATCCAACTTAATTTAAAAAAAAATTTATGATATTTCATAGTATTAACCAGTTCATAAAAGAAAGTCAAAAAATTTACCTTGCAAAGATATTACACAGATGTGAAAAAAAACAAAACAGTTCAAGGTTACAAAAGTCTTTGTCCTATCCCAGATCCCTAATCAATTTGCCTCTTCAGAGGCAACCATATTACCAGTCACTTACCTTCCCAAAACAACTGGTGCCTATAGAAGTGTGCAAGTATCTCTTTCTCTTTGTTTTTAACATACACATATACTTTATCTTTTACCTACCTTCTTACCAATGCCATTTCAATGATTAACAATCTGCACTCTTTTTAACAGCTATTATGTTCCACTGTCTCGCTTTGCCAGTTTTTTTAACCAGTCACCTACTGATAAACATTCAGCTTGTTTCTAGTCTTATGCTATTACAAATAATATTGCAATGGAAATTATTTTGCCTAAGTCTTTGTTTCCATGAGCCAGTATATCTATAGGATAAAGTCCAAAAAAATGGAACTGCTCACTCAAGAGGTATGTGAAGTTTTTATTTTGAAATTATCAAACTGTCCTCCCAAAAATGATATTTATTTACACTCTACAACAATGTATTGGAGTGGCTATTTCCCCATACTTTCTCCAAAAAAGAGTTATCAAACTTTTAATCTGTGTCAACCTAAAAATTGAATATAGTTTATCACTGTAGTTTTCATTTGCGTTTTTGTTATAGATAAGGTTAGAACTTTCATATATTTAAAGGATATTCATATTTTTGGGTTTGGAAAACTTTCTGTTTAGCATAATAGAACTCCAGTTTCATAGAAGACTACTGCATTTCAACTCAAGGCAATTAATTTTCCACCCACCTCTATTTGAGGTATATGGTATCATTTGGAGGCTGTCCCAGATCTGTCAGCCTGTAGCTTACTTTTAATCAAATGTTTAAATTCCAGGGTGCCTTTTGAAATAAAACTCTAGCTCCAAGCCATCATGTTTTCAAGAGATAAATATTATGTTAACAATAGCATAAGCTAAATAACTGCTAAAGAAAATTCTGGAAGAAAAAAATACATCCCAAAGGCAAAGAGCAATTAACTCTTGGTCACTGAATTTGGGATTATTCATGCCATGGCATTCCTGATACTACAGATATTAGAAATATAGACACTCTCCCCTCTCATAAATGTTTTTAAATTTACTTTGTCAAATGCACTTAGGAGTCTGTCACAATCACGGATTGTGAAAAAAAGACTGCCTTTAACTATGCACAGAAAAGAGTCAAACAAGATTTGAGGAGCTCAAATGAACTTCCTGACCTAGTATAAGCTGGATTTTGTTTGTATGTGATGGCATTAGGTCAAAAAACAAAATATTTAGGTTTAATTCAGTACTATTTCTATCTGTAATCTTTATAAAATCTATCCATATATACCTACAACTGCTCTAACAAAGCTTATTAGTGAAAAAGAATGCACTATTAAAGAACATGAATGATACAAATAAACAAATCTACCCAGAGTGCTATCTCTATTCAGCAGTCTATTATTAGGTGAGGAAGGGAACAATGCACAGGCAGCCAGACCAGCCAAAGCAACCCTGACAATCACAGGAATTAAGTGGACAAAGGGAGCAATAATCAGCTAGGATAACAGGAACCAGAAATCAAGTGGTAGGGACATGAGAAATACTTATGTTTACTGTATTCCTCTTGAATTTTTATCAGGTGTTACATTCAAACAGTAATTTTACCAACTAACAATTTTTAGATACTTCTTAAAGGAAGGAAAATTCATATTCTAGAGTTAATAGTTCTGTATTATAATTAATTTACTCATGAATACCAACCCTAATTCTTTGCCTCTACTAGAAATGACTCTTCCAGTAGCTGACAGTCCTCCTCCTTCTATATTCTCTCATACTGTGTATTCATCTGGTACTTTTAACAAAACGTGTCCATATATGCATCAGCAGACAAGTACACAATGTTCAAAACAGCACTATTCATAATATTCAACTTAAATGTACACCAACATTATGGATAAATTATGATTTATTTATAAAATGGAGCAACTTTATAGCAACTAAAATGAAAGAACTAATGCTATATGCAAAGGCTGAATCTCACAAACAATACTGAATAAAAGTAGCCAGATTCAATAGTACATACTGTATAATTCCTTTTATACAAGGTTCAAAACAGGCAAAACTGTCCAGTGATGATAAAAGTCAGAACAGTGGTTACCTTGGGTGAGGATAAGGATTGAAAGGGGACATGAAGAGGTTTCTGTGGTGCAATCCCAATCTTGACCTGAGTAATAACTACATGAAAGGGATCACTATATAAAAACTCACTAAGCACTTATGATCCGTGCACTTTTCTGTAGCTATGTTATATTCTAATAAAAAGTTTAGTTTAAAAAAAAGGTACAAGCATTAAAAAACATGAAGGAAGCAAGAGAAAGCAAAGAAAATGGAGAAATGGTTAGAAAGAAAATGACTGCAATAAATGTACAAAATGGAAAGAAAAACAGTTGCTTGCATTTGACTTCAAGTAGAATGCTATCACAAAGATGTATTTTCTGAAACACCTTTATTTAATTTTTATTATGAGCAGATTGAATAGCTTTCTTATTTAAATTCAGCTCATTTATCTCAATATCTTACCTGCTTTGGATAAAAATAAACTCATTCCACCAGAGCCAGAGCCAGCTTCCACAACAGTATCACCTGGGTAGACATTCATCATAGACAGTATCATATTCATATCCTATGATTGAAACAAAGTATGGGTGATTCAGTGACCAATAAATATGTACTAAGTATGTGGACTTGAAGAAGGAAGGAGTTAAAAAAAAAAGGTATTAAACTCTGGCCCTGTCTACCAAGAGTTTGCATTTTACTAGATGAAATAAGAGAGTCAAGAATCAATTAGCAAATAAAGCAGCACTTAAGTATAATAATGATATTATAGACAGGAAGGAACAACAGAAGCTCAGGGAGAGGAGGAATCAGCAAACGGCCCTTGCTTAAAAATATACAGTGGAGAATTTAAGAAAACAATCACAACAGTTTAAACAAAACAGAAGTAGAATAAACAATTTGCCCAATCTCAGGAGGAGAAATAAGGAGAGACCTGAATGCCAGGCTCAAGCATTTGAACTTGACCTGGTGAGTAACTGGGCCTTGTTGCCGAGGTACTATCAAAGACACTTCATGAAGATTTATCTGAAGGAAATATAAAATGTACTAGAATAGAGAAAAATTAGAGGCAGGAAGATCATTTAAGAAGTTAATACATAATCTCTGCATGAAATGGTGAACTTCTTATTTTGAATTAGGATACCAGGAACAGACAGAAGGACCCATTTGACAAAAGCTAAAATTGATTTGTTTTGTTAACAATATCATGGATGATAGTAGTAAGAGCTGTTTATTAAAACTTTACCACATGCAAGGCTTCTGTAACTATGCAAACTGCTTTCACACCTTATCTTGTTTAATCAGAACTATATGAGAAAACATCTCCATTATAAAGATGAGAAATCAAAGAGGTTAAGTAATTTGCCCAAAGTCACATGGCCAGGAATTAAGTGAGCAAGTCAGGAGTAGAACCAATGTTTAACTCCCCAAGTCCGTGCAACTGATAATTGTATGCGCTGTTATCAAATGTTATATATAGAGAATTTTTAATGTTAGCATTCATTTCAACATTTCTCCAGTAACAAACCTTTCAAAGTTGCTAATAAGCAGCATATCTGGTAAGTTTTTAACATCTTCCTTCTTTGGGAAAAGCTGCTGTGAAAATTCTAAAAGAAAGAGGATCTGTAGGATCCTCTGTTGAGTCACAACAAAACTGTGTATTAAATATAGGTTTAAGAAATATTTAACAGGTACAGTCATCTACACAGGAGTAGGAGGCAGCTTGAGTAGTTGTTTCAGTGAAATGCCCTAGAGAAAGCAGTTCTATTTTCTTGGATCTTTCATGTAAGATACAAAACCCTAGTATTGTTAAGATTAAAAAAAACTTGAGCACACTTTAGCTTTTGCTTCCTGCCATTCAGGTTACATTCTATCAGTGGTCTGAGTTTTCTGGGTTGGATCCCACTATATACATCCAGAAATTTCAGTCCAAAACTTGGGACATCAGCATTTATTCATTTCCCTGCATCTTTCCAAGAAATCTGAAGCTACTAGGAGACTTCTCCAAAATTATGAAATACACTCTTCAGTTTTCTACACATTTTAAAACTTCAGGATTTCAAACACCCTTTCAAACTTACATTTTTGTTCCCCCAGCAGGAATTCCAATCTCTCTCTTGATTAAATACAAATCTAATCCTCAGCCTAAGGTTTTAATAATTGGGCTGCTCAAGGACTGTGACTGTGATTAAGGATTAAAATAAACCACTAGCAATGACGATTAATTTAATAAGGAAGGATGCAATTTATTTGTGAATATGTTGTTTATTATTTAACGTAAACTGTAGTAATTCCTACTATAACCTTCCAACAGCTAACCAATACACATGGAATATTATTTTTCCAACCATACCTCACACCTCTCTCCTCCTCACCTAACCACTCAAGCCATAATAGGATCTCTGCAATACCTCCCTTCACAAGAACACTGGCGCCTAGATCTCTGCACAGCTGTCTCTTCCTTAATTAGGTTTTTTATCAAATGTACTTTCTCTGAGATGTTCTCTAATCACCTGAAATACAGTATTCTCCCAGGGGTCACCCAGCACAATGTTGTTGTTAATCTATTTTTCTTCGTGGCTCTTAGCACTACCTGAAATGATCTTATTCTTTCATGTACTTGTTTGTTCATTGTCACCCCCTCTAGGATGTAAGGTCTGTTGAGAGCAAGGACTGGTTCACCACCATACCTCCCTATAATAATGGCCCTGAACGTAGAGGTAGGCAATTATTTGCTGAATAAATAATGAATAAATCCTCATCTGGGAAGAGGAGTTTTACAATTACAAAAAAAATTCTGCTCAAGGACTGTGACTGTGATTAAGGATTGAAATAAACCACTAGCAATGATGATTATTTTAATAAGGAAGTATGCAGTTTATTTGTGAATATGTTCCTTTTATTATTTAACGTTAACTGTTACAAAACTTTTTTTCGAAAGGGAAAAACATTGACATTTTATTGTTGATAAAACTTACCTCTGGTAACATGCTTTGTTAAATTATGAGTATTAAAATATCACCATAATGGTACTAAAAAATTGTCCCCCAGACTTAAACATTGTTTTGAGTGTTGAACTTGCCAACGGTATCAGAAACAAATACAGGTACTTATTATGTGCCTATTAACTCCACATCACTCTATATAGTAAGTCAATATTCTCAACTTTACAGATAAGAGAATTAACACTCACAAATTAAAGTTAAAATCTGGCTGTTTCCTCCTAAAATTAGTAATCATAAAGGTCATGGTCATTGTTTTATTTATGTATTTAATTTATTTTGAGACTTAGAACAATAAGAAGTAAATGTTCTGAGATGTGTTTGAAGTACGTGAATCAGGACTGCAGTATTGCATCAGTTTTGCACTTTCTGGAACCACGATGTACCTAATTCCCTTCGCATTACCTTTGGGTATGTTATGGCAGGCCCTCTTTTCATCAGCAATACATAGTCTTCCAATGCCGGCCTCCTCAGCATGAAGTGCTTACCAGAGGTACTCCTCAGCATCTGGCCAGGAAACTTCCCCACGATCTCGCTGAACGGGACTGTCCCCCAGCTACTATTTAAGCGTCCAGCGTTGTTCAACCTAAATAACTTTTTATACTGAGTTTCTCTTTTCCCAGTCTCAGCTAAAATCAGCTCCCCAGGCCGAAAGGGCGCCTCTCGAGAAGAGGAAACATGAAGCTCTTCTACCCCGGTCATGGACTGGGCCAGGTCGGGCAGCAAGGGATCCCCGTTTCCTCGGTGTGCCGGACTGGACTGGCCCTGGTCTCCGCTCGAGTCCTCGCCCTCTACAGTGAGTGAACCCTCTTGCGGAATCTGGAGTCTGACGCTTTCCAGTGACGAAACGCTGACCCCAGCGCCTCGGACGCGCGGAGGGAGAGATGAAGGCGATTCTGCGCCGGAAACTTTCTTCTGTGCTGCCTCGCGCTGTCCATCTCCTGTGTCTCCAGGTGAGTACTCGCGACACAGTGACCGGGCTCTCTCGAAGAGATCTTGCCCAAAGCCGCGCAGAAATGAACATGCTCCGAGCTTTGACCGCTTCCGGAGGCGCTGCGTCTGCCGCAAAGGGCGACCGCAGCTCCCAACTGACAGCATGGCGACGCGCGTAGGCACCGTCGCAGGCGAGTGACGTAAACCAGGCGCCGCACAGACGCAGCCAGCTGGGCTCTGCAGCTTCTGCGCCAGAAGGGTTCCTCGACTGCGCCTGCGTTTGGAGAGGCCGCTGAATAACTGTCCCAAGAACTAGTCCCGGGCCCGGACCCGGGCCCATTTTCCCCTGTGGAGTGTGGGCAGAATGAGCAACTGACTGCTAACAAATCTCCACCAGCCTCGCCCGGGGACGGGAGGATTAAGAGAGACAAAGACTGTCTAAACGCTGTGGAAACTGAAGGATATCATGGTTAACTCGCTAGTAATCAGGAACACGAGCGTCACCCGGTCACCCCCAAGATGTATAAGTTAAACTGACCCCGACATACGTTTGACAGGGCGTTTGGACGGGCCACCCGCTGACCCGCCCTCCAGCAATCTTCCCCACAGCCCCGTTTCTGCCCTGACCATCTGCACGCCTGCCCCAGGCCCAGAGAGTACCAGGAGGGTTGATTAAAGTGACGGTATTTTCTGTGTGCTTATTTAACAGAATTGTTTTTAATAATTAAAATGTAACGTTTAGTTAACTAAGTAGTTTGTCCTCCCCAAACTAAATAGAAGCATCTTAAACCGGGAAAACGCCATTGCTAAAACAGGGATGGCAGGGTAGAGGGGTGTTACAAGACGAATTTCATCCCCTCAAAATTCATGTGTTGAAGTCCAAATCCCCAGTACCTCAGAAAGTCACTGTTGTTTGGAGATAGGACCGTTAAGCGATAATTAAGTTAAAATGAGGTTATTAGTGTGCACCCTAATCCAGTTATGACTGGTGTCCTTACAAGAAGCAGGATACAAACAGGCACAGAGGGAAGACCAAGTATAGAGGTGGGCAGAAGATGGACATCTACAAGCCAAGGAGAGGCCTCAAGAAACCAAACCTGGGTACACCCCACAATCATTGGCTGGATTTTCTGATTTTCTTTGATTTCTCTAAAAGTCATTTATTCCCAGATTTTGGCACTCAAAAAATAAAAACAGATTTATTTAATCCTAAAACAAAAACAAAGCAAAAAATAAGAAAAGTTGTCCCTGTAACCCAAAGACTTACTAAATTAAATATGACTAACCTGCTTGCTTAATATTAATTCATTTGGCAAAAGGTTACTGAGGGTCTGGCAATACTAACACACTAGATATTTATTTAAGCTTCCAACAGCTGGTGTTAGAAATAAGTAATCCTGTTTTATACGTAAGAAAACTGACCCAGGAAGATTTAAATGATTGGGCACTATCCCGTGGCTGACAAGTGATGTGTCAGTTTCCTACCTAGGTCAGTCTGGTTCAGCAGTCCATTCTCTTTGTACTCTAACACTCTGTCTCAAAGACCAGTCAACAGTACAAGTCAGAGTTAAAGTCAAAATATGTTCAAAGGCTATGAATTCAGTTTAAACTTGAGAAAATAAGTTTTGTTATTACTTTTGAAGTACCTTCTAAGCTGTGCTTTCTAAAACATCAGCCACCATAAAACCATCAGCAGGATTTCTCTCTCTTAGTCATAAATATCAATATAGCCTAGTCTCCTCCCACCCAACTGCACCTCTCACTTTTGGTTTTGATTTTTTTTTAAGAAATGTTTTTATGACCAAACTTTATTATTACTGCCAAATATGGCCCTGAGTTGGGACCTTCTGAATCCTAAGCCCTATAATAGTTTTTAATTTTATCATTCCTACTTTATTTTCTCTGAAATATGATTAAATGATATCTGGTTGTTGAGAAGGAGTAGGAATTGAAAAGAAAGTATACTGCTAAAATATAGGAAATAAATTTACTTATCTTTGATTTCTGAGATTATCTGTAAACAAGTGGCATTCCTTTCTTTCTATTGTTTGAATAATAGACAATATTATAAATATTTTCTCCATACATCTAATGAAATACATTAATACATTTTGGAAAATGTAATTATTTCTTATTTAGTCATGATCTTTCAGAGTGTTTAAGCTCTTAAAAAAAGTCACTGTGTGCTTTTCTGGTTTTGGCTGTACTTTTACTTTTCTTCTGTCTTTCTTATGAAAGTGTCATCCTACACTCTGCAACTATTCTCTGCTAATACAAGGCATCAACTTATGTTTCCATTATGACATATAGCCAGAAAGACACTCTCATCTAGTGGCCTTTAGTGAAGCAATTATTTTAGTCCAAATAGCTGTCAAGAAAAACTATGACTGATGGCTGACATTTTATAATCTCCACTCATTGTAGACCAGCAGTTCTAGTTCCACAAATATTGTCCTGTAGCTCTTTGCACATGCTTCTTCCCTCTTTTTTGTACAGCTTTCCCCCATCCTACTGGTATCAACCTCACATAGAATGATGGCTTATAATGTCTCCAAAAGACTGGGAGAAGTACCTCTTTTGTGCTCCTGGGGTTTCCTGTCTTTAGACTTATGGCACATGTCATATGAAAATCGCCATTTACCATTTCCCAGGTTAGAGGATAAGGTTATTGAGAAGGCTGTGTCTTGTTCGTCATTATAATTCTAGTGCCTGGCATACAGTGTGTCTTCAATAAATATTTGTTGAATGAATAAATGAAGAAAGGAAATGAGAAACCTAAAAGCCCTTATATCTATGTGCCTATAATAAATAATTCAGCATGTAAATATGGTCCAATTATATTTAATATTTGTGTGCCGGGGCCTGCCAGCAGGAGTCGAACAGTTCCTGAGTGGGGGCGTCGGGCTGTATATACAAGATGACAGGAGGGCAAGTTGTCTGGTGCAGAATGCAAAGAAGCTTTATTCTGGCATGGTTTATATTCACATGTATTGTCTACAGATTAGATTCACATACCCTTGTCAAGGACCTCAAATTCAATCGCTTAAGTATTGCCCGCAGATCAATACAATAGGACATCAATCCAATACTTAGGTCACATATGCCTGGGGGCATCTGGTCCAGGTGGCTGGCCTTGAGATAAGACCTCCCTGCATTCCTGAGATACTTGTTTCTGGAATTTAGGAAACTTTTCAAGGTTTCTTTCAGAGTCAGGCCTGATTCAGGCTTTAGATGGAGACTAGGCACAAAAACAATCAGTCCTGTCCTGTACTTTTGCTCCTTCTGTCCCAACCGCTCTCCACATTTGTGTATTTTGTTCTGTAACTGTACATGTGTTTAGCTGGTACTAGAACTGTTGAGGTTCACAGATTTTTTTCTTACTGATTTTTAGTGAAATATAAAGCATGTAAGTCTAAGTATACAACTGCTTTCTCTTCCTTTTTCATTTGTCTCCCCTGCAGCTGCTGAACTTCAACCCAGCTTGTGTAGAACTTCTCCCCTAGGATTTACTGAATTTTTTTGTAAATTCGTTGAAATTTTCTACAAGTCATTGGTGAATAAAACTACATTTAGTCCTTCCTTTCCAGCTTGGATGCCATCACTGTTATTACTATTATTGTTATTATTTACTTTATTTCACTCTCTAGAACCTTCAGTAATATATCAAATAGAATTGGTAAGAGTCGACAGCATTGATTTGTTCTCAATCTCAATGGGGAAATTATCAGTCTTTCCCTATTGAGTATGAAGTGAACTTGGGTTTTTGGAGACTCCCTTTATCATGTTGAGGACAATCTCTTATATTCCTAGTTTGCTGAAAGTTCTTCTTTTCTTTTTCTAAAATCATGAATGGGTGTTTGATTTTGTTCTTTTTCTGTATTTTTGAGATTATCATACATTTTTTTATCCTTTATTCTATTATATGGCATATTACATTGATTGGTTTTTGAATATTGAACCAACCTTGCATTCCTGAGATAAATCCAAGTTGATCATGGCATATAATCACTTTTATATATATTGCTAGGCTTGATTTGCTAATATTTTGTTAAGGACTTAAAATTGATAGGATCCATCACTCTTTAGGATGATAGGAATTAAAGTTTTAATAAATTGAATGAAGGGTTGACATTGGGGCAGAGAGAGAGTTGGAAGAGCCTAAATTATAGGCACGAGCAAAAAAGCAGAACCCAGAACAAGGACGTAAGGGAAGAAAACCTGAAGCAGGTCAGATCTGGGGTATGATGTTGGAGGCAATCTATGAATGAGTAATGATGTTGGGGAGGTTGACAGGAATCAGATTATAAACTTTAAAAATCCATATATATCAAGCAGCCTGGGGCAAGGAGGCATGGAGTGGCAGGCTAATTCTCAGTCTTCATCTTACAGCATTTGATGTGGCTTTGATCACATCTCACTTATGAAATCTTTACAAAAATTTGCTTTCCAGGGCATCTCATTCTTCTGAACTTTCATCCTGCCCCACTGTTACCTTTTCTCAATCGCCTTTGCTGGATCTTTTTTCTCTTCCTGACCTGTAAAGATTGTTATAGTTTGAGATTAAATTTTCTTCTCTATACTTAACACCAGCATGATCTGACCAGTCCCATAGTTTCAAATAGCATTGTGGATAAAGTGAAGGTTCCTATGGTCAGGATTCTCACCTGGCACTGGTCAGCTAACTCACTACACATGTGTGGGCAATACGTCGTTATTGACTCCATATAAAGAACTCTGCCCAGTGCTCTGGAAGACACAGTGGCAGGGTTGCAAGGCTGCGGGAGAGCAGAGACGGAGTGGTGGCAGCACCGAGGACAGACATAATGTATTTTATCCATTACTAGTTGCTAAACACTTGGATAGTTTACACTTTTTAGCTATGTGAATGATATAGCTATGAAACATATGTGTGGGCATAGGAGACAGCTGTGGGGGCAGAGAGACCCAGAGGCAGAGACGAGCTTGCTGCATGCAGAGTCGCTCTGAGTGGAAAGGATTCCAGTGATTGACCTGCCACCGTGGGAATAAAGTTGAGTGTAACCCTTTCATCCAAGAATGTTCTACTGTCATTTCTTTGGTCACACTAAATTTATAGTAAACTTGTCTGGGCTGAAACCCATTGGCAAGACAAGCATCATCCAAAATTTCTATATCTGTGATCTCGGTATCAAACTTTCTTTTGAACAACTCTATTTGGATGGCTAATCATATCATAATTAACTAAAACAGAACTCTGATTTCCACTCTACCCAAACTGATTTCCCCAATTCAGCAATGGTATCACCATTCACTTATTTGCTCAGGCCTTAGAGTCATCCTTGTCTCATGCCTTTTTCTCACCCTTCACTATCAATCCATTTAGTGAGTCCTATTGGCTCTAACTTAAGATTATATCTGGAATCTGACCACTTCTCACCACCTTTATTGCTTTCACCTGAATGTGACCCACTGTTTTCCCATTTTGTTTACCATCATACCCCCTACAGTCGAGTACCCAGGAGGCCTTTTAATGATACAGTCAGTGTGTCATTCTATATTACCTAAAATGAAAATCTTACCATGGTACTTCTTGGCTATAAAAATTTCAGAGTCTCCCTGTAGTCCTGAGGTGGTGTTTTTTGCTCTTTCCTGCTAGACAATAAGCTCGGTGTTGGCTGAACAGGTCGTGGCATTTCTCGAATCAGAATGCATAGATTTGGTGAAAAATTATGGATACATTTAAGGAACGTGCTCTTTTCACCAGTCTACAATCACGTTCCACCACACCTCCTCTCCCTCCCTAGTACAAGTTAACATTGGGCCCAGCGGGCCACCGTCCACAGGGTGGGCAGCCCAACGCCCTCTTGCGTCGCACAGAGCCTCTCCTCAGACTCCCTGCCTTCTCTCCGCCCCCACTTCCTCCCTCCACGCCCCGCCCCGCTCCGGTGCGCCTGCGCATGGGCGAACACGTGGCTGCCGCGGAGCCAGAGCAGCAATGGCGGCGGGCCGCGGCAAAGTTGCCGACTCTCTGTCCCCGTCGGGGATCCCCTGCGCCTTCTCTCCGCAGAACCAGGCCTACTTCGCTTTGGCGTCTACAGACGGTCAGCTGCGAGTGTGGGAGACAGCCAACAACCGGCTGCACCAGGAATACGTGCCTTCCGCGCACCTCAGCGGTACTTGCACCTGCTTGGCCTGGGCGCCAGCGCGGCTACAGGCCAAGGTAGAGCAGGCGGGACTGCTGGGGGCGGGCGCCTGTCGGTGCTCGGTCTCGGCGCCCCTCTAGGCCCAGCGGCGCGTGCCCAGGCTTCGCGCTTGGCTCTCCTCGGCCCAGAACGCGGAGGCACGGAGCGCGGCGGAGCTCAGCGGAGCGCGAACTGGGCCCACGCTGCCAACCCTGTGTGCGGCCTGTCTATGGGGCAGCGAGGGAGGGCGGCCCTATCTGCCCGGCCGTGGATCTGAGCCCTACAGGCGGGCTCCATGCGGTCTGAGTTCCGTAGTTCTCCAGGCCGCCATTTTCGCTGAGGCCCCCGGCCCCCCAGGGGGCGGCTTCTTTCTGCTGGGCCTCGCTTATCGGCATGCGCTTTTTAGAGTTATGGCTTTTGACAGAGCCCCTTCTTGGGTCTGTACTCTTCTCCCACCCTCTGCCCAGCTCATCGGCTTTGCCTGGGTGGTTGTATTAGTCTCTTTACTTGCTTCCAGATAACCTTCCTCGCTTGGGTGCTAACCCACCACGTGTTCTCTTCCAAGTCCAGGATGTGGGGCTCACTCTTAAAATTCTTGACTTTCCCAGGCTCGCTTCCATTCTCAGCCGTTTGTACCTTGTTGCTTTTTTATTTTTGACACCTGTTCGGCTCCCCCTTTGTACACACACCTTTCCCCCACGTCGGAAGTCTGTGTTAGGATATGGGGTAAAGTGAAGTTGTAGTTTAACTTAACGAATGAGCCCGCGTGACGTTGGATGGGTCACTGCCGAGGTAGGGAAAGCCTTTCACTGTTAGGGACGCATCTCAGATAAGATGCCATTCACTGTTGAGTCACTCCACTCCATCTGTTCTCTCACGCACGTGGGAGCTGCAGTTATAGGGTAGCCAAACCGAACCAGTCCAATGTGATTTGGAAGCATCAGGTGGTGTGAGAGGTGATGTTTAGTTGATTTTATTTGTAAAGCTCAGAAGCTAGCATTTGGGACAGTTCTTAACTCTGACTAGCCTGGGGAACTTTGTGTTAAGTTTTTAGGTTGAAAGTAGATACACATCTATTACTTGTTACACTTTGGATGAGTATGTTTACGTATTTTTCAGAGTTAACCTAGATTTTTATAGTTTCTGAATGAAAGGGACAGTGTTGATAAAAGAAATCTTGTCGGGACTAAGCACAAAACTCGGAATTAAAAAAAAATCACAGTTCTCATTAAAAGTACACCATTCTGCATATTTTCCTTTTCAAAGTTGTTTTCTGCGTTTGTATTTTAACAGCCCTGTAAAGTGGTGATAATACTAATGTTGAGGGGAAATACGGAGCAAAGATTTGGTGAATGGACCCAAGTTATACTTCCTTCCTACGTTTGAATCCAGGCTTGGCTTCATGGTAGTAATTGTGCTTCTAGTTCCCCATTTATAAAGCAGGGATTATAGTACCCACCGCATAGAGTGGTTGTGAAAGCCAACATATTTAGTAATGTGCAAGCATTTAGACTAGTTCTTGGTATGTAAGTGCTTCAAGTGTTAAGTGTTGCCATTGTTATTAGTATCTCATAGTGGTATGGTTAGTACCCACAAGGTAGATAAAGACTAATTTTTTGCCTTGTTTGAGAAGAAGAAACTGAGAATCTGGAAAATTAAGGAACTTACAAAAAGCCAAAAATGGAACCAGAACTACAACTCAGGTATTTAGAGCTTAGTTCTTCATTGTCTTCAACAATTAGTTAATATTAGGCTCGCAAAAATTTGTCAATTTGTTTTTCTGTTGAATTGTATGCCTCCGGAATAAAACTTTTGCTCATCTTAAATTTCCTGTTAAAAAGTCATACTTTTTGATTACATATAATACTCAGATACAATAGAAAAATATCTGGATTTGGTTTCATAACCAGGACTCAACTCAAACTTGCTTTTGGCACATTGTGCAGGGCATTTAATTTTAGGGGCCACGTTGAAAAACGAGAGTTGGGCTACATTTGAAAAAAGTTCTTATACAAATATCCTTTTATTTTATGCTCTTGTTTTAGCCACACAACTCTATGAAGTGCCCTGAAATTATTACATTTTTAAAAACAGAATCAGACCTAAGAAAGGTTAAATGACTTCACCAAAGCCTTAACCAATAAAGTAGTTGTATTGGAGTGGAGGAACTCTGACTCCTGGTCCTGTGCTCGTACGCTGTAACCCTAGATCTTGAGTCACAAAATTGAGAGCTGGGAGGAATGTGGAAATCCAGTCTTTATCCTCTTGGGGCAGGGAGAATGTATCTCTTGCAGCATCATTTTTACTTGAAGATGAGGGAGAGGAGTAGTTTTCTTGTATTAAAACAAAATTGCACACATATTATGGTGTGAAAATAAAAAGTGATTTTTAAAAATAAAACATGAGGAGTGATTTGTAGCAATTGCTTCAGCCTCTGCTCCCAGGTCCTTGGGTTATAACCCTAGCTGTGTAAGTTTTAAGATGATCTCATCCTATTAAAAACCCTTTTATTTTACATCTTTGAGACTTAAGAGTATGAGGCATGAAAAAGATGTTATTCTGAAGCCCATGTTCCCAGTATTTTGTTAAGATCTTGGTACTTATACATGAAAAGAAGATAATGCCACCCACTTTTCAGGGTCCAGGAGCAGTATGTATGACTAGGGCAGTATGTATGACTAGTGCAGTATGGCCTAGCATGTAGTATGTGCTCAATAAATGTTAGTTGTTGAATGGATCAGTGAATGTTCTGTAAGGGCTCAGTTTATCATTTACTGCTACATTGCTCAATGTACATCATTTTGTAGGAATATCCTGCATCTGGTTCAATAATTGGCAATTTGCCACCCAAGGACAAAGTTTGGTGACATATACTCTTAGCAATAGAGAAAAATGAGTTTGTGATGGGTTTCTTGGGTAACAGGAGTTAAAGTAATGGTTCATAAATATTTGAAAAAATTAGGCTGCTGCCTCTTGTTCTTGGTCACAGAATTCTACAGTACTTTGCATTTAGTTTCCACTGTTTGTAGAGGATTTTTGTACGTTTTATGTAGCTGAGCATTCCTTGGTTGATGGAGCCTGGGGGAAGAGAACCTCTAATGATAATAAGGAAAGTGTAAGGAGTTAGATTGATGGACTGTAGATGGAGTGCTATTTTTAAAGCTCCTCAAGCTTATGTGTATAAATTGAGGCTGAGTTGTTAAAAGGTACGTCAAAGCCACACAATAAGTGGCTGTGCCACCTGGGAACTGACCCTGCTATTTCATTGCTTCCTTAAATCTCAAACTCTCCTACTTTTCTTCCCTAACTGCTATAGAGCCCACAGTAAATATATTCATCTTGCTTTGCTGTCACTGCAGTTAAAATGACCCTCCACAGCTTAGTGCTTATTGAACAAAGCACGGGGCATTTGAGACGTTCCACAGGGCAAGTACAGTATTATTAAGGGTGTTTCTAGGAAAAAGCTGAGTATCCCTACACTCATCCCTTAGAGATGTAGCGCAATCTAGTTGTGTTCCTGTGCAATGCTGTGTCTTGAGGTCTCTGCAGTTTATAGTTCAAAAGGAGGTAACATTTGCAGATTAGATCCCATTGACAGAATAGAAGCTCCTGTGCATTAGAATTTGTTTTCGATATAAAGACTGATGTAATTGTATGTAAAATGCACACGTTTTATTCAGCTATCCATGAAACAAACATTTGCCAGAGTGACAGTATGATAGACTGGAAAAAGATGTAAGATACTAGACTAATTGCTGGATGGCACTTGAAACATTGGCATAATTTTCAGTGTCTAGGGGTCAGTATCTTTCAAAACTAGGTTTTGATCCGTTACTGGATTGTGAAACAGATTTAGTGGGTTGTGACAGCATTCAAAAAATGCAAAACAATAGCACAGTGAATTTTGCATGGGAATGGAGAAATTTTTTTGTGAAACTTGTTTCAGTTATAGATACATGTGTTTTTATGAGTGTACTGGCTCTCTGTAAACTCAGACTCTGGGATCATTCTAAATGTTATTGCTAATTGATTAAATTTAGACTTCGTATCACTTGGATGTGCTTTTTTCTCTGTCCTCCCCACCTGCGCTCACTTTCTGATTGCCTTCCGTGTCAAATGCTAATAAGCTTTCTTCTGACTGGTATTAGTACTGCTTTGCTCAGTCAAATCATCACATTGGAAAAGACTATTTAGTATAAGAAATGACATTCTTTTGGTCTTCATTCCTGGTACCTTCAGGAACTCCAGGAACTCAGATTTTCTGGTCACAAATAATGTGAACTAAATTGTTAGCCTACCCTTTCCATGACTGTATATATTTACATGTATAATTACTGTGCACATGACATTGTACTAGACACTTTAGAGGAAACAAACCTGAGTTTGACTAATACATCACGGAAAAAATAAAGACAATTCAGATATATATATCTGTGTCTAGTAATGCAAAGCAGAGTATGACTTGTGCCTTAAGAGAAAGAAGAGATTTTTCTGGAGAAATGATATTTGAGGTGGACCTTGAAACACAGGTAGATTTTTAACCAAATGAAAATTGAGGAGATAAGGAAAAGGTGCCCCCTAAGTGTAGGGAAAAGCAAAGTAGGAAAGTGTATTTGTGATTAGGGAGTGTAATGTAAAGGTGGAATTGGAAATAAGGCTGGAAACGGTGGGTTGGAGGTAAACTGTAGGTACTTTTGAATGCCAGAGAGTTGTTTATATTGATTTGCTCTTGGGTGAGTTTTTAAAGTTTTTGATTACATATGGAATAACAGGTTCAGATAGAAAATGCCAGTGAAGGTCTGTTATAATCTATGATCATCAGTAGTACTAAACTCTTGGTTTCAGAAATATCTAGTAATGGGGTAGTATTTAAAATAATAAATTTCACTAAAATGGACATTGTTTATATAGACTTGTTACTTGGTTTATGTATAACCTGTCTGGACATGCTTATTCTGCTGAATGGGAAGTTACTTTTAAAAAGATCATCAGCTCTTAGAAAACATACACTGGTCAGTAGTTTTTTTTAGATTAATTAATTGGATTATTACCTATGTTTTGACCAGTGATCCTCAAAATTGGGCATAGATTCTATGCATACTTCTATTTACTCCTGCTTGCTTCTTTCAAAAAGGATTTTGCTGAGAGAGAAATTAGGACTGAATATGTTCGTGCTTAATTTCTAAAATTTCTTTATGCTATTTAATGCAAATTCACATATGCAGAAAAACATACACGTATTTGTGCCAGCCTATGTTTCACACATTAGAAACTTTAAGTGTAGAACTTTTAATTTGGTTTGGGAAGACCAAGAGTAGAAGAAATAATTTCTCTAATCTTTCAGAGAAGAGTTTTCTGCTGATGTAGTAGTGGGTTGGCATACTTTGTCCCACTGTCTGCCTGAAATGCGTGTTTGTGTTCATAACCTTATGTAGAAACCACATTTACCCTCTGGGATCATTCTGAGGATGGGAACTTGTGCTCAAGTTTCAATGTTTCAAGCAAATTAAATGTTACTGATGAAATTGTCAGACTTTTTTATACTTTGGCTTTTAATTATAACTTCTCTTCTGGATTTATTAATTAGATGCATTTCTTGGTACTTGTAAAATGTGCATTCTTTTTTTCTGTATTTAAAAAGTTACTTTAATTTTCTGTAAATTATTTTACTTGTTGTTGACCTAAGTGTATCCAATGAATCAAAGTCTTCAAATTTAGCATCCCCATAAGATAACTGGAAGAAAAAAAAAGGAAAATGTTGTATAAATCTCCTCTGATATTCTGTCTTGGTCTGCTTTGTGCTTTAAAGCAAAGATCTTGAACTGTTGAGATGTTCTCTTTCCTATGGTATTGGGTGTTTTACACCAAAAAAATGGATTTATCAGAGCTTTACACTATAAAATATAGGCCAGTAGGGTTCAATTTTAAAAACACTGACATATGGAAGATAAGTTCTGAAATTATAATTTTTCTGAACCTGTTTCTATCCGAACCTGTTATTCCTGTGATCAGAAACTTAAATGACTCCCTCAAGAAGAGTAAGTCGATATAAACAACTCTCTGGCATTCAAAAGTTTGTATAATTATAAACTCTGAAGTAGTACTCTGAAGTTGTGATCATTGATTGTCTTTTTGATGATAGACAGAAGCTGTTAGTACCATTTTTTGAAATAAATGAAGTCTTGTAGCATTTGACACTGGATTGAACTTTGTGCCTTTTAAGTCATTAGAATCACCAAGACACCATGGAACTTCCAGGCTAGCCCTTAATCAGTCACTGGAGCAACTTTTGTGGTGTGTGTGCCCTGTGCTGCCCTACTGGTTTACAACAGTTTTTTGACTCAAATTGAGGTAAATGCATGTTTGCAAATAAAAACAATTTGAGTCCCTTTTCCTGAAAACAACACTAGAATGCAGGAGAAGGTTAGGAGGGAAGGGAACCATTGGCTGTGCAGGTGCAGGTCTAAAATCTCTTTGCTTGCGGAGTGGAGGTTTCAGTTGGACCTGTCAGGAGTGGTTGGTTTGTGAGAATTGGAAGCAGCAGGGAGGCTGCTTGGACCCATTAAGAGAATACCGAAAGCATACCAAGCTGTCTTGTTTGCCGCCTTCCTAACAGGAGACTGGGACAGGGAATTATGAGCTCCTCTTACCATTGGAATGATTTTTGTTCTAAGAAGGAGGAAAAAAATTATCTGAGAGCAAATCCCACTTACACTTTTTTTTAAGTGTATCTTAGTAACAGTCATGTTTCATTTGTAGGCTAGTGGACATTTGCATTTATGCATTAATTATGTTTTGTGTTTGAAATACAAAATAAAGCATTGTTTTCTTCTTTCTTTTTTTTCCAGGAAAGCCCCCAAAGGAAAAAAAGGAAATCAGAAGCTATAGAACTGAGTAACCAGGTTGACTTGTTGGCTCTTGGTACAGCAGTTGGTAGCATTTTATTATACAGTACAGTCAAAGGAGAATTACACAGTAAATTGATAGTAAGTATATGTGTGTGTGTGGTATATGTATATTTTATATAAAAGATATGACAGGCAATCTGATTATTACAGGCTTATTAAAAGCAAGACAGTTCAGGATATGCTATAGGATCTGCACTATAGGGGCATTTTTCTGCCTTTCCCACATTTAAAATTCTGAAGAGTAATATTTGATAAGAGCTATGGTAGGTAACATAGTCCTACCTATGTAACATAGGTAACATAATCAAAATATGAAGAATTGTTGAATAGGTTTAAAATAAGAAAGGGTAAAAAGAATCCTAAGTATCACAGACAGCACTTGCAAGAAAGAGCTCGCCAACCTGTAGGGCTGGGGAACAAAGAAGGTGGTTGGAATCTATTGAAACTCAGACCTTTGAGGAGCAGGTGTTGCTCTCAGTGCTGCTGTCCCTTGAGCAGTGGCCCCGTGGGCTTGGGTCCTGGCCACTGAGGAGGGGCTTTAGCTGATGGCTGGTATCCCTGAGGGGAGGTGATGAGACTGGTTCTGCAAGTGTTGGAACATTGCATAGTGGTTTCAGCTGCTGTCGAAAGGCTCCCCACTGCTGGGGTGGAGCAGTGCTGGGCTGATGCAAACTGGGAGACAGGAAGGAACAAGTCCCTTGCTCCTCCTCCAGCTCTCTCTCCCTCTTGCACCCCTTATTGGTGGAGCCTGCTGGCAGTCCATCTGGCAAAGCAGAAATGTGTTTTCTACTGACCATTAGGTGGTTTCCAAATTTGTTTGTTACTGTAAATTTTTTTTTTCTTATGTGGAGTCCCAGAATTACTTACCTGTAATTAATGGATCAAACAATTTGAGTGTTAAGGCTTTTCATACATAGTTAAAAGTACTTTCTGGAAGAGTTTTTGTAATTTGTACTTGTGTCAGTAATGGAAAGAGAGTGCCTGTATTTCAGTAGTGTTACTGCCATCATTGAACATTCCCATTAAAATGGCAATAACACTAACAAAAAACCAGCTGATTTGATAGGTGAAAATTTTTATCTGATTTAAAATCTGCTTTCCAATATATATTGGTTTCATATTTAAAATACACAACTGTAAGAAAAAGTGCTTCAAGGAGTATACATAGCAAGAAGAAATCTCCCTTTTTTTCTTCCTCCTCTCCTCTGAGTTGTGTGTGATCCTTTTCCCCCTTTAATTGGGTCAGTCGTTTGTGGTCAGCAGGTACATAGCATCCTGTTCAGTGACATAGCTGCTTTCTTTGGCTACAAACATGATACCGATGGAGCCTAGAACTCCCTTTAGTTCATTTGGATGATACCTCACAGGATTATACTTACATCTGTAACACGGAATGAGTTTATTAAAAAGGAACCAAGAGTGCCAGGGTTAGGAATGTAGGGATTATGTGGTGAAGTAGAAAGGGACCAGGCTTTGAAACTAGTCTGTCCTGAGATTTAATCCTTCTAGTTAGGTGATCATGGATAAATAATTTAACTTCTCATCTCTTAAATTGTATATTGTATAATTTGTCTTGTATGATTTTATTGCGATTTAGATATAATAATATATTGAAAGTGCCTAGTGTAATGCCTGGCATGTAATTGGTATTGAGTAAATGTTGAATGAGTAAATGAATGAATGATTGGACAGTTGGTAGACATCCCCTAGCAATGTGCACAATAGTGCCATTTTTACTATAGCCTTAGCAGCATGGGAATTACAATGCTAAACAAATTTCTGAATGAACAGACTGAAATATTACTTTGTTTTGCTTTGTATCTCTTGGATTTCTAACTTTGAAAGTCTTTATTTTCCTACTGAATTCTTTCTATGAATTTATCTGTTCATATTCTTTGTTCACTTCATTGTGTGTGTGTCTAACACAAGACAGCTGATAGGAGGAAAGAGAAGTAACTGCACTTAACATTGAAAAATGTTTTTCTTTTGAGGTGGGAGCAATCTATATGGTACAAGTGGTTTTGAGTTGTAACTTTCATCCTTAACTTAGATATGTACTCAGTGGTGATTCATTGTATATACATTTAATCTACGAGAACTCTGGTAGAAAGAGTAAACAACTGCTTACATTGTAGTGGTATAACACCTTATTCTACTGAAATGAGTTTGTCCTGGAATATGTGTGAGATGGGAGACTTGAATTTGCTCTTCCTAGTCGATGTCTGCATTCCTATTTGCCTCTGAGTGAGCATCATGATATGCTGAGTGTGTTGAAAGTATCATTCCTATGGTATAATCTATAGCACAAGGAAACATTTAGTGTTTACTTGAAGAAACAGTGATTTCTTTACTGAGTTTTGGCACTTTTTAAAAAGGAGTTTTCAAGGATAGATTTGACTAGAATGGTTTTTACCTTAAGTTTTGACTTTAAACTCTAAGGTTTGACTTTGATGGTTTACTCAAGTGTCACAAACTTTGCCACTGTACGTGAAGTATTTTATCATGCCTACTGCTGGCATTCCTGTCAAAAGCAAGTGACATTTAGGATTAGTATCCTTTGACTTACAATGTGGAATCCAGAAGAGAGGAAGGAAAAATTAACATTAGATGAAATAACAGCTGATTTATTATCATTTTTGCTGTTGGAAGCTGATAGTTGTAGGTTAAGGCTTTTTCAGTTAGGTCAAGGCCTAACATTTTGTTAAATGTTTAGTAATGATTCCAGAGTGCACATGATCATATCAGATGAGTTTTTTTTCTTCGGTCTTTTTTTTTTTAATCTGCAGAGTGGTGGACATGACAACAAAGTCAATTGCATACAGTGGCATCAAGATAATGACTGTTTGTATAGTTGTTCAGATGATAAATATATTGTGGAATGGAATACACAGACATGCAAAGTAAAGTGGTGAGTAACACTGATGGCTTTTTGGTATTAGAGGGGTAACTCAACTCTTTGGAAGTGTGGTAGAGTTTGACAAATCAAGGTTGTATTCTTGCTTTATCAAAGTAAAGTTTTATATTGGCTGCAGTGGAGAATGTAGACACTAAAAAGGTTATAGATGTTCTCAAGAAACTTTGAATTGTGCATGCAAGCTTTTAATACATAAAAATTCAATAATGGGACAAGAATAAAATGACTGCATAAGAGGTGCCATAAGGTAGTGTGCAACTACTGGTCAAATGAGGGCTAGTGTAGGAAACCCTAGTGGGAGGGAATGGATTTCATTTGGGCCTTTGAGGACAGGTAAGATTTGGCTAGAAGAGGGTGGGAGAATCCTCTCGAAGGTAGGGAAAGGAAGGTGGGGAGATGGCAAGAGCAAAGGCTAGGAGGGAAAGTGAAAGGTTTACATGGAACTGAGCAGGTAATTTAGAGGAGGGGTGTATTAGGGAATAATGACAGTAGAGGACATGGGCCACAGTATCTTAAGAATCTAGCGCTAAATGTCATAGATAAAAATATCAGACAACTCTTCTAGTTTAGGCACCTAATCTTGTGATTGGCTGTATAGGAGCTACTGGACTGTTGAATGCAGTTCACCTTATTTATGTAAATGAGGACTCTAAGGAGGATAATGAAGCCCATTAGGTCTTACAGCTAATAGTGGCAGAGAGTGAGTTCTAATTCTGCTGTCTTGAATTCTGGTACAGTGTTTTTCTAGTATACTAAAATGACTTTATTGGAGTTTTAGATTTTGTCTAGTAAGCAAGAGAGAGCCACTGAAGGTCAGTGTCATGGGAATAAAGTAACAAAATAATGCTTTAGGAGAAAGTAATCTGCCAGAATTATGTAGAATATACAGGAAAGAACTGGTTCAAACGCAGAGAAGCCAGATCCCAGGTGGTGTTTGTAATGGTCAAGGTGTAGAGGGTGGTAAGAGTGGGAAATAAGAATGGAAAAGATAACCAGCCAAGAAGCATCAGCGCTTTTGGGTGGGGGGAAGGGTGACGGAAAGTGCCGGAAAGGAGTTAGATGTGACTGAGTCAAGTATAACTACTGAATTTTCAGCTTTGTGAACTTACTAGGCAAATAGTGGTGCACTTAATAGAACTTATGATCAGAAGAGGGAAATAAATGATTTTGTAGTTTTTAGACAGTTGAATTTGAAATAACGTATGGAAGGTGAGACCCAGCTGATGGGGTGGCACTTGGAGGCTTAGATTTAAAGGAGGGTTTGGGGTTGGACATGCAGATGAGTGTGTCATCTGCCTAGAGGTCCAGTAAGTGTTGGCACTATGTTTACCTGTGGCAGTAGTTTCCACACTGTCATATATAGTAGTTTCATGACAGAAACACCTGTACAGATTCTCATGCACTAGGTGTGGGGTGGGGCCTGTGCAACTGTAGCTTTTAAATGTCTGGATGAGAGTTGACCAAGTCAGGTCCTCCACATGGGCCTGGTAATTAATGCTGTTTAAGGCACTGTGTTCAGCGCATTGTATTTAATCATAACAGTGTGAGGTGGGCTCTATCCCTCTTTTACAGTTGAGAAAATAGGTTGAGTCAGAGCTTGAGCTCCCAACCAAGCTGTGCTCTCTATATTGTGTTTCCATTTTCATTCTTGGCATTCTTATGCTGTTGTTAATGAGTTTCGCTTTCCATTTCCAGTACAATCTGTTAATTTCCTACTATGGAACATAGGAAACTCAAGTCTCTCTCCTTTCCCTGTCCTATATTGTTATAGATGAGCCTTGGACTGTATTAGGTTTATATTATCTTTTTGCCATAAAATTTTGCTTTTCTTGGGGCTTAAAATTGCCTTATTTGCTTAGTTTTGTACATGCCGTCATTAGTTCATTCTCACTTTTACAGTAGTGTAAATCTTCATTATTTTTTGGACACATGAGTTAATCAGTCAACTTTGTTTATATCTTGGAGGCTTTCCTCCAGTTTGGAGGACTTCTTTGTCTTCTTCCTTGGTCGTCTTAATAGCAGTTATCCTGGGATTTCATCATTGTCCTGAAAATTCTCTTGTCCGATGAAGCTTCTATCTCCTTGATCCCATTTTTCTCTTTGTTGGTTTATTCCCTCTTGGTGAAACACCTGAATTGGTAGCTTCCTGAGAAATGGTGAGTGCATGGTGTGTTTATTGAGATTTTGCTTGTCCACCAGTGTTTTTATTCTCTCAGTTGATTGATATTTTGAAGATACTGAGTTTGGGTTGGGAATTAATTTCTCTCAGGATTTTGAAGCATTGGCTGATTGTTTAGTTTTCGGTGTTAATTGTCCTTATATTCTAAACTCTGTGCTTTTTTTTTTTTTTTTTTTTTTTTAGTCAGTGAATTGGCACTTCAGGGACCATTTAACCTGGGGATTTGTGTTCTTCATTTTCCTTGTACTGTGTATTTGACAGGTTGATCCCCTCTGTTTTATTTGATCTTTCTCTGGTTCTATGTACTCTTAGTTAGATGTTGCATCTCTTGGACTAATCCTTTAAGTTTCTTACTTTCCCATGTGTCTTTCTTTAAGTTACCTGGGAAACTGCCTCAATTTTGTCTTCCACATCTTGTATTGAATTTTTAAATTTCTCTAACCATATTTTTAACTTCCAGGGCCTATTTTTTCCTCAATATTTCTTTTTTATTGCATTATTTTTTACATATATTTAACTTTGAAGATACTATACAATTTAAGTTTTCTTTTGTTCCTTACATCATCTCCCTCTTGAGGATGTGTTTTGATTTTTGTTCCGTTTTGGTCTCTGTCTTTCACGTTCTCGAAATTACTGGGAATCCTTGACTGCCTGTCAGTATTTGGAAATGAAACATGAAAAAGTGGATTGGAAGTGTGTGGTGGCTGTGGCGCAGTTGCTGAGCTTGATTTGTAGAGTGAATGGGAGGCCTTTAGATGTCAGTATGTGTAGGTCAGTCCTCTGGAGCCAGTCTTCTAGACTTCTAGTCTAGTGCTTTTCAGGCTTCAGTGTGCATATATATTACTTGAGCAGACAGATAGTAGGTCTAGGTTGAGGCCTGGAAATCTATAATTCTGTCGAGTTCCCAGGTGATGCTGATGTAGGATGGTTACACTTGGAGTTGCAAAGCTCTTAATAAGGGAGGGGATAGCAGATGTGGTGGTGGTATTAGCTCTGTGCTGGCAGTTTCAGTGCTGAGTAAGGAATGGTGGTGATCATATGTTTTTTTGTAATGTGTATCAGTTCAGTAAATAGATGTTGAATAATGAATATAAGTGAGTGTTGAAGCTGTGGGAATTAATGAGTAATTGTTAAACATGTTAGGAACCGGTGAGGATAAAGAAAAATTTCTCTTTATTGCTGCATTTCTCTGATTAAACTAGTGAGGCTGAATGTTTTCATGTTCATAGACAATTTGTGTATCTTCTGTGAATTGCTTGTATATATCCTTTGTCTGTTTTTATTTTGAGTTCTTGTTTTTGAACTCAGGGACCTAATTTGTAGAATATAAAGAGCTATTTATATATTCTGAGTGTTAATCCTTTGCTTATAGTGCATTCTTTTGGTATTTTTTTTCTAGCCTTTTGTTCTTAATTTTATGACTTGTACAGTTTTAAGTTTTTTAATACTTATTTTTAGTCAGTTTTAGTTTAATCAATTAAATTTTATGTATGTGTAGTATAAGATGGGAATCTAATTTTGCTTTTCCAAATGTGTAATTGGACATACTCCAATGTGTTTTTGGTAAGAAGATTGTTACTGTTATTTCTTGATCTTATAAGTGAGTAGCCAGGCTTCTTGTTTATAGAAGCATTAATGTATGCAACAAACTGCAAAGACTCATGCTGATGATAATATTTGAAATATTCTAAAGGGATCATCTGTATCTTATTTTACCCTATCAGATGGGGAGTGCATCTTTGTGGATTTGGGGTAGAAATAACCTTTTTGGACTCTTGCTTAAGAAATCATTATGTTGCTAAGTAAATTAAAGGCCAACCTGCCAGAGAATGCAGGAACCATGGTTGGGATAGGGTAGACTTGTGGAGGTCCAGCCAGCATGGTAGTTTCCTTGGCATTAGCTAATCATGGATCACAGGATACACAGCTACCCGTTACATTCTTATAACTCTTACTATTTTCTGGTGCCTCGTGAGAATCTCTTTCATTTTGGGGAGGCTTTATAATGGTGATATGTCCAAGGTTATGGATATGACACAACTTTTAGGGAATTCAGTTTGGCATAATTGAACCTTAAGTGCTATTTTTAATGCCAGATGTGTTTTTTGTCTTCTTTTTGCCCTGAGTAAAGTTTTTCCCCATTCACTGAGATGTTTTTGTTTCTCTTCCTAATACAGCAAATGGAAAGGTGACAATAGCAGTGTCAGTTCTCTGTGTATCAGTCCAGATGGAAAGATGTTGCTTTCAGCTGGTCGAACAATCAAACTGTGGGTTTTGGAGACCAAAGAAGTCTACAGAGTGAGTAAATCAAATCAGTTGTAAGCATAACAGTCACCCAAGGAGGAAGGCAGAAGTCTGAGTTCTAGTATATATATATTTTTAAGACTACACAGTGGTTATTTTTAAGCATATCAAAGTACAGTAGTCAAGGATTAGCCTCCAGATCTGGTTTGTTGATGTTAAATAGGCTAGACATGTCCCCTGCACATGCATTGGAAGAATGGATAGAACAAGGAAGTGGAATTTGAGTCTCTTACTCTACTATGCAATGAATCATAATTTTGATTTCTAGTTTGTGTCCAGCATTTGGTACACTTAGTAGTAGTGAACTGGAGATTTAGTATTACATTTTGAGTGTGCCCAAGGGTTAACTTTTGGTGCCGTGATGATGCCTTAAAATTGTGGTTTCGACTCGCTGAGAGTAAAATGAGGACCTACAATTCCTTGGCTGTGTCTGAGCACCCAAATACCCCTTCAGAAGTGGGTAGAATCAAGTGAATCTTCAATTCAAAAACGAAAGAAATAATGATTGTGGGGTAGGGTCATAGGAGTTAGAAGGGATATCTTAATGTTCAGCTTTTTTCAGATGGAATTTTTAAACAGGGGAGGAATATAGCACAAGTAACCACAGAGTTTAGAATTAAATGTAACTGGAACCGTTACTCTGGAGCTCTGATCAGATAATGTATCATATATATTGTTTATGATACATATGGACTCTTTAATTTATTTTTGCTGCTGTGTACCCATCCTCTCCTAAATGAGATTTAACTTTCTTTAGCACTTCACGGGACATTCGACACCGGTTTCATCACTTACGTTCACTACTATCAGACCTCCTAATGAAAGCCAACCTTTTGATGGAATTACAGGTCTTTATTTCTTATCTGGAGCAGTACATGACCGGTTACTTAATGTCTGGTATGTAGTCTTTTGGATTTGGGAGGGAACATTGCCTTGAAAGAAACTGTCTCGGCTTATATGATTAATATAAATGATGAGTGTGAGGCTTGTTTTATTGTAATTAATGTTATATTTTACATTGAACTTGTAATGAAGAATTGCACCTGCCTAAAAAAAAGATCTTTATGAGAAGGATTTAAAAGCATTACATAATAGAACCTCCACCATCTTGTTTAGAGGTGCCGTGGGCTGAATATTTTTTTGACTGGGTAAAATTTTTAGGAAAGAAGTAAGATGACTGCTTTGGTAGTATAATGTCTTGTTTACTGATGGTTAACTGAGGACATTTAATTCCTTAGCTGTGTCAGAATTCCCAGCACCCTTTTTTTGTAGTAGTTGCTGTTACTAATTCCCTTTGAAACTACTTTTAAAAGTAAAAATGAATTTGGCATTAAAGGACCATCAAAAAGTTTTTAAATTAAAGAAATACAAGAAATTTCTTGGATTTTACGATATCATCTACTAGTCATGGACAAAATAAGTAGAGATTTTAAAAAATGGGAGTAGTCTCTCATCCTAGTAATCAGTTAGCTGAGCATGCTCTTGATCATGTAAAGTTATGAATTTATACGAAATACTATTCGGAAGTATAGGACTTACCAAATATGTATTCCTTAAAGCAGTTGTGGGGGAGGGTTCATGAGGCCTAGTGTGTACCTCTCTTCACCTTCAAGCCATTAGCTAAGCTCTAGTCCCTAAGTATGCCTCCTGTTCATCAAACTGCACTGATTTTTCTGTTCTGTGTTGAAGAGCCCCTATTGGGATAATTTTAGTTGTCAAAGGTTTAACACTTCCATAAAACATTAGTAAAGCCCAGAATTAAAATCTACCACCCAAGTCTCTTGAACATTACTTGAGGTGTTTCGACTTCAAATATTTCACCTCTTTGCCTCCCCAGATCTAGGCGTTTCCAGCTATAGAATTTCTTCTGTAATAGAGAAGTTCCTTTCTGTTATCTTAAGGTTGTGAAAATAGTAAGGAATACCTGGGGGCTTCCTTGTAGCAGAGGAGTAAACTTAAAAAACAAATGAGTTAAAAACCCATATTGAAAGGCTCCCCCAAAAGGCCATTTATCAAAACTATGTTTTGGTAGGTAGAGTAAGCTTAAGGTTTCCTGATAATTACCTTTGGAAGACACATTTCTGTAAGGAAATAACATTTGAAAATCTCTTGTCACTGGATGACAATGCCTTTTATATTACTATAAGGAGATAACTTTACTATCGATGGGCTAAGATAGCAGTTTCCTTTATATAAATGACCTCATGTTAGAATGAATCTTGTTTCACCAAGAATGTATTGTGCATGAAATATTTAGAATTTATCAAATCATCTCTCTTAGTTTTCTTCTAGACATAAAAATGTTCAAAGAGTGTTTACTGGTAAATGTATAAAGTCTCACTCGTACATGAAAAGAAACTGATTTTGAATTCTATTTATAAATCATGTTTGTTACTTTTTTATTCAGTCTTTATTTTTTTTAATTTGTGCCTAGATATTTTTAAATAGCTTTTTTGAGGTATAATTGACACATAATAAACTGTACGTATTTAAGTTTTACAGTTTGATAAGTGCTGACATATGTATATATATGAAATCCTTAGCATGGGCAAGACAACGACCATGTGTATTGCTCCCAAGAATTTGCTCATATTCCTTTGTAATAGTGTCCCCTCCCCAGTCTCCCTGCTTTTTGATGCATTTTGGACATTACAGATAAAGTTCTTATGGACATTTGTCTTTGTACGAACATATGATTCATTTCTCTTGAGTAAATAACTTGGAGTGCAATGACTGGATCATATGGTAGGTATATATTTAATTTTTAAAGAAAACATTTTTTCAGGGTGATTGTACCATTTTACATTCCTGCCAGCTGTGTATAAGAGTGCTAAATTCCTTCACATCCTCACCAACACTTGATATGGTCATTTAATTTTAGCCATTTTAACAGATGTGTAGTGGTATCTCAGTGTGCTTTTAATCTACATTTCCCTAATGGCCACTGATGTTGACAATCTTTCATATGTTTATTTGCTATCTGGATATGTTTTCTGATAAAATACCTGTTCAAATATTGTGGCCTGTTTTTTACTGGGTTGTTTTCTTACTGAGTTTTGAGAGTTCTTTGTATATTCTGACTATAATAAATCCATTCTCAGTATATGTTTTGCAAATACTTTTCTCCTGGTCTATACCTTCTTTTTTTGAAGAGGAGTTTTTAATTTTGATAAGTCTAGATCATGTTTAGAAATCTTTGCTTAACCCAAGGTTACCAAGGTTTTCTCCTAGGAGTTTTAGCTTTAGATCTTACATTTGGTTCTGTGATCTGTTTTGAGTTGATTTGTGTATATGGTGTGAGGAATGGATTGGAGTTTATATTTTGCGTTACGGATATCCAATGCTCCTAGTACCATTTGTTGAAAAAACTCTTCAGTGGATTGGTTTTGCATGTATACATATATATACACATACAGCCAATTCTCATTATTCAAAGTAGTTACATTGTATAAAGTCCTACATTGTATGAAGTGCTGATTTATCAAATACTGAATTATCACTTCTTGGGGAAATACAAGCCTCTCTGGTCACAACTTTCGTCATCTAATCAAAACCTTCTTTTATGTTTGTTTTCCTTTTTTTATAGAAAGAGAGTTGATTGACTCTTGTCAGAGCAGAGTTTATCTAGCACAGATATTTCTCCAAAAGGCATATCACAGCTTTTTTGCTTTTAGGAATACAAGATAGCACTTCAGTGCTACATTTGGGGGCCATTTTAAACAGAGAAATAACTAACAAGAAGCACAGAAGCAAAAAATGTGGCACTAAATAGACTGTGCAAAGAATACTTGTATTATGAGAACTGAGTTAAGAAGGCAGAACATGGCCTTGTTTAACCTCGTCTGTATTGAGGCACCTCTTATTTTCTACTATTTTGTGTGTATCTGTTAAAAGACCAAGAAAGCACCACAAACAATGATTTGTAGCTTTCCAGATGAATTTTAGCAATTAGGCAAATTCTCAAATAAGAAATCAATGAATAATGAGGATCATTTGTGTGTGTTATACATATGTATATATATATATATATTTCCAGATCTTTTCTCAGTATTTCTATGATACTAATTCTTCTCCAGTTAATCTGTACATTCAGTGCGAACCCAGTCAAAATACCAGCAGACTCTTTTGTATAAACTGACAGTCTTGATTTTAAAATCCAACTGCAGTGCAATGGAATAGCTAAAGTGACTTTGAGAAAGAAGGAAAAAAGTTGGAGGACTCAATTTGTCTGATTTCAAGACTTGTCAAGCCACAGTAATCAAGATAGTGGCATCAAGATAGACAAATAGATGAATGGAGAAGAACAGAGAGTTACTCATTGCTTAAACCTGCCACAAATGCATTAACACTTTTTCTGTGCAACCATGTTAAGTGGTAGTGACATGAATGCTTTCCTTAGTTTGATCTTTAGTCACCTTATTTAGCTTTCAAAAGATGAAAAAGCTATTGGGAATCTAATTCTGCGATGCCCTTTAGGTGTTTGTCTTTTTTTTTTTTCAAGCTGTCTTACTACCTAATCATTTGTTTTGTTGTTATCTAGGCAGGTCCGATCAGAAAACAAAGAAAAGAATGCAGTGATGTCTTTTACAGTTACAGATGAACCTGTCTATATTGACTTGACTTTGTCAGAAAACAAAGAAGAGGTAAATGGCTTGATTTTTTGAGAACTTGATTTTGATTCACAGCTATTTTTAAAATCAAGGCTTTGATGATTTAATGATTTGGGAAAAGGGGGTACGTGAGGGAGGAAGAATGAAATAGAGTGAAAATCTTAGACTGTTGGAAGTAACCATTAGATAGATCACTGTGGTGTGCTCTTAGGAAGGAAGGGACAGTGCATGGTGGCATTCTCAGCAACCCTGAGTGCTCTGACGTGCAGGGCCTTGTCATCAGCCCCTGCCCTTGGTAGTGACTTTGCTCCTCTAACTTCCACGCCACTTTCTCCTTGACTGTGTTATCTTTTTGGCCTACCTAAACTTTTATTTATAAGCTTGACAATAAAACTCAAATTGTTATTTTGATGGCACTTATTATTTTTAAATGCAAGAGTTGTGCATCCTTGCTGTTTTCTCTGGTTATTTAAAGGGGTGAGGAGGAGAGTTGAATTTTCCTAAATGTATTGCGGAATTACCCATTAGAGTAGACTAAAGAATGCTAACCATTAGAGTAACCAGTTACATTTTTCTTTTAGCCTGTTAAGTTAGCTGTTGTATGCAGAGACGGTCAAGTTCATCTTTTTGAACATATATTAAATGGGTAAGTAAGAAGTTTCCAAGTCATAAATTTATTTTCCTCTCCTGACTTGTTATTTCTGTATATTACCACCTGGGTATTCTTTGCATTATATTACTTGTCAGAATGTTTTGAAAGCATTCTTAATTCTTTATCCGTATGGTTATATACGTTCTCAGTGAGAACTCAGGTGTTTGGAGTTGTGGACCCAGTTCTTCATAATTGTGGCTGGGAGAGTGGCTTTTTATGATGCTTGCTTAGTAAATGTTGGAGATTCTAATGATAAATTTTAAAAGGAAGTTCAACTAGAAAGTTCCCTCATGAACTTTGGTGAAGCCTTCATTTCTGCCTTTGATGGTGCTTTCCCTTGGCACACTTATGTGTCAGTGACGCCTGGCAGTGCAAGTGTTTTGGTGGACAGAGGGCAGTGCTGTTGGCAGGAAGTGTATAGGGGTCAGTAAATTATAGCCTGAAGGCCAAATCTAGTAGAGATCAAATATGACCCCAAAAAACTAAAATATTTACTCTCTGGCCCTTTACAGAACATTTACCAATCCTAGCCATACACTATAAACATGGTATGCGACTCAGTCATGTGCATAGTTAATGCTAAACTTTAAAATGGTTTCAACTTTTTATTGTCAGTTAGTAGCCTTCCTTTTACAATCCTAGTACAGAAATTTATTTAAATGTAAGCTATTTATGAAAGCAGTATGCACTCATTTTAAAGCATTCAGGATGATGCATAGATAATTGCTTATAAAACCCAAGTCTCATTGAATTTTACTCCTTAGAGGTAACTCTTAGCAGTTTAGTGTATAACACTTGTGGCCTTTATTAACATAGTCATACGTGTGTGTGGAATGTATAATTGAGGGCCCTGAAGTACTGGGCCATGATGGGGTCTTGGACATTTCCCCCTAGGTAATAGTAAAGCCATGGAAGGAGTCTAAGCAGAGGATGGGTGAGGTTTGACTTAAATTTTAAGTCATTCTGTCTGTATGTTGGAAATAGACACAGAGGAATGAAGGCTAAAGCAGAGGTCAAAAGCCTGGAGTAGACATGGTTGTGGAGTCATACTAGCAGGAGTGAATAAGAAAGGTAGGGATAGTGGGTGCATGCAGCTGAGATGATGGAGGGTGTGCGCTTGGTGGTAAAATGGCTGGTAGGAGGAGTGAGTGGCCGAGATACCATGAAGGGGAGGGTTATTGGAAATAGAAAGGGTGTAAACTGAGAGGACAGGGTGTCAGGCTGGGCATGGAAGCCACCAAGAGAGGAGTTCCTCAGGACTAGTGTTGGACAGAATGGCATGAGGCACTAAAATCTTTAAGAAACATGGAGGAGTGACCAGAAGTCATTGGGTGTTGGCAGGATGGGGAAATAGCTGGGATCTGGTGATAACAGTTTCAAAGGTTTTAGAATTGACGGAGGGAGAGACTACTTGTCTTGAAGTGTTACTGGAAAACAAGGAGCACATCCTGTCCACAGCCCCCGGCACAAAGTGTGTTGGATAGAAAACACCTATAACTCGGGAGGTAAAGAGAGTCCTTGGAGAAGAAATTGAGGGTTTAGTTTTGTTGATTATATTTTGCTGATAATTTTACTCCTGGAACTTTTTGGCACAAGGCATGGTGAGTCTTCGGGGGCTGGAAGCAGAGACAGGGCTGATTAGAATAGGGCATGTACAGAGCCATTTGGGGCTGAAGCTCAGGGTGGGGAGAGTGCACTCGAGAGCTTGGGGCCTCCAGCGGTGGCTGATAGAGTGGGATGGAGAGGCCCATGGGTCTCAAGACAGAGTTTAGTGGTGAGGTCTTGAATGTTGGCAGGGTGGGGATAGATGAAGTCTTGACAGGACATTCTGGGACCTGGTCTCTCCTGATGGTAGTGTGGAGGCCAGAGGAGGGTCACATTTCATGACTTGATGGCCAGCTTAATTAGAATGTTATTTCACAATTTCTAATCTGATTTTTTTTTTGCCTTTTCTAGATACTGCAAAAAGCCTTTGACTTCAAACTGCACAATTCAGATAGCCACACCTGGGAAAGGCAAGAAATCAACACCAAAACCCATCCCTATTCTAGCAGCTGGTTTTTGCTCAGACAAAATGTCATTGTTGCTTGTATATGGCAGTTGGTTTCAGCCCACCATTGAGCGAGTGGTACGTAGATGCTCCTCTGGAGTAAAGCAGTATAGCGTCAACATGTCCATGGAAAAGAATGATTTTAAAATGATACATGGTCTGCTTATGAGAATATTTAAAACTGGTTGGTTTAATTTATGAGAACTCTCTATATAAATTTTACTTAATCCAGTATATCCAAGATATTTTAATGTTTAATCAAGTTAAAGACATTATTTAGAGATACTTTATTCCCCTTTCTCCTTTATTTGGTATCTTGAAATCTGGTGTTTATTTTTCTATTACAAATGCCTCTCAGTTTGGATGAGCTGCATTTCAAGTGCTCAGTAGCCACTCATTCCTAGTGGCTATCGTTTTGGTCAGCACAGGGATGAGTGAATTTTGTCCAGCTACCCAAAAGGTGAATCTTGATAAAAGCACCTTTAGTAATAGCATCCATTAAATTTTCTAAGTGGAAATGTAGTGGGCGATGCAATGATTTCACTTTCTGATTACAGAAGTTTCTTGGGAGACTTTTGTTGAGTTATTAGGATCATGTTAGGCAATTTCTTAAGATTTCATTTATAATACTGTTTTCAGTAAGACCTTCAGGGAGACTGGGTGGAATGTTACATGCCCAAGCAAGCTCTTATTGAATTTATTTAAGAACACTTACTTTTTAAAAATTTAATATGCAGATATGGTTTAATAAAAAGAGGAGAAAAATATTATTATAAATGTAAGGCTCCTTGTGGACCCTTAAGTCCCATAAGTGGGCCCTCAATCCCCCTCTCCAGATGGAGCCACTATTTCCTTTTTTGTGCATGTATCTTTCCAGATACTGAGTGTGTATGGGCATAGAGAATGACATGGAACTTGAAAGCCTTTTGGGCACATAGGAACATTGCTGCATCTGACGTGGTCCCCCATTTGATACCATCTCGGCACACAGAGATCCACCTTTGAACATTTTGTTAATCAGCAGTTTTGACTTTGACTTGCTTGTTGGAGGATAGCAGTAGGAAATTTTAGGGTATGATTGTTCCTTTTTTTTTTTTACATGTATAATGGTGATGAACCAATATGTTTTCTTTAAGATCTGTTATATTTAAACGATAGTTGATCTTTTAAAACTGTACATGTGAAAAAATGGGAGCAGTTCAAAACTGAGGAAAGTGAACCTGCTGAGTAGCTTCAGTGTGTTGGTGTCCTAAGCTGCCATGGTGAGCAGTCTGAGTGGCAGGTAGTTTTGTGTGGAAGCCTTCCACACTTTTGTATATTTATAAAAATTCACAAGTTAAGTATTTGTTTTTCATTTTATTCTTATTTCCAGTTGCCTTGTTTGACACTTTTTCCCCCTTCCTCACCCTGCAACCTTTAAAATTGTATTCCCAGGCTTTAAGTTCCAAAGAACCTCATATGTGTTTAGTAAGAGATATTTCAAACTGCTGGGCCCCCAAAGTAGAAACGGCTGTAACAAAGGTGAGTGCATCATTATATATCAGAAGTTGAGAAAAAAGAGATTTGAGTGAATTGAATTGTTATGTAATATGTTTAGATGCTTAATATTCTCTTTATTTTAAATATTGTGGGATTGCAGTTTAGATATCAATATAGTAAAATTTTACTCATTTCTGTGCTCCTGACTTGTGGAATGAGTCAGATGACTAGAAGTTAAAGACCTCAGAGTTTGTTCTTCCTGACTTTCATACCTCATTATTGAATAAATATCAATATCGAATTCATCAATAAATAATTTTATTACTTATTAAACTTAATAAATACTTAAACTTTGTTGGGAGGAATGCTGTGATTTCAGGGTAGAACAAAACCTAAAACCATAATGGGGCTGGAATTTAATACAATACATAACAGCATAATCGTGATGCCTTATTTTGAATATAACATACCTGTATGTGATATCATATGTTTAACAATTTAATGAGGAAAGAAAAGCCAAAACATGCCATGATGACATACATATGGTTTCGCTTCTGGCTGAGTTTCAGAGATGACACCTTTCTCTTGGCTGTCTGAGCATTTCTGGCAAAGATCAACTAGTTAGGTGGTCGTAACATGTACAGCTTCATCTTTTACATTTTTAAGTCAGTGTGTTTGTGTGTAATCTGTAGATTTTGTTCTCCTGGTTTTTACTCTTAAGTGTATTGGAAGTTTTAAAACTGAAATTTGAGATTATAATTTACAAACTTATTTGCCAATCTTCAAACAAAATCTGTCTTTAATTCATGTCATAAAACTTATATTAAATTTTCCAGTAGAAAAACCTTTTTAAAAGCCATTCGTTTTCTCATTGAGAATAATCTGGCAAGGCATAATTTCCTTTGTTACATCCTTGCTGTTTCCTGGGAACAGGTGAGAACACCAATGATGAATTCTGAGGCAAAGGTTCTGGTTCCTGGAATACCTGGTCATCGTGCAGCCATCAAGCCTGTCCCTCCATCTGCTGAGGAAGTAGAAAGCAAGAGGAAGTTAGGAGAAAAGGAGGTATACAACCATTCTGACCATTTTTGAGTCTGAAGTTAAAGATTACTTGGAAGATTCTAACTGAAACATTGGATAGAGTCAAAGTTGAAACATCAGAAACTTTCCGAGGTTGCTACTGTTGCTCTCTCTCCTCCCCAGCAGCATAGGTTCTGAAATTCCACTCTGAGCTTTATAAGTCTTACTTTGCCACTGTTAATGGAGAAGACAGAACTCACACTCACTAAAGAGGGTGCCGTTTTGGCCATTTGTTCATAGTTAACTGGATAAAATAATTGAATACCAGGACAACATAAGTGAAGCCAGGACTTGCTGTGATGATTTCCATTGGGTTTCACATGTTGCTGAGTTCCAGTGATACCTCTTCTCTTGGCTGTCTGAGCAGTCCTGGCTGGGTTAGTGCGAGTTGTCTTTGAAAGCGGTTGTCATTATAACCTCTTGGAGTGCCTTCCCAACTCCCCAGACCCTCCTGTGGTTCCTGTATTTCCTATGCAGAGTCCTCTTTCACCTTCCATTCACATGTGCACTCCTAAGTAACCTAGAATTTTAACTGTTTTGTCATTAGAGAAAGACCATGATGTTTCTTTACCTGTTTTTAAATGTCTTCCTTTATTGGGGTAAGGGGTTGGAGTTAACATTGCTTTTCATTAAAAATTCTTCAATAACAGGATATCTGCATTTAGAAATAATGTGCCACCTTCCTTAGCTTGTCCTAGATAAATCCAACCCTTTAATTTCCTCATGCCTGTTTTACGTTTTTCTTAAGTTAACTGAGACAGGAGGCTTTACTAACACGTATTTGTTTGCTTTGGTGTCATAGAACATGGGTATTTTTATTTACTTACCAAGGGGCTGGCAGAACATGGTTGTTAAGAGTTGCTTTAATAAGGGATCAGTTCTCTACAGTTGAGGTTTTGTATAGCAAATTGCATCATGTTTGTTTACACTTGAATTTCAGATACTTATTAAGGAAGCTTGGTTGTAGCGTGGCATGTCTTAAAGAGAAAAGTAGGGAGACATTTAATAAGTTGTTTTGGGAATGTAACTATGCTGTTCTGAAAATATTTGTCTCCTGCAAACTTGGGTGAAGGCAAGACATAGTTGCGGAAGAAGCTTCTGTGCTAATAGGTCTTTTCTTGTGCTTTAATGACGAGATGTCAGATCCTTGCCTGTTATGAATCCTCATATAGAGCAATTTATATGAATTTACATTTCAAATCATGGCTTCTTGGACAGTTTTTTTCACTAGACTCAGGAAACATGGGTTGCAGTCATTACACTTGTCTCTAACATTGGCTTTATAGTAATGAGATTCTGTTGGAATAAGAAAGAGAATAATGGTTTCCAGGGTTGAGGTGTAAATCAATTAGTGCTTTTTGTTTCCTGATATAAGCACAAGGTAATTTGACCAGCTACTACGGTCTTCTGGTTTAACGTTAACAGATATTTTCTGTTCTGTAGGTTAGCATTGAAGAACGCCTGGGAGCACTGGATATACATACAAAAAAGGAAAAGGATGACCTTCCACAGACAAATAGCTTTCCAGTTCTTCTTGCACAGGGCTTAGAAAGCAATGATTTTGAAATGCTAAATGTAAGTATTATAGCAGTTTTTAAATGAGTTAAGATAGTTAATATTTCTTAGAAAGTGATTGACAGTACATTTGCAGAGTGAACAGTCATGTTATGTACCCAGTTTCAATTTAATATTTGTGAGTTTGTCAAATATATATTACTTGGTGGCACTATGCAGACAGTCACCAACCTGCAAAGGGATTGCATTGAATTATTTTGAACCTGGAATGCATTTTCTCATAGAAATACTGTTTTGAGTTGTTACTAGGTTCTTAGGCTTTAGTTCACAAAAGCCTTTATAAACATAGTATAGCTGAATTATAATACTCAGCATTCTAGATCACAATTTATATTTTTTTCTGTAGGAAAATGCGTTCCTGAGTTTTTACTCTGGATTCCAGAAACTTATTTCCCCCTGGCCGTGAGAGGGGGCAGTGAGGTGGAACCTTGGCAATGGGTAGGAGGTTTGGGGGAAAAGTTCAAGAGGGTTGGGGGTTATGTTGTGAAGTATTTAGAGGTAAAACTTTGTATAAAGGGAGTCATTTATGATTTCTGTGTTTGTAAGTTGGTGACTGCTTGTATGAAATTACTTAATTTGATCCTCTTAAATTCTAAAATTTGACAGGGGTCTGTAGAGAAAATTTAAGTAATAATCTGAATTTAAACATTGCCTGATCAAGATTAAAGCAATCTACATATGTTAGATGCATTTATTCTTAGTGACTCATAGTGATATTATGGTGCCACTTAGTATAGAGGTGACTTTAATGTGTAACCTATGAATAGTGTCTGATTTATATTTTGATCTAAGTGGGAATATCTTATATTTGTATCTTAAGGTGATTTTACAAAAGAGAGGGGAAACCAGCATGTCTAAAAATTTAAAGCTACTTTTAAAATAGATTGAGAGTGTATGTAATCTGGAAGGTGGATTTTAGTTGAACATGGCATAGAAACTTCGGTGAGGATTTGGTGAAAAATAAGAAGCTATAGAAAACATTTAGCAATGGTTTTAAAATGTAATATAACATATCTGCCATTGTTTCCTACTTACTATGCTTTGAAACCTTCTTCAGTGTACAAATGAATCAATTACCAATTTCTTGGGTTTTAAAAAATTTTTTAAAGAAACATTTAAAAACATTTAAAAACAGTACAGTGGGCCATTATGAACCTATCACTCAGTTTCAGAATATTAGTACTAGCCAGTCTACCTATCATGTTTCATTTATCTGCCCACATGCCTCCTCAGTTGCTACGAAGTAAATCTCAGGTATATCCTTTCATCTATAAATACATTGCTGTTCAACTCTGACGTAACAACTCCTTTTAAAAACATAACCACAATCCATTATCAAAACTAAAAAAGTAAACAGTAATTCCTTAAAAACCATCAAATATCCAAGTAGTGTTTGTATTTCCCTGATTGTCTTGTAAACTTCTTAAGTTTAGTTTTGCTTTTTTCAAAGGAGTATGCCAACAAAGTCCATGTTGTATGTGGTTTATATGCCTCTTCCGTCTGTTGCAGTTTATTTTTTGGAGAAGCTAGGTTATTTGCCCAGTAGAGGTTCCCAAGTTCTAGACTGTGCCTCCTGCGAAAATCCCATTTTATTGGTTTACTTAACCCAGTAAATGCTATCATTTAACATATGCATTTGTTCATCATATTTTCTGTTAAACTGGTAGTTGGATCTTAGAAGCTTGAAGAGATTCAGATTAGAATCTTTTGTCACTTCAAAGGTGACCGTGTGTACTTTTATCAGGCATCATAGAGTTGTTGGGAGGACAAAGGAAATGATGTTTATGAAAACATTTCTTAAATTGTAATGGATTGTACAGGTAAGACCTTTTCGTTGTTAAGGATTTTGAGGTGATTTCTTGTATTACTTAACTAGAAGTCATTGTAAATGAGTCAAGTGTGAAAAATCAAATACTTTTTCACCTTAAAAAGTCTTCCTCATTCCCCAAAGGAACCTTATGAGTATACATGAAATATAATAGGAGGACATTAACAATTGGAATGAAAGGAGAGTGAGCAATGGCAGGGATGTAACACGGGATTTGAAGGGAGGTTATTAAATATTTTTTAAAATTTACATTTAAAGTAGTACCAAAAAATACCTAGATAAATCTACAAAAGATACCTCTACCTCTGCATCAGAAATTGAAATTAACAAATATCTGAGTAAATGGAGATCCAAACCATGTTCATAGGAAGACTTAGTATTGTCAAAATGAGGAATTCTGCCCAAATTAATCTATATATTCAATGCATTCCCAATTAAATTCTAGTAGCCATCTTTTAGAAACTCAAGAGACATGAAATAACCACAGTGATTATAAAATAAACAGCAAAATTAGAGGACTTATTACCCTGCCTGGTTTCTACATAAAGGTATAGTAATGAAGATAGTTTGATATTAGTGCAAAAAATATATAGATTAAGGAACCAAAATGCAGAATCCATAAATAGACGACACATAGTTGGTTTTTAGTAAAGGTATGAGGTCAAGTCAGTGAGGAAACTAAAGCCTTTTCAACAATGGGTGCTGAACCAACTAAAAAAATTTTTCAATTCTTACCTCACACCTTACACAAAAGTCAACACAAAGTAGATGATAAATGTAAATGTAAAACCAAAACCTATAAAGCTTCTAGAACAAAATAGAAAATCTATGCAAACTTGAGTGGAAAAGCCTTCTTAGGTGCGTCACAGAAAGCATGAAACACTAAAGGAGAAATTGGTCATTTGGACTTAAATAAAATTAAAAACTTTAGCTCTTGAAATGACCCTTTTTAGGAAGTGAAAAAGCAGACTGAAGACTGGGAAAAATATTCACGACTCATACATCAGACAAAGGATTTATATCCAGAATTATATATAGAACTTTTAGCTCAATAATGAGAGTCAACTCAGACAAAACACAGTAAAGTTGTGAACAGATACATCACAAAATATTCAGGTGGCCAATAAGTGCATGTAAAGGTCTATACATCATTAATCATCACAAATTCAAGTGAAAGTCATGAGATAACACTACATGATTAAAATTTAAAAGACAATACCATCTATTGGTGAGGATACGTAACAACTTGAACTCTCATATTTTGCTGGTAGAATATAAAATGGTTGTAAATACTTTGGAAAACAGTTTGGCAGTTTCTTAAAAGTTAAGGTACCTTCCATAAAACCCAGCCAATCTGTTCCTAGGTATTTACTGAGAATAAAAAATATATGTTTCATATGAAGACTTGTACATGAATGGTCATAGCCACTTTTTTTGTAATAGCCAAAAACTGGACAGCCTATATGACCCCCAGCATATGAATGGATAAACGAATTGTTTATCTAGCAATATAAGGCATGTATTATTGATACATCAGTAACATGTATGAATCTCAAACAACGCTGTGAGAAAGAAGCCCAACAAAAAAGAATATATACATTTATATGAAAGTTCTAGAAAATGCAGACCCATATATAATTCAGTGGCTGCTCAGGGATGGGGGTGTGAGGAGGGATAGAATGTAAAGGGACTCAAGGAGACTTGAGAGCAATAGAATGTTTATCGATTGTTTGTTTCATGGGTAAATGTTTATATCAAACTGATCAAACCTACACTTTAAATGTGTACCATTTATTATGCTTCAGTTAGAATGCAATAGAGCTGTAAAAGAAAAATCCCATCTTTAGTGGCATCATGCAGTTGTAGCTGTGGTTTGTAGGGTCGGTCCTTTACATTCCCAGCATAAGTTAGTAATGCTGACTTCTCTGTGTATTACCATTTCAACTGGTTTGCAATAACTTATTTTAAATTTGAAAATTTTTATCATAGAGCCTCTGCCTTTAGTGGACATAAGAATTATCTGAGAGTTGGTAAAAATTACTCATCTGCCCTGTAGTTTGTAATAACTTCTAAATAGCTAGGCCATACATAATTTACCTGCCTGTGACTGCTGGTTTATACCGCTTACCTTGGTGTAATTACTAATAGTGACTCCTTTCATTCTCAAAAGTGTCTCACTTTGGACAAAAATATAATGACCACTTTACACATAGGTCAGTAGAGAATTTCACAACTTATATATATTTCAAATGTTCAGTCCTTTTATCAGGAAAGTTCCTGTACGAGTAAAACCATTTGAAAAAGAAATATTTTAATGTATTCAAGAGCATGGAGGAATCAGAATTTTGAGATCTGAATGGACTCTTTATTTCCCACTCTCTCCTGTCTATAATGCATCAGGAGTTTGAAGAAGTTAAAAGGCCTGTCAAGGATTAGGACTAATCTCCTATGTCTCCTTTCTACCCTAGAGTAGGGACTGGGCTTCTCCCCTTGATGCACCCTTGAAGGGTTTTCACACAAGCATATGTGATCTTTTCACTGGCTCAAATTTTTATCCAAAAGTTGACACTTAACTTTTGGGTTTATTGCTGAGTGTGATTTTAATATGTTTTGTAAAATCTTGTGTGGATACATCTCTAATTTCATAAAATGAAGGTTTGGGAATTTCTCAAGTGGTATATATCTTTAAATGTCTACAGGTGTTTTCTGTTTTATATAAAACAGTTCATAAAGGTTTAGAATTTGTAGAGAGGAAACCTGTTTACTGAAGTAAATGTCCTGACACCTGAAGACTGTTCTTGTCTGATAGCCATAAGACATGACATTCTCCATTCAGTCCTTCCAACCTTTATTTGTTTAAATTCAGTTCGTAGTTTATTGCTTGTTTTTTAAAATAATTTTTACTGACAATTTCCTGTCATGTCCTTAGCTTCTGAGTTTGCTTATCCTTATATTCCTTCTATTTTCTCACAGAAAGTGCTGCAGACTAGGAATTTAAACCTTATAAAGAGGACTGTGTTAAGGATGCCCCTGCATGCTGTTATTCCATTGTTGCAAGAGGTAACTGGGTTCTCCTTCCATTTAAGGTCCTAATGCTATTTTTTCAAAGAGACCATCCAGTATTTAGAGAAATGGATTTGCAGTATGGAAACAAGCAGAGTATTTAGTGTGGGTAATAGGTGATAGGTCTACTCAAACCAAATTTGCCTAACCTAGTCTATTTTTTTTTGAGATATAATTCACATACCACAGAAGTCAGCCTTTTGAGATATAATTCACATACCACAGAAGTCAGCCTTTTGAAGTGTACAATTTAGCTTTCTTTAGTATATTCACAGGTTCTACAGTTGTCACACCAAAAATAAATAAATCCTATACTGATTCTTTTCTCCTTATTCTCCCTTACATCCAGTTTCTGGCAACCACTCATCTATTTTCTGTCTCTGGATTTGCCTGTTCTGGACATTTATTTATGTATGAATAGCCTAGATTTTAGTCAGGTAATTACTCTTACTATGGAAATTATTCATAGTTGAACATTTAGGAATTAGGAAATTTAAGAATCATTTAGGAATATTAATTTCCTACTAATTTTCCTTTCTTCTTATGAGTATGTATATTGTGAGGAACTGATGGAGATTGGCTGCCTCTGAAGCACTCTTGCTAATACTGTTTTTCTTCCCCTCAGCTTACGAAGAGATTGCAGGGACATCCTAATAGGTGAGACTTCCAGGCAACTTAAAATGCTTGAGTTCATAAATATTTTAGAGGTACTTATTAAAAACAACAGTGTCAACAGGATACACATTCTTCTCAAGTGCACATGGAACATTTTCAAGAATAGATCATATACTAGGCCACAAAAAGAACCTCAGTAAATACAAAAGATTGAAATTGTACCAACCAGCTTCTCAGATCACAAAGGTATGAAACTAGAAATAAATTACACAAAGAAAACGAAAAAGCCCACAAACACATGGAGGCTTAATAATATGCTCCTAAATAATCAATGGCTCAATGACCAAAATAAAAACAGAGATCAAGCAATATATGGAGACAAATGACAACAATAGTTCAACACCACAAAACCTGTGGGATGCAGCGAAGGCCGAAGGATGTGCTAAGAGGGAAATATATTGCAATACAGGCCTACCTCAGGAAAGAAGAACAATCTCAGAGGAAGTCTAAACTCACAATTAATGAAACTAGAAAAGGAAGAACAAATGAGGCCCAAAGTCAGTAAAAGGAGGGACATAATAAAGATTAAAGCAGAAATGAATAAAATTGAGAAGATAAAACAATAGAAAGAATGAATGAAAGCAGAATCTGGTTCTTCGAGAAAATAAACAAAATGGATAAACCCCTAACCAGACTTACCAAGAAAAAAAGAGTCTACACACACAAATAGATTCAGAAATGAGAAAGGAAAAATCACTACGGACACCACAGAAATACAAAGAATTATGAGAGAATACTATGAAAAATTATATGCTAACAAACTGGATAACCTAGAAGAAATGGACAACTTTCTAGAAAAATACAACCTTCCAAGGCTGACCCAGGAAGAAACAGAAAATCTGAACAGGCCAATTACCAGCAACGAAATTGAATTGATACTCAAAAAACTACCTAAGAACAAAACCCTGGACCAGATGGTTTCACTGCTGAATTTTATCAAACATTTAGTGAAGACCTAATACCCATCCTCCTTAAAGGTTTCCAAAAAGTAGAAGAGGAGGGAATACTCCCAAACTCATTCTATGAGGCCAACATCACTCCAATACCAAAATCAGGCAAAGACACCCCAAAAAAAGAAAATTACAAATCAATATCCCTGATGAACATAGATGCAAAAATACTCAACAAAATGTTAGCAAACTGAATTCAAAAATACATCAAAAAGATCATACATCATGATTAAGTGGGATTCATCCCAGGTATGCAAGGATGGTAGAACATTCAAAAATCCATCAACATCATCCACCACATCAACAAAAAGAAGGACAAAAACCATGTGATCATCTCCATAGATGCTGAAAAGCATTCGACAAAATTCGGCATCCATTCATGATAAAAACTCAACAAAATGGGTATAGACGCAAGTACCTCAACATAATAAAGGCCATATACGACAAACCCACAGCCAACATTATACTTAACAGTGAGAAGCTGAAAGCTTTTCCTTTAAGATCGGGAACAAGACAAGGATGCCCACTCTCCCCACTTTTATTCAACATAGTTCTGGAGGTCCTAACCACAGAAATCAGACAATACAAAGAAATAAAAGGCATCCAGATTGGCAAGGAAGAAGTCAAACTGTCCCTGTTTGCAGATGACATGATATTGTACATAAAAATCCCTAAAGAATCCACTCCTAAACTACTAGGTCTAATATCTGAATTCAGCAAAGTTCCGGGATACAAAATTAATACACAGAAATCTGTTGCATTCCTATACACTAACGATGAACTAGCAGAGAGAGAAATCTGGAAAACAATTCCATTCACAAATTGCATCAAAAAGAATAAAATATACACTCTGAAAACTACAAGACACTCATGAGAGAAATTAAAGAAGAAAACAATAAATGGAAACACATCCCATCCTCATGGATAGGAAGAATTAATATTGTCAAAATGGCCATCCTGCCTAAGGCAGTCTACAGATTCAGTGCAATCCCTATCAAAATACCAACAGCATTCTTCAATGAGAGCAAATAGTTCTGATATTCATATGGAACCACAAAAAACCCCGAATAGCCAAAGCAATTCTAAGAAGGAAGAATAAAACAAGGGGAATTATGCTCCCTGGCTTCAAGCTCTACTACAAAGCCACAGTAATCAAGACAATTTGGTACTGGCACAAGAAGAGGCCCATAGACCAATGGAACAGACTAGAGAGCCCAGATATAAACCCAAGCTGCTTATATGGTTAGTTAATATACAATAAAGGAGCCATAGATGTACAATGTGGAAATGACAGCCTCTTCAACAGCTGGTGTTGGCAAAACTGGACAGCTACATGTAAGAGAATGAAAGTGGATTACTGTCTAACCCCATACACAAAAGTAAACTCAAAATGGATCAAAGACCTGAATGTAAGTCATGAAACCATAAAACTTAGAAAAAAACATAGGCAAAAATCTCTTGGACATAAACATGAACAACTTCTTCATGAACATATCTCCCCGGACAAGGGAAACAAAAGCAAAAATGAACAAGTGGGCCTATATCAAACTGAAAAGCTTCTGTACAGCAAAGGACACCATCAACAGAGCAAAAAGACATCCTACAGTATGGGAGAATATATTCATAAATGGCATATCTGATAAAGGATTGACATCCAAATTATATAAAGAGCTCACGCGCCTCAACAAACAAAAAACAAATAAGCCAATTAAAAAATGGGCAGTCACATGTAATTGTAGATTAATGATACCAAAATAAACCTTAAAAAAAAAAACGGGCAGAGATGCCGAACAGACACTTCTCCAAACAAGAAATTCAAATGGCCAACAAGCGCACGAAAAGATGCTCCACATCGCTAATCATCAGAGAAATGCAAATTAAAACCACAATGAGATTTCACCTCACACCAGTTAGGATGGCTAACATCCAAAAAACAAGCAACAACAAATGTTGGTGAGGATGTGGAGATAGGGGAACCCTCCTACACTGCTGGTGGGAATGTAAACTAGTTCAACCAATGGAAAGCAGTATAGAGGTTCCTCAAAAAGCTAAAAATAGAAATACCATTTGACCCAGGAATTCCACTCCTAGGAATTTACCCTAAGAATGCAGAAGCCCAGTGTGAAAAAGACATATGCACCCCTATGTTTATCGCAGCACTATTTACAGTAGTCAAGAAATGAAAACAACCTAAGTGTCCATCAGTAGATGAATGGATAAAGAAGAGGTGGTACATATGCACATTGGAATATTATTCAGCCATAAGAAGAAAACAAATTCTACCATTTACAACAACATGGAGCTAGGAGGGTATTATGCTCAGTGAAATAAGCCAGGTAAAGAAAGACAAGTATCAAATGATTTCACTCATCTGTGGAGTATAAGAACAAAGAAAAAACAAAACAGCAGACTGACAGAACCCTAGAATGGACTAACAGTTACCAAAGGGATAGGGATTGGGGAGGATGAATGGGAAGGGAGGGCTAAGGGGAGAAAAGGGTCATTATGATTAGCATGTCTAATGTATGGGGGGGACATGGGGAAGTCAGTGTAACAGAAGACAAGTAGTGATTCTATGGCATCTTGCTACGCTGATGGTTGGTGACTGTAGTGGGGCATGTCGTGTGGACTTGATAATGGGGGGAGTCTAGTAACCTTAACAGCAAAATTAAAAATAAATAAATGGAATTGCAAAAAAAAATATATATATAATATATTAATAAAATAAATAAATAAAAACAACAGTGTCTAACAGCACAGGGTTACATAGTAGGTAGCCCCAAATTCTAACTTATAAAACTCTTCAAGTGTCGGGTACTGCTCTCCACTTAGGTTAAGTTGAATGGTTCTTACTAGAATTTTTTTCTTTGTTTTAGAAAATTCCTCTAGGTTTTTCAGCTTTGTTATCAGGTTATTTAATGAATTAGACTTGGTTAATAATTTAATCCTAATCATGATATGTAAAATTGTCATTTGTAAAATCTGCCCAACCTCTGATAGTTACTAAGACACTTTAAGGAAATATTTGATATGACTAAATTTTGTAGGTCTTTTTGTTATAAGTTGATGATTAAATATTTAAATAGGAAGTTGATATGTCAATGATCCTAAGCTTGTAGATTAGTAATACCAGTATCTAGAATATACAGTTTTGCTAAGTTTTTTTTTTTTCCTGAAAGGCTCCATCAGCCTTCAGAGCCCACAAAGTAAAGCTAAAGAATTTGTTAGTCAGGCCTGGCTTACACATTTTTGTTCTATATTTGTCTTTTAATGTTGGCATGGAATTCTTTTGCTGTTTGCACCTGACACTGACTGAGTTGATGGGCTCAAATATCATGAACATAAAATGCAAAGTCAATTGAGACCAGTGTACTCCTTTGTATCAGTTAATTATGAAGTGAAGCATGGGTTTTATTCTTGAACTGTTTTAGAGGAAGGATTTGTCCTGTTTTTCAGTCTATCCTACCCACTTCCACCAAGAGATTACTGTATTTTACAGATCTCAGACTTCAGACTTGGTACAAGAAGTCACAGTGGCTTATTCTAGTCAGTTTCACAAGGCACAGGTTATAGATCTTTGTTTGCCTCTTGGGGTTTTTCTAGTTTGATAACTCAGTTGTATTTGATTTTGAATTTGTAAAAATTTATTGAGGTTTTTTTTTCTTTTTTTCAGTGCCGTTTTAATGGTTCAGTGGCTAAAATGTGTGTTAACAGTTCATGCATCCTACCTATCCACAGTAAGTCTTTTCAACTGTAGTTGTTAAGTAGTTTGACTTTCATAAAAGTTATAAGTTGATGGCTTAACAAAACCATTCTTTCTCCATCTGCCCTTCAACTATCAGTTGCTTCATTTAAAGATTTTGTTTTTCCCAGGTGCAGTGTCATAATGTCACTGTTGTTGCCTTTTACAAATTGGTCTCTCTTTTGCCCTGAATTTTAAAAGTGATATTCTGAAGAGAACTTTGAAAAATACAGGAAGGAGAGAAGTTATATATTGACATATTAGCCAGCAGATGTTTTTCTATACACACAACCTGTTCAGCAAAATTATCTTTAAATTGTGTGTTTCTCTTTCCCTTTTAAAAACTTAGCAAATTTTTTAAGTTTGTATTTATGCTAACATGTCTGTCCACCTTGTCCCAAGAGGAGAAATGATAGCTTGTGATAAGAATGAAATAAATTAGATAAGTAATAGTTGACATTTTGCTGGGGCTGCCTGTCACCTCCTGATGATCTGTGCACAGGGAAGGGAGAGGAGCATAATAATAGATCTTGAAGCAACACCAGAAAAAAACAATTTCAAATGTCACAATATGAGTTGGGTTCTTTGCCATATCATCAAATCAGTTACATTTTAATCTAGAAATAAAATTATACAATTCTTTCATTGATGATTTAGCACCTTAACAGTAGGTTTTCCTAAAAGGTTACAGTGGATAGTTGAAGGAAATTCTTAACTGTTCTTTGAACTGTATAGCTCTTCTTTTCTTAATACAGTTTTAAATAGCTCCTGCCTGTTCACTGTCCCTTGCTTTCTGTCTCCAGCTCTTTTTGCCTTCAGTGGTTGGAAATAGGGAAAACCATTGAATAAGCTGTTTTGAGGTCAACAGTTCTTTGTTAATCTGTGGAGAACCCTGCCAGGATGTTAGAATCGGGGACGAGACAGACAGTAAGAATGGACATTGGGTTTCCCACTTTAACATGAATTGGCAGTGGTGAGTGGAGGGGCTGAGCAGCATGGTGGTGGCCATAGGAAGAGCCCTAGGTGACCTTGTAGTGAAGTCCCTCTGGAGTCAACTCCTAAGATTCTGGAGTAGTAGTTGCGACTGGAGTAGTAGTTGCATATCATTCAAGGCCGTGGCAAAACAAAGAAGTACGGTATAAGGAAGACTGCACAGCCCACAATGGTTCTCTCTCCCAGGGGACAGTGCTTTTCCTGCCACCTTTCCTTTATTTTTTCCTTCCTGGTCAGGTATCTTAAATGTCTTCTCTCAGCCAAACACTATGCTAGGCATGGAGCTTCAATGTGATGTACAGGGCACTCCAGTCCCCATCTTCCTGAAGCTTATAGTCTGAATAGGGACAAATAAAAGGGAGATGATGGTAATTGAAATTCGATCACGGTGAATTTTGTTTCATTCATTTTTGTGTCTATTTACTGTTTAACATTTGATTGAAACATTTACACTCAAGTGTCAGAGGTAGGAAGACAAGTAAAGGCTAATTAAAGGGTAAAGAGTGGGTCCCTTTTTATGTAGGGACAGACAAGAAGTTTCTGCTTTAATTTTCAGCATTTAATTTAGTCCTCTAATGGTTCAAGGATTCATTAACAGACAGTATGTTTGAAATACTAGATGGTGAGCTTTTTACTCTGTAACTGTTTCCTGCTGGTCTCTGGAAGCTGTGGAAAGTGTCCTGTAGCCTGCAGGAGCTTTATGATAGAGGTAGATGATAGGATATTAAGGAGTAAGTTTCAGAGGAAAGCTCACAAATCTGTGGTGGGGCTATTTTTTACTGAGTGTCTCATGACATTGATCTTCTCTAAAAAAATGTGATCAGTACAAAGAAGCCCAGCTCTGCAGTTTCTCCTCCTGACCTCGTATCTTGTTGTTTAAAAATGTTATTTCTTTTGCTGTTAGGACATTGGAAGCCTCTGAAAGTTTGAGATGTTTCTAGTCTGTGTCACAAGCAGCCACTGTCACTGGAAGTGCCTGCAGATGGTTGTGGTGCAGTGACCGAGCACTGGTGCATCTGAGTGTAATGTGTCTGTTTTGTGTGTGATGTTACAATAGTGTCAGACATCATTGTTTTTCTTCCTAGTTGCCTGACCTGGTACCTCAGCTGGGGACACTATACCAGTTAATGGAAAGCAGAGTAAAAACTTTTCAGAAACTCTCCCACCTTCATGGGAAGCTTATCCTTCTAATCACACAAGTGAGTAAATCAGATTGTTTTGTGCTAAACTTACGGATCTGGTAGAAACGCAGAGAGGGATAGGGATCATTCACCTGAACACTGAAAGCTCCTTACTTCAGAAGCACTTGGTAAGTCAGGCTAAGTATTTATTTAACTTTGAAATCTTATGTATTTGACAGTAAGTAAGTATAGTTGTGCCCATTTCAACTTTTACTGAAAGGTTCTCGCCATAATATTTCAATTTTTGTTAATGCAGTTAAGATGGTTGTGCTACTGTGGACAAGTTATAGGGTATTTAAGCAATTCAAATTTGGGCACAGAGAAAATTCTGATCACCTTAAAAGGTTTCTGAACTTTTTTTTTTTTTTTTAGGTTTCTGAACTTTTACAGAGTAATTATTTCCTTATTGTATTTGATGAATGTGTTTTTGCCTTGTATTTGGTCTACATCATGTTAAGGTCACAGTGTCCATTGTAGTGGTTGAGGAAGTTGGGGAGGGTTGGTTTTAGTGGTGTTTGTGATATTTGAGATACACCTATATTCTGCTTCATAACAGCACTTTATTATTCAGGTTACAGCATCAGAAAAAACAAAGGGAATGGCTTGTCCTGAACAGAAGGCAAAATTGGTGTATGAAGAAGGTAAAGCTTGGGGTAGGGGAGAGTCTGAAATTGGAAATGTTTAGTTTTTCACCTTGACTCAGTGTGTTATCTTTTTTGTGTAAGAACATCAACATAAGATGGATCATGCTTTGCCACACCTTCTCTAATAAAATGGCAAACCTCTGGCGAAAAAGCAAAAATATGATAAAATAAGAAAGGCACAAATATAATACAGTAATAAAGGGGACAAGTAGAAAAGAGATTTAAATAGAAGAACGCTATGAGTAAGCTTTATGCAAGCACATTAAAAAACCCAGATGATACAGGTAATTTTTAAGGAAAGAACAATGACCAAAATTGATTGAAAAATAGAAGCTTTGAATAAGTGACTTTAAAATTGACTTAATCAAAACATTTCTTCCAAGGTGCCAGACACAGGTTTTATAGGTGAATTTTATCAGTCTTTCAAGGAATAAGTCATTTTTGTCATACACAAAATTTTGACTCATTTTATGCATCAAAACTAGACAGGGATAGCCAATAAAATAAGATTTTAGACTATCTTCAGATATCCTAAGTAGCAAATTGATTATAGAAGTGCTTAAGTAAAATAGTATGTCATTTCCAAATAGAATTTATTTAAAGATTATAAGGTGATTGAGCATCAAGAAGTATGTTAACATGGTTATCACGTTAACAGATTAATGGGGAACATTATATATTAAACATATATAAAAAAAATTCGGTAAGATTCAGTCCTCATGCATCTCATTATTTGATAATCTGAGCAACCTAGGAATGTAAGTAAATTTCCTCTATATCAAACAAAGTTTAGAAGCATTCCCATAAAGAAAGAAACAGGACAATACTGTACTTTTTATTGTTTCTTGATACCCTATCTGGTACTGTAGGAAAGAAATGAATACTAGAACATTGGACTTTACAGTTGCCCTTCCCCACTCAGAACATACAGCAGAATCAAGTCATACCATTTTTAATTAGATATGCAAATTAGCAGGTTCACTGGATACCAAGGCCAACAGAAGGAATCGGCAGCATTATGTCCCATAATGCATTATAGTCCACGGATGTACATCCAGTCAGAAAATATACTAAGGGAAAAAGATCTCAGTCACAGCAGCAATCAAAACTATGAGGTTCCTAGGAATACATCTAAAAAAAAATAAAACCTTAAAGAGAAAGTAATAAAACATAACTGAAGGACATAACAGCCTACCTGAATTAATTAATTGATTAGATTTTTGGTGAAGCCCCCCTCTCCCTGGTTTTATTGAGATATAATTGATCTATAACATTGTATTCGTTTTGGGTGTACAATATAATGATTTATATATATATATTTGCAAAATGATTGCAACAGTATGTTTAGTTAAAATCCATCACCATACATAATTGCAAGTTTTTTTCTTGTGATGAGAACTTCAAAGATTTATTCTCACAGCAGCTTTCAGGTTCCAGTATAGCATTGTTAACTGGTGACCGTACTGTACTTTATATAAGGATGGACTTACCTTACAGTTGGAAGTTTGTACCTTTTGACCACCCATTTTCCCCACCCCTGTCCACCACTTCTGGCAACCAGGCAACCACTAATCTGTTTTCTGTATCTATGAGTTCTTTTTTTTTTTAAAGATTACATACATAAGTGAGATGATGCAGTATTTATCTTTTTCTGTTTGAGTTATTTCATGTAGCACAGTGCCCTCAAGGTCCATCCATATTGTTGCAAATGGCAGGATTTCCTTTTTTTTTTTTTAAATGGCTGAATAATATTCCGTGTGTTATGTGTTACACATTTTCTTTATCCATTCATCTGTCAGTGGACACTTGGGTTGTTTCCATGTCTTGGCTGATGTAAATAATGCTGCAGTGCACATGGGAGTGCAGATATCTCTTCAAGATACTGATTTTGTTTCCTTTGGTATATAAAGGAAGTGGAATTTGAGGATCATATGGTAGTTCTATTTTTAATTACTTGAGGAGCCTCCATGCTGTTTTCCATAGTGGCTGAACCAGTACATTCCCGCCAGCAGTACAAGGGTTTCCTTTTCTCCATGTCCTTGGCTTTTGGGTTTTGTTGAGATTTTGATAGGGTTTTGGTGCCTTGTTCTGCTTAGTGTGATCTTGATGGAATAATAGATATGCTTTTATGCAGATAAGAATACTAATTGAATGTTTCTTCTTGGATGATAGCTGAATATAATATTTCTAAAAGTAAATTCAGCAATCTGATTCCATTTAGTTTTCAGGGCTGTGCCTCTGCTTTGATCACAAAATTAAGGCTGGGTGTTTTCTCCCCTTACAGAATCTTCTGAAGAGGAGTCTGATGATGAAATAGCAGATAAGGATTCTGATGTGAGTAATTGAGTAATTTGTTTCCTGGTGCATAAATCTGCCTTTATACCCTTGTGCTGTGTAAGACCAAGGCCTTCATGGATGCTTTCCTTGCTTAATATTCTACCAGGATAATTGGGATGAAGATGAGGAAGAGAAAGAAAGTGAAAAAGATGAGGATGTTGATGAAGATAATGAAGAGGAAGATGAGGATGCTGAGGAAAAAGATGAGGAAAATGGTGAGGACAGAGAGGTGGCAAGTGAAAAAGAATTAAATGGAGATTCTGATTTGGATCCTGAAAATGAAAGCGAAGAAGAATGAAGACAGAAATGCAAGCCAGTCAAACTGTGTAAACTCTGGCTCACCTTACCCGGTGCTGCCAGGTCCTCCTGGGACGGCTTGGCTCTGAGACAGGATGCCAAGGACCGTTGCACATTTCCAAATTCCTGAAGGTGGTTTCCATGCCACTTTGCTGTCCTGAGCACCCTAGACTTAACTGTGTAAATAAGAGTGTTTCTTTCAAATGTTAATAAACCTGACACAGTAAATAGACACATTTTCTGCCATGTACTGACATGAGTGTCCAATATATGGTATATTTTTATAATATGATATCTTAATATGGTTGGTTATACCAAGAATGGACGTAAGTGAAGATAAAGACATTTCCAGCATAGGAGTTCAAGAACTGGACTTTTGTGAAGGAGTCAGCTCTTACCTCAGGTTGGTATCTTTTGTCAAATCCAGATACAAAGCAGCACTAGCGAAAACAAATTTTTAATTTAGTACATTTTCATAAAATATGAAAGGATAACTAAAAATTGGAGTAAAAATGGTAGTGATTAAAAAATTAAGTCATCAGTGTCCTTAGGTTGTTTATAAAACTGGTAATCTGATTTGAATCAGATTGAATATTTGGAGTGCTTCCCCAAAACAGCCACTTATTTTTTACGCTTGTCACGTGAAATATTTTTTTAAAACAAAAATTATGGTAATTAAAAAACTAAAGAATTAGCCATATTAAGGATTTTTCTTGACTGCAAGTTGCCTGTAAAGACTCATCAGTGTATAGGTTTAGAAGTGCTCATTAAACCTGTAACTTTTTTAAAAAATTCAGTTATTGCTGCTTTTGAAGAGGTTTTCATTTTTATTTAAATTACTGATGGATCAAAGAACAATTCTTTATTTTTTCTCTTTGGTTTTAGATATTAATGACAACCTTGTTGGAATTTTTTTCCAAAGAAAATATTTTTATAATTCAGTAACTTAATGTTTTCCTTCCTTTTCATTACCCACTCTTGGCAGTGTTAGGACATCTGTTTACCTTTAAAATAATAAATCTGACTCAAGATTTTTTATGTATATATAAATAAGTATTTTGGTGTCCTACAAAGGCCTTTTCAAATTATCAGTACTTTTTTTTTTTTTTTAAAGAATGAGCCAGAATTTGTCTAGTGCTCTAGGGAACATGCAGATGGAAGCTCAACTGTAAGGAAGGGCTGGGGATGGGTTTATTTTTCCCACCTGTGAATATGTAAAACACAAAATCATTCTCTCTGAGGGACTTTCTAACATCAGTGGTGGAACTGAGATTCTGTGCTCAACTAATAGAGCTGGAGCCATAGAAGCGTCTTGGGAAAGCAAGGTTGAGCCGGCTACTGGTGTAATGTACAATTAAATTTGTCTATAAATGGAACTGTTTATGACACTTTAATACCATTCTCTTTGTAAAGTGAATAAATATTCATCTTTACCCAGTGCTTGTCTTGTGCTATGTGTAGAGGAACACAGCCACGCATTTGGGCTTGCGGTATGAAGGTTTCAAAAAAGTGATTTTATTCCACTAGCATTAGTAGGTAAATGTGTTCAAGGCTCGTGGGTGACATGAAATTTGTAATGCAGTGAAAGAACCAAGAACTTTGTCTTCACCTAGCGGCTGTTCCTTTGCAATTTCACTTGGCCTGGTTGTGCTTGTATGGCCCGAGGCTGTTGTGAGGGTTGAGGATGGAAGTGCTCACAGATGAGATCCCACCTTGTCCGTGAGTCAGATCTCTCCTGCACCTGACTCCCCATCAAGATACAGGACTCTACCTGTGTAGTGATTGGTTACTAATTTTGTTTTTGGTTTAGACAAATCGTGAGTTTAATTAGGCTTGTTACAAAGAATTTTCTAATTTCAGGGTATTTCACTATGTTGTTCAAATAAAGACAACAGGTTCGTGTGTGTGTGTGGTGGTGTCTTTTTGAGCTTAATTTTTCTTCCCAACTTTTTATTTTGAAAAATCAACCTTCCGTCCATGATGAAAATCAGGAAAGGCTCATGTATTGTATTTGGTTGTCGTTTTGTTCTTACTAGTCTAGATACACCACTTGTGTGTGTCTGGCATGACTTTGGTATCTAAAATAGGCCACATAAATGAAGCTGTGTTGCAGAATGCTCTGTCGTCTAGATCTATCTGATTGTTGCCTTATGACTAGATTCTGCTTTAAATGTTTTTGGCAAGAATACTTAAATAGGGTAGTAGTATTTAAGAATAATTTGTAGAAATGAATTACTTGGGTATAGATGAGTATATGAGTATATTAGTATGTTTTGATGTAAACATGTTTGAGACTTTGGAAGTTTTAGTGCAAAGGGATGTTGATGGTCAGAAATGGGATCTTGGTAGTGAGAACATTGGGTACATGCTATGTTAAGCTGTTACAATAGAATTCCTATGGAAGTTAATAATGTATATTCATTCATTCAACAAATACTGATTGCCTGCTCTGTGCCAGGGATAATGTAGTTGCTTGGTATACAACACTTGAGTAACAGCAATAAAAGATATCTGTCCCGATGAGCTGACTTTCTTCCAGAGAGGTACAAGCAGTAAATGATGTACAGTGAGTCCACAAATTCTCTGTACTGTGTTAGAAGGTGGTAACTTATGGGGGAAAGTGATATAAGGAGAGTGGTGTCGGGGGGGGATGTGTAGGTTGTGTGTTAAATACACAAACATGTTAGGGCTTATTGGCAAGGCTAGATTTGAACATAGACTAGGAGGGGTGAGGGAGTCAAGTGGGTACTGGGGCAGAGTGTTTAGGGAAAGAGTGTTTATGGAGAGGAAACAGCATGAGCAATGACCCTAGAGCCAACACATGCCTGGTGTGTTGAGAAACTGAGAGGTCAGTGGGACTGGAACGAAGTGAGAGAGTGCACCAAGAGATTGATGGCGAGGTACTGAGCAGTCGGGCTGCATGGGGCCCCGCAAGCCATTGTAGGGACTGGTCTGTGCTCTAAAATAGGGAGTTACATCGTGTGAGCAGAGGAGTGACGTGGTCTGGCCTCTGTTGAGAATTTAATATCACCCTGATACTATGTTGAGAAATTGAAGGACTGTATACTATTAGGTGGAAGCCAGTAGGATGCTTTTGGCAGTGATCCAAGTGAGGGATGGTGATGGACCAGGGTGGTAGTCAGGGAGTTTGGGGGGGTTCTGGGATTGTTTCAGAGTTAGAGTGAATGGGGTTTCCTGTGCAGTGTGAGAAATGGGAGGACTCAGTTATGTGACGGGAAAGCCACAGGCTGGGTGAGCTCCTGCCACGGGAGTGAAGGTGCATAGGGAGAGCAACCAGGCCTGGCGGACCAGTACTGAGTGCGAGGAGAGATACCCCAGGGCCCCCAGGTAGAGCAACGGCGGGGTGGGAGGAATGTTCGTGCACTCTTCCACTCTCTTGAAGTCTGGATTCGTGACATCCTTCCGTGGCTTCTCTTGGCTGTAACTGATACTCTGGCTGGGTCCTCCCAGGCTACAGTGATTTTGATACCTTTTTTCATGTGACCATTTGTAAATCCCTTCCTTGAGGGCAATTCAGTCATAAAATTTGTTTTTCTTTTAATCTAGTGTAGTCTTCATTCACCTTTGTGGCATTTCAGCACCGTCCCTGTGCTGATGCATTGTGTCCAAGTAGTATACTGGATCAGAAGACTGGCAGAACGAGAGGCCGTAGTGTAAACAAACGAGTGGGCATCACTGGAACAGGAAACTGGAAGAAAGCGTGGGTTAGATGGTGCTCACCTTCTGTATGGTGCTCCTCGACTTGGTGTGAGAAAACTAGATTGACTGTGCTCCTCAGTACCATAGTGGACTAATACATATATGTGGGTAGTTTTCCTTTTTTAAAAAATATACTGAGGTACATAGAATAAAATGCACAAATCTTAGTGTACAGCTCGATGAATTTTCACACGTATGTACACTCAGGTAACATCACCCACATCAAGGTAACATTCTCACTCACTTTTTTCCTTCACCTATTTCATCTCCTACCCCCTCTCCTATGGCAACCACCAGTCTGTTCTCTGAATCTGTTTTGTTTGTTAATTTGTTTGGTTTTTAGATTATATGTGGGTAATTTTTAATAGGAAAATATTTCTGATAACAGGGCGATTATAAATGCACTTGAGGTGAAGAATGTCAAATGAAGAACCCAAAATTGAAAATCACTTTAAAAATTACCAGGCATAATAAGAAGAAAACAAATCCTACCATTTGCACCAACATGGATGGAGCTAGAGGGTATTATGCTCAGTGAAATAAGCCAGGCGGAGAAAGGCAAGTACCAAATGATTTCCCTCATCTGTGGAGTATAAGAACAAAGAAAAAACTGAAGGAACAAAACAGCAGCAGACTCACAGAACCCAAGAACGGACTAATAGTTACCAAAGGGAAAGGGACTGGGGAAGATGGGTGGGAAGGGAGGGATAAGAGGGAGAAAGGGGTATTACAATTAGCAGGCATAATGTAGCGGAGGGGTTGGGATACGGGGAGGGCTGTACAACAGAGAAGACAAGTAGTGATTCTGTAGCATCTTACTTCGCTGATGGACAGTGACTGTAATGGGGTATGTGGGGGGGACTTGATAATAGGGGGAGTCTAGTAACCATAATGTTGCTGGTGTAATTGTACATTAATAGTACCAAAATAAAAATTACCAGGCATATTCTTTCTAGGTAATAATGGCTTAAAGAGGGAAAAAAATTTGTATTTTTTGGACTATAGTTTAAAAAATGTCCTAATGGAAATAAATAGGTATGACTTGCCCTTGGTTCCATGCATTTCTGTTTGTGGGAGTTAGCGGGAAAGGGATGTGGCTGCCTCGTGCGCGGTCCCTGAAGGGAGAGGCTATTGGCAGCTACCTTGGCTGGCTCTGTGGCCATGGTGTTCCAGAGCTGGGCCCAAGCTTTGCAGGTTCACAAACTATTTTGTCCTTGTTTCTAGAGTTGATGCAATTTCATACAGTCAAGTCATGAACCAGGCTTCTGGAAGAAACTGGTATTTAAGTGGTGTATATATACTTACAGTGGGAAATAGGCCACTCAAGTGGAGTAGAGTGTTCATGTTAGTTGGTGACACGTCTTCTTTCTGCACAGAAAATTGCACACAGTAAACCAAATTTATAATTGTAAGATTGTCTTGGAACCAGACTGTGGAATTGAAATCACAGAAAGGAGCTGGGTGGTCTCAGTAGCTACTGCTAGTGGGTAGTGTGTAGTTTGTCTGTCTGTAGTGAAGGGGTTGGAATTCATGGTTTCTTGACCTGTTGCTGTGGGACCTCCATACTTGCCCTTCTTTGAACAGGACAGTTACTGTGGTTGGAATGCTGGTCTTTTGGATCTCTTCAGGCCAGTTTAGGACTGCTGGTTAGGTGACATTCTGATAATTTAGGGGGCAGCTTGCTCCTGACCATGGTTACCACCCAATATAGTTGCCCCTGAGAAACAAACGTGCTATTTTCAGCCAAACTCTAACCTTGTTAGTTAATACTCTCAACCCGGCATAGCACATCCCCCCCTGCCTTTTAAGAAAATTGTGGTAAGATATACATAAAATGTACCATTTATTTTTCAGTGTGGCATTACATTGTTGTGCAGCTAGCAATGTCTCTTAAATTGTTGATTTTTGCCATAGGACCGGGTCCAGGAAATGGGAGAGGGTAAACAGGAATACAGTCTGTGCTGTGGAGAGGCCAAATTTAGGCCCAAGCTCCAGTTCTGAGTCCACACTGCAGCATAGCAAGGATCAGTCCACCTGATTGCTTCTTTTGATCTGTGGCAGGAGAGACGATACTGTCTGGTGCAAGGATGCTGTAGAGCCGAATGGAACCGTTTCCCTGGGACACTGAAAGTGTCCAAGGTGCAGCACTGGACAAAGAGGTTGTTTTCTGAACACTTTACCAATATGGGAAGGGAAGATGGGGTACAAGTTCTGTAGGAAACTCCTTTTTTTGTTTCTGGCATTTTAAAGAAATTCAGACAGAGCCTTATTATAGGTAAACAGTTCCCCTTTTTCCACAGGTGAGAAAGTGAACTGAATTGTTTTTTCCTTTTTGTTAATGTATTTTTTTTAATCTATTGTAGAAGTAATGTTTATTGAGTAAATTTTGGAAAACATCAAAAAGCATAAAGGAAAATAAAATTGTATTAACAGATAGCCCTCTATAATGTTTTGATTTATCTCCCTTCAATCTTTGCATGAGTGCACAGTTTTTTATGAAATTGGAATCACCATAAACATTTTCTCCTGTGACATATTACCAATATCGTTAAATATCCTTTGAAATAATGCTTGTGGTTTTTAATATTCCACCCATTACACTTAAAACATTGTATTACAATTTGTTATATGTAATGCTACTGTGAACATTTTTACTCACATTTCTTTAAATGTGTCCTTATGAGATATTCCTAGGAATAGTGTTACTTAATAAAACACATGAATATTCTCTTCAGACTTCAGAAATTTGCCAAAATCCTTTCCCAGATAGGTAGTGTTGATTTTTAGCCCTGAAACTCAGTTCAGCTGCTCTTTTCATTGCACTTGTTTTTATTTATTCAGAGTATTGTGGCTTCAGGTCCTTGCCCATGCTTATAAGGGTTGTCTTATTTACCTTAAAGACTTTTTATACACTAAGGATACTCATCCCTTGCCTAGCATATGCCACAAATATTTCCCCCAATTTACCTTTTAATTTTTTAATACTATTTTCCTTAATAATTTTCTTACTTTTAAGCTTAAAAAGCTTCTCCTAGAGGGAGATTCCTTGTATTTTATTCTAGTCACTTTATATCTTTATTTTTTTAGTTACCTCTCTAGTAACTGGTTGTGGTTTATCAGTGGATTGGGAAGTCAAGTGGGTTGCAACCACCAGTTTTTAAAATAGAAGAGAGGACAGAAAATAGTACGTTGCATGTAGTTGAGGGTCATTGTTTTAGATTGCAGTGTGAAATGTCTGCAGGTAAGATTTGAGAGTGGCTGCTCTAATGTGTATGAAATTCTTCTCGATGTATCTGTGAGATGACACTCTAACTTAGGGTTCTCCCTCACACGGCAGTTTTCTCCACACTACTAAACATTGTTTGCTATGGACTGAAGTTGCAGCCCCACATACACCCCAAATTCCTGTCGAAACCCTAATACCCAATATGATGGCCTTTAGGAGGTAATGGGTCATGAGAGTGGATCCCTCCTGATGGGATTAGTATGACACTTGAGAGAGTTTTCATGTCCTCTGCTCTCTGCCACATGAGGACATGAGAAGATGGCCACATGCAAACTAGGCAGTAGGCGCTCAGCAGGCATCAGATCTGTCGGCACCATGATCTTGAACTTCTTAGCTTTTAGAACTGTGAGAGAGAAATGTTTGTTGCCTCGGTCACCTGGTCCGTGGTGACGGCTGCAGCAGCCTGCTCAGGCCCAGAGCCTCTACCCTATGGCCTTGTGCTTGTCTGTCATTGGTGGGTGAGCCTCAGTGCTGCCCATCCTTCCCACTCTGCTGAGCTCTCCTCTTGTGCCAGTACTAGGTTAGTATGAACTGTGCCTTTATTGCTGGTATCTTTATCCCTCTGAAATACTTTCCTAAATACTTTCTTCCATTTCAGTCTTCCATATTAAGTAGATCCTTTGGTTGTGAAAAACAAAAACTTAGTGGAGGCAGCTTAAGCAAAATGAATGTGTTGGAACTGCAAAGAATCTCACAGTGCACATGCAGAACCAGCCTGGCCTCGGGAAGGGACTACAACTCGGGTCAGGGAGAACCATTAGGGCCTCCTGAGGTCTCTGATCCGCTGCCTCAAAATGCTCTCTGCCCTTTGGCTGACTGACAGTCCCGAGTTTGTGATGTTATAATCCAGCCACATGCTGATTTTCCAGGAGAAGGGGGATTCTCTGCCTCTCCAGTTCCTCTCTCTGCCTTTCTCCATCTGCTCTGTGCCCTGCAAGGTTGAGTTTTACAGACTGCCTCAGCCCAGCTCCCTTGCCTGGAATCTGGTCGGGATCATCCTGGGTGTAGTCTCCTGCAACTTGAACTTGCTTTTTATTACCCAACGTATCTTGGAGGACTTTCAAGCTTGGGGCTGGGCCGTGCATTTCTAGCAAGTGCCCAGGTGGCGGCGATGCCGCGTTCCATGAGCACGCTCATTTTTGAGAACCACTGCTGCACTTTTAGGTTGTTGAGCCATTTCTGATAGATATATATTGAGATCGTTAACGATGTCTCAGAAAAATTAAGAGTGTGTCTGTGCTTCTTGTGTGAATGCCAGGAGCTTTCTAGGGTGGGTATGGAGAAGGCGAAATCTAGGTCCCAGGGTAGGTGTACTTTAACTTTGAGTAGATACGGTCAAATTCCCTATCAGTGTTGCGTCACAGGTTACAGATGAACATTCAAGTAATTTTCCCCCCAAGTTAGAAACAAATCTGTTGGGTATTTTGATTGGGCTTGAGATAAGCCAATAGATTAAGAGAATTGATTTCATCATGGAATAGTGTACCATTACAATTTACTTTTCTCATCTGATAGGAATATGATATGGTGATTATTATTTTAAATTGGGAAATGGTGGTTCTTCCACCTCCTCAGGCTGGAGTAATTGCGTTGGAAGAAATAATCTGGTTGCTCTTTTAGGAGTGTGTGTAGCTGAACACCCCAGTTTAGGCAAAAAGTACATAATATTCTTACACATAATATATACCTGGCTGGTACCTCATGATTGTGTGATTTTGTGTGTTTGTGTGATTTATCTTATTCCAGTTGAGTAGGGCAGGGGAAGCACTGAGGGTCTACATGGGGGGACTATTTATAATGGGAAGGATTATTTTTGGCCTCTCCTGGCTCACGGTTGGGTGCTCAGTGCTTTGCACACAGATTGCATTTGACACACAGTGTTGGAAGGTTCCCAGGTTTGGGACTATGGCCCTTATAATTTAGGGATGGGGATGAGTAGGGAGATACAGTTAAGCAACTAATTAGAATATAAGGTGGTGTAAAGCAAATGCCACTCACTTTCACAAGTGAAGTACAGTGGAAGCCACGAGGGAGGAGATATCCAGTCCCAGCCAGGGAGGGGTCCGAGCGATTGAAGACGATTACATTGTCCTGGGCCTTGAGGGAGGGCCTTCTAGGAAGCAAGAACATGAAAGTGAGTGGTAAATAGATGTTTAATAGTTACGTGCTAGAAACATGCAAATTGACCACCTTAGAACTGAGATCCTTGATTAAGTGTGGGAGACAACCTAGTTCTAAGGAGCCAAAGCGAGTTTTGATGACTGGAGAGCCTGTGGCACAGTTTCTCGGGTATCCCAGACGGTCCTCTCTCCCTCACTAGCCAGCCAGCGCCCGGAGTTTAGAGCGCACGTGTGTAGCTTTTTGCTCTTGCTCGAATTTGCTGAACTTAGTGGGTGCGCCTGGAACCAGGGCACTGTCCTCACATTTTCCCTCCTCCACGTGGGGCCTCAGGCCGCCCTGGTTACTTGCTCAGGTCAGAGGGACCAAGTCAGTGTAAAAACAACCACTAGATGCCAGCCTCGCTTCATGCACATTTCTTACAGCAGCCCAGGAGTTTTGACAAAAAACTGCTGGTTCTGACCTCTTCCTGTGTAAACTCCCCTGGTGGGTGGGGGTGTGTTTTCTGCACCCCCTCTTCTTGGGTTGCCCCAGAGAAATGCTAATGTGCTCCCAACTCTTTTCTGGTGTTCAGGCCCTGAAGCGGAGCTTGGATGTCTAGTCTGGCAGCATGCATGCATCGTGAAGTGAATCCTGAGTTACGGAGATGGAGTGTCGAGATGGGGGGCTGTCACCTCCAGATATGCTGATGAGTGCAGTGCCCACAGAGCAGGTAGCTGGTCTACCTACACCCTTCCTGGGTCTGGCCACATACACACACCCCCACACTGGACCACACACACCAACCTGGCAAAACACCCAGCTGACAGGAAACAAGGGTAAGTGAGCATAGGAAGCTTGCATTAATGTTTCCCTTTCTGCGTTTACTTCAGAAGTGAAGTGATAATAATAAAGCCAAAACCAGGGAAAAATCACACTCTACATTAGCCACATTAATTTTCCCTGTAGAGTTTGTCCATGAAAACCATGATTTTACATTATGTCAATGACTGCGTGTATGGCAGGGGTAGAATTTTCTTTTTACTTCTTTTCCCAATTTATGAAAATTTCAAATATACAGAAATTTTAAAAGAGTAGTATAATTTATCTGTATGCATATCTCTTAGATTAAGCCACTTAATATTTTGCTACATTTTGCTGCATCTACATTTGTGTGCATATGTTTGTTTTTGCTGGCCTTTTAGAAAGTAAATTATAGATGTTGTGACACTTAATCCTAAATACTTCAGTGTGAAGTTCCTGAAAATCATGACTATAACATAAGCACAATAACAGTATTACACCAAAAAATGAAACAGTAACAGTAATTCCCTACTATCATCTAATGTCCAGTTGATATTCAATTTTTCCTCACTGTCCCCCAAATGTCTTTTATAGTTGGCTTTTTTCAAGCCAGGATCTAGTTACGTTTCATTCACTGGATTTTTATTAAGTCTTTAGTCACTTCTGCTGTAAAACATTCCCTTCCCCTCTCCCCACTTAGTCTTTTTTATGACATTGATACATGGAACAGACCAGTCCTGTTGTAGAATGAGCCACACGCTGGATTTGTTTCCCTCTTGTGGCTTTGACTCATTCCCCGTGCCCTGTATTTCCTATAATCTGGATGTTGTATCAGTACTATCCCACAGAACTTTCTGTGATGATGGAAGCATTCTCTGCAATGTCCAATATGATAAACGCTAGCCACATGCGGTCACTGAGCACTCAAAATGTAGCCAATATGGCTGAATGACTGAATTTTTTTTTTATAATTTATTTTGGTATCATTAATCTACAATTACATGTGGAATATTATGGTTATTAAACTACCCCCTTCATCAGGTCCCCCCCACCAACCCCATTACAGTCACTGTCCATCAGCATAGTGAGATGCTATAGAATCACTACTTGTCTTCTCTGAGTTGTACAGCCCTCCCCGTGCCTCCCCCTACATTACGTCTGCTAATCGTAATGCCCCTTTTTCCCTCTTATCCCTCCCTTCCCACCCATCCTCCCCAGGCCCTTTCCCTTTGGTAACTATTAGTCTGTTCTTGGGTTCTGTGAATGAATGACTGAATTTTATATTTACTTTCATTCATTAGTTCATATTTAAATAGCTAGTGGCAATGATGTGGCACAGATCTTAAGTCTTGATTAAATTTAGGTTTAATAGTTTTGACAAGACATCAAAGGTGACACTGTATACTTCATAGTGTGACACATTAGGAGGCAAGATAAATGACACCTTGTCCTATAACTATTATGCTAGTTAAAAAAAACCCTTTATTGAGGTATGATTTACAATCAATAAAAACATGCATTTTAAGTGTACAGGTCAATGGGTTTCAACAAATATTTATACCTGTATGACACAACCCAGATAGAGGAAATTTCGGTCACCTCAAACGGTTCCCTTGTGTATCTTCCCAGTTAATCCCCAATATGTCCCCATCCCCACAAGTCTGAGGCAACCACTGATATGCTTTCTGTCACTACAGAATATATATCTTTCTAAGGCTTTCATATAAATGAAATCATATAGATGTACTCTTCTAATTCTCAGTTTCCAATGAAGGATATTCAACATAATGTTTTTGAGATCCACTGATGTTGCAAGTATCTATAGTTTGTTCTTTTTATTGCCAAGTGGTATTCCATTGTATGAAGTGGTATTGCCACAGTCTATTTATCCCTTCTGTTGATGGAGATTTGGGTTGTTTCTCATTTAGCACTGAAAGCTAAACTTTCCGTCTTAAGCACTGCTTTAGATGCATGTCACAAATTTTGATAGGCTGTGGTTTCATTTCCATTCAGTAGAAAACTTTCTCTAATTTCTCTTTTCTCTTGTCAGTTCTCTGAGTCATGGGTTATTTAGAAGCATGACTATCAATTTCCAAATGTTTGGGGATTTTCCATAGATCTTTCTGTTCTTAATTTCTAATTTAATTCTACTGTGGTAAAAGAACATCCTTTGTATGACTCAATTCTTTGTATTTATTGTTTTATGGCCTGGCATATGATCTCTTGTGGTGAATGTTTCTTATGCACTTGAAAAGAATGTGTTTCTGCTATTACTGGATGGAGTGTCCTATAAATATCAATTAGATCAAACTGTTTGATAGTATTGTTCAGGTTTTCTACACTTGGTGTCTACCCATCCTACTGATTATCAAAAGAGATCTAATGAGGTGTTCAATTTTAAATGTGGATTTGTCTGTTTTTCCTTCAGTTCTGCCAGTTTTTGTTCCATGTATATTAAGCTTTGTTATTGGATACACACACATATAAGACTGTTATGTCTTCTTGATGAATTGACCTGTTTGTCATTCTGAATATCCCCCTTTCTGCCTGGTAATATCTCCTGTCCTAAGGTCTACTTCATCTGATATTAATATAGCCCCTCCAGTTTTCTTATGCTTATCGTTTGCATGATATATCTTTTTCTAGCCTTTTACTTTTAACCTGTTTTTATATCTTAAAGTGTATTTTTTTAAGCAGCATATAATTGGATCTTGCTTTCACCCAGCCTAACTCTCTTCCTTTTAAATTTGAATGTTTAGACTATTTACATTTAATATAGTTATCAATGTGATTAGGATATCTGTCTTGTCTGTTCTTTGCTTTCCCTTTTTCCTCTTTTATTTATATCTTTTGGTTGAATATTTTTAAAATTCCACTTTATTTTCACTATTGGCTTATTTGCTCTCCTTCTTTATTTTATTTCATTAGTGCTGGCTCTAGGGTTTGCCGTAAGCATCACAATATGCACGACTGTACTGAGTTCCCTAGTGAATGCCCTGAGTTATCTACAAGGGCTGTCCTTTCCAGCAAGCTGGAACTCAAGGGCTGTGTAAGTTCAGGGAACTGTTCACCTCACTGTCCTTGGAGGTCTTTGTCTGACCTCCTGGAGTTTCACTCTATGCAGGAGCTTCTTGGTATTCGGTAAAGACTCCAGGACACTCCTGGATAAAATTTCTTTGTAGTTGTTTTTCTACCTACATTTCCCTCCACCAGAAATGCCCTGCAACTTCCAGCTGCCACAGCTTCTCTGAACCCTGTTGTCTGTCTCCCCCACACAGCTGGGTTGGGGTGCCCCTTTCCTACTCTGCTGTCTGGGATGTGCCTCCAGGAAGAAAGCTAGGACTCCTGTGGGCCTCACTTCCTGTCTCTTTTCTGTCAAGAGTCACAGTGCTACCTGTTGTCTAGAGTCTGAAAACAATTGTTTCATATATTTTGTCTGGTTCTGTAATTGTTTATTGTGGGAGGGTAAATCTGGTCTATGTTACTCTCTCATGCCAGAAGGAGAAGTTTCATTTAACTTCTGATTATTGATCTTTTTTATGTGGCTACATAGTTTTATTGCAGTAATTTAAAAATGCATGTAAGCAATCTATGTTCATAGTAGAGAAACCTTGAAATACCAATTAAAGTAAAAATCATTCATAATCCCCTCCATCCTGAAGTAAGCAGAAATACTGTTTTACATATATCCTTCCAGACTTTTCTATGTGCATATGTATCTAAAAATACAAAAATAAGACCATACTATTCCCACCACGACAATGGTTTAGAACAGCTGCCAACTCCCCCAAAACGCAGGAGAAATGGCATTTCATCTGCATGAAGCCAGCTCGTGAGTTTCACAGAAAAGCTTACTGCATTTCAGGGACATTTGCAAGACTCTGGGCTTAAAAAGTATCATGTGTAAAAGAAAACCATATTTGTTTTTTGTTTTTAAAGAGTCTGCAAGTCTGCAAATGCAAACACATTTGCAGGGAAAGAATTTTATTTAACCAAAAGAGAGAGAGCGAGAGAAAGAAAAGCAGCATATTTGACATTGCACTTTTAGGTCCCCAAAGGCTTGTTTGTCATCAAATGCATAGTTTGAGTGGGCAAAGACAGAGAACATTTTTTATGGATTTCAGATTTCAAGAAATTTGTCCAAGTCTGGACTGTTTATTAATTTGGATCTTTTAAAGTTAAAGAGAAAAAAGCAAAGAGGCCACTGTAGTTTTCATCGTGAAATGCCCTAGAGGGGCCCTGCCAGAGGTGGTGGCTGGCCAGCTTAGGATGCCTGTTCCGGAAAGGTATTCAGGGTGGCAAGTGCTCTGGGGGTAGAGAGGTGGGAACCAGACTCAGGCACTTACTCCGTGACCTTCGGCAAACCACTTACCTTCTTCAAGTGTCAATTCCTCATCCACAAAATGAAGATAAGTGCAACTCAGAAGATGGTTGTGAAGATGAAATATAATCATTTTGGTGCTCTGTTCAGCAACCAGTACCTCCCAGGCGTGCAGTACAAAACCCCAGAGATACTATGACACAAGCTTAAGACTATGGAGCCAGCAGAGCATTAAGTACAAAATCACTTCTTTCAACCCAAGTTCCTTTATTATCTCTGTGTTCATCTGTTTCCCATTAAGGCCTCTCTTTATAACAGTTAAATTGTTATTTTTTTCCATGACACAAATTCCATACAGGACCACCTTGGCTTCTACACTCAGAGATGTACTCTGTGGTCACAGACACTGTCCCTCTCTTGTCTCTCTCTGCCTCTGTCTCTCTTTTCTCCCTCTCCTTTCACCTTCTCCCTGAGTCGACCCTTTTCGTCAGTTTGGGGGAAATGAGGCCGTCTTGGTTCTTTAAACCTTCACACTGGATGTACACGCTGGATGGGTTTCTGTGGGAAAGCTACCCACAGGTCGTTAGAGAGCCACTGCTTCTACTGTGGTCACAGTCAGCACTTCAGCGGGTCCCCCAAGCAGGCTCACCTGCCCCTGGGATGGATGAGGCCATCACCCTGCAGCCTTGAGAGCTCTGGGAAGATCAGCAGGAGAGGGATACAGGATATTTGCTCTTTGATCTCAGCAGCAGAATGTGCTGTCACTAATTGCAGCAAGGATGACAGATGTCCATCTGTGTTGCATGATGATATTCTGCACAGAGGTTTCAGGAGGATTCTAGCTGGGCTTCAGGAGCTTTGCTAGTTTGCACAAGAGGCCAGCCGTGGGGGCTGGCATTTGCCATGTGATCTTCAGTTCTGCTTGTAGCCCCATTTAAAGGTGAGAATATAGGGTCTGTAGCTGCCTGGCAGAATGTGAGACAGAGCACTGAGTGACAGGGGACTCATAGCTGGGACATCTTGGGCTGGAGTGGACACCCCTCCCAAGCGCAGAAGTCAGAAGCGGCAGCCTGTCTGTGGCCTGTGCAGCAGGACGTGCCCACACTGGCAAATGAGGGTTCCAGAAGATTAGAGTCCCAAGAGGACTTGGGTTCTTAATGCTAATGGATTTTTTTGTACCCATAGCATGTTGGTGTACAAAAACAAAGAAATAAAAACGTAAGAAACAAAACTTTTGGAACCAGATAGACCTCTGTTCAGATCCAGGGTCTTGGGCTTGCTGTCGATGCGGTCTTTGACACATGGCTTTCCCTTGGGGTCCTTATCTTTCCTGCAGAATTAGAGATAAGTCATTATAAGCAACAATGTAACTGCTCTGGCCCATAGTAGAAGATTCACAAATGGTAATTTCCTTTCTTTTTCTCTTCCCTAAATTTGGATTACTTTTGACATGATTCTTAAAGTCCTAAGACATAATAGGGAGAATAGTTTTATTCCCATTGTAGAGATGAGAGAATGGGGTACAGGAACATCTAATGACTTGCATGAGGCCACAGGGACAAAGCTGGGTCTGGACCCCAGAAGTCTTGAAGGTACACCAGAACTGCTATGGAACTAAATGGCTTCTAACCCTGGCACTACCACTGCTGGCTGGGTGACTTTTCTGAGCCTCAGTTTCCTCGTCTGTAGAGTGGGGATAATAAGAGTATCTACCCTAAGGGTTGATTGAGGATGAATGAGCTCATACCTATAGAGTGCTTAGACTTCAAATAAATGGTAGCTCTGATTACTAAGTGAGTCATTAGAAGGCCAGCTCAGGGACTTGTTTTGGGTATTTCCTTAGGGAATTCCAGGAAGTGTTCTTTAGAGTTCTGGGTGTCCTGCATATTAATGAGGGGTGAAAAGAGTTAATCAGTATCCATCCATGTCAAATTACTTCTCCTGATGGGAGTGTGTACTGTGTGGACCTGTGCATGCCATGGTAGGAACCCAGGGTGGGCTCCCTGGAGCAGGCGCCTGCTGCTGGACCTGGGCTTGCTGTCTCTGTCTCCGTGTGTGTTTCTGCATGACAGTGGCTCAGGGAGAGCTTGCTCTTTATATTCAACTAGCAGCTGACAGGCACCAAAAATTGATTAATATCCATGGTAACTGTCACCCAGGGGAACAGTGAGAAACAAAGAGTCTTTTCTTTCCTTCCACATCAAACAGAGCCAGTGTCCAGAGCCCAGTGGGCCTGACTCTCCCTGGCCGGTGCTGGCTTGTGTCTTTGAAGAAGATGTGTGTGTCTTCTCGCCTCCCCCTCCCCAGGAGCCCTGGCTGGCCGTGCAGGCTGCGGGTGACCAGCAGGCTGGGAGACTGCAGAACTGGGCCTGGGACTCCTTGCCTTTGAAAACTCCCCTGACGCTGGCTCCTCAGGTAACAGGTGGGGGGGCTTGGGGGAGCATTTGTCAGTCATATTCCAGAGGGGGATGAAATCACTCAAAAAAGCCTGCATCTGTGGTAATTTATAGTTTTTAGAGAAAAGATTGGGGGGTGGGGTGGGGAGATCCTTGATTGACTTTCTAATGGTGGAAAGATACATCCCCTCTCCTCTCACCTCAAGGCTGCTTTTTATGTCTTCTCTGAGGTTATTCATTTTTTCTCTGAAAGGTTTTTCTTCCTCTTCTGCTTCTGATGACATTTTTGGAGTGAAATAATGATGTCCTGGTACCAACTGGAGAGGGAAATAAACACCTTGACTGATCTCGACACCTTTCTTGAGACCTGATTTGTCTCAAGAATCCCAAGAGGTAAAATATAATTTGACTGAATTATAAACTTGTTCATTTGGGCTCAAATTCTGGGCTAGTTGCCTTGGAAACTTCAAGACAGATCATTGGATTGTTTTGCAATATGTGTTCCTTAAAACTCTTTGAATTGTTTTACAACATGTGTTCCGTAAACTCTGGTCCTAAGAAATATTTCATGAACAAACAGGCCTATAGTCATATATATTTGGAAATGGCATCATACTCTACCCCTTACTGGAGCATTATAATACATAAAACATACTAAAGGCCCTGAGACATGGTGTAGTTAAGAAACCAGTTCAACATTTCATGTTTCCCAAACTTTCTTTACCAGAATTTTTCTTCCTTCCACACAACTGGAGAATGGCTGGGCTGGAGATTCCCATTGGTCTTGGGGAAGGTCTGGCCAATAGCATGATTCCAGAATGTAGTTGGAATGAAACCTAGGATCCATCTGAAAAGCAGACACTGTGTCACTGAGCTCTAAGTGCTCTTCATGGGGTGGGGGACTGGGAGGCTGGGTGAGGAAACCTGGATTCCTATTAACCATCCTGGAAGGGTGCTCTCTGGCTTCTCACACATTCCTAAGGATGGAGAGTTGTCTGCCTCTGTTTGTTAGTGTGTCAGAAAGTTCGTCCCCTGTGCACCCACTCAGTAGCGAATTGGCCTCAGCACCACGTAGCCAAGCCGGCTCCATTGCAGTGACTCAGTAGAACCCTTGCACTCCCCACTGGGTCCGTTTCCCCTCAGCCCGCTCTGTTGCTTACATGCTGTGGTCTAGGGCACCTCCCTGTGGGTTCTCGTCCCACTGGATGGGCTGCGGTGTGCTGATATCCTGCCCATGGTGTGGTGGGGAAGCAGATCTGAACACAGACCAAGCAGTTCCCTTCGGTGCCCAGAGCGGCACCTGCCCCTCGTCTCTGGTCCAGAAGGGTCAAGTCTATTCTCACCTGTTGCCCTTCTCCTAGGGAAGCAACTCTCATATGCTTGGGAAAGGTTCTCTGATGAGCCTGTCTGTGCCACACAGGTCCACACCAAGGATGTGGCTGTGCTCACGGGGGTTAGCTTAGGGGTCACCCTAGTGAGGAGCATTCGCCTCGGTTTCCCAGTTTAGTCATTTCATTCTCCTCAGCACAGGGCCTTTGGATGGAAAGTCTCGGTAAACAGGTTGCCTTGTCAGTTAGGAAGCTGACAGCTTCAAGTAACGGAAAACCCTCCTCAAAATGTCTTAAACAATAAAGAACCTTTACAAGCACACTAACTGGCATTCAGCAGAGGCTCAAAATACTTCAAATACGCCCCTTCACTTTGTCCCTTGACGGTGGCTAATTGTGTGAGCTGTGCTGGGAACTTCCAGGCCGCTGGGACCCTGTTCCCCCCACCGCCTGCCCTGCTCCAGCGAGGAGAGTAGCCTAGTTCACTCACCCATGTTTGTATTACTTCCTTGTTCTTGCTCCAGTCCTAATGCCTCAAGTTTCCCTTTTTATCATCTCCTTTCTGTTTGAAGATATTCCCTTTGCCGTTCTTTTAGGCGACACAATCTCTTAGTTTCTTTCTTTCCAGACTTTTTTCCTTTGCTTTTGGTTTTCTGAACTTTGATTACGATATGTCTTGAAGCGGATTTCTTTAGGTTTATTCTGTTTGGGATTTGCTTAGTTTCTTGAATCTGTAGGTTATGACTTTCACTTAATTTGGGGAGTTTTCAGCCTTTATTTCTTTGAATATTCTCAACCCCTCCACTTCTTTCTTTTTCTGCTCTCCTCTCCAACAGTACAAATGTTAGATCTTTGGTTATAGTCCCACATGTCCCTCAGGCTCCGCGCACTTCAGCCTATTTTTTCTGTTATTCTATTGGGTTATTTCAAGTTTGCTGATTCATTCCTATGTCATGTCATTTTCACATTGAGTTGTTTTGTCAATTCTAAAGTTTCCAATTTATTCTTCTTTATATCTTCTATTTCTTTCCTGAGACTTTCAATTTTTTTATTTTTATGTTTCAAGCATGTTCATTAATTGTTCGTCAAAGCGTTTTATGAAGACTACTTTCAAATCCTTGTTAGATAATCCCAGCTTTGGTGTTACGTACGTCATTGGTTGTCTTTTCTCATTTACGTTGCGATTTCCCCTTGTTCTTGGTATGAGAGTAATTTTCAGTTGTATCCTAGACGTTTGGGTGTTATGTTGCAAGACTCTAGATCCTAGTTAATCTTCTTTTTTTGCAGTCAGTCGCCCTGTTTAGGGGTAGCCCACGGATACAGGTGGTGATGGATGTCCGGTTTCCCACCGGGCCCCCCGGCACTGTCCCACCCAGCAGGGCCCTGCCCCCTGCTGCCCTGTGCCTCATTGCCCATAGGTGGGGGCGGAAGTTCCCTTCCCCACTGGACCCTGCTGGTGGAGCCTTAAAAAGAAAAACATGCACACAGAAATGTATATAGGTCCTAAATATGTGATCAGGCGCTTGATGAATTTTCACAAACTGGAAACATAGGAGCATTTTAAGAATTTTCTTATTTCTTTGCATGTTCTTACAAAAATGTATCCAATCCTTTCTCTCAGCCCCCACTATTGATTCCTTCTCTTCTTCTGCCCTTCCTCTCTTCCTTTACATTCATTCTTTAATCTCACGTGTTCATTTATTCATTCACCTATTAGTTTTCCTTTCTCCCTCTCCTCCTCCCTCCCATCTATCCATCCATCCATCCACCCATCACTGAAGGAAAGGTACCGTTCCTCTCACCCTGCTGCTCTTAAACCCTCTCTTGTGGGCGAGAGGAGGCAGGGCACACCTTGTGGGAGGGGGGTTCCTCCTGGGAGAGGCCTCTGAGGTGCAGCTGGGGCCAGAAGCAGCATATTCAGAAGGCCTCACTTCCTGTCTGCTCATTGCCACTGATTTCCTTTGTGACACTCTGGGCCTCCGTTTCCCTCATCTGTAAGGTGAAGGGTTTGGCTTGGTCCTCTCTCTGCCCCGTGACTCAGGAGTTTCCCAGGGAACAGGCCGGCCCACAGGGGGATGCCGACTGGGTGGGCCTGTTCTCTGCCCTTGGCGGTATCTGGCCACCCCCATCCAGCCTGCGGCCTCGTCAGCACCTCCCAGGCTCTCCCGGGCTGGGCTCTGAGGGGCATGAGAGGGAATACGAGTCTGTTTTGGAAGAGTGAGTCAGCCCCAGTGTCAGTCCAGAAGCAGTGCCCGCCTGCCTCCATTGCTCTGTTTCTCTGTGTGGGGGCATCTGGCACGTGGAAGGGAGGCAGGCTTCCAGCCCTTCTCCTCAGCCTGGGGCAGGACCCTGAATACTGAGCATCAGAGAGTGAAGCGTCCTAGAGGTCATCTAGCGTCTGATCCCCTCGCTTCACAAATGAAGCCCAGGGAAGATAGGGACTCACTGGAAGACACATAGTAAAGTTGATGACAAAGTCAGAACTGGGCCCAATTTCCTTGTCTCCCTATCTGGAGCCCTTGGCCCTGTCACATGCTAATCACTGTTAGTCCTGACTCACTTTATCCTGAGAGGTGGGAATCTGAAACAGCAATGAGGGCAAGTCCAGCCAGGGAATTTGTCTTCCTAGGGTCCCCAGCAGGAGGGCCGTGCCCCACATGCTCCATATGACCTAACCTCTCTGTGGCTAGGATGATGCTGATTTTTAATGGGACAATACTGGTCAAGGGGTCAGAACCTCCCCACCCTGACACAATCCACTATACAATGTATGGAGCCCAGACCCTGGTCTGTAGCCTAGAGATAATGTGTGCTCCTGGGAAAAGCAGGGAACATTGCAGGGAAAGGGAGCTCTGTGCCCCTAACCGTCCCTTCTCCTCCACACTGTCAGGGTTTGTGTGGCTTACTTCCACCACTGGCACTGCATGTCTACTGTGCACCTGGCTGGTGTAGTTTTCAGAGATCTGGAGACATGGACCCTGCTCTCAAGGAGCTCACAGCTCGGCATGTGTGCACCTGTCTGGGGGCAGGCTGGGGTGGACAACGGCAGCTCACTGTGCGGAGTGGAGCTATGATGGGGCGTGCAGGGGCTAGAAAAGCAGAGGTGGCCCTGGGGAGTCAGGGAGGGCTTGACCCAAAAGGGAGTGGGACTTGGCCAAGGGCAATGTATATATGTAAGGGGCAGGAAGTGGTACCAGACAGGCTCTCCAGGTGGAGGGAACAGCTTGGTCAAAGGCCAGCAGTGAGAAAGAGTGGGGGCAGCTAAATCCCTTAATGAGGTCCCTACGAAGAGCCCAGCTATCTATTTGTATATTTTAACCAGGATGTCCAGATATTTTGCAATGGAAGGTGTGCTCAGGATGTCTAGGCCTTTGTATTGCTGGAAAGAGAAGCAGTTTAGTTCATTTTACAAATCAACAAGGGCCAAGAAGATCCTCAGAGACATTTTTATTGAAGGAATGGGGTCAAAATGCAGTAGTCTTCCACTGACCGAATTCATCAGTGTGGAAAGTCACAGAATATAGGTTTTTGAGACCGTGTTGAGCTGCTTTCTGGTCAGGCAAGGGCTGTCCTCTGTGGCTGCGGCGGGACTGCCTATCCGGTGTTTTCAAGAGTCCTTCTCCTAGCTTGTGATTCTGCATGGTCGGTTAATCAGCTTAATCCATTCATTTTAAGTATCTATTCAATGAATCTGGGTGGGCTGGGCCTTGTACCTCGTGCTGGTTGTACAGAAATAATCACTCATGGTCCTTGTCTTCAGGGAACTCACAGAATGGTGGGGGACGCCGACACAGAGTCATCGAGCTCACTAGAGAGTCAGAGTGATGACAGGGAACATGGGGACAGGTGGAGACAACCACGTACTCCAAGTGGGTGACTAGAGGAAGGTTTCCTGAGAGGGGTGTACGCAGTTGTGAGCAGGTATGGGCATATATGTGCAGTTGTGTGCAGAGATATTAGCAGCGTAGCTCCAACCTACACATGGTTCCGCCCTGTGTGTGTGTGTGTGTCCACACGTCCCCTTTTTACAAGGACTCCCAGGTGTGTGCAGGTGGGCGCAGGTGGGTGCAGGTGTATGCAGATATGTGCATATATGGGCAAGTGTGTGCAGGTGTGGGCAGGTGTATGCAGGTGGGTGGAGGTGGGTACGGGTATGTGTGAGTATGGGCATGTGTGTGCAGGTGTGTGCAGGTATGGGCATATGTGTGCAGCTGGGTGCAGGTGGGTACAGGGGTATGCAGATGTGTGCAGATATGGGCATATGTGCACAGGTGTGGGCAGGCATAGAGAACAGCAGCCAGTGGTCATGCTGGACACCTCCATTGGTTCTAGGCTTGAAGGGAGTCATTATAGGTCCTCAGAAAGGGAAAGGGCTGCCTATTGGGAGACTTGACCCTCATATAAAGAGCTGTGATCTTCAGGTGAGGGGTGCAGCCAGCAAGGCAGGGCTATGAAGAGGAGCCTGGGGGATAGGACCCTGGCCTCTCTCCTCTCTCCTCCACTGGCCTAACCCAAGGGAACCAGCAGGCAGGAGGGCCTGCGGATGTGACCAGAGGGGTGGGCCTCTACCACCCATCAGTGGCGGGGGGGGGAGGGAGAGCCCCCAGGGGCAGGGGTATCCTGCACTCGGACTCTTGCAGGGAGCACTGGGGGAGGCTTTTCTCAGGAGCCATGCTTGAGCTCTGCATGTTTCCTGGGCCTAGTGTAACCAAGCGTCCCCCACAGGGCGGCTCAGAACAACAGAAATTTATTGTCTCACAGTGCAGGAGGCCAGAAGTCCAAACCAGCTGTGGGCAGGGCTGCACTCCCTCCAAAGGTGCTAGGGAAGGATGTTCCAGGCCTCTGCTAGCTTCTGGTAGTTGCTTGGTTGTAACAGCATAGCTCTAACCAAATATGGTTCCTCCCTGTGTGTATGTGTGTCCACACGTCCCCTTTTCACAAGAACACCAGATGTATTGGATTAGGGGCCTGCCCTCCTCCAGTAGGACCCCCCCGTAACTTAGCTAATTACATCTGAGACAACCCTATTTCCAAACAAGGTCCTATTCTGAGTTACTGGGGGCTAGGACTTCAACATAGGAATTTTTGGGTGACACAATTCAACCCATAGCAAGCTGTCTTGAAAGGTGTGTAAGGATTCACCGCAGACAAGCATGTGTATGTGAATGTGTGTGTGCAGAGCACGTATGTGCAAGTGTTGTTCAGGTGGAGCTGTTAAACAGACCCCCCAGAGGCCTGAAAGCCCCATGTCTGGGGTCTGTGAGCACACGCTGTGGGCTGGCTCAGCTGGCCTCTCCTCGCTCCACCCGTGTCCCGCAGGCTCCCACCCCTGCGATTGGTCTGCCTGTGCCTCGGACACCCTTCCATCAGGGGTCAGTCCAGGCTCTGTGGAGCTTGGGACTTAAACAGTGTGGGGGCTTCTTTAAGAAAGAAGATGCAATTAGCTATGGGAGTATTTATTTAAGAATGCTTAAAGAAATGACAACAAATTACTGGGGCCAAGCGATTCAGGTCCTTTCTGCTGCTACCTCCTCAGGTGAGCTACCAGGGAGCTTCCAGACGGCGGCCTCTCCCACCCCACTCTCACATCAGGTAGCGCCCCAGGCTCACAGGGACCCCAGGCTTGCTGCTCCGCAGCTTCAGGAGCTTCCGCCCCTGCGGTCGCCTGGCCAGCTCCTTACCCTTCAGGCTTCAGGTGGACGCCACACTCATGGTCCCCAGGCTCTCTCTCAGCACATCGTCACAGTGATGGTGAGCATGCGACAGACAGGCTGAGTGCCTGCTCTGTGCCAGGTGGGGCTCTGAGTGCTTTCCCAGGGTCACTCACACGCCCAAGGGAGCTGGGAGAGCTCCGTCCTCCTTGCTCGGCATCAGGGAAACGGGGCTCTGAGAGCTTGATCCTTGCCCAAGGTCACGCAGTGGTGGGGGTCAGGCCCAGACTGGCTTCGGAGCTCTGGTTCTCAAGGGCCCTGCCCAAAGCACCTCCCACATGACAGGTCATGCAGAAACGCATGGCAGGCCTGTTGCGGGGTGCTCTCCATCTCTCAGCTCCTGGGGCAGCCTGGTAGCTCCTGTGTGTCCAGCATCTGACACAGAGCAGGGCACAGGCAGCCCTCAGGAAGTGCTCTCCTCTGCAGCCCAGCTGGGTCAGGGTGGAGAGCAGGGAGCAGAAAGAGACACAGCTAGCAGAGGACAGGGCAGGGGCCAGGCTGGAGGGGCTTGTCAGCCGTGGTGCTGGGCGTGGCCTTTGCCCCAGGATACAGGGAGCCGTGAGAGGTGTCCAGCTGGGGAGTGACCATGACATCTATGTTTTAGAAGCTCTGACTCTTGGGCTGTGATCTGAGGATGGGACCGGGGGAGGTGCACAGATGTGACAGCTAAGGCACGGCTAAGGGACACCGAGGCAGCCTCGTCCTGTCCCCACCCTGTTCTGGTGTCCCACTGCTGACCTGCTTCCCTTACAGGCTGTGGAACTTGAGCAAGGGCTTCATTTGCTGGGCCATGGTTCCCCACCTGTGAATTTGGGGGTCTTCACACCTATCTCATGGGGGGAATCCAGGGCAAAGCCCAAGGAAGCCTCTTCCTGTGCCTCACTGCCTCTTGAGGAGCCCCAGAGGAAATGAGGCCAGGGGGACATGTTTCAGGGGCACCTCCTTTCTGGCTCTGCTGGTGGGAGTTCAGGAGTCCAGTTCAACTTGCCAGCTGGCCTCCCGAGGGGCCGTGGAGGGGAGCAGCCTCCCGTGGGCCCAGGGGACCTGGGGGGCTCTGGCCTGGGGCCTGTGCCCGCCATGCGGGATCTTCCCTGGCCCCTCCTGGAGCGTGGCTAATGAAGGCTGCTCCTTCCAGGGCCTCAGGGGTGCCCCATGGGCCTGCCCTCAGTGGTGTCTCAGAGAAAAGGAGAGCACCCCAGGACAGTGCTGGGAAGGCCAGGAGCGGGAAGCCCTCTGCACGTGTGATTCAGGCAGCCAGGCCTCCTGAGCTTGTGAAGAGCCTCCCGCCAGCTCCCCCTGCTCTGTACTTTATATGCCTGCCTGTCCCGCGGTAAAGAACATGGGGTGCGCTGCCTGGAAAAATTCTTAGTATCTTTGGGCGAGTGGCTCTTTGCGAGGCTGCATGAAGTCAGTGACGCTGAGAGTAGAAGTGGGTGGGGTGAGGAGTGGGAGCAGCTGTCATTCAGGTGGGGAGACAGCAGCCTGGGCTTTCTGTCCGAGGCGCTGGGACCAGTGAAGAAGCACACATAGGCTGCTGGGTTCACATTTTCTAAAAGTTGGGACAATGGAATCTGGTTGGGGAGGAGGCCCCATGCTTCCTGCTATCCAAGTATTTCTGAGAAAGGGTGCTAACAGTGATGGAGGACCTACTATGGGTTTCCATGCACCTATTTTATCCTTACAGTCAGTACTACTCTTAGCTACATTTTATTGAGGAAACTGAGGCTAAGAAAGGTTAAGCACTGGCCAGAGGTCACACAGCTTGAAGAGGCAGGATCAGAATTCAAACCCAGCTCGGCCTGCTGCCTCTGAATTTTCAAGGCCGGGATGCTCACGCTGCCTGCTCTTCTGCCTCCAGAAGCAGCTTGAGAGCTGAACCGGCATTGGTCCAGAGGCCAACTGTGGCAAAACCAGGGGTTAAGTAACTGCCAGGGCATCCTTGCTCCAAGCCTGCCACACATCCACTTGCCGCAGTCACCACACAGTGGGGACCAGTGTGTTCTCTCTCTGGCAGCCCCGCAGGACAGGCGGAGCCCTTGGGAGTGCCTAGCGCCCCGGTGAGCCCCAGAGGAAGTGAGGCCAGGGGGAAATGTCTCCCGGATCCCTCTCCCCCATGCAGGGAGCTGCGGGCTCCTTCGGCTGAGCGGTTGCTATGCAGCCTTGTTTATTCAAGGAGAGCTGGGCAGAGACCAGCAGTGTGCCAGCAGCAGGGCCAGCAGCTGCCCCCAGTGCCTGCCCAGACAGGAGGCCTGCAGCCCACGGCTGGCCAGGAGCGGGGGCCACCACGACCTTGTCTTCCTGGACTCATGGGCAGCATTGTCCGTGGGGAGACCAGGGAACCTGGATTCCTTCGGTGACTACTGGACGGAGAGGTAAGAGGTGTCACCAAGCCATTTGTTGGGGGAGAGGCATGGGGGTGGGTGGGTCAGGATGTCTGAAGTACTCCGAGGGGCGTCAAGGACCTGACCTGGAACAAGGAGAGAGGGCACCGTGACCTTGGGGAGGCCGTGCCTCTTTCTGGGCCTTCCTGCGTCGGCTCTGGGGGAGGTCGACCTGCTGCTCTCAGCACTGTGAGCCAAGGGGGGAGTGGCTGCCCTGGGCTGCGCCCTCCCCAGCCCCGCACGGCCTCTGTCAGAGCTTCCTGTCTGGGTGAGCTCTGCCTCGGGGGCGTGCACCCAGCCAAGGCGCAGGGAGGTGGGCAAGCCTGGGAAGTCTGTGCCCGGGGAAGTGCAGGCCTTGGCAGGGCTCCTGGGGTTGGAGATCTGGCTTCTCTTCCTGGCTGTGGGGACGTAGGCTCTGTTAGTCCCGAGTCTCGGTTTTCTCACCTGTAAAGTGGGGGTTAAATAATGCTTCCCTAGGGGTTTCTTGTGAGGAGCGGAGACTGTGAGGAGGGCTGCCGGCATGTTCGGCTCTGTGCTGAATGGAAGTCCCTTTGTTGATGCCATTGTGAAGGAAGCCCTTGTGGAACGGGGACCTCGAAGGGCTGGTGTTTCGTCCAGCGTGCTGGGAGGGGCGGGTGGGCCGAGCTCTGTGCCGCCTCACTGACCTGGGGAGCTGGGGTGCCCAGCCCCGGGTGGAGTGTGCAACAGCGAGTCATCAGGCGGGCCCCGAGCCGGCCAGCCTTGCCTGCTCCACCCGCCCTGGATGGACGGGGCCCTGCAACCTTCCCAAGCCCAGGCTGGCTGGCTCTGTTTCAGCCTGTGGGGCCTTGGCCTCGTGCAAGCGGGCCAGCAGGGAGTCGGGTTGAGCTCTGCAGAGCCCCGCCGCTGAAGGCCTCCCATTGCCCCCGGGACACCTCAGAGGCACCAGACTCTGCTCGCAAGCATGGATACCTGGCAATTTATTATTTGTTTTATGCTTACTGTTCGCAGACAAAAGAATGTGTAAAACTCACAAATAGTTTATAAAGAAGAGTTACAAAGTGAATGTCTGTGTAGCCACCACTACTCAGATCAAGAAAAAGGCCCCTGGCAGTGGACCCGAGGCCCCCACTCCTCGGCCCTTCCTCATCACAGCCTCCTCCCTGCCCCTCAGAGTTGATCACACTCCTTGTTTTTTCCTTGCTTTTCAAGAAAGTGTTACCTTCTATGCATGCATTTCTAAACACTTCGTTTAATATTGTCTTCCTTTATATAAACAGAATCACACTCTATGGAGCCTTTGTGTGGTTTCTTTCACTAAGCATTCTGCTGTGGAGTCATCCATGGCACTGAGTAGAGCAGGAGTTCGTTCATTTCCATGGCTGTGGAATATTCCATGGCATGAATACAGCAGCATTTATTTCTCCATTTCCTGTTGAGCACTGAGGTCATTTCCAAATTTTGGCTGTTAACCAGTAGAGCTGCTATGAACATTCTTGTACTTCTTTCTTGGTTCACACGTGCAAGGTTTTCTCTAGGGTAGGTACCTAGGAGTGGAATTGCCGTGCCTAGAGTTTGCACATCTTTGACTTTATTAGATAAAACAAGACTTTTTTCCCAAGTGGTTGAGCCCATTTGCCCCTCACACAGTCCCTGGTGTGCTGCGTCTCATCAGTACTTGGTATCAGCTACAATCTTACTTTTTGCCAGTCTTTGCAGACTGGTGATAGCATCTCATTGTGACTTTAATTTGCCTTTCTCTGGTTCCCAGGAGGTTGAAGTACCTGTTCTGACCTTTCTTCCTCGCTTCTTTCCTTCTTTTTGGGTGTCCCCCCCACTGTCTCCTCCCTCTCAGCCCTCTCTTTGTACTCAGTTTCCTGACCTCCATTTTTCTCTCTGTCTTCCCCACCCCTCTGTTCCCTCTGTTCACCCCTCCCATTCACCTTTGTAGGGGACCAGTTACTTATCCAAGTTCTCTCTCTGTCATTGATCTTTGAGCAGCAGATGTGGCCCCTGAGCAGTTGTCTGGAGGTCTGAGACCTCCACTTTGTCTCTGTCTCAGAACCTCTGGTTCTTGGCCCAACTCACATCCCTTCCTGGGCTTTGGATTTCCCTTCAATAAGATGAGGACAGAAAAAAGAAATGGCCTTTCACAGAAGCCATTTTGTTTTCCCAGGAAAAACCTGGCACATGCCCTGGAGATGCACGTGTGAGTCTAGGTTTTGGACATGGGGAGTCAGCTTTCTCCTGGGGCCCCTGGGAACAGGACTGAGCTGGTGTCTGAGGTCTGCTGAGTTTCCTTCAGGGACATGTTTGCTGAGCTCCCTTTCCTGGAGTGTGGCAGACATTTAGATGCTAGACATGGTCAAAACAACTTTGCTGAGACTCTGTTTTATTTCTTCCTAGTCCTCTCGTCCTTTCACAGCTGTGAATGAATGTTCAGATGGTTGTTTGAAGACAGGAGCTCCAGCTGCTGGGCAGGGGTCCCTGAACAGCTAAGCCACGTACAAAGCATTCCTGGGCAACAGACCAGGTAGTTTTTGTTCAAGGCTCCAGGATAGATCACGATGAAGCTCTGTAATCATACCTCCATGGCGGAAATCTCAGGGCGGGCAGAAGGCTTCCAAGCTGTGGCCGGCAGCTGTGTTATTTCAGGCAGGATTTGACAAATGGCAGCCCGCCCCCCCAAGAAACTTAGTCCTCAGGAACGCACTTTCATGGCTCTGAACGTACACTGCCATGATGAGGGGACCGTTTGCGGGAGGCCTTGCGGGCAAGCTGCCGAAGGAAGCTTCCCTCCAGCTCTGCCGAGGGCCTTGACAGCTGGTGGCCAGCGTGATGCCTGTAGAGGTGTGGGGCCCGGTTTGGTGAAAGCTCCTTTGGCTCTTGATGGCCTGGGTGAGTCATACAGCCTCTCCAGGCCCCGGATTATCCCCTCACTTACCAGCTAAGACACTAGCTGATCTCTGAGGTCCCTTGCAGCTTGAAATTTAGTGAGAGCAGAAGAAGGTTAAGGCACTTCCTGTCCCCACAATGTGAAACTTTATTAAATTATTAGCGTCTATTCTGATCGCTAACTTACATTTGCATCAACATGATACTCAAAAGTGGGAGAAGACCCAGAAGATTTTGAATTTTGTAAATCTATGGATACGTCACATAACCTTTGTCATTAGGGCCACCACCTGCTCATACAGTGCCTTTGTGTGAGTTAGAAAAAGACGCCTCTTTCTCCAGGCACTTTACTTCTACTGATTAGAGAAGGGCTGTGTCAATTACTAATCTGTAGTTTCTGAAATGCGAATGGTGTCCCCTTACTTTTGATGCCCTTGTGCAGTGCCCAACCTCAACAGACAAACAGGGCTGCCCTGCTGGTCACCTACCATCATTGTTTTTCAAGCACGGCTTAAATAAAACTTTTTCTCACCCATACGCTTTCCATGTCTTCTAACCAATGATTCTCATATCAGAATTCCTGCAGAGCAGCAGGGGGCTGTTTCATATGTCACAGCCCTGGATGTATGTGCAGCTCTCCTCTTCCTCTCTCTGTCCCCCAACACCCTGCCTCCCAGCACCCCCCACCACCACCAAACGCTCACGCTGAGCTCTTACAGGTGGAAGGCCACGTGCCTCAGCTGCGTTGGGCATAAAGACGGTTAAGAAGCTCTGCTTTGGGCTCTTGACCATGAGACCACCCTGTCCCAGGAGGTAGGAGGCAGGTGCTAACTGCCTCCTGAACAGAAGGGTTCTATCGGAGCATCCCCTAGCAAGTGGGCACTCAAGCCGCTCCTCTGTGCGTCCTGCCCTGGACGGCCTCCTGCCTCCTGCCCTCTCCAGAAAACTGACACCTGGGAGGACATCCTGCTCCAGCAGGTGGCACCTCCATTCTGCCTCTCAGCCTCAGCCAGGCCTCTGTATCTTCTTGCCCCAAGAATTTTCAGGAAGGATATTTTCCTTCCTCTTGAACATCTGAACACACACAGTAACATAGTCAGTAAACAATAATATTAATAATCACTGTTTTTTGAGTACTTGCTAGGGGCCAGACACAGTATTGCTTTTCATATCATACTGAATACTCTCAGTAACCTTGTGAGATAGATATTATTATTTCCACTTTGCAGTTAAACAAAGACTCAGAGATGTTTAGCTGTGTGAAGTCACACAGCTAGCAGGCTATGGGATTTAATCCCGCCTGTTGCCTAAGCACACACTCTGAAATGTTCTACTTCCCCCAAGAGCAGAGAGTATCAGCCTGATGCTTCCACTTCGTAACTCTGTGGCCTTGATCTAGTTACCTAACCTCTCTGAGCCTCAATCATTGTATCCATAAAGGGAGGATGATAATATCTGCTCTGTTGCTCTATGTCACAGCAGAGTGGTGCCCCACATGGCAGTCCCTGGCCTGGGGCCTGGCACGTGGCAAGGAGTAAGAAATGTTAGTTTCCTTCACTTAGTTTCTTCTCAACAAGGCTTCCTGGAAGGCTGTGCTTCAGTGGGTTCTTCATTCCCTCAGGCTAGTTATTGGGTTATTACTACGTGCTGGGCTCTGTGTTGGCACTTTGTCTGTGTTTCTTTAAGTTTCCATGGGCCTGTAGCTGACCTGCGCCCCCTCCTGTCTGGGGCACAGTGTGGTTCTGGGAGGACTGACCCCACCGATCCCATCACAGCAGAGGAAATGGCATCTGCGACCAGGGGCTGTGGCTCTAGAGCAGGCTGAGGGGCCTGGGACGGGAGCAGGCATGGTGGTGGGCCGTCTCCTCCATGCCTGCCTTCCTGCTGGCCCACGTGCGGTCACAGCTGAGCCAGGAGCCCGAGTGGGGGCCCTGGGATGCCTCTCACAGAGGGGCTGGTGGGTGTGGGTGTCAGCCTCCCCGTGTTGGGAAAGGTGGCTCTCGGGACTGCCAGCTCCAGGAGCGGCCGAGTCTTCAGAAAGTGAGAGTCACTGGATGTCAGCCCTGACCCTGGTTGACAAAGATGGAGGCTTATGGCCTGGTGGGGGTGGGGGTGGGGAAAGGAAGAGAACTGTTTTTTTCTGGGGTCAGAACACGCCATGTTCTAGAACTTCGCTGCTCTCCTGAGTCCTGCTCCCATGCTCGGTCCTGCCTCCTGTGTCATGGACTCTCCCGCCAACGTGGCCTTTCCCGCCTTCCAGCCCAACCCCCTGGAACCCCTCCCCCTGTGCCCAAGGCCTGGTGCCCTCCTGCGGCCTGGGAGAGCCCCCGAGCCGTCCCTTCCGGTCAGCTCTGGGGTCCTGCTCCCTCAGTTCCCCTGCTTCCCTCCCTGTCGTCAGCCTTGCATTTCTCCTGGCTCTTTCCCTCCTCCTGAAAATGCTCTGTAATTCCTGTGCTCAAACCCCGCAGAGAACAACAAGCACAAACGTCATCCGCCCTCCCTCCTGCCCAGCTCCCACCTGATCTCTCGCCTCCCTTTCTCTCCAGAATTTCCAAAGTACTCGCTGTCTCCACCTCTTGACCTTCCATGTGTTCCTCAACAGCACCTGCGCTCCTCCAGGTCCCCACATGCTTGGAAACTGCTTTCCCTAACCTTCTGGGTGATTCCTTAAGGGACACAACCCAGTGGGCCTTTCCCAGCTCTTACCCAGCTGACCTCTTTGCTGAGCTGACTCTCCTGCTCACTCTCCACTCTCTGGGCTTTCCTGGCACCACTCTCAGCCTCCGTGACTGCCCTGGCTCTGGGCTTTC